>CM061753.1:285672019-286272019 GCA_030979885.1 Lolium multiflorum | reverse complement strand
TACTGCTCACATTCATTCATACCACTTGTATTTCACTATCTCTTCGCCGAACTAGTGCACCTATACATCCGACAAGTGTATTAGGTGTGTTGGGGACACAAGAGACTTCTTGTATCGTGATTGCAGGGTTGCTTGAGAGGGATATCTTTGACCTCTTCCTCCCCGAGTTCGATAAACCTTGGGTGATCCACTTAAGGGAAACTTGCTGCTGTTCTACAAACCTCTGCTCTTGGAGGCCCAACACTGTCTACAAGAATAGAAGCACCCGTAGACATCAAGCACTTTTCTGGCGCCGTTGCCGGGGAGGAAAGGTAAAAGGCACTCATACTCCGGTCCCAGGTAACTAAGTACTTTTCTGTTGCCGTTGTGTGTGTGCTCGAAGCTATTTCCTTTAGATCCTGCAATTGCATCTTTTTGTCTCTTGTTTTACACTAGTAAGGCTTAATGGAAGACAACAACAAAATGAGAGATCTTTATGAACTTTATCTTGAATTAGGACATGATGTGTTTGAAGAGAAAATTAAAAAACCCATGGAACTTATGCATGCTAATGGGAATGTTATTAGTATGAATGCTTTGAACACCATTGTTGCTAATGCTATGGAAGAATTTAAGCTTGGGGAGGTCGGTTTTGATGAAAATGATCTCTTTAGTCCTCCGGGTATTGAGGAGAAAGTTTATGTTGATTATGATATGCCTCCCATATATGATGATTATAATGATAGTGGTCTTTTGGTGCCGCCTACTATGGAGGATAAGTTTAATTATGATTACAATATGCCTCCTATATTTGATGATGAGAATAATAATGATAGCTACTTTGTTGAATTTGCTCCCACTACAACTAATAAAATTGATTATGCTTATGTGGAGAGTAATGATACTTTTATGCATGTGAATAAGAATGCTTTATGTGATACTTATATTGTTGAGTTTGTTCATGATGCCTCTGAAAATTATTATGAGAGAGGAAAATATGGTTGTAGAAATTTTCATGTTACTAAAACACCTCTCTATATGCTGAAATTTTTGAAGTTACACTGGTTTTATCTTCCTATGCTTGTTGCATTATGCTTCATGAATTTGTTTATTTACAAGATTCCTTTTCATAGGAAGTGGGTTAGGCTTAAATGTGTTTTGAATTTGCTTCTTGATGCTCTCTTTTGCTTCAACTCCTATTTCTTGCGAGTGCATCATTAAAATTGCTGAGCCCATCTTAATGGCTATAAAGAAAGCACTTCTTGGGAGATAACCCATGTGTTTATTTTACTACAGTACTTTTGTTTTATATTTGAGTCTTGGAAGTTATTTACTACTGTAGCAACCTCTCCTTATCTTATTTTATTGCATTGTTGTGCCAAGTAAAGTCTTTGATAGCAAGGTTGATACTAGATTTGGATTACTGCGCAGAAACAGATTTCTTGCTGTCACGAATTTGGGCAGGGTTCTCTGTAGGTAACTCAGAAAAATCTGCCAATTTACGTGCGTGATCCTCAGATATATACGCAACTTTCATTCAATTTGGGCATTTTCAACTGAGCAAGTCTGGTGCCACTTTAGAATTCGTCTTTACGGACTGTTCTGTTTTGACAGATTCTGCCTTTATTTCGCATTGCCTCTTTTCGTGTTGGATGGATTTATTTGTTCCATTGACTTCCAGTAGCTTTGGGCAATGTCCAGAAGTGTTAAGAATGATTGTGTCACCTCTGAACATGTGAATTTTTGACTATGCACTAACCCTCTAATGAGTTTGTTTTGAGTTTGGTGTGGAGGAAGTTTTCAAGGGTCAAGAGAGGAGGATGATATACTATGATCAAGAAGAGTGAAGAGTCTAAGCTTGGGGATGCCCCCGTGGTTCATCCCTGCATATTTCAAGAAGACTCAAGCGTCTAAGCTTGGGGATGCCCAAGGCATCCCCTTCATCAACAATTTATCAGGTTTCTTCTCTTGAAACTATATTTTTATTCGGTCACATCTTATGTACTTTACTTGGAGCGTCTGTGTGCTTTTATTTTTGTTTTGTTATTTTCATTCTCTGAATAAATTCATGCTTGTGTGGGAGAGAGACACGCTCCGCTGTTACGTATGAACACATGTGTTCTTAGCTTTACTTTTAATGTTCATGGCGAAGGTTGAAACTGCTTCGTTGATTGTTATATGGTTGGAAACAGGAAATGCTGCATGTAGTAATTGGTATAATGTCTTGAATAATTTGATACTTGGCAATTGTTGTGCTCATTTAGACCATGTTTAAGCTCTTGCATCATGTACTTTGCACTTATTAATGAAGAACTACATAGAGCTTGTTAAAATTTGGTTTGCATGATTAGTTTCTCTAGAGTCTAGATATTTTCTGGTTAAGGTGTTTGAACAACAAGGAGACGATGTAAAGTCTTATAATACTTACAATATGTTTATATGTGAGTCTTGCTGCACCGTTTTATACTTGAGTTTGCTTCAAACAACCTTGCTAGCCTAGCCTTGTATTGAGAGGAATTCTTCTCGTGCATCCAAATCCTTGAGCCAAAATATATGCCATTTGTGTCCACCATACCTACCTACTACATGGTATTTCTCTGCCATTCCAAGCAAATACTTCATGTGCTACCTTTAAACAATTCAAAAGCTATTATCTCTTATTTGTGTCAATGTTTTATAGATCATGAGGAAGTATGTGGTGTTTATCTTTCGATCTTGTCATTTACTTCGGACAGACTTTCACCAATGGACTAGTGGCATATCCGCTTATCCAATAATTTTGCAAAAAGAGCTGGCAATGGGGTTCCCAGCCCCAATTAATTAACTTGCATTAATAATTCTCTTCACATGCTTTGCCCTGATCTATCAGTAAGCAACTTAATTTTGCAAATAGACACTCCTCCATGGTATGTGAATGTTGGAAGGCACCTGAGGATTCGGTTAGCCATGGCTTGTGTAAGCAAAAGGTTGGGAGGAGTGTCATCCATAAATAAAATAAAATAAAAACTAAACTAAAGTACATGTGTAAACAAAGAGAAGAGGGATGATCTACCTTGCTGGTAGAGATAACGTCCTTCATGGGAGCCGCTCTGGAAAGTCTGGTTGATGAGGTAGTTAGAGTACCCGCTGATGGCGTGTATTTCACACGTTCGTTGGGCAACCCCAAGAGGAAGGTATGATGCGCACAGCAGCAAGTTTTCCCTCAGAAAGAAACCAAGGTTTATCGAACCAGGAGGAGCCAAGAAGCACGTTGAAGGTTGATGGCGGCGGGATGTAGTGCGGCGCAACACCAGGGATTCCGGCGCCAACGTGGAACCTGCACAACACAACCAAAGTACTTTGCCCCAACGAAACAGTGAGGTTGTCAATCTCACCGGCTTGCTGTAACAAAGGATTAACCGTATTGTGTGGAAGATGATTGTTTGCGAAAACAGTAGAACAAGTATTGCAGTAGATTGTATTTCAGTAAAGAGAATTGGACCGGGGTCCACAGTTCACTAGAGGTGTCTCTCCCATAAGACAAACAGCATGTTGGGTGAACAAATTACAGTTGGGCAATTGACAAATAAAGAGAGCATGACAATGCACATACATATCATGATGAGTATAGTGAGATTTAATTGGGCATTACGACAAAGTACATAGACCGCCATCCAACTGCATCTATGCCTAAAAAGTCCACCTTCAGGTTATCATCCGAACCCCTCCAGTATTAAGTTGCAAAGCAACAGACAATTGCATTAAGTATGGTGCGTAATGTAATCAACAACTACATCCTTAGACATAGCATCAATGTTTTATCCCTAGTGGCAACAGCACAACACAACCTTAGAACTTTCTGTCACTGTCCCAGGTGTCAATGCAGGCATGAACCCACTATCGAGCATAAGTACTCCCTCTTGGAGTTACAAGCATCTACTTGGCCAGAGCATCTACTAGTAACGGAAAGCATGCAAGATCATAAACAACACATAAGTATAACTTTGATAATCAACATAACAAGTATTCTCTATTCATCGGATCCCAACAAACGCAACATATAGAATTACAGATAGATGATCTTGATCATGTTAGGCAGCTCACAAGATCCGACAATGATAGCACAATGGGGAGAAGACAACCATCTAGCTACTGCTATGGACCCATAGTCCAGGGGTAGACTACTCACACATCACACCGGAGGCGACCATGGCGGCGTAGAGTCCTCCGGGAGATGATTCCCCTCTCCGGCAGGGTGCCGGAGGCGATCTCCTGGATCCCCCGAGATGGGATCGGCGTTGGCGGCGTCTCTGGAAGGTTTTCCGTATCGTGGCTCTCGGTACTGGGGGTTTCGTCACGGAGGCTATTTGTAGGCGGAAGGGTAGGTCAAGAGGCGGCACGGGGGCCCCACACCACAGGGCCGCGCGGCCAAGGGGGGCCGCGCCGCCCTAGGGTGTGGCCCCTCGTGGCCCCTCTTCGTCTCTCCTTCGGACTTCTGGAAGCTTCGTGGAAAAATAGGCCCCTGGGCTTTGATTTCGTCCAATTCCGAGAATATTTCCTTACTAGGATTTCTGAAACCAAAAACAGCAGAAAACAGGAACTGGCACTTCGGCATCTTGTTAATAGGTTAGTTCCAGAAAATGCACAAATATGACATAAAGTGTGCATAAAACATGTAGATAACATCAATAATGTGGCATGGAACATAAGAAATTATCGATACGTCGGAGACGTATCAGCATCCCCAAGCTTAGTTCTGCTCGTCCCGAGCAGGTAAAACGATAACAAAGATAATTTCTGGAGTGACATGCCATCATAATCTTGATCATACTATTTGTAAAGCATATGTAGTGAATGCAGCGATCAAAACAATATATATGACATGAGTAAACAAGTGAATCATAAAGCAAAGACTTTTCATGAATAGCACTTCAAGACAAGCATCAATAAGTCTTGCATAAGAGTTAACTCATAAAGCAATAATTCAAAGTAAAGGCATTGAAGCAACACAAAAGAAGATTAAGTTTCAGCGGTTGCTTTCAACTTGTAACATGTATATCTCATGGATATTGTCAACATAGAGTAATATAATAAGTGCAATAAGCAAGTATGTAGGAATCAATGCACAGTTCACACAAGTGTTTGCTTCTTGAGGTGGAGAGAAATAGGTGAACTGACTCAACATTGAAAGTAAAAGAATGGTCCTCCATAGAGGAAAAGCATCGATTGCTATATTTGTGCTAGAGCTTTGATTTTGAAAACATGAAACAATTTTGTCAACGGTAGTAATAAAGCATATGCATCATGTAAATTATATCTTATAAGTTGCAAGCCTCATGCATAGTGTACTAATAGTGCCCGCACCTTGTCCTAATTAGCTTGGACTACCGGATCATCACAATGCATTGTTTTTACCAAGTGTCACAAAGGGGTACCTCTATGCCGCCTGTACAAAGGTCTAAGGAGAAAGCTCGCATTGGATTTCTCGCTATTGATTATTCTTCAACTTAGACATCCATACCGGGACAACATAGACAACAGATAATGGACTCCTCTTTTATGCATAAGCATATAACAACAATTAATAATTTTCTCATTTGAGATTGAGGATATATGTCCAAAACTGAAACTTCCACCATGGATCATGGCTTTAGTTAGCGGCCCAATGTTCTTCTCTAACATATGCATGCTTAACCATAAGGTGGTAGATCTCTCTTACTTCAGACAAGATGGACATGCATAGCAACTCACATGAAATTCAACAATGAATAGTTGATGGCGTCCCCAGTGAACATGGTTATCGCACAACAAGCAACTTAATAAGAGATAAAGTGCATAATTACATATTCAATACCACAATAGTTTTTAAGCTATTTGTCCCATGAGCTATATATTGCAAAGGTGAATGATGGAATTTTAAAGGTAGCACTCAAGCAATTTACTTTGGAATGGCGGAAAATACCATGTAGTATAGGTAGGTATGGTGGACACAAATGGCATAGTGGTTGGCTCAAGTATTTTGGATGCATGAGAAGTATTCCCTCTCGATACAAGGTTTAGGCTAGCAAGGCTTATTTGAAACAAACACAAGGATGAACCGGTGCAGCAAAACTCACATAAAAGACATATTGAAAACATTATAAGACTCTACACCGTCTTCCTTGTTGTTCAAACTCAATACTAGAAATTATCTAGACCTTAGAGAAACCAAATATGCAAACCAAATTTTAGCATGCTCTATGTATTTCTTCATTAATGGGTGCAAAGCATATGATGCAAGAGCTTAAACATGAGCACAACAATTGCCAAGTATCACATTACCCAAGACATTAATAGCAATTACTACATGTATCATTTTCCAATTCCAACCATATAACAATTTAACGAAGAAGAAACTTCGCCATGAATACTATGAGTAGAAACCAAGGACATACTTGTCCATATGCTACAGCGGAGCGTGTCTCTCTCCCATAAAGTGAATGCTAGGATCCATTTTATTCAAACAAAACAAAAAACAAAAACAAACCGACGCTCCAAGAAAAAGCACATAAGATGTGATGGAATAAAAATATAGTTTCAGGGGAGGAACCTGATAATGTTGTCGATGAAGAAGGGGATGCCTTGGGCATCCCCAAGCTTAGACGCTTGAGTCTTCTTAATATATGCAGGGGTGAACCACCGGGGCATCCCCAAGCTTAGAGCTTTCACTCTCCTTGATCATGTTGCATCATACTCCTCTCTTGATCCTTGAAAACTTCCTCCACACCAAACTCGAAACAACTCATTAGAGGGTTAGTGCACAATATAAATTGACATATTCAGAGGTGACACAATCATTCTTAACACTTCTGGACATTGCATAATGCTACTGGACATTAGTGGATCAAAGAAATTCATCCAACATAGCAAAAGAGGCAATGCGAAATAAAAGGCAGAATCTGTCAAAACAGAACAGTTCGTATTGACGAATTTTAAAATGGCACCAGACTTGCTCAGATGAAAATGCTCAAATTTAATGAAAGTTGCGTACATATCTGAGGATCATGCACGTAAATTGGCTTAATTTTCTGAGCTACCTACAGGGAGGTGGACCCAGATTCGTGACAGCAAAGAAATCTGGAACTGTGCAGTAATCCAAATCTAGTACTTACTTTTCTATCAACGGCTTAACTTGGCACAACAAAACACAAAACTAAGATAAGGAGAGGTTGCTACAGTAGTAAACAACTTCCAAGACACAAAATAAAAACAAAGTACTGTAGGTAAAAACATGGGTTGTCTCCCATAAGCGCTTTTCTTTAACGCCTTTCAGCTAGGCGCAGAAAGTGTGTATCAAGTATTATCGAAGGGTGGTACTTCTACAGCGGGGTGTGGGCTTTTCTCAACCAGGCATAGTATATTAGATACATAAGTTTTAGCATCTCCCTTTTCATTAGTCTTAGGTGTGCTACTCTCATCAAACAAATTTTCAGGAACAAGCCAAGCATAGTTATTTTCTAGTGCATCATTCATAGCTAGGAGCTTACATGGTATTGGTGCTTTGATCTCCCCTCCATCATCAATATTATTAGTGTATCTTATTCTATCCATATCCATCTTTTCAAGGAGACTAACAAAATTAGTAGGAGAACCAAGCATATTAAATTTAGCAAACACCTTTCTAGCTTCTCTTGCTAGACCACCAAATTCTCTAAGAAGGGTTTCTAATACAAAATCTTTCTTTTCCCCTTCTTCCATATCACCAAGTGTGAGAAACATGTGTTGGATTATAGGATTAAGATTAACAAATTTAGTTTCCAACAGGCGAACTAAATGCGCAGCAGCAATTTCATAAGTAGGCGCAAGGTCTACCAAGTGTCTATCTTCAAAATTTTCAATGGTACTAACATGATTGAAAAATTCTTCTATATTATTTCTCCCAACTATAGACCCACGTCCTACCGGTATGTCTTTTGTGGTAAAATTAAAAGGAAACATGATGAATAAAGTAAAGTAAATGCAAGTAACTAATTTTTTTGTGTTTTTGATATAGCAAACAAGATAGCAAATAAAGTAAAACTAGCAACTAATTTTTTTGTATTTTGATTTAGTGCAGCAAACAAAGTAGTAAATAAAACTAAGCAAGACAAAAACAAAGTAAAGAGATTGAGAAGTGGAGACTCCCCTTGCAGCGTGTCTTGATCTCCCCGGCAACGGCGCCAGAAAATATGCTTGATGGCGTGTATTTCACACGTTCGTTGGGCAACCCCAAGAGGAAGGTATGATGCGCACAGCAGCAAGTTTTCCCTCAGAAAGAAACCAAGGTTTATCGAACCAGGAGGAGCCAAGAAGCACGTTGAAGGTTGATGGCGGCGGGATGTAGTGCGGCGCAACACCAGGGATTCCGGCAACGTGGAACCCACACAACACAACCAAAGTACTTTGCCCCAACGAAACAGTGAGGTTGTCAATCTCACCGGCTTGCTGTAACAAAGGATTAACCGTATTGTGTGGAAGATGATTGTTTGCAAGAAAACAGAGAACAAGTATTGCAGTAGATTGTATTTCAGTAAAGAGAATTGGACCGGGGTCCACAGTTCACTAGAGGTGTCTCTCCCATAAGACAAACAACATGTTGGGTGAACAAATTACAGTTGGGCAATTGACAAATAAAGAGAGCATGACAATGCACATACATATCATGATGAGTATAGTGAGATTTAATTGGGCATTACGACAAAGTACATAGACCGCCATCCAACTGCATCTATGCCTAAAAAGTCCACCTTCAGGTTATCATCCGAACCCCTCCAGTATTAAGTTGCAAAGCAACAGACAATTGCATTAAGTATGGTGCGTAATGTAATCAACAACTACATCCTTAGACATAGCATCAATGTTTTATCCCTAGTGGCAACAGCACAACACAACCTTAGAACTTTCTGTCACTGTCCCAGGTGTCAATGCAGGCATGAACCCACTATCGAGCATAAGTACTCCCTCTTGGAGTTACAAGCATCTACTTGGCCAGAGCATCTACTAGTAACGGAAAGCATGCAAGATCATAAACAACACATAAGTATAACTTTGATAATCAACATAACAAGTATTCTCTATTCATCGAATCCCAACAAACGCAACATATAGAATTACAGATAGATGATCTTGATCATGTTAGGCAGCTCACAAGATCCGACAATGATAGCACAATGGGGAGAAGACAACCATCTAGCTACTGCTATGGACCCATAGTCCAGGGGTAGACTACTCACATATCACACCGGAGGCGACCATGGCGGCGTAGAGTCCTCCGGGAGATGATCCCCTCTCCGGCAGGGTGCCGGAGGCGATCTCCTGGATCCCCCGAGATGGGATCGGCGTTGGCGGCGTCTCTGGAAGGTTTTCCGTATCGTGGCTCTCTGTACTGGGGGTTTCGTCACGGAGGCTATTTGTAGGCGGAAGGGCAGGTCAAGAGGCGGCACGGGGGCCCCACACCAGGCCGCGCGGCCAAGGGGGGCCGCGCCGCCCTAGGGTGTGGCCCCCTCGTGGCCCCTCTTCGTCTCTCCTTCGGACTTCTGGAAGCTTCGTGGAAAAATAGGCCCCTGGGCTTTGATTTCGTCCAATTCCGAGAATATTTCCTTACTAGGATTTCTGAAACCAAAAACAGCAGAAAAAGGAACTAGCACTTCGGCATCTTGTTAATAGGTTAGTTCCAGAAAATGCACAAATATGACATAAAGTGTGCATAAAACATGTAGATAACATCAATAATGTGGCATGGAACATAAGAAATTATCGATACGTCGGAGACGTATCACCCGCTACCATTCGTTGACAATAACAAACACCTCTCAAAACTTTACTTTTATACTCTCTATATGATTTCAAAACTTAAAAAGCTCTAGCACATGATTTAATCCCTGCTTCCCTCTACGAAGGGCCTTTCTTTTACTTTATGTTGAGTCAGTTTACCTACTTCTTTCTATCTTAGAAGCAAACACTTGTGTAAACTGTGTGCATTGATTCTTACATGTTTACCTATTGCACTTGTTATATTGCTTTATGTTGACAACTATCCATGAGATATACATGTTACAAGTTGAAAGCAATTGCTGAAACTTAATCATCCTTTGTGTTGCTTCAATGCCTTCTACTAAGAATTTATTGCTTATGAGTTAACTCTTATGCAAGTCTTATTGATGCTTGTCTTGTATTATTCATGAAAAGTCTTTGCTATATGATTCATTTGTTTACTCATTATCTTTGCTCTTTGAATCACTTCATTCATCTCATATGCTTTACAATAATGTTGATCAAGATTATGTTGGTAGCATGTCACTTAAGAAATTATCATTGTTATCGTTTACCTACTCGAGGGCGAGTAGGAACTAAGCTTGGGGATGCTTGATACGTCTCCAACGTATCTATAATTTCTTATGATTCCATGCTAGTTTTATGACAATACCTACATGTTTTGTTCACACTTTATATCGTTTTGATGCGTTTTCCAGAACTAACCTATTGACAAGATGCCGAAGTGCCAGTTCTTTCTGCTGTTTTTGGTTTCAGAAATCCTAGTAAGGAAATATTCTCGGAATCGGACGAAATCAATGCCCAGGATCCTATTTTTCCACGAAGCTTCCAACACCCGAGAGCCGCAGAGGAGGGCCACAGGTACCCGATGATAGGTGGCGCGGGGGCCCGGCTGCGCCCCTATTGTGTCACCGCCTCAGCCTCCAACTCCGCCTCTTCGCCTATAAGAAGGTCCCTGGCCTAAATCTACGAGACGGAAAAAAAACCACGGTACGAGAAACCTTCCAGAGCCGCCGCCATCGCGAAGCCAAGATCTGGGGGACAGGAGTCTCTGTTCCGGCATGCCGCCGGACGGGGAAGTGCCCCGGAAGGCTTCTCCATCGACACCACCGCCATCTTCATCACCGCTGCTGTCTCCCATGAGGAGGGAGTAGTTCTCCATCGAGGCTAAGGGGCTGTACCGGTAGCTATGTGGTTAATCTCTCTCTCTGTACCCCAATACAATGATCTCATGAATTGCCTTGCATAATTGAGATCCATATGATGAGCTTTGTATCACTATTAGTCTATGTGCTACTCTTGTGATGTTATTAAAGTAGTCTATTCCTCCTTCACGGTGTAATGGTGACAGTGTGTGCATCGTGTAGTACTTGGCGTAGGTTATGATCATAATCTCTTGTAGGTTATGGAGTTAATTATTACTATGATAGTATTGATGTGATTTATTCCCCCTTCATAGTGTAAAGGTGACAGTGTGTATGTTAGTACTCGGTTTAGATTGCAAAGATCTATTATGCTCTAAGGTTACTTAAACATGAATATCGAATGTTGTGGAGCTTGTTAACTCCGGCATTGAGGTGCTCTAGTAGCCCTACGCAACGAATGGTGTTCATTATCAAACAAGAGTATATGTAGCACAAAGGAAGAGAACTTATTTATTATGTGATCAATGTTGAGAGTGTCCACTAGTGAAAGTATGATCCCTAGGCCTTGTTTCCAATACTGCAAACACCGCTTGTTTACTGTTCTACTGCATGTTTACTTCCTGCAATATTACTACCATCAACTGCACGCCAGCAATCACTTTTCTGGCGCCGTTGCTACTGCTCATATTCATTCATACCACTTGTATTTCACTATCTCTTCGCCGAACTAGTGCACCTATACATCTAACAAGTGTATTAGGTGTGTTGGGGACACAAGAGACTTCTTGTATCGTGATTGCAGGGTTGCTTGAGAGGGATATCTTTGACCTCTTCCTCCCCTGAGTTCGATAAACCTTGGGTGATCCACTTAAGGGAAACTTGCTGCTGTTCTACAAACCTCTGCTCTTGGAGGCCCAACACTGTCTACAAGAATAGAAGCACCCGTAGACATCACCATGCTATACTCGGAAGATCAGCTTATGCCAAGTTCATGGTTGTGCCACATTACGCATACCTCAAGCTGAAAATGCCTGGGAACAATGGGACAAACATCACAGTCTATGGAAGTTTTTCACGCTGACAATTGTGATCGCGACTTTAAGATTGCTGCAAAGTTTGGGTGCAGAAGCGCCGATCTCCTTCAAATCGTTGGCACGCGATGAGAGGGAAGATGAACTCGTCAGAGGATGAAGAAGAAGCCAGCTGATCTCAGAGGTCACTGCAGAAAACTTCGGCAGCCGATGGCACCGCAGCTCAGAAGAAAACAAAACCCTGGTAATCACCGCCCGAATCCTGAAATCGGTGATGCTTCCAAAACTGCGGACGCGGTGGACAAGCTTGAAGACAAGAAGAACCCTCCTCTTGTTTAAGAGGACGGCTAGTATTTCGTTTTTTCATTTTTAGGCAGGGTGCTTTCATCCCTTAGTTATTTGCTTACGTTATTAATAAAACTTGAGTTTGCTCAAGCATTGCAGAATTGGTCACCCGAACCACATCATCCTAAACCTCGTTTTGCATATTGTGGTGAACGGAGGTGCGATGAAAAAACACGTCTAGAGATTGCACTCTAAAAAAGCCTCTGAAATTACGAGTGCTATGAGGCAAAATTGACGAGCTCCCTTCCGCTATAGATGCCTCAACAAGTGCCGTAAATAGCAGGGAACATGAAACACCTATACTAACGACCCCATGCTCGGACTTTACTTATGGAAGTGCCAAAGAGCGACGGAGTCATCGGCAGAGCTGGTGCTCCCGATATATTCGGGAGCTGCTGTCAAGACATGCATCGGTTGAAAGCAAAGTTGCACATACAACGGGTTTAGCAAGACCCGCAACACGAGCTGATCACTCAAATAATTTGCTGACCAACGAATACACATACGCTTAAACGGGCAATTAAGATTTGCTCCTTCAAAATTTGCCAACGGCATTAACACGGTAAAATGTACACACTACCTAAAATGTAACAACCAAATATTCGGATGTCAAGTAACTAAAGTCTCCTATTTACGTAGGAGCATGACCCTGAATTACTCAAGTTTCTTTTTCTTCAGTGTCTTCGAGTCCTTTTCAAGCTTGTCGACAATCATATTGGTGCAGCATCACCTTCGTGTACGTAAGCTCCAAATCACCTACCGCTTTGGCAATTGACAGCAGGTTTGATGAAGGATAACGTGCAAGGACGAGGGCAAGTGTAAATCTAGCTCCCGCAAAATTTGAGCTCGAACCAAGTCTCGTATCTTCTGGCGTTGCATGACATCAAAGCCAACAGCGTGGGAGGAACCGCGTTCAGAGGGAACATTGTTTTCCGATGTCGAGGGTGCTCCTCGGCAATGCCCTCCGATAGGGGCTTAGGGTTGATGGAATCCTGCAAGCTGACACGAGACATCGGTTCACAGACAAGCGGGGAGAGCGATTTACCCAGGTTCGGGGCCCTCGATGAGGTAAAACCCTTACGTCCTGCCTGTCTGTTCTTGATTATGATGATAATGGGTTACAATGGGGTGCCGAATAGTTCGGCTGAGATCTCGTCGAGATGGCTAAGTACTAGGGTAACCTAGGTCTAAGCTTCTGTTGGCTAAGATCGCTAAGATTGATTGTGTCCCTCGGCAGCCCCTCTCCTGGCCTTTATATAGGAGGCCAGGTCTCAAGAGGTCTAACCGAGTACGACTAGGTTTACAGTAGTTTTAGATCTAATCTTTCCTTGTTCGGCTGCTTCTTTGTCTTGCTTGTCAAGGAATCTTCTGGTGCACCACCCGGATGGGCCGCCTTGCCTCCAAGTGCCTTCATGGGCCTCCAACTAGGAAATATAGGATAGGGCAATGTCGGTTACCCGAAGGGTAATGCCCACGTCAGTAGCCCCCGAGTGTCTAGCCGAACATAGTTCGGGTAGAGACTGAAGCATGTCTTCTTCCGAAGTCCTTCTCCTTGATCATTCTTGCTTTCCTTCTGTCTTCTATCATCTTCTTATGTCGGGTGCGTCGCTCCCGATGGGAGTAGCCCCGAGTCTAGGTACGGATGCATGCAATCCGTGTGTAGACTCAAGTTGTACCACTCGAACATTTTTCTCTGTCGATGTTTTCTCCGCAAGTCTTTGTAGGTCATCCGATACATTTTCCTCGTGCAAGGGATAACGAGTAACGTGCCCAACTTTTGCTGGTTAACTGCCGATGGCAAAACAACGTTACCCTACACAGAATCAAGTCCCCGGGCATGATCCTGGAGTGCAAAAGTTCTGTCAAAGGTTCAGCGCTCCCGATGGGAGTAGCCCCGAGTCCGGGCACGGTGCTCGCAACCTGGTGCGGTCAGTCGAGCAATTATCTCTTCCTTCAACGCTTTTTTCTTCGAGCCTTCATTCTGTCGGGTGCGCGTCAGCGCTCCCGATGGGAGTAGCCCCCGAGTCTAGGTGCGGATGCTTGCAATCCGTGCGTAGACTCAAGTTCACCATCCGATACCTTTTTATTCCTTCGAATGCTTTGAGCATTCCTCATGACGTCATTGATGACGCTTTACTGATATCTTGATTTTGACTAACAGACGCAACCTGCCGGGCCTATTCTTTCTGTTTCGTTTTTAAGCAATATCCGCCCTTTTCGCACAATTACCAAGGCGTCTCCTCGATTCCTGCAATCTTTAATAGAAAAGATCCACTTAATGAACTGGTAGCAACGACACGTGCCCACACAGCCCTCAAGTTCTCCCCTTCTTAAAATCCCCAAAGGACGAAAATTTCTAATCTTCTCCCACATTTTCCGTAGCATCTTCTCGCCCTTCTTCTTCTTCCTTCCTTTGCTACCGCGCCGCCACCATCTGCCCGATCTCCCCGCATCTCGCAATGGTGAAAAAGAAGAGCCCATCGCCGCCGCCAGCTCTACTAGCGGAGGCGCCGCCGCCAAATCTTCCTCGAATCTTCCGAAGGGGAGCGCCCCAGACGCTCCTCCCCTAGCTCCGGTGCCGCCAGCGCCGCCAGGCTCGATAGCCAAACCAGGGGATTGGATAGCATCAACCATCACCAAGCGCGACGAGAAGAGATCCCGAAGCCTGGGATTAATCTCCTCCGACGAGGGGAATGTGATTTTTCCAGGTGCGATTTCTCGGCCCAATCCCCCTGCTGGCTTTACCGTGATGTTCCTGTCGTTCCTATATCGGGGTCTCTCGCTTCCTGCTCATGAATTCCTTCTTCATCTTCTGCGGACTTACGAAATCCAACTGTGGCAACTCACTCCTAACTCAATCCTTCACGTTGCTGTGTTCATTACCCTCTGCGAGGCGTTTTGGGCATTGAGCCTCATTTTGGATTGTGGAAAAAGATCTTTTATGTAAAGAGGTACAGCAGTAGTAATGGATCTTTTGTCACCGGAGGAGTGGGGTTTGTGGCTCGTTCGGAGGTTAATTACTTTAGTTTCCCAATGAGAGAATCCGTGCAAGGATGAAGACTGAAATGGTTTTATGTCAAGGATTCCTTGTCAACCGAGTCCCAGCTTCCTTGCTTTGCCGACGTCCTCGAAGCCAAGCCTAAAAATTCCTGGAAGAACATTCTCTCTCCCGACGAAAAAGTAGCAGCCGATGAATTATTTGCCAAATTTCTTCGAATCAAAGAGGCCGATGGCCAAACTATGGTTGGCACAGAGGTGGCAGCGGTGTTCCTGAAACGTCGAGTCCAACCAGTCATGGCCAGAGTTCATCCAATGTGGTTATATTTAGGTCCAAAGGATGAAACCAGGATTAATGCTGCCGAACTGTCGGAAAAGGAACTGCTTGATGAAGTCCGTCGCCTTACTTCCTTTAGTCAAGAAGACTCGATCCCACTGATATCTTCTTACACTCCTCTTGATGCCGAACATCCACCGCCAGAGGTAACTTCCCTTTTCATACTCTTATTATGCTATTTCCACTTAGTCAACATAATTAATATTATTCTTATTTGTTTTTCTTTCGACAGATCCATAGTCTTCGGAAACTTGCATGATTCGCCAAATGATACTTCCGAGGGAGAGGCTCCTCAGTACCTGTTGATTTTCATACTGTCGAGCGCACAGGCCCAGAGAGCGATCACGATGATCCGATAGATTCTGAAACCGTTCACACCGATCTTCCTCCTTCAGCCGATGATGCTTGCGACACAGAGGGATCAGTGCGTGATGATGACGCTGATCGTGATGCCTTTGTTAATGCAGCTGTGGAGGAGACCAGGGCTTCACCCGTGAAGAGATCAACCGGCGGCTTTGCCGACGAAGACGATCTCTTCGATATGTAAGCATCTTCTTCCTTTTTGCCATATTTTGTCCCCTTGTTTCTCGCATTCTTTTCATAACTTCTGTCGATCATTTCCTCTTTGTAGTGACGAAGGTTTTACTGAGCCTCCGTCTAAGAAAGCCAAATTCGGCGCTGCTCCACCGGACGTCGTGGCTTCCGAAGCTTCGGCTCCTAAGGCAGCCCCCGCGGCTCAGGCATCGACTGCTTCTTCCCTTTCCAAGGGAAAAGATGTTCCTCCAACTGCTGCCGCTACGACTCCTCCTTCTGTAAGTCCCTTTTGAGTACAACGCGAATTTCTTGGAACGTGCCTTGTCTAATGATTCTTTGTGAAACATCCTTTTTCCTTAAGGACCTGCGAGGTGTTATTTCCTCTTTGGAGGCCTTTGCTTCCCAATTCACTTCTCTGGAGGCAGACAAGGTTCGACTACAGAAGGAAGTTGAATCTTCTTCCTCGAAGTTGAACGGCGCAGTCAAGATTGCTGCCGAAGCTCGCCAAGAAATCGACTCCCTGAAGGAGGAACTGGGCAAGCTGAAGGAGAAGCTGAAGGAGGAAGAAGCGTCAAGGTTGGATGCCGAAGCTCAGGCAGCTGAAAAGATGAACTCCTTTGCCAGTCTTCGCTAGCTTTGCTCGGTAATCTCTTTTATACTTCTCGATTATTGCACTTTATGAATTCGATCTTTTGTTAATGATCTTTTCCATTCTATTCCTTTGCGAAGCCGCCAACATCCTCGCGTTGCCTTGGACAAGATTCCAAATAATTATCCTGCAAATGGTGTATCGATGACTCTCGCTCCCACCAGCTTACGCGGAGCTTAAAAAGGGGAAAGGTGCCATGGCGCGGATGGACTCGATGATCTTCCCCAAGATCAAGCAAGACAAAACTCTGGGGCAGTTGATCGATGCCTTCGCGGTTGACACCAAGGAGGTTATCGAGGTATTCAAACGCACTTCGCGTACCTATGGTGCCCTCCTTGCCTTCCAACTTATGATGGGTCATGGCTTTAAGGCTGACATCGAAGAAATGACTAAGGAGCTGCCGAAAGAGCAAGATGGGCGATCTATTGATTTAAGCGCCTTTACGGCGTCCGCCCTTACTTGTGCTCGCCAGCTCCTTGATCTAGTTTCGTCAAGGAAGACATCGGCTGGCCCCAGTTTATCGACTCAGACCCAAGCCCTTTGATTTTTGTAACAAACTTATCTCCGAGTTGATGTGAAACATTGTTCTATTGGAAAACTTATGTTTGTAATAAACTCCGTGCTAGCAATGTTGCTAGTACACCTTTGTTATGATATTTTTACTTGCACTTCTCCCGATGGGAGTTACTTCGGATGCTCGAATTGACCCGATCCGTCATCCCTTTTAACGCGTTTCTGCAGTTTTCCCGGCCCGCATTTGTCGACGACTCTTCAAGTGCTCTTCCTGAAGGTGACCGAATCCAACATATGAAGGATCGAATCGCTCAGATGGAGAAAGATCTGCGCAGCACTTATGCCTTAGCTGCTATTGTCAACAAGAAGAGCGAGATTGCAGCCGAAGTAGAGCGGTACGCTCTTACTGAACTGCATAAAGCTACCGAGAGTTTGAACTGTAAGTTTCTTTGTCCTTGCACTCTTTTGTCAACAATGCATTGACTGATCCTCTATTGATTCTTTTGCCAGTCATAGCTTTGAACCGTGCGGAAGAGAACAAGCGGATTCACGAGCGTGTACATGCATTGACCCAGCTGTCATCAGCCGAAGAAATTTTCTGGCGGGAACACTCGAAGGCTTCGGCTGTCGCACTTTTTCAGGATCGGGTTCAGCAAGTCCACCATTTCTTCGACAAGTGTTACAAAGCCCTGAGGGTAGTTTGGAAGACGATGTTCCCTTTAAACGCGATTCCCCCTACGCTGCTGACTCTGATGTCTGGAATACCAAGAAAATTCGAGACTTGGTGCGGGCTCAAGTTTTCGCAGGGGCCAGGTTTACGCTTGCCCTTGTGCTTGCACGTTACCTCAGCAAATCTGCTTGCTATCGCCAACGCGGTTGGTGACTTGAAGACTCTGTATCCGAAGGTATTGCTGCCTGCCAATATAATTGTCGACAAGCTTGAGGAGTATTCGAAGGTACCTGAGGAAAGAGAAACTCCGCAAGGTTGATTTCAGGGATTAGGGTTGTTTTGTAAATAGGATTACCCTCAGCCCTTTGTAGCACTTGTCGAACAAACGATGCACTTGTTGGACCCGGTCTTGGAACTTCGCGACAGTCGAAACCTTCGACTGTTCCCTCCAGAAAACTTCGTCTGCGATGATAGCCGGGTCGTGCGTTCACACGCTCATGTATACGCTTGCTTTCTTCGGCCTTGTTCGAGCTATGACTAGCAAAAGAACCAGCAGAAGATGAGAAAGTGCATTTCACGAAACAGCAAAGAGCAAGAGAGCCGGGCACTTACAGTTCAAACTTTCGGTAGCCTTGTGCAATTCAGTAAGCGTGTAGCGCTCAGCATCAGCGGCAATCTCATTTTTCTTATTGATAATGGCAGCTAAGGCATAAGTGTTGCGCATATCTTTCTCCATCTGCGCGATCCGGTCCTTCATGCGTTGGAGTCGATCACTTTCAGGGACAGCACCCGAGGAGTCATCGACAAAGCAGCATGGGGTAAACTGCAAAATGTTGTCCAAAGGCACGACGGATTACATGGAGTCAACATTGGAAATTACTCCCATCGGGAGCGTACGAATACAAATATTATAGCAAGGGTATGCGGCAACATTGCCAGCATGAAATTCATTACAAGCGTAAGTTTTATGACAAGACATCGTTTTGATCAAGCAAAATTACAAGGCTCAGGGGGCTTGGGTCTGGTTTGATAAATCGGACCGTTGATGATTTCTTTGCCTCGACTAACTCAAGGAGCTGGCGAGCACATGTAAGAGCCGAAGCTTTAAAGGCACCCAGATCGACGAATTTTCCGTCGGGTCCCTTCGGCAGCTTGATGACGCGTAAAGCACACGCTCGTTGGGAACCCCAAGTGGAAGGTGTGATGCGTACAGCAGCAAGTTTCCCTCAGTAAGAAACCAAGGTTTATCGAACCAGTAGGAGTCAAGAAGCACGTCGAAGGTTGATGGCGGCGAGATGTAGTGCGGCACAACACCAGGGATTCCGGCGCCAACGTGGAACCTGCACAACACAACCAAAGTAGTTTGCCCCAACGAAACAGTGAGGTTGTCAATCTCACCGGCTTGCTGTAACAAAGGATTAGATGTATAGTGTGGATGATGATTGTTTGCAGAAAACAGTAGAACAAGTATTGCAGTAGATTGTATTTAATGTAAAAGAATGGACCGGGTCCACAGTTCACTAGAGGTGTCTCTCCCATAAGATAAATAGCATGTTGGGTGAACAAATTACAGTCGGGCAATTGACAAATAGAGAGGGCATGACAATGCACATACATGATATGATAAGTATAGTGAGATTTAATTGGGCATTACGACAAAGTACATAGACCGCTATCCAGCATGCATCCATGCCTAAAAAGTCCACCTTCAGGTTATCATCCGAACCCCTTCCAGTATTAAGTTGCAAACAACAGACAATTGCATTAAGTATGGTGCGTAATGTAATCAATAACTACATCCTCGGACATAGCATCAATGTTTTATCCCTAGTGGCAACAGCACATCCACAACCTTAGAACTTTCTGTCACTGTCCCAGATTTAATGGAGGCATGAACCCACTATCGAGCATAAATACTCCCTCTTGGAGTTAAGAGTAAAAACTTGGCCAGAGCCTCTACTAATAACGGAGAGCATGCAAGATCATAAACAACACATAGGTAATAGATTGATAATCAACATAACATAGTATTCTCTATCCATCGGATCCCGACAAACACAACATATAGCATTACAGATAGATGATCTTGATCATGTTAGGCAGCTCACAAGATCCAACAATGAAGCACATAAGGAGAAGACGACCATCTAGCTACTGCTATGGACCCATAGTCCAGGGGTGAACTACTCACTCATCACTCCGGAGGCGATCATGGCGATGAAGAGTCCTCCGGGAGATGATTCCCCTCTCCGGCAGGGTGCCGGAGGCGATCTCCTAAATCCCCCGAGATGGGATTGGCGGCGGCGGTGTCTCGAAGGTTTTCCGTATCGTGGCTCTCGCACCGGGGTTTCGCGACGGAGGCTTTAAGCAGGCGGAAGGGCAGGTCAGAGGCGTCACGGGGCCCCACACGCTAGGGCCGCGCGGGCCCCTTCTGGGCCGCGCCGCCCTAGTGTGGCGGCACCCCGTGGCCCCACTTCGTCTCCCTCCGGTCTTCGGAAGTTTCAAAAATAGGCCCCCGGGCGTTGATTTCGTCCAATTCCGAGAATATTTCCTTTGTAGGATTTCTGAAACCAAAAACAGCAGAAACAGCAACTGGCTCTTCGGCATCTCGTTAATAGGTTAGTGCCGGAAAATGCATAAATACGACATAAAGTATGCATAAAACATGTAGATATCATCAATAATGTGGCATGGAACATAAGAAATTATCGATACGTCGAGACGTATCAGCATCCCCAAGTTAGTTCTGCTCGTCCCGAGCAGGTAAACGATAACAAAGATAATTTCTGGAGTGACATGCCATCATAACCTTGATCATACTATTGTAAGCATATGTAATGAATGCAGCGATCAAAACAATGGTAATGACATGAGTAAACAAATGAATCATAAAGCAAAGACTTTTCATGAATAGTACTTCAAGACAAGCATCAATAAGTCTTGCATAAGAGTTAACTCATAAAGCAATAAATTCTTAGTAGAAAGCTTTGAAACAACACAAAGGAAGATTGAGTTTCAGCGGTTGCTTTCAACTTATAACATGTATATCTCATGGATATTGTCAATGTAAAGTAATATAACAAGTGCAATATGCAAGTATGTAGGAATCAATGCACAGTTCACACAAGTGTTTGCTTCTTGAGGTGGAGAGAAATAGGTGAACTGACTCAACATAAAAGTAAAAGAAAGGTCCTTCAAAGAGGAAAGCATCGATTGCTATATTTGTGCTAGAGCTTTTATTTTGAAAACATGAAACAATTTTGTCAACGGTAGTAATAAAGCATATGTATCATGTAAATTATATCTTACAAGTTGCAAGCCTCATGCATAGTATACTAGTAGTGCCCGCACCTTGTCCTAATTAGCTTGGGTTAACACGGATTATCATTGCATAACATATGTTTCAACCAAGTGTCACAAAGGGGTACCTCTATGCCGCCTGTACAAGGGTCTAAGGAGAAAGTTCGCATTGGATTTCTCGCTTTTGATCATTCTTCAACTTAGACACCCATACCGGGACAACATAGACAACAGATAATGGACTCCTCTTTTAATGCTTAAGCATTCAACAACAGATAATATTCTCATAAGAGATTGAGGTTTTATGTCCAAACTGAAACTTCCACCATGATTCATGGCTTTAGTTAGCGGCCCAATGTTCTTCTCTAACAGTATGCATACTCAAACCATTTGATTGTGAAAACCGCCCTTACTTCAGACAAGACGAACATGCATAGCAACTCACATGATATTCAACAAAGAGTTGATGGCGTCCCCAGGAGCATGGTTATCGCACAACAAGCAACTTAATAAGAGATAAAGTGCATAAGTACATATTCAATACCACAATAGTTTTTAAGGCTATTTTGTCCCATGAGCTATATATTGCAAAGGCGAATGATGGAAATTTAAAGGTAGCACTCAAGCAATTTACTTTGGAATGGCGGAGAAATACCATGTAGTAGGTAGGTATGGTGGACACAAATGGCATAGTGGTTGGCTCAAGGATTTTGGATGAATGAGAAGTATTCCCTCTTGATACAAGGTTTAGGCTAGCAAGGTTATTTGAAACAAACACAAGGATGAACCGGTGCAGCAAAACTCACATAAAAGACATATTGTAAACATTATAAGACTCTACACCGTCTTCCTTGTTGTTCAAAACTCAATACTAGAAATTATCTAGACTTTAGAGAGACCAAATATGCAAACCAAATTTTAGCAAGCTCTATGTATTTCTTCATTAATGGGTGCAAAGTATATGATGCAAGAGCTTAAACATGAGCACAACAATTGCCAAGTATCAAATTATTCAAGACATTTTAGAATTACTACATGTAGCATTTCCCGATTCCAACCATATAACAATTTAACGAAGAAGATTCAACCTTCGCCATGAATACTATGAGTAAAGCCTAAGGACATATTTGTCCATATGCAACAGCGGAGCGTGTCTCTCTCCCACAATGAATGCTAAGATCCATTTTATTCAAACAAAAACAAAAACAAAAACAAACCGACGCTCCAAGCAAAGCACATAAGATGTGATGGAATAAAAATATAGTTTCAGGGGAGGAACCTGATAATGTTGTCGATGAAGAAGGGGATGCCTTGGGCATCCCCAAGCTTAGACGCTTGAGTCTTCTTAAAATATGCAGGGGTGAACCACCGGGGCATCCCCAAGCTTAGAGCTTTCACTCTCCTTGATCATATTGCATCATTCCCCTCTTGATCCTTGAAAACTTCCTCCACACCAAACTCGAAACAACTCATTAGAGGGTTAGTGCACAATAAAAATTTACATGTTCAGAGGTGACATAATCATTCTTAACACTTCTGGACATTGCACAAAGCTACTGGACATTAATGGATCAAAGAAATTCATCCAACATAGCAAAAGAGGCAATGCGAAATAAAAGGCAGAATCTGTCAAAACAGAACAGTTCGTAAAGATGAATTTTAAAGTGGCACCAGACTTGCTCAAATGAAAATTGCCAAATTGAATGAAAGTTGCGTACATATCTGAGGATCACTCACTTAAATTGGCATAATTTTCTGAGTTACCTACAGAGAATTAGGCCCAGATTCGTGACAGCAAAGAAATCTGTTTCTGCGCAGTAATCCAAATCTAGTATGAACCTTACTATCAACGACTTTACTTGGCACAATAATGCACAAAACTAAGATAAGGAGAGGTTACTACAGTAGTAAACAACTTCCAAGACTCAAATATAAAATAAAAGTACTGTAGTAAAAACATGGGTTGTCTCCCATAAGCGCTTTTCTTTAACGCCTTTCAGCTAGGCGCAGAAAGTGTGTATCAAGTGTTATCAAGAGATGAAGTATCAACATTACCTTGGGCTTTACCCTTACCTTTCTTGTTCTTTTTCTTACTCTTTGATTTAGGGAATATATGTCTACCCCCGGGTGTAGAGGTGAATTTTAGGGTGCCTTCTCCCATATCTATGACTGCTCCCAATAGTTTCAGCAGGGATCTTCCGAGTGTGATTTGTCCTGTTCCTGCACATTCAATAACAAGATAATCAATGGATATTGTTCTCCCAAGAACGGTTGTATGCACACCCGCAGCTATTCCTTTAGGAATTATAACAGAGTTATCAATAAGAGTTATTCCTTCTCCCCCTTCAACGAATCCCCAAAGTTTCAAAGATTCATGAATACTCTTAGGCATTAAGCAAAATTCAGACATAATATCACAATTGGCATGAAGAGTTTGGTCACCGATAACAATTTTAATAGTAGGATCCCATAATGAAGGTTCAGAGTTCACTAAAACTTGATCAAGACGGTTACGAACATATCTATAATTTTCATTCAAGCGAGATGCACTTGTCTCAAGAGTGTTTAATCTATTATAAATGCTAATAAGGGCTGAATCAAAGTTATTAGCTGAATCATGTGATGCAACCAACTTCTTTATGGCATTAAAAGCTTGATCCCCATTGCAATGAAGGAAATCTCCTCCCACTACAGCATCCAAGGCATATCTATAGCGAATCATAAGACCAAAATAAAAATTACTAAGGAGCAAACTTAGAGTCATTTGAGGTTCAGCTTTACGATAAGAAGTAAAAATTCTGGACCAAGCATCTTTAAAACTCTCCTCATCCCCTTGTTTAAAAGTGAAGACTAATTCCTCAGGTGAAGAAGTAACAGGTGCAGAACTAGACATGGTAGCAAAAGTAAAATGCAAGTAACTAATTTTTTTGTGTTTTTGATATAGAGAACAAGACAGTAAATAAAGTAAAACTAGCAACTAATTTTTTTGTGTTTTGTTTAAGTGCAGCAAACAAGAAAGTAAATAAAATAAAGCAAGACAAAAACAAAGTAAAGAGATTGGATCGTGGAGACTCCCCTTGCAGCGTGTCTTGATCTCCCCGGCAACGGCGCCAGAAATTTAGCTTGATGACGCGTAAAGCACACGCTCGTTGGGAACCCCAAGTGGAAGGTGTGATGCGTACAGCAGCAAGTTTCCTCAGTAAGAAAAAGGTTTATCGAACCAGTAGGAGTCAAGAAGCACGTCGAAGGTTGATGGCGGCGGGATGTAGTGCGGCGCAACACCAGGGATTCCGGCGCCAACGTGGAACCTGCACAACACAACCAAAGTACTTTGCCCCAACGAAACAGTGAGGTTGTCAATCTCACCGGCTTGCTGTAACAAAGGATTAGATGTATAGTGTGGATGATGATTGTTTGCGAAGAACAGTAGAACAAGTATTGCAGTAGATTGTATTTAATGTAAAAGAATGGACCGGGGTCCACAGTTCACTAGAGGTGTCTCTCCCATAAGATAAATAGCATGTTGGGTGAACAAATTACAGTCGGGCAATTGACAAATAGAGAGGGCATGACAATGCACATACATGATATGATAAGTATAGTGAGATTTAATTGGGCATTACGACAAAGTACATGGACCGCTATCCAGCATGCATCTATGCCTAAAAAGTCCACCTTCAGGTTATCATCCGAACCCCTTCCAGTATTAAGTTGCAAACAACAGACAATTGCATTAAGTATGGTGCGTAATGTAATCAATAACTACATCCTCGGACATAGCATCAATGTTTTATCCCTAGTGGCAACAGCACATCCACAACCTTAGAACTTTCTGTCACTGTCCCAGATTTAATGGAGGCATGAACCCACTATCGAGCATAAATACTCCCTCTTGGAGTTAAGAGTAAAAGAGCCTCTACTAATAACGGAGAGCATGCAAGATCATAAACAACACATAGGTAATAGATTGATAATCAACATAACATAGTATTCTCTATCCATCGGATCCCGACAAACACAACATATAGCATTACATATAGATGATCTTGATCATGTTAGGCAGCTCACAAGATCCAACAATGAAGCACATAAGGAGAAGACGACCATTTAGCTACTGCTATGGACCCATAGTCCAGGGGTGAACTACTCACTCATCACTCCGGAGGCGATCATGGCGATGAAGAGTCCTCCGGAGATGATTCCCCTCTCCGGCAGGCCGGAGGCGATCTCCTGAATCCCCGAGATGGGATTGGCGGCGGCGGCATCTCAGTGGGTTTTCCGTATCGTGGCTCTGACTGGGGGTTTCGCAACGGAGGCTTTAAGTAGGCGGAAGGGCAGGTCGGGAGGCGTCCGGGGGGCCCCACACGCCAGGGCCGGGGCCCCCTCTAGCCCGCGCCGCCTAGTGTGGCGGCACCCCGTGGCCCACATCGTCTCTCCGGTCTTCTGGAAGCTTCGTAAAAAATAGGCCCCCGGCGTTGATTTCGTCAATTCCGAGAATATTTCCTTTGTAGGATTTCTGAAACTAAAAACAGCAGCAGTGGCTCTTCGGCATCTCGTTAATAGGTTAGTGCCGGAAAATGCATAAATACGACATAAAGTATGCATAAAACATGTAGATATCATCAATAATGTGGCATGGAACATAAGAAATTATCGATACGTCGGAGATGTATCACGCTCCTTGGACATCTCTTCAATATTAGCTTTGAAGCCATGACCCATCATAAGTTGGAAGGCTAGGAGGGCACCATAGGTACGTGAAGTACGTTTGAATACCTCGATAACCTCCTTGGTGTTGACGGCAAAAGCGTCGATCAGCTGCCCCAAAGTCTTGTCCTGACTAATCTTGGGGAAAATCATCAAGTGGATCCGCGCCATGGCTCCCTTGCCCTTCTGAAGAAGTTCCTGAAGAAGCTGATGAGACGCAAGCGTCATCGATAGAGTGTTTGATGGAGAATTGTTCGGGACCTCGTCCAGAGCCTCAACAGGGATATCAGCAGCTCCTGAGAAGAATGAAGCGTGAAGAAAGACATTAACAAAAGAATCAATGTTTGCAAAAGCAATAATCAAGAAGGGCACAAAAAGAGGATTACTGAGCAAAGCCAGGGAGGATTGGCGGAGAAGATCATCCTTCTCCATCGCCCGAGCTTCGGCAGTGAGCCTGGCTGCTTCTTCATCCTTCAGCCTCCTCTTCAGCTCCTCCAGTTCCTCTTTCAAAGTGTCAATTTCTGTACGAGCTTCGGGAGCAATTTTAATTGTGCCTTCCAATTTCGAGGAGGAGGACTCAACCTCCTTCTGCAGTTGAGCCTTGTCGACCTCCAAAGAAGCGTATTGGGAGGCGAAAGATTCCAAGGAAGATATAACAACTCGCAAGTCCTTAAAGGAAAAGTTTTATTGGCTAAAGTACTCAAGGTTTATCTGAAGAGCTGTTGGATTCAAACAAGAAAGACTTACAGGTTTCCTGAAGGAGGAGTTGCAGCTGAAGGAATATTCTTCCCCTTGGAAAGGGAAGAAGCAGACGATATTTGGGCTGCGGGGATTGTAGCAGGGGTTGATGACCCACAAGTATAGGGGGTGTATCGTAGTATCTTCGATAAGTAAGAATGTCGATCCCAACGAGGAGCAGAAGGTGTTGACAAGCAGTTTCGATGAAGAATTCACTGTAAATGCTCACAGACAAGTATTCAGGGGGTTTTGATGTAGCAGTTGAATAAAGTACGAGTAAGTAAAGTGCGAGAGTAACAATTGCAGCGAGTGGCCCAATCCTTTTTAGCACAAAGGACAAGCCGGTTTGTTTACTTATAATGACCAAACGTTCTCGAGGACACACGGGATTTTAGTCTAGTGCTTTCGCTACATACGGCTAAATAATCTTCATTGTTATGATAAGTGTTGTGTGGGTGAACCTATGCTAATGTACCGCCCTTCCTAGGACTAATACATACTTGTGATTATACCCCTTGCAAGCATCCGCAACTACAAGAAAGTAATTAAGAATAAATCTAACCACAGCCTTAAACTCTGAGATCCTGCTATCCCTCCTGCATCGATATACCAACGGGGGTTTAGGTTTCTGTCACTCCGGCAACCCCGCAATTAGCAAACGAATACAAGATGCATTCCCCTAGGCCCATAAATGGTGAAGTGTCATGTAGTCGACGTTCACATGACACCACTAGAAGAATAACACCACAACTTAAATATCACACCATTGAATATTACTCAACCATAGTTCACTACTAACATTTAGACTTCACCCATGTCCTCAAGAACTAAACGAACTACTCACGAGACATCATATGGAACATGATCAGAGGTGATATGATGATGAATAACAATCTGAACATAAACTTGGTTCAATGGTTTCACTCAATAGCATCAACAACAAGTAGAGATCGATACCGGGAGAGTTTCCCCTATCAAACAATCAAGATCAAACCCAAATTGCTACGGCGGTGACGGTGTCCAGCGGTGGAGACGGCGGTGATGATGGTGGAGATGATGATGATGGTGATGGCGATGATGTCCAGCTCGATGACGGTGACGATGGCGTCGATTTCCCCCTCCCGGAGGGAATTTCCCGGATTCCTCGGAGAGCTCTTTTCTCTCTGGTGTTCTCCGCCCCGCAGAGGCGGCTGTAACTCTTCGCGAGGTACCCTCTGTGGCTTAGGTTTTTGGGACGAAGGATTTCGCGAAGAAAAGGAGGCGAAAGGGGTCGTGGGCCCCCCAAACCACATGGCGGCGCGGCCAGGGCATGGGCCGCGCCGCCCTAGGGTGTGGGCCCACCCTGGGTCCTCCTGGCCCTCCTTCTGGCTTCCTTCGTCATCTTGAAAAATAGGATTTTTGGTATAATTTCCTCCCACAGTTGATCTTCCGAAATATTGCGTTCTGACGGTGCTTTTTCCAGCAGAATCCTGGCTCCGGTGCTTGATCCTCCAATAATGATGAAACATGCAAAATAGATGAAATAACATAAGTATTGTGTCCCAATATGAAATATATCAATGAATAACAGCAAATTATGATATAAAATAGTGATGCAAATTGGACGTATCAACTCCCCCAAGCTTAGACTTCGCTTGTCCCCAAGCGAAACTGAACTCGATAAACAAGACCACATGTTTATGGAGTGAAGAGTCGATAAATAAAATACGGACAAGAAGCATCATATTCATTCACACAGGACATTATAGTAAACAACCTCTTATAACTCATCTTGAAACAAGTATAAGGTAATCACAAGTAAAGGTGCATAAGAAATCATAATTGGTGATGGCAAACTTCGTTCTTGGTCAGAGAACAATTAACAGATTATATTTATCTCATTGAGCAGCGCTCTCATGTTAGAGTTTATAAGGCACAACTTGCATACTCAATCATAATGGTCTTCTCATGATCATTGATAACTTGCAAAGCTATATTCATTCAGATAAAACTTGTACTAAACAAGGAAGAATAAAATACATGATGAAGCAAATCACAATATAATGGTTTGATCACAACTACTCAAATGCTTGCTTGAGATGGAGGGAAATAGGTTTACTGACTCAACATAAAGTAAAAGACAGGCCCTTCGCAGAGGGAAGCAGGGATTAAATCATGTGCTAGAGCTTTTCAGTTTTGAAATCATATAGAGATAATAAAAGTAACATTTTGAGAGGTGTTTGTTGTTGTCAACGACTGGTAGCGGGTACTCTAACCCCTTGCCAGACAACCTCCTAAGAGCGGCTCCCATATTATTTTCATTTTGTGTGGCACTCCTTCCAACCTTTCTTTCACAAACCATGGCTAACCGAATCCTCGGGTGCCTGCCAACAATCTCATACCATGAAGGAGTGCCTTTTTATTTTAGCTTTATTATGATGATGACACTCCCCCAACCTTTGCTTACACAAGCCATGGCTAACCGAATCTTCGGGTGCCGTCCATCAATCACATACCATGGAGGAGTGTCTATTTAGTTTAATCAATTTGGGACTGGGAATCCCATTGCCAGCTCTTTTTGCAAAATTATTGGATAAGCGGATGAAGCCACTAGTCCATTGGTGGAAGTTGCCCAACAAGATTGAAAGATAAAACACCACATACTTCCTCATGAGCTATGAAACATTGACACAAATAAGAGATACTAAGTTTTGAATTGTTTAAAGGTAGCACATGAAGTATTTACTTGGAATGGCAGAAAATACCATGTAGTAGGTAGGTATGGTGGACACAAATGGCATATGTTTGGGTTAAGGTTTGGATGCACGAGAAGTATTCCCTCTCAGTACAGGTCTTTGGCTAGCAAGGTTAATTAGCAAGCATAAGAGTCGAGGGAAACAAACAAATATACATATGATAGAAACAATCATGCATCTTCCTTGTAAGCACAAACAATTTTAACTTCAGAATAATAAGCTATGAGCTAACAAGAAAGACAATGAAACATCTACATGTATTTCTCTTTTCTACTTAAACCTCAAAGTGTTGTTGCTATTGACCAATGCTAAGTTTGCCAAAACCAAATAGATTTATTCAATGCTCCCAAAGTGATACCAATACTAACAACAAGGTAAATCATATAATAGAGATTGCAAACTAGAATAAGATGTGCAATATGTAAATGATAAGACTTCTCATTAATATTCCATAACGATAACTCACACCAAGGGATACATAGACAACCAACTAAAGAGAGATACTTCCAAACGTAACCCATCTTATATGATAACTTCCCTACTCATGATATGACACTACTTGACAATAAAAGTAAAAGGTAGTGATAATGTGATACCGCGGCACTCCCCCAAGCTTGGAACAAACCAAGGGGATGCCAATACCGATGATGAATTACTCCTGCGGCGATGGTGGTGATGAACTCCTCCCGAGCTTCTTAATAAGCTCCTTCGTCTTCAGTTTCTCAGCTTGACAATTCTGCACTAAGATTCGAAGAGATTCATTGTTATCTGAAGTTGGCGATGACGACCTTGTGATGCGAATCGAGTGGTATTCAATCATTCTTCGGAGACGGCAATTCTCCTCCTGGAGTATCTCCACTTCTCTTCTTAGAGCCCGATATTGATCACAAAACTCATCGGTAATCCGTAGAACTTCTTCCATCATGGGGAAGGAGTCGAGGCTAAGAGCGGGTGGTAAAGGTCCCTGCAGGTTATGAGAAAAAGAACGTCGAGTGTCAACAGATCCCACCAAGATTTGCTTGCTCCCTCCGGCTTGCTGCTCTTGTCTTGATGGCACCTCCTTCACTTCTTCCTCCGAAAGCCCCTTGCCCTTGTTGTTGGAGGCCATGGTGCTTCTAGACTGAAAACAGATCCTGGCAGAAACAGCTCGAAACAAAACACGTCGAAAACACGATATACGGACCTCCAGGGGTCCGGGGGATTATATAGCAAAATTTTCGCGACATAAGGAAAGTACCAGATCGAACCAGAGTCGGAAAGGGGCGACGAGGCGGCCAAACCATAGGTCGGCGCGGGCCCAGGCTTGGCCGCGCCGGCCTATGGTGGCGCCCCCTCGTGCGTCCTTTCCACTCCGTTTCGAACTCGTAATTTCTCATATTTTCCAAAAACAGCGAAAATATTGTTCGGAAAGTAAATTGCGTACTTTTCATTACCAGTACTGTTACCTATTCAAAGTCGAGTTCTGGCGGACTGTCAATTTGCCCTTTGATGAAAGCTTCCGGTGTTTCCACTTGAATAATATCAACATCAACATTATAAGAATCACCCGAGATATAATGCTTGAGTCTTTGTCCATTCACCACTTGCGTGGCATTGCCTTGGAGAGAGCTAATTTTGATTGCTCCTGAACGATACACCTCCTCAACAACATGGTCCTTCCCATTTCGAGAGTAATTTCCCTGCAAAGAATCTGAGACGAGACCGATACAATAGGACTTTATCCCCAATATTAAATTCTCTTTTGATAATCCTTCTATCATGCCATTTTTTAACTTTCTCTTTAAAGAGTTTAGCATTTTCATAAGCTTCACTTCTCCATTCATCTAGAGAACTCAATTGCAACAACCTCTTATCACCGGCAAGTTTAGGATCTTTATTTAATTCTCTAACAGCCCAATAAGCTTTGTGCTCTAGTTCTAAAGGTAAATGACAAGCTTTCCCATAAACCATTTTATAAGGTGACATTCCCATGGGATTTTTATAAGCAGTTCTATAAGCCCAAAGTGCATCCTTCAATTTACTAGCCCAATTCTTTCTAGTTTTATTAACGGTCTTTCCCAAAATAGATTTAATCTCTCTATTTGATAATTCTACTTGACCACTAGTTTGAGGATGATAAGCGGAAGCAATTCTATGATTAATACCATACTTAGCAAGAGTTTTTCTAAAACCTCCATGAATAAAATGAGAACCTCCATCAGTCATAATATATCTAGGCACTCCAAATCTAGGAAAAATAATATCTAAAAGCATTCTTAAAGAGGTCTCACCATCAGCACTTTTTGTAGGTATAGCTTCCACCCATTTAGTAACATAATCAACAGCAACAAGTATATGAGTGTTACCTTCTGAAGACGGAAAAGGTCCCATGAAGTCAAATCCCCAACAATCAAACGGTTCAATAACAAGAGTATAATTCATTGGCATTTCATTGCGTCTGGAGATATTACCAACCCTTTGGCATTCATCACAAGATAAAATAAACTTTCTCGCATCTTTGAAGAGAGTTGGCCAATAAAAACCTGATTGTAGAACCTTTTGCGCGGTTCTTTCTCCGGCGTGATGTCCTCCATAAGCACTACCATGACATTTACTCAATATCTCCTGTTGTTCATATTCGGGAACACATCTTCGCATAATACCATCTACTCCTTCTTTATATAAGTGTGGGTCATCCCAGAAATAATGCCTCAAATCATAAAAGAATTTCCTCCTTTGCTGAGCTGAAAAGGTTGGAGGCAAGTACTTGGAAACAATAAAGTTAGCATAATCAGCATACCAAGGACTCTCGCGAGCTCACCTTTATTACAGCCAATTGTTCATTTGGAAAACTATCATTAACAGGATCATCAGCAATATTTTCCAATCTAGACAAATTATCAGCAACAGGATTATCAGCACCTTTCCTATCTACAATATGTAAATCAAATTCTTGCAAAAGAAGTACCCATCTAATAAGCCTCGGCTTAGCATCTTTCTTTGTCATTAGGTATCTAATTGCAGCATGATCAGTATGAATAGTAACTTTTGAATCAACAATATAAGATCTAAATTTATCACAAGCAAAGACTACAGCTAATAATTCTTTTTCAGTTGTAGCATAATTTCTTTGAGCAGCATCAAGAGTTTTACTAGCATAATGAATAACATTCAGCTTTTTATCTACTCGCTGTCCAAGAACAGTACAGCAAAATCACTAGCATCACACATAATCTCAAAGGGTAAGTTCCAATCAGGAGGTTCAACTATAGGAGCAGTTGTTAAGGCTTTCTTAAGAGTTTCAAAAGCTTCCTTACAATCATCATCAAAAACAAATGGTACATCTTTTTGAAGAAGATTAGTAAGAGGCTTTGAAATCTTGGAGAAGTCTTTAATAAATCTCCTATAAAACCCATCATGACCAAGAACACTACGAATACCTTTAACGTCCCTCGGATAGGGCATCTTCTCAATTGCTTCAACTTTAGCTCTATCAACTTCAATACCTCTCTCAGAAATTTTATGTCCCAATACAATTCCTTCATTAACCATAAAGTGGCATTTCTCCCAATTAAGAACAAGGTTAGTTTCTTCACATCTCTGCAAAACTTTATCAAGGTTTCGCAAGCAACTATCAAAAGAATTCCCATAGACGGAAAAATCATCCATGAATACCTCTACAATACTTTCACAAAAACCATGAAAAATAGCAGACATGCATCTTTGAAAAGTAGCAGGAGCATTACATAAACCAAAAGGCATGCGTCTATAAGCATAAGTTCCATAGGGACAAGTAAAAGTGGTTTTCTCTTGATCTTTAGCTTTAACAGCAATTTGTGAAAACCCAGAATAACCATCAAGAAAACAAAAATGAGTATTTTTAGATAATCTTTCTAGCATTTGATCAATAAATGGTAAAGGGTAATGATCTTTCTTAGTAACTTTGTTAACTTTTCGAAAATCAATGCACATTCTATACCCTACAACTACTCTTTGAGGGATGAGCTCATCATTATCATTAGGCACAACAGTCATTCCTCCTTTCTTGGGAACGCAATGCACAGGACTAACCCATCTACTATCAGCAATAGGATATATAATACCAGCTTCAAGAAGTCGTAATACCTCATTCCTTACCACTTCCTTCATCTTCGGAATTAGACGACGCTGATGTTCAACAACAGGCTTTGCATCATCTTCCATATTAATAGCATGTTGGCAAATAGAAGGAGAAATCCCTTTCAAATCATCAAGAGTGTAGCCAATAGCTCCTCGGTGCTTCTTCAATATTTCCAATAACCTTTCTTCCTCAATCTCTGAAAGCTTAGAACTAATAATAACAGGATATATTTTCTTATCATCAATATGAGCATATTTAAGATTATCAGGCAAAGGCTTTAAATCAAAAACAGGATCTTCCTTTGGTGGCGGTGTTGTACCCAAATCTTCCACCGGTAAGTCATGCTTGAGAATAGGTTGGCGAAGAAAATTTTCCTCAAGCTCATCTCTTTCTTTCCTAAAAATTTCACTCTCGCTATCCTCCAAATGTTGCTGCAAAGGATTATTAGGAACAAGAACAATAGATGCACACTGCTCCATTTTAAAATCATTACTAGGCAAATCAGCTTTATAAGGAGTTTTAGTAAATTTAGAGAAGTTAAACTCATAAGATTCACCAGCAAATTTAGTCAAAATTTTCTCTTTCTTGCAATCTATAATAGCTCCACAAGTATTTAGAAAAGGTCTACCAAAGATAATAGGACAATAATCACTAGCAGCAGAACCAAGTACCAAAAAGTCAGCAGGATATTTAATCTTACCGCATAATACTTCCACATCTCGAACAATACCAATTGGAGAAATAGTTTCTCTATTAGCCAGCTGAATAACCACATCAATATCTTCAAGTTCACAAGAATCAATTTCGTGCATAATCTCCGTGTAAAGCTCATATGGAATAGCACTAACACTTGCACCAATATCACATAATCCATAATAGCAATGATCACCAATTCTAACAGATAGCATAGGAACACTAGCTTGTTTGGGTTTATTAGGATGTGAAACAATATTAGAAGCATCTTCACAGAAAATAATATGACCATCCTCCACATTTTCAGTCACAAGATCTTTAATTATTGCAACAGCAGGTTCAACTTTTATTTGTTCTTCAGGTTCTATAGGTTTCTTTTCACTTTTATGAACCGCACTATTTATAACAGAGTACTCCTTCATTTTAGCAGGGAAAGGAGTTTTTTCAATATAAGCTTCAGGAATAACATGATCAACAGTTTCAACTACAACGCATTTATTAATAGATGAATCAATTTTATCTTTATACGGTTCATGATACTTATCAAAATTCTTCTTTGGCAATTCATAATGAGAGGCAAAAGCTTTATAAAGATTTGCAGCAACTTGAGAATCAAGACCATATGTAGCACTCATATTACGAAATTTATCGGTATCCATAAAAGCTTCAATGCATTTATAATCATAAATTATACCTGATTCTCTATCCTTGTCGTTCTCCCATCCTTCAGTATTTTCTTGGATCCGATCAAGAAGGTCCCTTTTAAACTCTTCTTTGTTGCGTGTAAATGATCTAGAACAAGAAGTATCCAGCAAGGTCTTGTCTTGAAAAGAAAGTCTTGCATAGAAATTATCAATAATAACATTACCAGAAGCTCATGAATGGGGCATTTGAGCATTAAAGACTTCAATCTCCCCAAGCTTGGGCAATACTCTCTCCATCATGAGGCCAAAAATTATATATGCGATTCCGATCCTTGTGAATTTCACTTGGAGGATAGAACTTAGAATAAAACCGGGGCACAATATCATTCCATTCAAGAGAATCCCCATTATCCAGTAATTTATACCAATGCGCCGCTTTAGACAGCGATAAAGAGAATAGTTTCTTCCTCACTTCATCCATAGCAATACCTGCACATTTGAATAACCCGCATAATTCATGCAAAAACAGTAAATGATCACCAGGATGGACAGCTCCATCCCCTTCATAGCGGTTATCCATAACACGTTCAATAATTTTCATAGGTATTTTATATGGTATTACTTCCTCACCTGGCGCCTCATCCACTACCGTTGCAGTAGTAGTAGATTTCCCAAATAAAAATTGAAGAGAAGATCTCTCCATAATGACTTATAGCAGCAGGCAGAAATAAAATCAGCACAAACAGTAAAGGTTTCCCTTACCAATTCCACTTACCAATAGCGCTTCACTCCCCGGCAACGGCGAGAAAATAGTCTTGATGACCCACAAGTATAGGGTGTATCGTAGTATCTTCGATAAGTAAGAATGTCGATCCCAACGAGGAGCAGAAGGTGTTGACAAGCAGTTTCGATGAAGAATTCACTGTAAATGCTCACAGACAAGTATTCGGGGGTTTTGATGTAACAGTTGAATAAAGTGCGAGTAAGTAAAGTCGAGAGTAACAATTGCAGCGAGTGGCCCAATCCTTTTTAGCACAAAGGACAAGCCGGTTTGTTTACTTATAATGACCAAACGTTCTGAGGACACACGGGATTTTAGTCTAGTGCTTTCGCTACATACGGCTAAATAATCTTCATTGTTATGATAAGTGTTGTGTGGGTGAACCTATGCTAATGTACCGCCCTTCCTAGGACTAATACATACTTGTGATTATACCCCTTGCAAGCATCCGCAACTACAAGAAAGTAATTAAGAATAAATCTAACCACAGCCTTAAACTCTGAGATCCTGCTATCCCTCCTGCATCGAACGGGGGTTTAGGTTTCTGTCACTCCGGCAACCCCGCAATTAGCAAACGAATACAAGATGCATTCCCCTAGGCCCATAAATGGTGAAGTGTCATGTAGTCGACGTTCACATGACACCACTAGAAGAATAACACCACAACTTAAATATCACACCATTGAATATTACTCAACCATAGTTCACTACTAACATTTAGACTTCACCCATGTCCTCAAGAACTAAACGAACTACTCACGAGACATCATATGGAACATGATCAGAGGTGATATGATGATGAATAACAATCTGAACATAAACTTGGTTCAATGGTTTCACTCAATAGCATCAACAACAAGTAGAGATCGATACCGGGAGAGTTTCCCCTATCAAACAATCAAGATCAAACCCAAATTGCTACGGCGGTGACGGTGTCCAGCGGTGGAGACGGCGGTGATGATGGTGGAGATGATGATGATGGTGATGGCGATGATGTCCAGCTCGATGACGGTGACGATGGCGTCGATTTCCCCCTCCCGGAGGGAATTTCCCCGTTCCCGCCCGCCGGAGAGCTCTTTCTCTGGTGTTCTCCGCCCCGCAGAGGCGGCTGTAACTCTTCGCGAGGTACCCTCGTGGCTTAGGTTTTCGGGACGAAGGATTTCGCGAAGAAAAGGAGGCGAAAGGGGTCGTGGGCCCCCAAACCACATGGCGGCGCGGCCAGGGCATGGGCCGCGCCGCCCTAGGGTGTGGGCCACCCTGGGTCCTCCTGGCCCCTCCTTCTTCCCTTCGTCATCTTGAAAAATAGGATTTTTGGTATAATTTCCTCCCACAGTTGATCTTCCGAAATATTGCGTTCGACGGTGCTTTTTCCAGCAGAATCCTGGCTCCGGTGCTTGATCCTCCAATAATGATGAAACATGCAAAATAGATGAAATAACATAAGTATTGTGTCCCATTATGAAATATATCAATGAATAACAGCAAATTATGATATAAAATAGTGATGTAAATTGGACGTGTCAGGGGTCGAAGCCTCGGAAGCTGCAAGATCCGACGGAGCAGCGCCGGTTTTAGACTTCTTGGGCGGAGGCTCGATGAAGCCTTCATCACTACAAAAGTAAATGGTTGACGGAGTCAAACAGAGGATAGCAAAGGCAAAAATGTTGGTTTTGAAGAAAAAACAAGGACTTACAGATCCCAAAGATCATCTTCATCGGCAAAGCCGCCGGATGACCTCTTCGAAGGCAGTGCTTCAGCCTCCTCCGCAGCTGCATCAATAAAGGCAACGTGATCAGCGTCGTCATCGTGCATTGATCCCGCTGTGTCGCTAATATCGTTGGCTGCAGATTTGGGATCGATAAGGATGGCTTCAGGGTTTATTGGGTCAGCATGTTCGGCTTCCGAGCTTGCATTTCCCTCAGTGTGAGACCCCACGGGGACTGAGGAATCTCCTCTCTCGGAAGTATCGTTCGGCAGGTCTTGCAAGTAATCAGGATCTATGGGATTCTGTCGAAGGTAAAACAAGTAAGTACAATGGCAGTCGTGTTAATCAAGAAAAATAGCACAATGAGAATGTGAAAGAAAGAAATTACCTCGGTTGGCGGGTGATCAGCATCAAAAGGTACATGGGAAGATGTGAGAGGGATCGAATCTTCCTGGCTGAAGTGAGTAAGACGACGAACTTCATCAAGTAGCTCTTTTTCAGATAATTCGGCAGCATTTATCCTAGTCTCGTCCTTAGGACCCGAATACAACCACATCGGGTGGGCTCTGGCCATGATCGGCTGAACTCGACATTTCAAGAACACAGTGGCTACCTCTGTGCCTATCATGGTTTGGCCATCGGCTTCCTTGATCCGAAGGAATCTGGCAAATAACCTATCGACTGCTGGTTTTTCGTCGAGAGAAAGGGTATTTTTCCAAGATTGTTTAGGCTTGGCTTCAAGGACATCGAAAAAGCGAGGAAGTTGGAGTTCGGCTGTTGGAGAGTCTCTAATATAGAACCACTTCAGCCTCCATCCTTGCACAGACTCCCTCATCGGGAAATTGAAGTAATTAACTTCTTTACGAGCAACGAAACCAACTCCGCCGATGACGAAGGACCCGCCACTGCTGTTGTACCTTTTCACGAAGAAGATTTTCTTCCATAGGCCAAAGTGTGGCTCGATGCCCAGGAATGATTCGCAGAGAGTTATAAAGATAGCAAGATGGAGGATTGAGTTGGGAGTTAACTGCCATAGTTGGATCTCGTAAACTCGAAGGAGATGGCGAAGGAATTTGTGAGCAGGAAGCGAAAGACCTCGATGCAAAAAAGATAAGAACATCACGGTAAAACCAGCAGGGGGATTGGGCCGTGAAATCGCACCTGGGAGAATAACATTCCCCTCTTCAGAAGGAATATATCCGAGGCTTTTAGCCTTCTTCTCATCACGCTTAGTGGTGGTGGAAGCAGGCCAATCGCCGGGGATGGACCCAGCGGCAGAACTCGATGGCGCTGGCGGCGCCGGAGCTAGAGGAGGAGTGTGGGAGGCGCTCCTTTTCGGAGGGTTTGGAGAAGATCTGGCGGCGGCGCCGCTGCTCGCAGCACTAGTAGCAAGGGTGGAGATCTTCTTCTTCCCCATCTTGCAGATTCACGAGAGATCTGGATTCGGCGGCGGCGCAGTAGTTTTGAGTGCAGGAGATGAATGAGGAAGAAAAGGATGCAATGATGGAGTGTGAAGAGGAGAAGATTTGCAACGAGAGATTATAAGATGCAAAGCTAAGGATCGAACTGAAAGAGTCTCTTTTTCATCAACAAATCACGGGAATCGAGGAGACGCTTTGGTAACCGCACGCGTGAAGCGGTCATTTCTTCAAAACAGGACCACACAGGAGTAGGATGGGCCCAACAGGTCGTGTCATGTCATGTCAGGACTGCGATAGTGGTGAAGTCATCACTGACGTCATAAAAGTTTGATTGAGCAGTCGAAGAAACAAAACTGTCGAGTGGTCAACTTGAGTCTACGCACGGATTGCAAGCATCCGCACCTAGACTCGGAGGCTACTCCCATCGGGAGCGCTGGACGCGCACCCAATAAACGAAGATTCAAAGATTTTTCCATAAAAAAGGGCGTGAAGAAGTATTTGAAGAAAAGAAAAGTATGTTCAGCTCGAGTCTGCACCCGGTTACAAGCGCCTGTGCCCAGACTCGGGGGCTACTCCCATCGGGAGCGCATGACGCGCACCCGATAAAACTTTTTTGCCCTCCAGGATCATGCCCGGGGACTTGATTCTGTGTAGGGTAACGTTGTTTTGCCAACGGCAGTTAACCAGCAAAGCTGGGCACGTTACTCAATATCTTTTACGCATTAAATCTTATTGAGAAGGTACAAGCCTCGATATGAATCTATCGGATGTTTTATGAAGGCTTGCAAGAAACTTCGGCAGAAGAAAATATTCGAGTAGCACAACTTGAGTCTACACACGGATTGCAAGCATCCGTATCTAGACTCGGGGGCTACTCCCATCGGAGCGCTGACGCGCACCCGATAAAGAAAACGAAGAGAACAAGATGGACAAGAGCTACCGAGAGGAGAACATTCAGCAGAGGCATGCTTTAGTCTCTACCCGAAGTATCTTCGGCTAGACACTCGGGGACTACTGACGTGGGCATTACCCTTCGGGTAACTGATATTGTCCTATCCTGTATAGCCCAACTGGAGGCCCATGAAGACAACCGATGGCGAGGTGGGCCACTAGGTCGGTGCCGAAGAAGATTCCTTGAAGACCAAGATGAAGATCAATCGAACAAGGAAAGTTTAGAACTAGGACTCTTGTAAACCTAGTCGTACTCGTGTAGATCTCTTGAGACCTGGCCTCCTATATAAGGGCCAGGAGAGGGACTGCCGGGACACACAATCAATCTTAGCAACTTTAGTCACCACAAGTCCGGAGCTAGGTCACCGTAGCACTTAGCCTCTCGACGAACACGAGCGTTCGGCACCCCATTGTAACTGATATTTTCATAATCAAGATCAGACAAGCAGGACGTAGGGGTGTTACCTCATCGAGGGCCCTGAACCTGGGTAAATTGCTCTCCCCGCTTGTCTGTTAAACGATGTCTCGTGTCAGCCTACAGGATTCCATCAACCCTAAGCCCCAATCGGAGGGCATTGTTGAGGAGCACCCTCGTCACTAACATAGTAGTGATTTAATGTCATCAAATAATTCAATATGATATTTAATAGACCATGGTCTCTACCTCAGGTTGAGTTACTTGAGACAAGATTTAAATGAGAGAATAGCTCTCATAGTATTTAATAAATAATTTTGAACAATCTAAATGGACTAGAAATAGCCATAGAGCCAATTTTTAATCTAGACCATGATCAAACAAACAACTATGTCATATTTTTACATATTTAGATAGACAATATGAAATGTGATTTTTTAGAGTTGGAATCAACTGAAAAGCATTTTTGGTTTATTTTTAATAAATATTTGAAGTTGCAAAAGGCCCTGCCTTGTTATTTTTGTCACATTATTTCTATAAATCATCTAGGGTTGAGACCAGTGTAGTTATTTAGATAATTTTCTAAGCTTTCCAAATATATAAAATTTATGAAATTTGGCCCAGTAGATTTGATTCTATTTAAATTTGAAAATATATGCAGTAAGTAATTTAACAAATTCGAAATATTCAAATTTGAATCACTGGGCCTAGGCGGGAAACGTGCTGGGCTGCACAGCAAATTTAAATGGGCCGGCCCAGCTCAGCGTCTCGCGCGAGTGGCCGCTGACGGTGGGGCCACTGTCAGTGCCTTAAACGGCGAAGCGGTACGCGCTGGCGTGGGACGCACGATCGATGGATCGGACGGGCGGCGTGCGTCGTCGTCGCGACGGCGCATCTCAGGGCAGGGGGTCGGAGGCTCACCAGCGGCACGGCGATGTGCTGCGGTGGCGTTGTGGACGACGGCGGATCTCCTCGAACAGACGGCAGCTCCGGGGGTGTCTCCTAGCTCCTCCTTCTTCCGCGGCGGCGCTACGGACTACGGTGGTGAAATTGGGCGGCGCTAGTGGGCAATGTCTAGCAGAGAGGTGTTGAGGAGAGGTTGTGATGATAGGGGAGGCTGGTGGTGTGAAGAAAATGAGAGAGGAGCGGCTCCTTTTATAGCTACGGAGGGAGGCCGAGGCTCGGCGGTGAGGTCAGCTGTGGCGACGGTGCTACAGGGGCGCGGAGTGGCTGGCGATGATGCAGCGGGGTTGGCGAGGTCCTGGCGGTGACGCAGGACTTTATCGCGGTGAAAACGAGGCGGAGACGAGGACGAGCGCGTGACGATGGCGCACGGTACTGCGGCGGATGGCGTCGACGGTGGCGTCGTGCACAGCGTTCCCGCAGGCCAGTGGGTGTGTCTACGGCGTTGCTGATGTTGTGGCGGTGCTGGTGGCGCAGAGAGAGGGCACGGGGTGACGCAGGGGAGTGGGGTGACGTGGTGGCCGAGCGCGCTCTAGCGCGTGTCTGTGCACGCTCTGGCATGCGCGTTCGTGCCGTCGCATGTGGTGCACCACTTTGTCGAGCATCATGTCTGGCACGTTCAGGAGGGTGAAAGGGAGTGAGTAGACAAGGTTTGGCACATTGGAAACGACCAGAGAGGGGAGTGGCATGGAGAGGGGTTGGCATGCCACGGCATGGCAAGGTTTTGTCAAACTGGTGACGAATTGGTGTACCACTTCTTGTCTCTGGTGTTTGTTAAGGTGCAGAGGGTCCAGGGGAGTACAGGAGATGACCTAGGGTCGATGGGGGAGACATTTGTCCACTGGATTTTGCAATGCACATAGTTGGCAGGTTTATGCACACAACCTGTTCGACCAAATGGCCGCAAGAACAATATTTTGAAAGTTTTCAGTGAATTTTGGTGGGTTGTAATCATATAATATTTGAAGTATAATGGTGGTGGTGGTGGTCAAATTTGAGTTGGTTTGCAAAAATTCAAATGAGGTATGATCTTGTTTTTGTTTCATTGTTGCTACTTTGCTTGATCACCATTTGAAATCTAGCAAGAATTTGCAGGGGTGTTTTTGAGCAAAGTTGTTCACCTTGATGTTGTCTTGGATGAGGTGCAAAGAGTTGACATTTTTGAGTTAGAAAATTTCCCAATACAGGGGCTCAAAGTGGGTGTCATGTTAAAATTGGCAGATTTGACCATTATCTTATGTGAGCACAATTTGATTTCAAATTTGATTTGATTTGAGTTTCTTTGATTCACAAATTGTTATTAAGTGTTTAGTAACATTTTACAAACAATGGCACAAGCCAAAGTGGCCTTGATCAAAGATTTGCAATTTGTCCATAAGCACATGCATGTGTTGAAATTATTATTTTTCTATTTCTTTTTCTTTCTCCATTATTGATCATGGGATCATGTGTTAGGGTTTTAGCATCATTTTTCAACACACAAACAAGAATCATGGCAATAGCACAACAATACAATAATTAAAGATGAGTTCTATGCATAGCACATGTATTATTAAAAAGTTTTTGTTGGTTCTCATTTTTGCATCTTGGAAACTCCTTGTCTTTATTTATTTGAAATTTGGGATGTTACAAACCCTTCCCCCTTACAAAAGATCTCGTCCCGAGATCTTAAAGAAAACTAGGTACTAAAGAGATTTGGGTATTCAGTCCTCATGTAGTCTTCTCGTTCCCAAGTGGCTTCTTCTTCGGTATGGTTGCTCCATTGAATCTTCATGAACTTCATACTCCTGGTGCGGGTGGTTCGGTAAGCTTCTTCCAGGATGCGAATAGGTACTTCGCGATACGTCAAGTCCTTGTTGATATCCACAGCTCGGTGATCGATGTTCTTGAAAACCTCGGTCTTCTCCGGCACTTCCAAACACTTCCGGAGTAAGGAGATGTGAAACACGTCGTGTACAGCTGACATTTCTTCCGGTAATTCCAGTTGATAAGATACTTCTCCACGGCGACTCGGGACTTTGAAGGGTCCAACATATCGGGGTGCAAGCCTTCCTCTAAGCTGGAATCTCTGCATTCCTTTGAGGGGTGACACTTTGAGATAAACAAAATCTCCGATCTCGAAGGTCATCTCTCGGCGTCTCTTGTCGGCGTAACTCTTCTGTCTTGATTGCGCAGTTTTGAGGTACTCGCGGATCTTGTGTACCTTCTCTTCAGCTTCTCGGAGAACATCTGGTCCAAAGACTTGGCTTTCTCCGACTTCCGACCAATTCAGAGGGGTACGACACTTCCTTCCGTACAGGGCTTCAAAGGGGGCCATTTGTAAGCTGGCTTGATAGCTGTTGTTGTACGAGAATTCTGCGTAAGGCAGCGGTCTTCCCACTTAGATCCATATTCCAGTACACAGGCTCTCAACATGTCTTCGAGTATCTAGTTGACCCATTCAGTCTGTCCATCCGTCTGCGGGTGATATGCAGTGCTGAAATTCAGCCGGGTTCCTACTCCTTCATGTACTTTCTACCAGAATCTTGAGGTGAATTGGGATCCTCTATCTGACACGATTAACTTCGGGGTTCCGTGCAGGGCGACTATTCTTGAGATGTATAACTCAGCTAGTTTGGGGCCTTGATAGGTTGTCTTGACGGGGATAAAATGGGCTACCTTGGTCAATCTATCGATCACTACCCAAATAGAATCATTTCCTTTGCTTGATTTGGGCAGTCCAGTGATAAAGTCCATTCCTACCGAATTCCACTTCCATTCCGGAATCTGTAAGGGTTGCAATAATCCTGCGGGTCGTTGATGTTCTGCCTTGACTCTCTGACAGATATCACATTTGGCGATGTAGCTTCCGATCTCTCGCTTCATTCCATGCCACCAAAATTGCTCCTTCAATTCTTGGTACATTTTGGTTCCTCCGGGGTGGATGGAGTAAAGGGTGTCATGGGCCTCCTTCAGGATGACTTGCTTCAATTCTGAATCTGCTGGCACACATAGGCGTCCGTTGTAACAAAGCACTCCTTCTTCATCTTCGGTGAATCCCGGTGCCTTTCCTGCGGCAATTTGACTCTTGATTCCGTCAATGCTAGCATTTCCTTTCTGGGCTTCTTTGATCTGGCTAATCAAAGTAGGTTGCAGCTCTATGCTTGCTAGGTATCCTTCACTTACTAGCTCCAGTCTAAACTGCTCAAACTCTTCATACAGACTAGGTTGTTCTGCTACTATCATGGAGTTCAACTGACACGGCTGTCTACTCAAAGCATCCGCTACCACATTGGCCTTGCCGGGGTGATAGTGAATTTCAAGGTCGTAATCCTTAATCAGTTCTATCCATCTTCTCTGCCTCATGTTTAGTTCCTTCTGGGTGAAAATGTACTTCAGGCTCTTGTGATCCGAATAGATCTCGCATCGATTACCCATGAGGTAATGACACCATACTTTCAAAGCTAAAACTACGGCTGCAAGCTCGAGGTCATGGGTTGGATAATTCTGCTCATGCTGCTTCAGTTGCCGAGACAGATAAGATATCACCTTGCCTTCTTGCATCAACACACATCCAAGACCAATCTTGGATGCGTCATAATAGACGTCGAATGGCTTGGTGATGTCCGGCATGATCAGTATTGGGGTTGTGGTTAGTCTTGCCTTAAGCTCCTGAAAGCTCTCTTCACATTTATCAGTCCATTCAAACTTCTTGTCCTTCTTCAACAGTTGTGTCATCGGCCTTGCGATGCTCGAAAATCCTTCAACAAATCTACGGTAATATCTCGCTAATCCAAGAAATGCGCGGACCTCGGTCTGAGTGGTTGGGGCTTTCCATTCTTCAATTGTTTTGATCTTGGCGGGATCTACGGCAATTCCTCCTGCAGACAAGATATGTCCCAGGAATCCTACTTCCTTCAACCAAAACTCGCACTTGTTGAACTTGGCATACAACTTGTGCTGTCTAAGGGTTTCTAGGATAACCTCCAAATGTTGCTCATGTTCTTCTTCGGATTTGGAGTAGATAAGAATGTCGTCAATGAAGACAACGACAAACTTATCCAAAAAGTTCATGAATATCTTATTCATGAGGTTCATGAAATAAGCGGGGGCATTGGTTAATCCAAATGACATGACGTTGTACTCATACAACCCATATCTGGTGGTGAAGGCAGTCTTGGGGATATCCGTTGCACGGATCTTCAGCTGATGATAACCATTCCTAAGGTCAATCTTAGAGAACACGGTGGCACCGGTCAACTGGTCAAACAGGTCTTCTATCTTTGGCAAGGGATATTTGTTCTTGATGGTGACATCGTTAAGCTTACGGTAATCCGTACATAAACGAGTGGCACCGTCCTTCTTATCCACAAACAAAACTGGTGATCTCCAGGGTGATGCACTTGGTTGGATTAAACCTTTGGCTAGCATATCATCCAGTTGCTTCTTCAGCCACTAACTCTGTCGGGTTCATACTATAGGCTCTCTGGGCTATAGGTCTGTTCCAGGGATTAACTCAATGATAAACTTGATATCCCGATCTGGGGGCATACCGGGTAGATCATCAGAAACACATCGGGTATCGACAGACGACCCTGATCTGATCCAAGGTTGGCTTGGCTACACTCTGGTTGCAGGTAAACTTTCTGGGCAATCTTTCAGATATGTGCTCCACTAATATTCCGGTGCTACTAGTCATGGTGATGGCCTTCTTGGCACAATCAATCAATCCATGGAGTTTGGACATCCAGTCCATACCCAGTACTACTTCCAAACCTTTGGCTCCCAGAACAATCAAATTTTCATAAAAATCTATTTCATGAATTCTGATAGGCACATCTTTGTAAATTTTTCTAGCTTTTGTTGTTGATCCGGGTATTTGAACTATCATGACATGTTTCAAACTGATTGGTTGAATTTTACTTGTGCATGCAAAATCTCCAGTGACAAACGGATGTGATGCTCCAGATTCAAACAACACTCTTGCAGGTACTGAGTTAACAGAAAACATACCCAGTACAACGTCTGGTGCTTCCTGTGCTTCTTCCGCACTCATGTGAAAGAGGCGGCCGTTGCGGTTGTTGGGGTTGTTGGGGGTGAACTTCCTGCTGGTGGAGACACGGCGTTGTTGCTGAGTTGGTGCAGCGGTGTTGGGGGTGGTCTTGGCTAAACTCTTGGGGCACTCGTTGGAGTAGTGACCCACTATGCCGCATTCATAACAAGTTATTGTTGACTTGTCCTTGGAGGCGATGGGAACAGCGTTGCTCCTAGTCCTTGGAGCAGTATTGGGGTTGTTGTTGACGGGGGCTCTCATCGGTGCACGGTTGAAGTTGCTGTTGTGATTGACATTGGGGTTGTTGTTGTTGTGGTGGCCTCCTGGCCTTGGGTTTCCTCCACCCCGGTTCTGAAAACCGGGGCGTGGCATCTGCATCTGCAGCTTGTTGTTTCTTGGGGCGAAACCACCGCTTGAGCTGGGGCGATACCTTGGGGTATTGTTGGGCCCACTTTGGTGCATCATGCGGCGTTTGCGGTTCTCGTTGGCTTGGTGGAGTTTTCCCTCCATCTGAATGGCGGAATCCACCAGGGCTTCAAGGTCGGCAAAGGGAATGTTGACCAATACTGTATGCATCTCGTCGTGCAAACCGTTCAGGAATCTCTCCTTCCGCTTCTCGGTGGTGTCGGTTTCATCGGGGGCGTACCTTGACAGGGTGAGGAACCTGTCGCGGTATTCTACCACCGACATCCGGCCTTGTTTGAGTTCCGGAACTCATCCCTCATTTTCTTGATCAAACCCGGGGGCACGTGATACTTGCTGAACTTGAGCTTGAAATCAGCCCAAGTCATCATCTGTCCGGCATTTGATGCACGGGCGCTTGTCCACCAGGCTCTGGCTGGTCCTGCTAAGTAGTGTGTGGCAAACAACACCTTCTCGTTGGCTTCAACTCCAGCCACATCTAGATTGTTCTCCATAGTCTGGAGCCAATCACCCGCATCGAGTGGTTCTTCAGTCTTGCTGAAAACAGGTGGGTTGGTGTTTTGGAAGTTCTTGAGTTTTGATCCGGGGTGATCATGGTTTTCGTGGCCCTGATTGGCGATCTGTTGCAGTGCAACAATGTTGGCTTGCCTCTCAGCCCTTTCATCTTCTCTATCTGCCATCAAAGTCTGTAGCAGTTGCATCATGGCATCTTGGTTCGCGCTGCGAGTTGGAGGGGCCATCTGAACATGGAGATAGATCATGAGATAAGAGGAAATTTCTATGCCTTGTTTTGGGTAAGTTCAAAAATTTAAAACTTGAATTCTTTTGATGTTTAGCACAAACACACATTCATTCATTCATTCATCATATATTACAAGCTAACACATGAATGGTTTTAAGAACCATTTTACTCGCACTACGATACAAGGGACGGGATACAAACTCACACCTACACATGTGATCAAGTGCAACTACTCATCATCATCATCCACATCGATCGGGATGAATCAATCTTCTCCGGCTAGAACTCGTAGTCCTCAACATCAGTGTACTCATCCTCCTCGAAATCATCGTCATCGCTCATGAAGGCTTCTCCTCCTTGAATGTCTTCTCCTTCTTCCTCCATCTCTCTCAGCTGGTCCTCTTGGGCCTTGACAGTTGCCTCCAATGAGACTATCTTTGCACGGAGGCGCGCAATGGTAGCGTCCTTCTTGGCACGCTGCAGGCGGAGTGACTTGCGGTCCTTGGAAAGCATCTTGATAGCATCGGCATGCTGAGCCAGTGCAAGGTGAGTCTGGTTGGTGTAGACACGCGCGTTGTCCAGCTCCTTCTGGGTCTCGTGCAGCATAAAGTCCAAATGCTCCACGTGGTACTTTAGTACCGGGTGTGATGAGAGTGCCATGGGTTCTCCAATGGTGTCGTGCCTTGCAAAGTGAGCAAAGCGGGTACCCTGGAGCTCACTCACGTGCTGTCCGCACAAACGGGCAAGTGCTTACTGAAGAGCACGAGCGAGTCCGTCCAGCCAGTTGCTTTCCTTGATGGAGAAGAGGATCCTCTCAGAAGTAGGAGGCTCCATCTTGCCCCTCAAATCAGCGGTGATAACCCACTGAAGTTCCCCTCCGGGCTGGTCGTTTATCTCGACTCCATGGAACTCAGGGTGCAGGCGCTCGAGAAGGTCAGACACAGCGTCCAAATCCCTCTCGATTGGCCTCCATCTGAAAGTGAATTGGATGAGTAAGTTAGAGATGGTGAACAAGTGTGGCAAAATTTTATGTAGATTTATAAGGAAGAGTATGACTTCTTATTTTGGAAAAGATCTCAAAGAGAAGGAAGTGAATAAGTTTTTTCAGAAATATTCACTTCATTTGGTTTTGAAACTAAGTTTTTCAGAACGTCCATTCTAACTAGGGTCTCCTAAGGTCAAACAATAGCTCTGATACCAACTTGTCAACACCCGGATTTTTAAGTCCAGATGCCTATTATGCCATACATCGCAATCCCAGGAAGATTGTTGTTGCGAGACATAACAGTTGATATCATAAGTCATCATTCATTACAAACCATCATCGTCTTACAAAAGTAGATCACATGATCCAATATTACAATAATAGTTGATCTATTGATCAACGAACATCACAAATAGCGAAGCGTAATAGTAGTGGCTATCTAATCCACAGGCCAACGCTTGACGTTAGAAGAACTCCTAGTTGTTGTAGACGTCTTGCTGGCCGTCATCTTCATACTGCTGCTCCTCTTCATAGTCTGGCCATTTGAATAGCCAGGGACACAGCCGTGAGTACTTTTAAAGTACTCGCAAACTAATACTATTGTAATTAATTATCAATTTTATTAAGGGGATGCTAAGCTCTAGGTTTATTTGCATAAAGCCAATTTTAGTTCATAAGCATTTCATAAAAGACTTCTTCCAATGCTAACTAACTCAAGTGGGAACATTAGTGTCATTCCCACAACTCAGTTGTAAGTCAAGTCACCATTTCAATTCATCATTCCTTTTTAAGAAAACATCTGACAACGGAACAGTATGGCCTTTCCAATCGTCCATAACCGTGGACACGGCTATTCGAATAGATTTACACTCTGCAGAGGTTGCACACTTGTGCCACAACATTTGATTACATCCGTCAGGGATAACCCTGAATAATCGTAACTCAGTACGCGGATCATCAACCATAACCTTTCACTTACATACCCTAGTATAGGCACCTCTCCCCATGAGCTTGGCCTCCCGTGAAGACAACCGTCAGCATGGGAACTGCACAGGGCTTGGGCCGGACATTCACCTCATTTCACATCATTTCACATCATTTCACTTTCAACGGAGGCAGCCTCGGCATAACCCCTATGACGCTTGTTTAGAGGGAACCCATACTAAGATACATAAACTTCCAGTTAAGCCCTACCCATAATCAGGTATTGTGGGGGTACTAAATAATTAGAATGGTATCGCATCCGAACCCAACCATCAGTTTTTATCAAATTCATCATGTCATTCAAGTCACATTCACCATCAAAATCTTTCAAAGTCATTTCATTTCACATTGTTCCCATCTAGAGTAGACAATTTTATTTGTTTAGCACTAGCAACTAGTCATGAGGGGTGCTAACTAGCTTTGATTGCACTAGGCTAAATTTGATTCTCTTGTGCTACTCTAGACCAAGTGAATCATGAATCAAAAAGTAACTTTGATAAATCAAAATCAATAAAGCTTGTAGAGTAAAAACTTGGGATAGGATCATTAAGCATAAAGTAAAATGCGGTGATGCATTGCTCTGGTAGAGCTTTGCATTTTGCAAGAATATTAGCTTGCCTTGGTTGGTGTACTGATCAAAATGGTCTTCTTCTCCTTGGAAGTAGACCTCCTCCTCCTCTTGATACTCCTCGGTAGTAGCGTCTAAAAACGGATACGGAATACACAATCACCACACAAATCTTAGAAGCTAGACTAAGCACACACATGAGTCACACAAGCAAGGCTAGTATCACAACATTGTTTATTATGTTGGTTGACTTTGTTTTCTTCTTAAGAAAAATAATTTCCTCTCATTACAATTATTAATTAGGGTTTCTATTTAATTCTTCGGAGAAATAATTTCCTCTCATTGAATATTGTTAAGATTTAATTTCCTCAAATAATAGTATATGAGCTCATGTTGACCAAGGTCAACACTTCATAATCATCATTTGGGAGAATGATTTAAATGAGGTGATACACCTCATGCAATTTAATACTAACATAGTAGTGATTTAATGTCATCAAATAATTCAATATGAGATTTAATAGACCATGGTCTCTACCTCAGGTTGAGTTACTTGAGACAAGATTTAAATGAGAGAATAGCTCTCATAGTATTTAATAAATAATTTTGAACAATCTAAATGGACTAGAAATAGCCATAGAGCCAATTTTAAATCTAGACCATGATCATACAAACAACTATGTCATATTTTTACATATTTTGATAGATAATATGAAATGTGATTTTTGAGAGTTGGAATCAACTCAAAAGCATTTTTGGTTTATTTTTAATAAATCTTTGAAGTTGCAAAAGGCCTTGCCTTGTTATTTTTGTCACATTATTTCTATAAATCATCTAGGGTTGAGACCAGTGTAGTTATTTAGATAATTTTCTAAGCTTTTCAAATATATAAAATTTATGAAATTTGGCCCAGTAGATTTGATTCTATTTAAATTTGAAAATGGATGCAGTAAGTAATTTAACAAATTCGAAATATTCAAATTTGAATCACTGGGCCTAGGCGGGAAACGTAACTGGGCTGCACAGCGAAATTTAAACGGGCCAGCCCAGCTCAGCGTCTCGCGCGAGTGGGCCGTGATACGTCTCAAACGTATCTATAATTTCTTATGTTCCATGCTACTTTTATGATGATACTCACATGTTTTATATACATTATATGTTATTATTATGCATTTTCCGGCACTAACCTATTGACGAGATGCCGAAGAGCCGTTGTTGTTTTCTGCTGTTTTGGTTTCAGAAATCCTAGTAAGGAAATATTCTCGGAATTGGAAAATCAACGCCCAGGGGCCTATTTTCCACGAAGGTTCCGGAAGACCGAGGGAGATACGAAGTGGGGCCACGAGGCGACGCACACTAGGGTGGCGCGGCAGGCCTTGGCCGCGCCGGCCTGTTGTGTGGGCCCCGCTTGACCTACCCTTCCGCCTACATATAGTCTTCGTCGTGAAACCCCCAGTACCGAGAGCCACGATACGGAAAACCTTCCAGAGACGCAGCCGCCGCCAATCTCATCTCGGGGGATTCAGGAGGTCACCTCCGGCACCCTGCCGGAGAGGGGAATCATCTCCCGGAGGTCTCTTCATCGCCATGATCACCTCCGGATTGATGTGTGAGTAGTTCACCCCTGGACTATGGGTCCATAGCAGTAGCTAGATGGTCGTCTTCTCCTAATTGTGCTATCATGTTCGATCTTGTGAGCTGCCTATCATGATCAAGATCGTCTATTTGTAATCCTACATGTTGTGTTTGTTGGGATCCGATGGATATTGAATACTATGTCAAGTTGATTATCAATCTATCATATATGAGTTGTTTATGTTCTTGCATGCTCTCCGTTGCTAGTAGAGGCTCTGGCCAAGTTGATACTTGTAACTCCAAGAGGGAGTATTTATGCTCGATAGTGGGTTCATGCCTCCATTAAATCTGGGACAGTGACGGAAAGTTCTAAGGTTGTGGATGTGCTGTTGCCACTAGGGATAAAACATCGATGCTTTGTCTAAGGATATTTGTGTTGATTACATTACGCACCATACTTAATGCAATTGTCTGTTGCTTGCAACTTAATACCGGAAGGGGTTCGGATGATAACCTTAAAGTGGACTTTTTAGGCATAGATGCATGCTGGATGGCGGTCTATGTACTTTGTCGTAATGCCCGATTAAATCTCATAGTACTCATCATGATATTTGTATGTGCATTGTTATGCCTTCTTTATTTGTCAATTGCCCAACTGTAATTTGTTCACCCAACATGCTATTTATCTTATGGGAGAGACACCACTAGTGAACTGTGGACCCCGGTCCTATTCTTTACATCTGAAATACAATCTCCGCAATTGTTCTTTACTGTTCTTCGCAAACAAACATCATCTTCCACACTATATGGTTAATCCTTTGTTTTCAGCAAGCCGGTGAGATTGACAACCTCACTATTATGTTGGGGCAAAGTACTTTGATTGTGTTGTGCAGGTTCCACGTTGGCGCCGGAATCCCTGGTGTTGCGCACTACACTTCGCCGCCATCAACCTTCAACGTGCTTCTTGGCTCCTCCTGGTTCGATAAACCTTGGTTTCTTTCTGAGGGAAAACTTGCTTCTATACGCATCACACCTTCCTCTTGGGGTTCCCAACGGACGTGTGTTAATTGCATGCAGCAAGCATATTTTCTGGCGCCGTTGCCGGGGACCTGAAGAAAAGTTACACCCCAGAGATTTCTACCTCCCACGTCAACTACACGCCACGACATATTTTCGCCGTTGCCGGGGAGATCAAGACACGCTGCAAGGAGTCTCCACTTCCAATCTCTTTACTTTGTTTTTCTCTTGCTTTATTTTATTTACTACTTTGTTTGCTGCACTAAAACAAAACACAAAAAAATTAGTTGCTAGCTTTACTTTATTTACTGTCTTGTTCTCTATATCAAAAACACAAAAAAAAATTAGTTACTTGCATTTACTTTATCTAGTTTGCTTTATTTACTACTGCTAAAATGAATACTCCTGAAAATACTAAGTTGTGTGACTTCACAAACACTAATAATAATGATTTCCTCTGCACACCTATTGCTCCACCTGCTACTACAGCAGAATTCTTTGAAATTAAACCCGCTTGAATCTTGTTATGAGAGAGCAATTTTCTGGTGTTAGTTGATGATGCTGCTGCCCATCTTAATAATTTTGTTGAACTTTGTGAAATGCAAAAGTATAAGGATGTAGATGGTGATATTATAAAATTAAAATTGTTTCCTTTCTCCTTAAGAGGAAGAGCTAAAGATTGGTTGCTATCTTTGCCTAAGAATAGTATTGATTCATGGACTAAATGTAAAGATGCTTTTATTGGTAGATATTATCCTCCCGCTAAAATTATATCTTTGAGAAGTAGCATAATGAATTTTAAGCAATTAGATAATGAACATGTTGCTCAAGCATGGGAGAGAATGAAATCTTTGGTAAAGAATTGCCCAACCCATGGACTGACTACTTGGATGATCATCCAAACCTTTTATGCAGGACTGAATTTTTCTTCGTGGAACCTATTGGATTCAGCTGCTGGAGGTACCTTTATGTCCATTACTTTGGGGGCGGCTACGAAGCTTCTTGATGATATGATGATAAATTACTCTGAATGACACACGAAAAGGGCTCCACAAGGTAAGAAGGTAAATTCTGTTGAAGAAACCTCTTCCTTGAGTGATAAGATTGATGTGATTATGTCTATGCTTGTGAATGGTAGATCTAATGTTGATGCTAATAATGTTCCTTTAGCTTCATTGGTTGCTCAAGAAGAAAATGTTGATGTGAACTTCATTAAAAATAATAATTTCAACAACAACGCTTATAGAAATAATTCTGGTAACAACTATAGGCCATATCCTTCTGCTAATGGTAATGGTTATGGTAATTCTTATGGGAATTCTTACAACAATAATAGGAGTGTACCCTGGTCTTGAAGCCATGCTTAAAGAATTTATTAGTACACAAACTGCTTTTAACAAATCTGTTGAGGAAAAGCTTGATAAAATTGATATTCTTGCTTCTAAGGTTGATAGACTTGCCTCTGATGTTGATCTTTTAAAATTGAAAGTTATGCCTAATAAGGATATTGGTAATAAGATTGTTACTACAGCAAATGCCATCCAAGTTAGAATTAATGAGAATATAAGATTGATGGCTGAATTGCATGCTAGGTGGGATAGAGAAGAAAATGAAAAACTAGCTAAAGAGAATAATGTAGCTAAAGTTTCGACTATTACCACCACTAGTAATGTTGATGCCTCACATGTTGCTAAACCCCCTACTATCAATGGTAAAATAATTGGTGTTGGCAATGTTTCTACTCCTAGTACAAAGCGTACAAAACTGCCTGAAACTGCTAAAACTGCTGAAACTGTTTGTGATAAAACTGCTGAAATTTTTCAAACTATTGGGGACAATGATCCCATTGCTGTAGATCATAATGGTTTAGATTTTGATGATTGTCACATCTCTGAAGTTATAAAGTTCTTACAAAAACTTGCTAAAAGTCCCAATGCTAGTGCTATAAATTTGGCCTTTACAAAACATATTACAAATGCTCTCATAAAAGCTAGAGAAGAGAAACTAAAACTTGAAACTTCTATTCCTAGGAAGTTAGAAGATGGTTGGGAGCCCATCATTAAGATGAGGGTCAATTATTTTGATTGTAATGCTTTATGTGATCTTGGTGCAAGTATTTCTGTTATGCCTAAGAAAATCTATGATATGCTTGACTTGCCACCATTGAAAAATTGTTATTTGGATGTTAATCTTGCTGATAATGCTATAAAGAAACCTTTGGGGAGGATTGATAATGTTCGTATTATGGTTAACAATAACCTTGTCCCCGTTGATTTTGTTGTCTTGGATATTGAATGCAATGCATCTTGTCCCATTATATTGGGAAGACCTTTTCTTCGAACTGTTGGTGCTATTATTGATATGAAGGAAGGTAATATTAAATATCAATTTCCTCTCAAGAAAGGTATGGAACACTTCCCTAGAAAAAGAATGAAGTTACCTTATGATTCTATTATTAGAACAAATTATGATGTCGATGCTTCATCTCTTGATAATACTTGATTCACACTTTCTGCGCCTAGCTGAAAGCCGTTAAAGAAAAGCGCTTATGATAGACAACCCATGATTTTACTACAGTACTTTTGTTTTATATTTGAGTCTTGGAAGTTGTTACTACTGTAGCAACCTCTCCTTATCTTTATTTTATTGCATTGTTGTGCCAAGTAAAGTCTTTGATAGTAAAGTCAATACTAGATTTGGATTCTTTGAAACAGATTTCTTGTCACGAATCGGCAGGGTTCTCTGTAGGTAACTCAGAAAAATCTGCAAATTTACGTGCGTGATCCCCAGATATGTACGCAACTTTCATTAAATTTGAGCATTTTCATCTGAGCAAGTTATGTGCCTCTGTAAAATTCGTCTTTACGGACTGTTCTGTTTTGACAGATTCTGGCTTTTATTTCCTTTTTTGCTATGTTTGATGGATTTCTTTGTTCCATTAACTTTCGGTAGCTTTATGCAATGTCCAGAGTGTTAAGAATGATTATGTCACCTCTGAATGTATGAATTTTCAATTATGCACTAACCCTCTAATGAGTTTGTTTCGAGTTTGGTGTGGAGGAAGTTTTCAAGGGTCAAGAGAGGAGGATGATACAATATGATCAAGAAGAGTGAAAAGTCTAAGCTTGGGGATGCCCCCGTGGTTCATTCCTGCATATTTTAAGAGGACTCAAGCATCTAAGCTTGGGGATGCCCAAGGCATCCCCTTCTTCATCGACAACTTATCAGGTCACCTCTAGTGAAACTGTATTTTTATTCAGTCACATCTTATGTGCTTTACTTGGAGCGTCTGTTTGCTTTTATTTTTTGCTTTTGTTTGAATAAATTCGGATCCTAGCATTCTTTGTGTGGGAGAGAGACACGCTCCGCTGTTTCGTATGAACACATATGTTCTTAGCTTTAATCTTAATGTTCATTGCGAAGGTTGAACTACTTCATTCATTGTTATATGGTTGGAAACGGAAAATGCCGCATGTGGTAATTGGTATAATGTCTTGAATAATTTGATACTTGGCAATTGTTGTGCTCACATAGATCATGTTTAAGCTCTTGCATCATGTACTTTGCACCTATTAATGAAGAAATACATAGAGCTGGTTAAAATTTGGTTTGCATGATTGGTCTCTCTAAGTCTAGATATTTTCTGGTTGAGGTGTTTGAACAACAAGGAGACAATGTAAAGTCTTATAATACTTACAATATGTTCATATGTGAGTCTTGCTGCACCATTTCATACTTGAGTTTGCTTCAAACAACCTTGCTAGCGTAGCCTTGTATTGAGAGGGATTCTTCTCGTGCATCCAAATCCTTGAGCCAAAATCCATGCCATTTGTGTCCACCATACCTACCTACCACATGGTATTTCTCTGCCATTCCAAAGTACATTACTTGAGTGCTACCTTTAAACTTCCATTCTTTACCTTTACAATACATAGCTCATGGGAAAATAGCCTTAAAAACTATTGTGGTGAAGAATATGTACTTATGTGTCTTATTTCTTAATAAGTTGCTTGTTGAGCGGTAACCATGTTTCGGGGACGCCATCAACTTTTACCTTTGCTGAATATCTTGTGAGTTGCTATGCATGTTCGTCTTGTCTGAAGTAAGGGCGATTTTCATGATCAAATGGTTTGAGTATGCATATTGTTAGAGAAGAACATTGGGCCGCTAACTAAAGCCATGAATCATGGTGGAAGTTTCAGTTTGGACATAAAACCTCAATCTCTTATGAGAATATTATCTGTTGTTGAATGCTTAAGCATTAAAGAGGAGTCCATTAACTGTTGTCCATGTTGTCCCGGTATGGGTGTCTAAGTTGAGAATGATCAAAAGCGAGAAATCCAATGCGAACCTTCTCCTTAGACCCTTGTACAGGCGGCATAGAGGTACCCCTTTGTGACACTTGGTTGAAACATATGTTATGCAATGATAATCCATGTAATCCAAGCTAATTAGGACAAGGTGCGGGCACTATTAGTATACTATGCATGAGGCTTGCAACTTATAGGATATCTTATACATAACACATATGATTTATTACTACCGTTGACAAAATTGTTTCTTGTTTTCAAAATGAAAAGCTCTAGCACAAAAATAGTAATCCATGCTTCCTCTGCGAAGGGCCATTCTTCTACTTTATTGTTGAGTCAGTTTACCTATTCTTTCTATCTTAGAAGCAAACACTTGTGTAAACTGCGTGCATTGATTCTTACATGTTTACCTATTGCACTTGTTATATTACTTTGTGTTGACAATTATCCATCAGATATACATGTTGAAATTGAAAGCAACCGCTGAAACTTATATCTTCCTTTGTGTTGTTTCAAAGCTTTCTACTAAGAATTTATTGCTTATGAGTTAACTCTTATGCAAGACTTATTGATGCTTGTCTTGAAAGTATTATTCATGAAAAGTCTTTGCTATATGATTCATTTGTTTACTCATTATCTTCATCATTGCTTCGAATCACTGCATTCATCTCATGTCACTTCAGAAATTATCCTTGTTATCGTTTACCTACTCGAGGGCGAGTAGGAACTAAGCTTGGGGATGCTTGATACGTCTCAAACGTATCTATAATTTCTTATGTTCCATGCTACTTTTATGATGATACTCACATGTTTTATACACATTATATGTCATTATTATGCATTTTCCGGCACTAACTATTGACGAGATGCCGAAGAGCCAGTTGCTGTTCTTTTTGGTTTCGAAATCCTAGTAAGGAAATATTCTCGAATTGGACGAAATCAACACCCAGGGCCTATTTTTCCACGAAGCTTCCGGAAGACCGAGGGAGATACGAAGTGGGGCCACGAGGCGACGCCACACTAGGGCGGCGCGGCCCAGGCCTTGGCCGCGCGGCCTGTTGTGTGGGCCCCTCGTGACGCCCCCGACCTACCCTTCCGCCTACATATAGTCTTCGTCGCGAAACCCCCAAGAGCCACGATACGGAAAACCTTCTAGAGACGCAGCCGCCAATCCCATCTCGGGGATTCAGGAGATCGCCTCCGGCACCCTGCCGGAGAGGGGAATCATCTCCCGGAGGTCTCTTCTTCGCCATGATCGCCTCCGGATTGATGTGTGAGTAGTTCACCCCGGACTATGGGTCCATAGCAGTAGCTAGATGGTCGTCTTCTCCTAATTGTGCTATCATGTTCGATCTTGTGAGCTGCCTATCATGATCAAGATCGTCTATTTGTAATCCTACATGTTGTGTTTGTTGGGATCCGATGGATATTGAATACTATGTCAAGTTGATTATCAATCTATCATATATGAGTTGTTTATGTTCTTGCATGCTCTCCGTTGCTAGTAGAGGCTCTGGCCAAGTTGATACTTGTAACTCCAAGAGGGAGTATTTATGCTCGATAGTGGGTTCATGCCTCCATTAAATCTGGGACAGTGACAAAGTTCTAAGGTTGTGGATGTCTTGTTGCCACTAGGGATAAAACATCGATGCTTTGTCTAAGGATATTTGTGTTGATTACATTACGCACCATACTTAATGCAATTGTCTGTTGCTTGCAACTTAATACCGGAAGGGGTTTGGATGATAACCTGAAAGTGGACTTTTTAGGCATAGATGCATTGGATGGCGGTCTATGTACTTTGTCGTAATGCCCTGATTAAATCTCATAGTACTCATCATGATATTTGTATGTGCATTGTTATGCCTTCTTTATTTGTCAATTGCCCAACTGTAATTTGTTCACCCTACATGCTATTTATTTTATGGGAGAGACACCACTAGTGAACTGTGGACCCCGGTCCTATTCTTTACATCTGAAATACAATCTACAATTGTTCTTTACTGTTCTTCGCAAACAAACATCATCTTCCACACTATACGGTTAATCCTTTGTTTTCAGCAAGCTGGTGAGATTGACAACCTCACTGTTACGTTGGGGCAAAGTACTTTGATTGTGTTGTGCAGGTTCCACGTTAGCGCCGGAATCCCTGGTGTTGCGCCGCACTACACTTCGCCGCCGTCAACATTCAACGTGCTTCTTGACTCCTCCTGGTTCGATAAACCTTGGTTTCTTTCTGAGGGAAAACTTGCTTCTATACGCATCACACCTTCCTCTTGGGGTTCCCAACGGACGTGTGTTAATTGCACGCATCAGAGCCGCCTGACAGTGGGGGCCACTGTCAGTGCCACTTAAACGGCGAAGCGGTACGCGCTGGCGTGGGACCCACGATCAGAACTGGATCGAACGGCTGGCGTGCGTCGTCGTCGGCGACGAGCACAACTCACTGGCGCGGCGAGGGCAGGGGGTCGGAGGTTCACCGGCGGCGCGACGATCGTCGGCGGTGTGCTGCGGTGGCGTTGTGGACGACGGCGGATCACCTCGAACAGACGGCAGCTCCGGGGGTGGCTCCTAGCTCCTCCTTCTTCCACGGCGGCGCTACGGACTACGGTGGTGAAATTGGGCGGCGCTAGTGGGCAATGTCTAGCAGAGAGGTGTCGAGGAGAGGTTGTGATGAGAGGGGAGGCTGGTGGTGTGAAGAAAATGAGAGACGAGCGGCTCCTTTTATAGCTGCGGAGGGAGGCCGAGGCTCGGCGGTGAGGTCAGCTGTGGCGACGGTGCTACAGGGGCGCGGAGTGGATGGCGATGACGCAACGGGGTTGGCGAGGTCCTGGCGGTGACGCAGGGCATGATCGCGGTGAAAACGAGGCGGAGACGAGGACGGGCGCGTGACGATGGCGCACGGTACTGCGGCGGATGGCGTCGACGATGGCGTCGTGCACAACGTTCCCGCGGGCCAGTGGGTGTGTCTACGGCGTTGCTGATGTCGTGGCGGTGCTGGTGGCGCAGAGAGAGGGCACGGGGTGACGCAGGGGAGTGGGGCGACGTGGTGGCCGAGCGCGCTCTGGCGTGTGTCTGTGCACGCTCTGGCGTACGCGTGCGTGTGGTGCGCCACTTTGTCGAGCATCGTGTCTGGCACGTTCAGGAGGGTGAGAGGGAGTGAGTAGACAAGGTTTGGCACGTTGGAAACGACCAGAGAGGGGAGTGGCATGGAGAGGGGTTGGCATGCCACGACATGGCAAGGTTTTGTCAAACTGGTGACGAATTGGTGTACCACTTCTTGTCTCTGGTGTTTGGCAAGGTGCAGAGGGTCCAGGGGAGTACAGGAGATGACCTAGGTCGATGGGGGAGGCATTTGTCCACTGGATTTTGTAATGCACATAGTTGGCAGGTTTATGCACACAACCTGTTCGACCAAATGGCCGCAAGAACAATATTTTGAAACTTTTCAGTGAATTTTGGTGGGTTGTAATCATATAATATTTGAAGTATAATGGTGGTGGTGGTGGTCAAATTTGAGTTGGTTTGCAAAAATTCAAATGAGGTATGATCTTGTTTTTGTTTCATTGTTGCTACTTTGCTTGATCACCATTTGAAATCTAGCAAGAATTTGCAGGGGTGTTTTTGAGCAAAGTTTTTCACCTTGATGTTGTCTTGGATGAGGTTCAAAGAGTTGACATTGTTGAGTTTGAAAATTTCCCAATACAGGGGCTCAAAGTGGGTGTCATGTTAAAATTGGCAGATTTGACCATTATCTTATGTGAGCACAATTTGATTTCAAATTTGATTTGATTTGAGTTTCTTTGATTCACAAAGTGTTATAAGTGTTTAGTAATATTTTACAAACAATGGGACAAGCCAAAGTGGCCTTGATCAAAGATTTGCAATTTGTCCATAAGCACATGCATGTGTTGAAATTGTTATTTTTCTATTTCTTTTTCTTTCTCCATTATTGATCATGGGATCATGTGTTAGGGTTTTAGCATCATTGTTCAACACACAAACAAGTATCATGGCAATAGCACACCAATACAATAATTAAAGATGAGTTCTATGCATAGCACATGTATTATTAAAAAGTTTTTGTTGGTTCTCATTTTTTGCATCTTGGAAACTCCTTGTCTTTATTTATTTGAAATTTGGGATGTTACAGAAATACCGCTGCAGACGGGTAGTGATAGGAAAGTACCATACCACTTTTCGAGGTACCTTCTTGTTCCCAACCTTGTACCATTTGTGGCCGCACACCGGACATGTGGTTCTGTCCTTGTACTCGCCCCGATAAATCACGCAATCATTGATGTAGGCGTGGTATTTTTCGTTCGGTAGGTCAAGAGGGCACACGACTTTCTTGGCCTTCTCGATACTACTTGGCAATGTGTTCCCCTCTGGGAGATGATCGTGCCAGAATATCAAGTTCTTGCTGAAGCGGAGTCGGTTAGCCTGTGCTGCTGGGATCACCGTCAGCGGTGGAGCCGCCTTGCGGCGACCCCGAGCAGCTGCCCGGGCTCAGCCGGTGAGACTCCACTAAAAACTGAGCTAGCTTAAGAGATCCATTTGTTGTTTCTTTGGGCAAAACTTTCGAGATGGAGCAGGAGCAAGGTTTTCCCCCCGGATCGAACTTGCTGCTAGCTCCGCCACTGATCACCGTTGCGGTGTCTGCCGCTACGCGGGTGTGAGATCGTGGATGCTGGGGCGGAAAACCTAGAGGGTGGACTGTTGCAGTTTGATGCCCGGTGAGTAGCGTTGTAGTGGTGGTGGCTTCTCTCTTTGGCCATGTGGATGCCAAGGAGCCGGCGCGAGGAATCCTGGTATTGGCGGTGCTTCGGCAGTAGCGGCCCCCATATCGCACCCTCAAGGTATAGTCTGGTGACAACGAGCAGCACCAACGTCGGCGCTATCGGTGACAATGCTTGTTGTGTCGTGACCATATTTTAGGACGTTGTTGTTATTTCCACTTCCCCTCGCCAGGTTCCGGGTGAAAACCCTCGATCTGGACAACATCAGCGCGGATATACGGAGGAGTGACCGAGGACAACTTGATGGGTGTGGTATGACGATGACCATGGATTTTATAAGAAAGGGTGTGGTTTCATTTCTAGTTAGTAGTAGTCTAGGGTGCCTCTTTTGTTGCATGGCTTCTTCTGTTATTTTAGATTTTTGCCACTGATCACCGTTGCGGTGTCTGCCGCTACCCTGGTGTGAGATCGTGGATGCTGGGGCGGCAAACCTAGAGGGTGGACTGTTGCAGTTTGATGCCCGGTGAGTAGCATTGTAGTGGTGGTGGCTTCTCTCTTTGGCCATGCAGATGTCAAGGAGCCGGCACGAGGAATCCCGGTGTTGGCGGTGCTTTAGCAGTAGCGGCCCCCATATCGCACCCTCAAGGTATAGTCTGGTGACAACGAGCAGCACCAACGTCGGCGCTATCGGTTACGATGCTTGTTGTGTCGTGACCATATTTTAGGACGTTGTTGTTATTGCCACTTTCCCCTCGTCAGGTTCTGGGTGAAAACCCTCGATCTGGACAACATCAGCCCGGATATAAGGAGGAGTGGCCGAGGACAACTTGATGGGTGTGGTACGACGATGACCATGGATTTTACAAGAAAGGGTGTGGTGTCATTTCTAGTTGTAAAACGAATAAACTGATCAGGTAGTCTGGGCTACTCGGATACACATCGAGTCCCTGTTCTCGTTTATTTATATGCTGACATAGGTCGGTGCTAGATACAACGTATAGGACTAGGTAACTTGAGTCCTATTACAACTAACATAAGCTAAACGTATCACAAGCGATTACGTTATCTAACACCCTCCCTTAATCACAACTTTCCTAAGTTGAGATTATGTTTAAAATTTTCAAATGCTTGAACCGGAAGTGCTTTCGTAAACCCATCTGCAACCTGATCTTTAGAAGAAATAAATCTGACTTCCAATTGTCGCCTCATCACACGCTCTCTGACAAAGTGAAAATCAATCTCTATGTGTTTTGCTCTTGCATGAAAAACTGGATTTGCAGATAGATACGTAGCTCCCATATTATCACACCACAAACATGGTCTTTGTGTCAACTTAACTCCCAACTCTGTGAGCAAAGACTGAACCCAGATCATCTCAGCTGTAGCATTGGCTACTGACTTATACTCTGCTTCAGTGCTTGATCTTGACACAGTAGCTTGCTTTTTAGCACTCCAAGAAATTAAATTCGGTCCAAAAAACACAGCAAATCCCCCTGTGGACCGACGATCATCAAGAGACCCTGCCCAGTCCGCATCGGAGAAGGCACTAACCAACATGGACGGAGACTTGGAAAATGTGAGCCCAACCGTAAGAGTATGCTTGACATAGCGAAGAATACGCTTAGCAGCAGTCCAGTGTACTGTGGTGGGAGCATGAAGATATTGACAGACTTTATTAACTGCAAACGAGATATCTGGCCGAGTGAGAGTAAGATATTGTAAGGCACCAACCATACTCCTGTAATTGGTGCTATCATCTGGCCCCAATAAATTCCCCTGATGAGCAGTAATCTTCTCAGAAGAAGACAATGGTGTTGTAACACCAGTGCAGTCTGTCATACCAACACGTGTGAGAATGTCCTGAGCATACTTTGTTTGATTGAGGAGAATACCGTCATCCATCTTGTGAACTTCAATACCCAGAAAATAGTGCAAGTCTCCAAGATCTTTGAGAGCAAACTCATGATGCAAATCTTTCAACAAAGCAGAAGTAGCAGCTTGAGAAGAACTTGCCACAATTATGTCATCAACATAGATTAACATGAAGATCGTAACATGGGACTTCCGGTAAATAAACAAAGAAGTGTCAGACTTAGCAGCAACAAAGCCAAGAGCAAGAAGTTTCAGACTCAACCGGGAATACCATGCTCTAGGCGCCTGCTTAAGCCCATATAACGCCTTGTCAAGTTTGCAAATATAATTAGGTCTCAACTTATCTTCATACCCAGGTGGTTGTCGCATATAGACTTCCTCTTCCAGAACGCCATGGAGAAACGCGTTCTTAACATCTAACTGGCGCAAGCTCCATCCTTTAGAAACAGCAAGTGCTAAGACAAGACGAACTGTAGCAATTTTAACAACTGGACTGAAAGTTTCTTCATAGTCAATACCATATCGTTGCTTAAATCCTTTGGCTACCAGACGGGCCTTGTATCTGTCAATAGTTCCATCAGCCTTCCTTTTTATTTTGTAAATCCACCGACAGTCAATGATATTTGTACCTCTCTGTGGTGGAACAAGCCTCCATGTTTTATTTTGCATAAGCGCATTATACTCTTCATCCATGGCACCTTGCCAGTGCGGGTCAGCCAAAGCAGATGTAAGGTTGGAAGGAATATCAGTAGTGCAAGAAAGGAGCCAACGGACTGTCCCATCCTTGTATTCTCGAGGTTTGACAATACCACGAGAAGATCGCGTATTATGGCGAACAGGAGGTGGCACAGGAGGTGGCACAGGCGGAGCCACAGCTGTGGTGGACACAGCAGACCCGCTGCCATCGCTGCTGGTGGCAGGGGACAGCGATCTGTCGGATGGCGAGGGTGGAGCCACGGGAGATTCGGTCGGGGATCTGCTGCGGCGAGGAGTGGCGGGTGTGGCGGATTGCGGGGCCGAGGAGGAGGCCACGGGCGAGCGGGCCGCAGAAGATCGAAGAGAGGACTGCGGAGACCCGTGGGGCTGCTCAGGGGCGTGTGGCGCCGACCCGGTCTGATTAGATGGCGCGGATCCCGATCCTGATCTGGCCAGAGAATCAGCACTGAAATGCGTGCTGTCGTTTCCTGCTGAATCTTCAAAGGACCAATTTGAGCGACTTGAGGCAGCGTTTTGCCCCGAATTTTCTCCCAGTGCTCGATCTGCATCACCTGGTACCTGAGGAACAGCACTAGCACGTGGATTAGTAGCATGAGTGTTAGACACATGTACGTCATCAATTAAATCGTTGCCCTCCTCAAAATTGCGAAGAGTGGGATCAAGGAGGAGGATTTCTTTGCGAAGAAGTGCACCAGCATTGGGGTGTAGAGACTTGAAAGGAAAAACAGCCTCATCAAAAACTACATCACGAGAGACATAAACCCTGCCAGTAGCAACTTCAAGACATTTAACCCCCTTATGGCGAGGGCTGTACCCAAGGAAGACACATTGTTTGGAGCGGAATGCTAGCTTGCGTTTATTGTAGGGTCTAAGATTGGGCCAGCAAGCGCAGCCAAACACACGAAGAGAGGAATAATTTGGGTGTGTTCCAAGGAGACGATGCACAGGTGTATCATTGTTGATGACTTTACTAGGGAGCATATTAATGAGATATGTGGCAGTAAGAAAGGCTTCATCCCAAAATTTTAAGGGCATACCGGCATGTGCAAGAAGGGCTAGTCCAACCTCAACAATGTGACGATGCTTTCTTTCAGCAGCACCGTTTTGCTGATGAGCATGAGGACAAGACATAAGATGAGATATTCCCTGTGTTTGACAGAGGGAGTTGAACTTGATGTATTCACCCCCTCCATCAGATTGTATGGTTCGGATTTTTCTGTCGAATTTGCGTTCAACGAGTTTTTGAAAGTTAATAAAGGCAGCAAGAACATCAGACTTGTGTTTGAGCAAATAAATCCAAGTAAATTTACTATAGTCATCAATAAAGCTTACATAATAATTATGACGACCAACAGAAGTAGGTGCAGGACCCCAAACATCTGAAAAAATCAACTGTAGGGGAACTGTGGAAACACTGGTGGAAATAGGATATGGAAGCTGATGACTTTTAGCCTGTTGACATGAATCACAAACGGACATACTAGAAGTATCTTTAACATAGGAGAGCTTATTCTTGCCTAAAATTTGCCTAACAATATCTAAGGAGGGATGACCTAAACGACTGTGCCATTGAGACTGGGACGGCTTGGTGGCTGAGAACGCATGCTTGGAGGAATTTGATGCCACCCAAGAAGAAATCAGAGGATAGAGGCCACCAACGCACCGTCCTCTATGGATGACTCTCCGGGTGACCTGATCCTTGATCAAAAAGAAGAAAGGGTGAAACTCGATAAAGACATGATTATCATATGTGAATCGATGGACGAAGAGTAAATTTTTGGAGGCATTAGGAACATGGAGAACATTACGAAGATGAAAATTTTGAGTAGGGTTTCGAATTATTGAGTGACCAACATGTGAAATACTCATACCTTGTCCATTAGCAGTGTTGACCTTGTCGTACCCTTTGTAGGTGTCCCGGAGGGTCAAATTGTTGAGCTCCCCGGTAATATGGTGAGTGGCACCGGAGTCCTGGTACCAATTGGTGTCAACGCCATAGGCAGCATGAACTTCTTTTTCTGCATAATCATCATTGGAATATCGAGACCAGCAATCCTTTGCATAATGCCCCTCTTTGTCGCAGATCTGGCAAGTGACATCTACCCAGGGTGTGGTGCGGCGACGTCCACGCCCACGACCACGGCCACCTCCTTGATAGCCACGGCCACCACCACGGCCTTGGTTGGGACGATCATCCCGTCGTCCGTCACGGCGATCATCGCGACGACCATCACGACGGTCATCACGGCGAGGATTGTTGTTATAGTTGCCATCATTGGAGGGGCGAGAGCGCCATTGCCTGGACACGGCATTGGCGGAGGATTCAAACTCTGGTTCAGCAGGGCCGGCAAGCAAGAGCTGACGCTGATCATAGGAGTGAATCTGTGAGTATAGCATGCTGAGCGAGATTGGAGTAGTGACAACGCCAAGCGCGGCAACTAGGGCATTGTAGTCTTTGCCGAGACCGGCAAGTATATAGGACACCAATTGCCGATCTGGAAGGGGGTGTCCGGCGGCAACGAGTTCATCAGCGAGACGTTGCATCTTTGAAAGGAATTCAGCTGTTGTCATCTGTAGCTTTTTTGTATTGGCGAGGGCGACCAGAAGGTTGGTTACTTTGGCCTCGCTTTGTGCGGCGAACATCTCTTCGATGGCACGCCAGACTCCCGCGGTCGTCTCAATGCGATGGACGTGCGGAAGAACTTCCTTCGGGTGCAGGGATTGCAGCAAGTAGGAAAGGACTATCTGGTCCCGGGAGATCCATGCAGCATACTCCGGATTTGCCTTCATCTTGGCCGGAGTTCCAGTAGCAGGATCAGCGGGGACATCGACGATTTGGGCAGGCGGGGCGCAGTCAGTTCCGTCAAGCAGACCGACGAGTTGGGCGCCACGAATCGCAGGTAGGACCTGAGATCGCCATGTCGGGTGATTCTCGCGAGTAAGCAGCTCGCGCGGGGGCAGGCCGAGGTTGATCGGCGGATTCTGCGAAGAAGACGCCATGGCCGACTCGATGAAGACGGCGGCGAGCGATGGAGCCTGGCGATCTAGGCGGAAGAGCGGCCTGATACCATGTAAAACGAATAAACTGATCAGGTAGTCTGGGCTACTCGGATACACATCGAGTCCCTGTTCTCGTTTATTTATATGCTGACATAGGTCGGTGCTAGATACAACGTATAGGACTAGGTAACTTGAGTCCTATTACAACTAACATAAGCTAAACGTATCACAAGCGATTACGTTATCTAACACTAGTTAGTAGTAGTATAGGTTCTAGGGTGCCTCTTTTGGACCGTGGCTTCTTCTGTTATTTTAGATTTTTGCTCGTCACTTCGTATCGATTAAACGAAAACATAAACGTTGATGATTCTGAACTAGATGAACCGAGAATGAAACCGGATATGACGAATTTTGCCAAACCGGTGCTCGGCACACAGGTATGTGGCACATTCACATTGAGCCACGCAATAATTGAGGGGAGGGAGAGCGCATTGAAGAGTCCGGAAGCCGGAGCGCACGGCGACCCACCTGCCCTGCCCTGTTGCACCGCGAACAGTTCCTGCCTTCCTGCCTGCGCAGTGACAACAGAAAGCGAACCACCCACTCCGCCCTCCTCCTCGCCCCACGCCGCCCACTCCGCTCCGCCGCCTCACCGGCCGCCGCATTCCCTCGCCTGCCGCACGTACGTCGGTATCCCGCCTCCCCTCCCCTCTTCCCCGCCTCCACTTCTTCCTCCGTTACTAGTCGCGCTCGTGCGCGTGGGTCGGCGCGGCCGGCCGGCATGCACCCGTTTCCCGGTAGGGCGAAGCAAGGCCACGGATGATCCTGGCGCACCCACCGCGACTCGTTCGAGGATCGCCGTCTTCGTTTTGGTCGATTCGCTCTTTTTACCACTTTTGGAAAAAAGTTCCGCCCTTGTTCTGGTGGTCTCGCCGGGACCGGGGTGGGGTTTGTGGTGGGGTTTAGGTTCGCGACCAAATGCAGAAATGCTTGGCCTTTTCCGGCGAGGTTCTTGCTCTTGTTCTTTTGGGGCGACTTCGGGGGCCCTGCTGTCCCCGACATTGTAGGTTGTAGATTTGGTGGTGGAGCCTGCCGTACTTCTCTGCCTTGTTCGTTTGCTCCTTGATTAATTTGTACCCCCTCTTGGCTGCCTCCACTGGTTCGTACGGGATTGGGTGGTCGGAGGAATCCAAACCCTGACGGGACCCGTGATTTTGAGGGCACTTTTTTCCCTGTGACGGTTTCCTCCTTCAGATTTGTTTGCTATGTCAGTCACAGGTGACTGGAATTTGAGCGAATTTCAGTCACTCTGGTTGGGGAGGCGACGCCCAGGACTAGCCGACTGAGGCTCATTTCAGGCTGTGTTGGTGGTCTGCATTTCTGTCGGATTGACCGATAGCAATACGTTCACTGCTTGTGATCCAGGGAACATAACAGGGTGCAATATGTACCCATCTTCTGGCCAGCCATTTGTTGGGCACATTACCGAGTTAGTGGGTACTTTAGCATTTAGAGATATAAACTCACTTAGAGCTACTCTTCTGCTGCCGGTATGAACTTGTTGTGCTTAATAATTTGCGGTGGCCATTTTAGTTTATCCAAAAATAGTTAAGGTTACACTATGTGAGTTCCGGTTGGTTCTTGTACTATTATCAGTGTATAATCTTCTCTTTAGTGTTTGCCTTGATCCTGCTGCTTGTTTTCTTCCAACATGTGTGCAATGGTACTGTTTTATGTGCTTTTGGAAACTGTATGGGCAATTGTTCGTAAAATGTGCAGTGTGCACGGCATTGCTAGTCAACATCTAATGCTTGCAATTTGCCTTATCGGAGACGGGGTGGTGATAGAACTACTAATTGGCTGATGTTGTTTCATCCTGCTCGTAGTTTGTACCTTCAGCAATATCTTATTTCTATGACTCGTTTGGATTCCCTGGATAAGGCAACATCATTGTTTACTTGGTTGATTTGCATATAGTATAGCATGGTTATGCAGCCAGTCAAAGGGTTAGGTCCTGTGGTGCTAATGTCATGAACCTGATGTTGCCCTGACCTGTAAGTGCATCCAAGCAACTCACTGTATTACGTTTGCTTTTCATGATATGCTTTGATGTGGCGCGGTGCTTCAGATATTTGTTTAGTGTGACATGGTGTTCTTCGTCAATTTAAACATGTAATATCTTTTACGCACGAAATGCAGCTTCACAATTATATCTTACAGGTAGTCGTTGAATACTTGACTCACGCTAATTTGATTGAATTGACTTATAGCATGCAGTGTTGATCATGATGTACATGCTTGTAGTTAAAGCAATTGATCTTATTTCTTTCTTCAGTTTTTCATGGTATTGAATCCCATCCTGTAGGCTTGTAACTGATGGGGTCGTAAAATGTGCTAATTTCTTGCAACTGCCTTAGATTGCTAGAATGTTGTTGCTTTTTTACACAATACAAAATATGATAACCACACTGTAATCATGCTGGTATTTACTGAACCTTTTCATTATTTTTACAGAAAAAGCATGGGGAATTTTCGAGGTCATAACCCTGAGACAGGGATGGTTCATTCACACAAGTCTCGGCGTCCAAGAAGGAAGTTCATCACCAGTGACAGTGACGACGATGACGATGATTACAGTGACAAGGATTACTCAGTGGAAGAAGAATCAAATCAGCTTGTCCTTTATGAACCACGGACCACCACACATCGCAAGCAAAGGGAAGTTCAGTTTGCCGAGCCCATATATCACTCTACTCCATTGCAACAAAGATCCTCGAAGGCAAAATATGGACACTCCAAAGTTTTGCCATCTATTGGTGCTTATACTGTGCAGTGCGCTGACTGCTTCAAATGGAGGATCGTTCCAACAAAGGAGAAATATGAAGAGCTACGTGAGACTATTTGTCGGCAACTTTTTGTGTGTGCAAGGGCTTGCGAATGGAACCGTCCTTTATCATGTGATGACCCCGAAGATATGTCACAGGATGAAAACCATGTGTGGGCACTTGACAAGCCAGAGATTCCCCAACCTCCTCCTGGCTGGTATAGGGATGTCAGAATCAGGGGGGAGGGATGCAGCAAGTTTGCAGATGTGTATGTCACTGTTCCTTTTCCTGCATTTGCAATGATATCTGTGATTTGTCATCATCAAGTTTATCTGTCATTTCTATGTTCAGTACTTCCACTGTTTTCTTCTAGAAACTAGTCCTTGGACAGTACTTAATAGCTTTTGCACCATATTATTCATGGAACGTTTTGCCTGCTTCTTGATTATCTCTTTGCGTACTTATACAGCTGAAGGACTCGACTGCTCTTTGAGATTTGTTCATGTTAATCATGATTCATGAAACTACACAGTTTATACTTATAACATGTCAGTCTGGATAACCATTTTTATGTTTATAAATTTCGGAGATGCCTATTTAAGTCTCTACTAACCATGAAACCTATTCGCTGAAGTTGTTTGCTTTGGTATTCCAACACGAAAGATGCTTGATCATAATGGATGTGAGTTATTTTGCTTCTTTCAGGTATTACACTTCCCCGTCTGGGATAACACTGAGGTCAATGGTTGAAATTGGGAGGTGAGCTGATGAATTCATAATAATTATTCTTGCCTAATGCTTGTTACTTGTGTCACCCAGTTGATCTAGCAAACCAAACTATGCCAAGTTCTTCTAAGAAGTGATACACTCATTGTTTCGATATTTCAGGTACCTGGCAGAGAATCCATACTACATTCAACAAGGGGTTAATTTATCTCAGTTTTCGATGCTTACCCCCCAACCTCTGCAAGTTGACTACATCAGGAAGCGTAAATATCCAGCAACTCGTCACTTACCAGACCCTCTTGAGCCATTTGAAGGTGTGTTAAGTCAGTCGGAGATTTGCTGTACTGTTAGCCCCTTCTGCTCTACACTTTCAATGTTATCTTATCATTCCCGTAAGCTCTTGGATAGTGCTCCTTCATAGCAGGTATGGTTGTGGGAATTGTACAGTGAGAGATGCCTTTTGCAGGCATGTGTACTAATGTGCATCTCCCAAGGAGCACTGTTAAATGAGCAATGAAAAAGCCCTTGCAGTACCACCTTTATGATACCTTCGATTGATTTGTTGCTCCTCATATCATTTATAATATTGTTTAGCAACATGGCAATGTAGTTGATATATTTTCTTTTTCTGGTTATTACGTTGCTATTTCCTGTCACCTCTTGACATAATTGTCTACGTGTGTCTACTCTTTGATCAGTGAGTCCGCTGGCATCTGCACCACCTCCTACTCGCGAAGAGTTGCTTCGAATGGGCACTTCAGCTTCAAACCCTGTCGACCTCGACGAGTCTGAGGTGTATGACGCACCACCTCTGCGCACCAAGAAGAGAACTCCAAGGCAAGCGTCGCCGTCATCAAGTGAGCACACCAGGAGTACCGTGACAACAGCGTCATCGTCAGGAGACCCCAAGAAGAGAAGCCTGAAACAAGTGTCATCGTCAAGGCGCCGTCCAACACCTCCACCCAGCTGGCCGCACAGCGGTCGTCAACCTCAAGGGTCCTTGAGCGACATCGAGCACGTGGAGCTGTGAACTCGGATGCAGTAGCTTCATCCCCATGGGTTAGGTTTCTTTTTGTCGTCAGTGAACATCTAGTCGAGGAGTCCAGGATTGATGCGGTCGGTCAGGTGCTCGAAGCATCTGAGTTTTGGTAATGTGGATATGGTGCCCAAGGCAATTGCATAGCCCCTAGTAGTATCCCCGAGAAGTATGTATGTAGCTGGTGAAACAGACTTGCCCAGAACGTGTTCCTTGTACTGCATATATATATATATGCTCGTATGATGTGGTAGAACTACTTGTAGCTTTTTTTTTGCGGAAAGTGAAGATAATATTAGCCCATCGTTCTTACAGAAAGACCCAGAACAAACATAAAATTACAAGGAAGCCCTTCTAGATCCCAACTCCGGCGACAAACAGTAGCCGTCGGTGGCGCGCCGCTGCCGCTGCTCCGCCTCAGGCCTTGGATTGGAGCCAGCCCTGTGGCAGCCGGGAAGTCGCCGATCGCCGGATCCGTAGATCCTACTCGCTGGAGCGCCGTCGTTTGTAGCTTAACTAAGTTAAGTTGGAGCAGGACCTATCTGATCACTGTTAAAAAACCTGGTGCTTTATATCGCTGGGTGCCTTTCAGGCTTTGGGATTTGGACAGCACAACCAGTAGACTGGATATTCCCCTTTCCTGTAGATTTTGGTTAATGGTTGCAGTTTTCAGGCTAAAAATATAGAAACAATGGCTCTTGTCGTTGGTGCATGGTTATGCAAGTTACGAGTCCAAATCTGTTTGTACTTTTTAAAAGGCTCGGCCGATTTACATTTTCGCTCCCTAGATTCTGAAAAAATAGTCCGTTCAAGATATCTCATGTGTGGAAACCGCTTTTTTGTTTTGATTTCATGGCATCCAAGGTTGCAATATGCTGCTGACATGGCGCATCCGTTACTATGCAGCATAGTCTATGCTAACATTGCTAAGAGCACCTCCAGCCGTCTCCCTGACCAGGCTCCCCGCCCCCACCAGCCCTTTTTTTCATTAGGAATTTGGCCCAGCCGTGCACCAGGTTTCTCGTTTTCCCTCAGAATAGGCCCTTAATCCATCCGGAGAGCCCATGCCATCCCCGGTCCTCCGGGGTGCGCTCGAGGACTCCGGATAAGAGAAAAGCGGGGATGGGCCCGCTCTGTCGGCGAGAGAACACGCGAACCTCACCACTTTCTCGTCGCAAATCCCCTTCCCCTCTCGTAGCTCTCTCGCCGACGACACCACCCCTCGCCAATCCGCCAGCCGGTTGCCTCCACTCCGCCGTCCCTCCTCCCACCAGCCTATATTCCGCCGTCCGTCTTGCCGTCTGCCTATATTTAGCCGTCGGGCAACTCCCCGCGTTGCGCCTCGTCGATCACGCCCGGCAGGTGTTCGTCCATTTGCCTGATGGACTCGGACTACGAGGAGGAGCAGATGTTCGCCGAGCTTTTTGAAGAAGAGATGGCAGCCGCCGCCCAAGACGATGAGCACATGTTGATCCTAGATTGCTTGTCCGGCCTGTACGCGGAGAAGGCAATTGGTCGCCGTGGTGGGTCGGCACCAGGTCGCCGGAAGTGCAAGCCGAGGCAGCGAATGGAGGGCTACTGCATGCTCTACGCTGACTACTTCGCCGAAAGTCCATTGCACGGTGAGGTTGTTTTTTGGCGGCGTTTCAGGATGAGCTGGAAACTCTTCCTGAAAATTGTGTATGCCCTTCGAGACTACGACTCCTATTTTAGATGCAAGTTGGATTGCACTGGCATGGCAGAGTTTTCCACCCTCCAAAAGTGCATGGTGGCTATGCGGATGCTGGCATACGAAGCTCCTGGTGATTCTGTCGAAGACTATCTTCGGATGGCGGAGTCCACCACCCTTGATTGTTTCTACCGGTTCTGCAGGGGCGGTGATAGCAGTGTTCGGGGACATCTACTTGAGATCACCGTCGAAGACACTGCTCGGATCCTCGCTTTCAATGAAGCTCGAGGACTTCCGGGGATGCTTGGAAGCATTGACTGCATGCATTGGAAATGTTAGAACTGTCCGTTTGCCTGGCAGAGAATGTACAAGGGTCACAAAAAAGGCTGCATTGTGATACTTGAGGCAGTGGCTACCCATGATCTCTAGATTTGGCACTCCTTTGGTATGCCAGGATCCAACAAAGACATCAACGTCTTGCAGTGCTCGCCGATCTTCTCCAAGCTTGTTAAGGATCATGCTCCCCCGGTTGACTTTTGATCAATGACCGACACTACAACAAGGGATACTACCTTGCAGATGGTATCTATCCAAAGTGGGCAACATTTGTGAAGACAATCTCAAGCCCCATCCTCCCGAAGGAGGTGGAGTTTGTCAAGGAACAAGAAGGTTGCCGAAAGAACGTCGAGCGTGCATTTGGTATCTGATGTCTACGCCCCCTCCTTTTCCTGTAGACAGTGTTGGGCCTCTAAGAGCAGAGGTTTGTAGAACAGCAGCAAGTTTTCCCTTAAGTGGATCACCCAAGGTTTATCGAACTCAGGGAGGAAGAGGTCAAAGATATCCCTCTCATGCAACCCCGCAACCACAAAGCAAGAAGTCTCTTGTGTCCCGATGGCGTGTAACTCACACGTTCGGGGAACCCCAAGAGGAAGGTATGATGCGCACAGCAGCAAGTTTTCCCTCAGAGAAACCAAGGTTTATCGAACCAGGAGGAGCCAAGAAGCACGTTGAAGGTTGATGGCGGCGGGATGTAGTGCGGCGCAACACCAGGATTCCGGCGCAACGTGGAACCTGCACAACACAACCAAAGTACTTTGCCTCAACGAAACAGTGAGGTTGTCAATCTCACCCTTGCTGTAACAAAGGATTAACCGTATTGTGTGGAAGATGATTGTTTGCGAAAATAAAAAACAAGTATTGCAGTTGTATTTCATAAAGAGAATTGGACCGGGGTCCACAGTTCACTAGAGGTGTCTCTCCCATAAGACAAACACATGTTTGGTGAACAAATTACATTGGGCAATTGACAAATAAAGAGAGCATGACCATGCACATACATATCATGATGAGTATAGTGAGATTTAATTGGGCATTACGACAAAGTACATAGACCGCCATCCAACATGCATCTATGCCTAAAAAGTCCACCTTCGGTTATCATCCGAACCCCTTCCGGTATTAAGTTGCAAAGCAACAGACAATTGCATTAAGTATGGTGCGTAATGTAATCAACAACTACATCCTTAGACATAGCATCAATGTTTTATCCCTAGTGGCAACAGACAACACAACCTTAGAACTTTCTGTCACTGTCCCAGTGTCAATGCGGCATGAACCCACTATCGAGCATAAATACTCCCTCTTGGAGTTACAAGCATCTACTTGGCCAGAGCATCTACTAGTAACGGAGAGCATGCAAGATCATAAACAACACATAGATATAACTTTGATAATCAACATAACAAGTATTCTCTATTCATCGGATCCCAACAAACGCAACATATAGAATTAGATAGATGATCTTGATCATGTTAGGCAGCTCACAAGATCCGATAAATGCACAATGGGGAGAAGACAACCATCTAGCTACTGCTATGGACCCATAGTCCAGGGTAGACTACTCACACATCACACCGGAGGCGACCATGGCGGCGTAGAGTCCTCCGGAGATGATTCCCCTCTCCGGCAGGTGCCGAGGCGACCTCCTGGATCCCCCGAGATGGGATCGGCGTTGGCGGCGTCTCCGGAAGGTTTTCCGTATCGTGGCTCTCGGTGGGGTTTCGTCACGGAGGCTATTTGTAGGCGGAAGGGCAGGTCAAGAGGCGGCACGGGGCCCCACACCATAGGGCCGCGCGGCCAAGGGGGGCGCGCCGCCCTAGGGTGTGGCCCCTCGTGGCCCTCTTCGTCTCTCCTTCGGACTTCGGAAGCTTTGTGGAAAAATAGGACCCTGGGCGTTGATTTCGTCCAATTCCGAGAATATTTCGTTACTAGGATTTCTGAAACCAAAAACAGCAAAAATGGCACTTCGGCATCTTGTTAATAGGTTAGTTCCAGAAAATGCACGAATATGACATAAAGTGTGCATAAAACATGTAGATAACATCAATAATGTGGCATGGAACATAAGAAATTATCGATACGTCGGAGACGTATCATGTCCCCAACACACCTAATAGGTGTACTAGTTCGGCGAAGAGATAGTGAAATACAGGTGGTATAAATAAGTATGAGCAGTGCAAGGAAAATAGCTTTTGGCGTGTAGTTGATGGTGGTAGTATTGCAGCATAGTAACGCAAAACAGAAACAAGCAGCGATAACGTATTTAGGAACAAGGCCTAGGGATTAGACTTTCACCAGTGGACACTCTCAACATTGATCACATAACAATAGATAAATGCATACTCTACACTCTTGTTGGATGATGAACACATTGCGTAGGATTACACGAACCCTCAATGCCGGAGTTAACAAGCTCCACAATTCAATGTTCATATTTAAATAACCTTAGAGTGCATGAAAGATCAATAGACTAAACCAAGTACTAACATAGTATGCACACTGTCACCTTCATACTATGTAGGAGGAATAGATCACATCAATACCATCATAGCAATAGTTAACTTCATAATCTACAAGAGATCATAATCATAGCCTACGCCAAGTACTAACACGGATGCACACACTGTCACCTTTACACCGTGCAGGAGGAATAGAACTACTTTAATAACATCACTAGAGTAGCACATAGATAAATTGTGATACAAAATACATTGCAATCATAAAGAGATATAAATAAGCACTTCACTATGCCATTCATAACAGTGAATAAGTATTCGTGAAATATAGCCTAAGAGACCCACACGGTGCACACTGTCACCTTTACACACGTGGGACAAGGAGTCTCCGGAGATCACATAAGTAAAATTCACTTGACTAGCATAACGACATCTAGATTACAAGCATCATCATATGAATCTCAATCATGTAAGGCAGCTCATGAGATTATTGTATTGAAGTACATAGGAGAGAGATGAACCACATAGCTACCGGTACAGCCCCGAGCCTCGATGGAGAACTACTCCCTCCTCATGGGAGCAGCAGCGGTGATGAAGATGGCGGTGGAGATGGCAGCGGTGTTGATGGAGAAGCCTTCCGGGGCACTTCCCCGTTCGGCGTGCGAACAGAGACTCTGTCCCCCAAATCTTGGCTTCGCGATGGCGGCGACTCTGGAAGGTTTCTGTGGGTTTCGTCGAACGTATCAGGGTTTTCGCGACGGAGGCTTTAAATAGGCGAAGAGGCGGCGCAGGAGGGCTGACAGGGTGGCCACACTAGGGGGCGCGGGCCCCCCCTTGGCCGCGCCGGCCTAGGGTTTGGTGGCCCTGTGCCCTCTCCGGCGGTTCTCGTGTGTTCGGATGCTTCCGGCAAAATAGGAACCCGGCGTTGATTTCGTCCGATTCCGAGAATATTTCGTTACTAGGATTTCTGAAACCAAAAACAGCAGAAAACAGGCCGGCATCTTGTTAATAGGTTAGTTAGAAAATGCACGAATATGACATAAAGTGTGCATAAAACATGTAGATAACATCAATAATGTGGCATGTAACATAAGAAATTATCGATACGTCGGAGACGTATCAGTATCCTCCAGTAGAGATTTGCTGTAGTCCGATTCCCCGCTATGACTTGGTCCAAAGATCAGATGTGGGAGGTGATAAACTGTTGTGTGTGCTTACACAACATGATTATTGAGAATGAGCGAAAGTATCCGATTCCTCTGAGCGAACAAGCTGCACCATATGACAGAGAGGGTCCTCTTGCACAACCTAAACACCAGGTGCCGACATCGTGGGCTTCGTTCATTGGTATGCGTCAGGAGATTCGAGACTCCACAATGCATCAACAGCCGCATGATGATCTGGTGGAGCACATATGGAGGCTTCGAGGCAACACCAACTAGTTTCCATTTGATTTGTTTCAGAACTTATCAAATTATTTGCTTGCTTTGTTGAACTGCAACGGTTTATTTATAAAAATAAGCCAAATATTGGCAAAATTTATCAAATTCGCCGAACTGTGAATTTATTTGTGAAAGTAAGAAAGAAACGCCGATCTCCGGGCGTCTACCTCGGGAGACGGCTGGAAGTTCGGCGCTTCCCACGCCAAAGTTTCGTCCAATCTGACGCTATTTATCGCCGGATTTGTCCGTGGGGAGCGCCAACGGCTGGAGGTGCTCTAAGTTGAGAGCATCTCCAGCCGTCTCCTCGACGAGGCCCCCGGCAGCCCATTTTTTCGTCTGGACGGCGAAAAATAGCCCAGTCGCGCCCTCGGGTCATCATTTTCGCCCGAATTTGAGCTTCCATCCATTCGGCGAGCCCATGTCAACCCCGGGCCCCCGGGGAGCGCTCGGGAGTCCGGAGAAAACAATAGCGCGGGAATCGTCTGGTGGCTTCGACTTATCGGCGACAAAGGCCGGTCGTCGTCCTCGCCGCATCATCTTCCCGAGATATGGCGCACATGCGTTTGGGGAAATTTTTATTTTAATAGATAGAAGAAATTTGTAGGCACGCGTGCAACATAAACAAATTACATATAAAAACTTCGAAAAACATAAACAATACATATAAAAACTTTGAACAAAATTAAAACTACTTCTTCTTCCTTGATGGCCCCGCCTCATCGTCCTCACGGTAGTGCTTCCGGCTCGTCACCTCCTCCGAAGAGTCGGTGTCCTTCGACGCGTCGTAGGAACTTGTGTCCTCCTCGTCGTCGAAGGTGCTCGCCAGCTGCGCTTTCGGCTTCGCTTCCGCGTCCGCCTTCGCCCGGGCCACCGCGTCCGCAGACTCTTCCTCCTCCTCCTCAGCCTCTTCCTCGTCCTGCTCCTCAGACTCTTCCTTGTCCTCGCTGTCCGGCGGCGGGGAATCGACACTCTCCGGTGGCGGGGAATCATCGCTGCTAGGCGTTGCAGCTCCGTCCCACCAATGACGCCATCCATGCGATTTCCCCTCGTTGTCGGTGTCCGATGGTAAAGATAGATTGTTCATGCTGACAGAGGATGGTGAAGAGATGAATGGCGCCGACCGGTTGTAGATCGTAGAACGTATATGTAGTGGTCTATCGACGAAGCTAGCGGCGGTTGCTCTTCCGCGGAGTTCGTGCTCCATTACGGTGGTTCGTTCGTCGAGGCCACTGCGGCGTTGCCCCGACGAGGCGTTTGGGCTCCCCAGGCTACTTTGCGGTCCATTACGGCGGTTCAATGCGTCGATCAACGTGGTTGCCACTGCGATGGTTCCCCTTCCCGACGACTGCACCGTCGCTATTTACACGGTGGTTCAGCGTCAGCACGCGATCTGACCCTAGACTCACCACTGAAAATATGGGCCTCCCAAATCAAATTTTACATCCATCCAGCGCTAAGTAGCGCCGGATTTCGAACTTGAGAGCCCAACGCTGGAGATGCTCCGAGAAGTGGGACTTCCAGCTCTTCCCATCCGCCAAACTCAAACCCGAACACCTCCGAGCGGCTTCGCTCCAATCTCCAATTCTCAAATACGCAATCCTCCTCCGATTCATTCTCCCCCAAATTTAATCTGTAGGCTAGGGTTACGCATTCCCTCCACCCGCTCAACAGCTCTCGAGCCCTGACGCGCCGGCATGATCGGGCGCCCGGCGTCTGCGTACGGCTCCGCCGTCGCCACGCGCCGCCCGGGACGCGAGCCTCCGCCTACGGCACCATGGACACGGGCAATCGCCGCCGCCGAGGTATGCACGGCGCCGCACCCCTCCCTCGACTTCCGTCCCGGAGTTGCGAGAGGCTCCCCTTCACCGCCTCCACCTGCGCCGCGGGGCACGCTCTTCGCCCCCGCCGTCTCCGCCCACCGGGAACCTCCTCTTCGCCTCCGACGACCTCCGCCTACTTCCCTTCCACGGGATGGGCGGCTCTCCATCGCCGCCCTCGCGTCCTGCATCCGCCTCCGCCTCCGCGGCTCTCGACCGCGCCATCGACATGGCGCTCTCGCCTTCATCCTCGTCCCCACGACGGAGGAGGCCCTCCACCGCCGCCGTCCCTGACGTGAGACGTGAGGTACATTTCCCACCGCCGCCGTCCCAGCCGCGCGGGGAGCTCTCCTCCGCATCGGCCTCCATCACGCGGGAGGGTCTGGACCGCGCCATCCGCGGCATGGCGTCGCAGGAGGCTCTCCAGGGCCGCCGTCATTGCCGTGAGGCAACTTCTCCGCCGCTGCCGTCCCTGCCGCGCGGGGAGCTCTCCTCAGCATCGGCCTCTGCCACGCGGGAGGCTCTGGACCGCGCTATCCCGTATGTCTTGCTCTGTATGTCTTGCTTATCACCTATTTCTGCATTATATTGTTTTATTTTGTGCACCGCTCCCTTCATTGATTGTGCTGTATTACTTGCTCCGTTTTTGTTTTCTTATATAATCCCGGAATCTAAAATACATTCTGCATCTATACACGGCCACTATCATAATCCAGAAAAATTCATGCTACGTCCTAAATTAAGTGACTTGGATTTGACTTGCCCCCTCCTTCCCGATGCATGTAGTGTTTGGTCAAAGTCAAACTATTTGAATTTTAACTAATTATATAGCAAACAATATGAACATATTGGATGCCAAATGCACACAATATGAAAGTATATTCTATGCTCATTCTAACAATATCGTTTTGAGATTATAAGTGTTGACACTTTTTTCTACATAGTTTGTCAAACTTTAAATTTTTTAACTTTGACAGAAAACTTTCACATCCTACTTTGGGAAGGAGGGAGTAGATTCGATAGGTGGTACTCCCTCTGCCATATGAGATAGTGTTTAGACACATCTAACTTTAGATATCTTAAATAATTTTAATTGGATGGAGATAATATTAATTGGGAGCGACTAGGTAGCGGTTGACTGAGATTTTATTTCGTCTCAGTCGACACCCCAGCGTCATCACGCTACTTGGGCATGCACAGTAGCACGTGCACGAATGTTGTGCACTTGTGCTAGCTAACATGTGCACGGATGGTTTGCTAGCTAGCGAGCCACTAATTAAAGAACTCGTTTTAATTTATACAGAGATAACTAACAACAGTTTAGATTTCACTTAGCCTAATACTATTGCTGCTCCTTAAGAGTTTAAAGACACTTCATCGAAAATAAAAAAGTGGATGTGCTTCAGACCTTTTCACAAATTTAATCGAAGACTTTGAGTCATTTAAAACCGAAGAACAAGCAAAAAAAAAGACAAAAATATCGAACCAAAAAGTTGCACATTTCTTGAGAAAAGTGTAACTTAAATTAAAAATTGGTTCCTAGTGGCATACTTTTTAAAGAAAAGTGCAACTCATATAAAAAAGCATCTAGTTGCACATTTCTTTAGAAAAGTGTAACTCATATCAATAACCGGTTGCTATTTGCACATTCAGAAAAGATGCAACTCATATTAAAACAAGTTGGAGTTGCACATTTCTTGAGAAAGATGCAACTCATATTAAAATAAGATGGATTTGCATATTTCTTTGAAAAGTGCAACTCACATTAAAAATTGGTTCCTAGTTCCACATTTTTATGCACATTTATTGAGAAAAAATGCAACTCATATTAAAGCCAAATGGAGTTGCACATTTCTTAGAAAAGTAAAACTCACATTAAAAATAGGTTGCCAATTGCATGTTTCTTGAAAAAAAGTCCAACTCATATTAAAAGTAGGTTTCAAGTTGTACATTTCTTGAGAAAAAAGCGAGTCATCTAAAAAGAAATTTTAGTTGCACAATTATTACAAAATTGTAATTCATATCAATAGTCTCGGTTGCTAGTTGCACGTTTTATAAATAAATTTGAAACTCGTACGAAAAACTTTGTTGGTTGGACATTTCTTGAGAGAAAATGTAACTCATATTGAACATCAAATAAAAAGTGTACAAATAATATAAATAATGATAAAGAAGGCATAAGAAAACATTATAAGCACAAATGTTGTCTACTTTGCTATTTGGACAAAATGAAACAAAATAAGTTCAGTAGCTATAGATATACGCAGTAGCAATACTGGTCGTAATGAACTGTTGTAGTGGTGGTTGTGGCCTCACGTGGCGGCTGTAAAGGTTCGGAGTTCGGCTACTCATCTCGCACGCCCGCGAATATGTTTTTGTTTCCGTCCACGGATTGCACGAATCTTAAAGACAGATCCAACGGTTGTCGTGAGACATAAGCAAATCTCATTCACCTGAGACTTAGCAAAACCGATATTAATTAATGTAAAAGCTGCATGTATGTATAGAAAAGAGACACCAAATGCAGCACATGTAATTAGCTCGGGACAGAAGATCATTTTCACACACCGTGTGTGCCCTGGTTTATTAATCTTACACATATCCCTAAGTCATCAATTTGACCAACATAATATAATTTATATATTATAAAAATATTATTAGATGTTATACTTTCTAACCGTATGATTATTGTGTTATATAGTTTATAATACTTCCTCTGTCTATAAATAAAGGGATGTCTTAACTTTGTCAAAATTTAGATGTATCTATCCGTATACATCCAAATTGATCTAAAGTTGAGACATCATTTTATAGACGGAGGGAGTATATAGGTCAAATTCACAACTTAGATATAGATATCATGCACGAATGGAACCTGGGTGCGGGCGCACCCAGTTTTCCAAAAAATGAAAAAAAAAACGCTATTTCAAAGTTTCAAGAAAATATGTAGTAAAATTTTGTATATACATATTATGTTGATACTTATTTATGTGCGTTTTCACGAAAAAATACCATTTTATGTGGTCTACACAAAAATGACAAAATGCCCAAATGACACTACTGAATAGGAATCTGTACTATTCACAGGATGCGAAATTTGTATTTTATCATTTTTTTGAAGGCCACATATAATGGTATTTTTTCGTGAAAACGCACACGGGTAAGTATCAACATAATGTGAACATGCAAAAATTTACTTCACATTTTTTTAAAATTTTTAAATAGCATTTTTTTGAATTTTTCATAACTGGGTGCGCGCGTATCTAGGTTCCGTTTGGTATTTTCGTATATACACGGGACTAATAAACCGAAAGCAATTAATCATGCTATATAGTATTAGTTAGCGTTAGTTTATTACTAGCTCGGACCATGAGTATACTTAGAATGTGAGTTAGGAGGGAATACTTTACTTTCTTACGCCTTCATGAATTGTGTTCAAGATTTCTGGTTATTGCGATTATCTTGAAATGATAATCGGTTACCGGGAAAGTTTGAAAACCAAAATTTGTATTCAAATTAACTTCGTAGACTACTTATATGGTTTTTAAAAAAATTATAAAAATTCAAGAATTTCAGGATTTTTTTAATGAGTGGGAATAACCAATTATTCATATGTTGAATGCCAGCCATTACTCACAAAATATCTGGTGACATCAATGGCTACAGTGCGGGCCTTCCTTGCTTTCGTACCTAACAAATCAAGCGACGGCAAAATTTCCGAGCCAATTCTCATAATCACCAACCCCGAGATTTTCGGAAGCTCCTTATTTTCTCCATATAGAACGATGGCATTCACAAGATCGAGCTTCCCCATTGATACCATTGATGTGTTGTACTCGGATGGGTATTTCTTTTTGCTGAAAGAAGGATCACGGGTCTCTATTTGAGAGATAAAATCAGAAACAAGTGTGCTCACTTTCCACTTGGGCGTTCACATGGAACAAGGGTACTTTAGAGGAACTCCAAGCTCTGATATGACCGTAGTTTTGCCAGGCAAAGAGTACTTGCAGAGAAGATTGATAATTTTGATGATGAAGATCGTGGGGAGCAGGATATTGTAGCAGAGTTTTGGCTTAGGAGAAGCAATGGTTATTGGCAGCAAGATGTTGTCGTGTGCACTCATTTGGGAATACACAGCCTTATTATTCATGACGATTCTTTGTTCTGGCTGTCGAATGATGGTACCTTATGCTCGTGAGACAGACCGAAGAGGGGTTATTTCTTGAAGAATACGAAGGGGCTGTAGAATCTGTGGACAACATCTTTTCACTTGTAGTGCATCTGAATAACGTCTATATAGTGAAAAGCGGTGGCATTCTCCGAAACCTAGCTGAAATCTATAGAGTTGTCCGTGGTGATCCACCAGCATTCCTAGAGACCAGAATCAATGGTAAAGATGTGTTCAAAGTGCACGAAAAAAGTGGCTTCCTCTTCGCTAACCAAACAAATGACTGCCGTGTGTGTTCAGTAGTGATTCAGCTCCCTTTCCCAATACATATGGATTGCTCGTGTGCTTCAGTCTGATTTGCCTAACCATCTAATGCTCTGGTGAAGTGTTTCTGCGCATATCGCAACTAAAATTTAGGCTCTTACTGACCAGGTACATGGACATTCCGACTAAATTTCGGACCTTCTGCGAGTTAAAGTAAATATAATTATACTAAACTTTTGAACTTATTTATAAAATTCATTATACTACGGTATTAACAGATACATATTGTATATTGCATGGTTAACATTGTTAATCATGCAACAATGTTTCTGAACATTGATTATTATCTTCTTGATTATATAATTATAGTATAATTTTAATATATTTGAGTTGTGCTAAATTTAAATCATACTTTATAATATCATTTATTTTCCTCCTTGCTTAGACACTTTTCTGTAACAACATACTAAAATAGAACTATCTCGCATGCCTCCTTGGATTTAATTGTTTTTAAAAAGACGATCTCTATAGTGTATATATGTTCATTTTTGCGTGAGTGTTCTTGCCCATTTATAATACTGTTAAATAGAGTGGTAAAGATTACGTAGCATATGGTTTACAAGTATCTTAACACAGGTTTGTACTGAATGATAAGGTAGGAAAATTTATAGAATATTCTCGAGTATAAATTGAACCATTCGCAAGATTTCAAGCAGGCCGCTGTGGCGCTTGGGACACTTGTCGTGGTGCTACCTGCGGCCAACAACTACACGCTCAGCTTGGACAGCTGTGGGAGGCCTAACTCCATCTCCCATCTCCCATGTCCCCCATCCCCTCCTCTTCCCATTTCCATGCGCGGATGCCGCTGGAGCCGGAGGAGTCGTCGGTGTTGTTCTGGCTCCGACAGTTGGTCCAGGTGTTCGAAGAGCTGTCGCACACGCCACACCAAGATCGTACCGTCTCCCGCCCCGACGCCGAGGAATTCACACCCACTGCTTTCATACACCGTCAAGGGTAAGTTACAAGCAGATCTATGCACTCCTCCTTTTCTCCCTGTTCGTCTGTTCGATACAGGACACATGTTGCTTGCTGTACTGCTATATGCTTAATTGGGGCTTCTACTGCTTCTGATTGTAGTGGTGAGTTCAACCAGTTTGAGCTTTGGATGGGTTGGAGTTGTGATAGAGCGTCCACTAGGTTGCAGCTCTCCATAATTAGGCGGTGCACATAGTTTTTGAAGTAATTCACGTGTTTCGAGCCAATTGAATTATTTTTAGTTCCTTAGAAGGTGTTTGATAGGACTTTGGTTTGAGTGGATTACTCAACTGTGTCTACTTACATGATCTTTCCTAAACATTCAAACTTAGAAATTCGATGTGATTAGCTCTTTATAAATATTATAAATAATTGGCTGTTTGAGTGGGGATTGTGTGATGCACTTCATGATTTGAGATTAGAGCACTCTTTGATGGCTGGCTGCGTTGACTATTTAGTTAGGAGCCAATTTGGTCGCCCCACAATTGTGGTTTTCTTACAGGGAATTGTTAGGCAAATGTCTTAGGCGCTTAGCTATGACTTGAGGTTGATTGTGAACTGGTGATTGCGATTTGAACGGGTTTGGCAAGTCCTATCGAGCATCTGGATTGCAGGAAGAACAAAGTAAATAAAATATATTTGTTGAAGTGAGCATTTGTTGCATCATTGCAATATTCTCTGGACTGACCACATCATGCGCTAAATATATTACAAACGATCTCAGTGGTAGATGACTTCTATGGAAGTATATCTCAGTTCATACTTTTATCAGGAGGAAAGTAAAGAAGTAAAAATGTTCCCAAATGAGCCAAAATAATCCCCCATGCGTTATCTTCTGCTCTTGATCTCATCTAAACTATCTGCATCATAGATGATAATGACCAGCAGAAACATTCAAATTAATTTACCTATTGAGCCATAATTGCCTCTAATTATTTCTTATATTGCTATGCATGATGATGTTGACATTCCTCTGTTTCCCGGTGTAGGTGGTAATTGTAATGTTTCTCTTTCTTGATTAGAATTTAGAAGTTCCCTTGTGATTAAGTATGCTTTTATTTCTTATATTTTTCCTTGGGTAAGGACACTATAGGAAAAATGTTAAAATGAAATGTAATTTCGTCTAGTACGTAAGTTCTTTTTCTTTCCTGTTTATGCAATGTGTGTTATCGTCAACACGTTTTCTTTACTTTATTTATCGTGTGTTGCTCTATGTTCTTTGCTTCTGTTGTCTGCAAGCTTCCCTGTATGAAATAGATAGCGACAAATATGCACAGGTTCATGCTTTATCCATCTCTTTTTCCCTATACATCTTAAATTCAGTCCAATTCTTAATTGCTTCTATGAATTATTGACCTGCATGGCTCATTGCTTGAATGATTTTTTTTTACCACAACAATAACTTCAGTCAAGGGATGTCTTGACATATACAAATTGAGTTACAGCCCTGATTTTATTGTGCTTTCATAGTTAATACATTGCTTGGTTGATTACTTGACTGAAAATCATCGAGACATGCATGGTTTGGTTCACTGGTGGCCAGGTACACACTAATTATATTTAGATACATAATGAAAGTATTGTTCTCTCATTGAACCTACAGTAACTTTTGTGAAATATTATTTTCCTTTTATTCAAAATGCTTCACGATATAGTATATAAAGATGAGTGATGGCAAAGCTTAACATTGATCAGACACATGAAAGAAGAACATATGGTTAAATGCTCCATTCTGGTTTATATTTTTTATTTACGATAGATGTACTGCGTAAGTTTACACAAAATTCTCTTTTTGCAGCAGCTGTTACCTCTCTGTTCTATCTAAGTCATGTATCTATGTAACAACATGGTGATTCTCTTATACGACACGCTCTCCATGCTGATGGGTCTCACATGTGCAAGCTCCATATGGGCAACTTTTGTGCCTCTCATAGAAACTACTCCGTACAATTAATATCATGTGGTACTACAATTAAGATGTATTATCTGTGGGTGTGCTGCTTTGCCCATTACTTAGTTATATGGTTTTGGCCGATTATTGGATTTAACTAAATATCCTATGTAGTAGCCTGCAATACAAATACTCTTTTTTTTTTGTCTAGTCACCATTCTTCTATACTGTAAGGTGGGCTAGCTGCGCAAGGCAGTGATTTCTTGCAACATTCAACTTAGGTTGCACCAATGACTGATAAATAGGGATGTACAGTTTTTTTATTAGTACTGTGATGTCGATTATGACTGGTTCCCTGCAAAAGAGAAGATCAAAGGAGAATGTAAAAAGCTTATGTACCGAACCATCAGAAATTAGCTATCGAAAGCCACACCCACAAGCCTGGAAAACCACATCTGGCAAGCATGGCCACTCGCCCACTGCTAGGCTGCATGACAGATGAAAGTGCCAATTAGTGCACTGCAATGGCAACAATGTGTGACAACGCCGGCAGACAGCGGTGAAGCTCGCTATCCGTCTAGTACATATGTAAGCTGCTTCACTTTTGGATTACATATCTAAAAGTTGGAGAAATAATTCACATATATTGTACATAACCAAAAGATAGTATCCATGGAGAAGTGTTTGATCCTGCTCCGCATACATATTCACAAGAAAATGGCCAAAAGACATGACACTTGACGATTATCATGTCATTGCTGATACAAACCAAAACAAAAGATTACATACAGTATTAAACATGAATCGATTGGGTACTTGAGCGGACAGCTAAGAAAGTCTACTAAGGTTTTACAAAACCATTAAAATACCCCCAATATTTTCCAGTAGGCTGGACTCCAAACATATAAACTGCAACTTATAACTCGGCTATAATAATTACTGTATAATACTACTTAACATTGATCTCTCCCTTCGGCCATCAGACACATCAACCGGTGCCAATGGCTGCAACAGTATGCAACTATGCATGCTTATCACCGCCAGCAGCTAGCCCTTCGCATTCTTCTTCATTCCTCGGTAGTTTTGCTAGGATTCCCCTGAACGGAGAGTTCTGACATGCTACGAGGAATTACCTTTACTGTCGCCCACGCCAGACCCGTCGGGCTCCTTTTTATTGACGTCCCCGCCGCGGCCGCCATTGCCTTCCCTCTTAGACGAAGGAGGATCTGGGTCACGGCTGGCTTTCTTCGATACGATGAGTCGGCGAAAGCATTGACAGCAGCTCATATCTAGTCGATAGAGTTAGCTAGCTAGGTGTCAAATCTTACGCCGATTGACGTTTGACCAAGCTGTGTGTTTCAAGTTGAAGCTTAGCTCCGTGGATGCAGTCGACAGTCAGCATGCATCTGCTTATATACAAGTTTTTAGCTAGCTATAGGAGCTAGTAGAGCCAGCATCGACCGATCGTCGAACGATCGGTACGTAATGAGAACGATTAACCGACGACATAGTCAGCATAGACTAAAATGACGAATGAGCGTGCGGTTATTTCACCTAATCACCGGACAACCTGTCACTGACATATGCAAGCCCCCCAAAAAATTGTTCCTGTAAACGTACTATGGGAAAATAAAAATGAGTTACCATTGACCTGCAACTACCCAAGTGACCAAGTCGATCGTCCATGCTTCAAGTCAGCGGCACTAAACCATGACAAACGATAGAACTCGTACGTACGCGTAGGTTGAGCAGCTATTTTGAAAGAAGTGAGGTGTAATTAACTTTCTCGTCAGGGAAGCAAGGCAAAACTTCCTTTTGCATCCCACCTAGCTAATTCGTTATCTTGTACCCACAAATGACATAACTCTACAGAAAAATAAACTTTGCTAAGTGGCAAAATACTCGGCACACAATCAACGCGGACTAAAATGATGAATCCACGCGGACTTGAATGACGAATGAGCGTGCGGTTATTTCACCTAACCATCGGAGAACCTGTCACTGACATATGCAAGCCCAAAAAAAAATACTTGCCTCTTATGGGAAAACAAAAGTCGGTCAACATTGACTGGGACCTAACTATAAACTACGTGCTAGGGATATACATTACAACATTATCCAAGACAGACAGCTTCAAGTCAGCAGTAGGACATCATAATTCACTTTTTTTTCCGGATAAAGATCACAATTCACATTTGCTACCACCAAAACACGTAAGAACCACCGACCAAATGAGATAAACGCACCACACTTGCAGTTGACGCCCCGATGCCATGACAATCAGAAGCGTCCGAGACGACAAATAAGATCTTTAATTTCTACGCAAGATCACCGGTGGCATTGCCGCGCGTATGCTTGCTATTGCCTATCACCACATGTTCGGGAGCGAGGCATTCTTCTTGGCATTAGCATTGCCACCCTCGAGGTACGGGCCATCGAAGCCATGACTATTGTGTCAAGTTTTGGGTTAGGCCCAATGTAGACTGTTTTGAATGGGTTCTGGTAGCATTATATGACGCTGCACAGCCAGAATTTAAACTGGACTTCTTAGCATAGTTAATCCAAATCGATCTGTAGTGTGTGTGATTTTAATTTATTCATATGGCGGAAGAGAAAGACAATATACTTTGATGCAAGATGGTGTGCTTCATATATTTAATGTCATTACTGTGTGTCTTGATTTGAGGGAGATAATTCTCTCTGGCCGCCCGTATAATTGAGCAAATAACGTAGAAAATCTGTTAGCTCTAATCTTAATTTCTCTTGTATCTGCATTAGTTTGTTTCAGTTCTGCATGTAGTCCTCGATCGAGGTGCAGCTCCAGCGAGGCGTGGTGGACGGCGAGATGCCAAGGCCTGTGCGATGTGGGTATGGTGCGATGCAGTTGAGCCGTGAGAAGCGGCATGCGCCTAAGGTTCTGGAATTGATCCGTCGAGTAAGGCCGAATGAATCGGTCAGTTATCTTCAGGTTGTTAGCTGCTAGCTGCGTGAGTGTGTGCATGTGTTTAGCTAGTCGTGTGTTAGTGGGGAGAGTGCGTGCGTGCATGAAGTTAGTGGGTAGCGTGGCCTCCGGCTGCTTGTGTGCGTGAGCCTATACATTCACCTCACCTGTAAACATGTTTACCTCCACCAAGAGAGAATACAGAGAAGAAAAGTTCAGGCTGTGTGAAACAGCTGAACGCCAAATACTTGTGTCTCCATTGTTCATGCGTGAGTTGTGAGAGGCAACTGGAGGTAGAAGAAGGAGCTGCATGATTGGCAGCTCCTACAATTGGTATCAGAGCCTAAAGATCCTAGGCGGTGGCGGCCGCTCGGCCGACTCCATGTGAGATGGCGACGGCAATGGTGCGGTTGCGGCGGCGGTCGCGGTGGACTCCATGCGAAGTGGAGGCTGACGGGGTGAGGTCGAGGTTGTTCGCGGCACGATGCTGCTGGCAGCTGGTTGTGGCGCAAGGCGCGAAGGAGGCGAGATGCTGGGCTGCCGTGCGATGCGGCGAGCACGGCGAGATGCCCATGGAGCCATGCGACACCGTGAGAAGCGACAAGACGGAACGGAGGCAGCAGCAGTGAAGGCTCCATCCATGGCGAAGAAGAGAAGACGCTGCTCGTCTACGACGAGCTGAATGTTCTCTGAAGCTCCATGAAAAATCGAGAATTAAGATTAGGGGGTGATTGTTAGCTCTAATCTTAATTTCTCTTGTATCTGCATTAGTTTGTTTCAGTTCTGCATGTAGTCCTCGATCGAGGTGCAGCTCCAGCGAGGCGTGGTGGACGGCGAGATGCCAAGGCCTGTGCGATGTGGGTATGGTGCGATGCAGTTGAGCCGTGAGAAGCGGCATGCGCCTAAGGTTCTGGAATTGATCCGTCGAGTAAGGCCGAATGAATCGGTCAGTTATCTTCAGGTTGTTAGCTGCTAGCTGCGTGAGTGTGTGCATGTGTTTAGCTAGTCGTGTGTTAGTGGGGAGAGTGCGTGCGTGCATGAAGTTAGTGGGTAGCGTGGCCTCCGGCTGCTTGTGTGCGTGAGCCTATATATTCACCTCACCTGTAAACATGTTTACCTCCACCAAGAGAGAATACAGAGAAGAAAAGTTCAGGCTGTGTGAAACAGCTGAACGCCAAATCCTTGTGTCTCCATTGTTCATGCGTGAGTTGTGAGAGGCAACTGGAGGTAGAAGAAGGAGCTGCATGATTGGCAGCTCCTACAAAATCCAATTTACGTAAAGTTGGATCCTGCTTTTGCCAGTGTTGAATGGGAACATAAATTTCCTCTGGTCACGATCCATGCTTTTGAGAACGTGGGGCATATCAAACCACACCCCGCATCTAGTCTAGGAATAAAGCCAACTTCTGTTTTGAACTAGCATGGCTCTGTTGAATAGGCTTTTGTGAGATGATGGTGCCGCCGCCCCTCCACCCTCCACCACCGACCCCTCCCACCCCCTCTCCTCCCTCCCCACCCGACCTTCGCCCCGGGTCGTCTCGCGCGAGGCGGCTCCGGGTGACGACCCAAACCCTAGAAGAAGAACGCCGATCTCCCTCCTCCTGGCCGCTACCGCCGTCGGGGTCGGCGGTGGCGGCCGCGCCCGGTTGCCAAAGGCAGGGGGCAGTGGTGGAGCGCCCATGGACTCCCCTTCGCACAGAGGCGGGGTCTTTCAAGGGTGGCGACGGTGGACGGCGGGTATGGTGGCGGTGGCCTTCGGCTACATCACCTGGATCATGGCGGGGGACGCGGTGGTGTGGCGGAACCCGGTGGGGAGGAAGGGCGGCAACGGGATCGGGCGGTGGTGGCAAGGTACATGGTCGTGAGGCGGTGGCAATGAGGCTCAGCCAGGCTTTCCTAGCGGGCAGCAGCTGGCCGTCTCCGCGTCATGGGCGTGCGTAGCCGCTATCTCGATGGCTGCTGGCCTCCACCGGCCGGGTTGGAGGAGGAAGATGGACTGCGGTTTCTAGCCATGGCGGCGGCGTGGGGGCCGGCCGTTCCGGCTTTCATGGTAGTGGTCCTAGGGTTCTTCTTTCGCGAAGATGAAGACGTTCCGGATGCCGATCTTTCTTCATCTAGCTGGAGTGATGAGTTCCGGAAGGATCCGATAGCGAATGGAATAGTGCATCTTTTGCCTGAAGTTCACAGGATCGGGTGGTATTCGGTCGCGCGCACCCATGCTTTTATTCCGACCGTTTGGTTCCGGAGGGAGCGGCGTGAAGCTCTATTCTGTGTTGACATCAAGAGACTTTTGGTCCATGGTGAAGTCAGAAGCAGAGAATATCATGAAGGCGGGATTGGGGGATTAGATAAAGAAGGTTCAAGTCTCCGCGATCTTGAGGAACTTGCTTGGTATTCTGAGATTCACAACAGTGGTATGAAAGTGGGAGCGACAGCACAGGTGAAGTTCGGAGTCCTACCTTTCAGGATGAAAACCCAATGTCTGGCTTTAACTGGTTGTGCTTAGCAATGAACTTGTTGGAGGCATTGTTTTGACAGCGGGACCATCTTCAGGGTAAAAACCCAAGATCTTTGATCGGGCGACTACGGCGCTGGTGCATTGTTTTCTTCTTGGAGCCGTCGCTGGTGCATTGTTTTCTTTTTGGAGCCGTCGCTTTTGGAGAGTCTGTATTTCAGGTGTTTGTCTTGGTGGTGGATGTATTGCTGTTGCTAGGCCTGGGATGCGTGCACTTTTTCTTTTTTGGCTGTGTGCATCCGTACTACCTTTAGGGTGTTGCGTTGTTGCAGAGGATGAGTGTAACTGGAATATTCTGATATTAATATATTCCCTTTATAAAAAAACGTGTAAAAATGTTACGTGTTGTAGTCACACATCATTGTAAACTTGGCAAAATATGATCAGAGTGGTTTTTCTTATCTATCGACGACATAATCAGCGGCAGACTAAAATGACGAATGGGCATGCGGTTATTTCACCTAACTAGTAAAGGGGCACGTGCAACGCACGTCTTTATATCAATATAAGAATACAATTATAAAATGTGTCAACTATATCCTTTAATAAGTAAGTATGTAAGATTTTCATGGGTCCAAAAATAGATCTACCACTTCTATTTGGTCTCGAGGTGTGATTATTTCACATGACATCATCAACACAATATTACAAATTCCTTTGAATGCCAAGAGTCTGACCAAGGAAAACCAGAAACAGATCCAACACCAATATGAGAAGATAATTTTATAACTCAGCAACAACCAACTGACTTAGCAACTTCATACTGCAGAGAGTGGTTGGTGAGCTCCATCTTCTAGACCGCTGCTCAAATCCTGGCCTGGATGCGGGAAGAGATTTACTGTATCAAAATAAATAGTTCATATCTACACAAACAAACTGAACTGAAGTAGAGGGATGGCATCGTCATGTAACTACTTTTTAAAGAGGTTATCATAGCATGACAAGCTGAAAAAGAACTTGAGGTAAATTTATGAACCAACATTATGGAACTGAATCACTTGCGCAATTTCTAACACGGGCTCCCGTTAGCGGTGTTTCCTGCTTACACTAACAAAATGACAAAATCCCCAACTTCACATGCAAGAACTACTGGCAGCGCAAAATAAGTGACCATCAAGAACTAAAGATTTTTGTTTTCTTCCATGACTCTATAAACAATTGTATAATAGTCCATCAAAAAATTAAGAAAGCCAAAAAATAACGTGTATCTAAGGGCAATGCCTCTGTGTACCAATTGGGAAAGCAACGAAGTTGTAATTAGCACACGTAAAACTAACAATATTTAGCTACCGAGAGAAGTACATTTCAAGTTTTACTTATATCCAAATTCCAAGGGAATCCGTCAAAAAAAAATCCTAGGGAAAGGATTCAGTTTTATGTTACAACTAATGAGAAAAACCAATTGCAAGACGTTCAAACACCCTAAACAATCATCGCATATAAAAGAAAGTGAGGGAACTTAGAAGGATGGGGAGATTTAGCTACATGAGTCCGTTTCACCGGACTCGATCAGTTCACCCTGTCTCCTCTCCCTTATCGCCCTAGTTGAGAGTCGCTTCCTCCTCCTCCCTGCCGCCCCTGGCCTCCTCTCTCCGGCGGCGATGCTGGCCGGCGAAGAGAAGGTTTAGGTGGTCTGTAAATAGTAGGCTAGGTTCTAGTTTAGGGCTACCTTTATGGAGTTTGGGCCTTGTGCTCGACTGGAGTGAGTCGCTGGTTTGCGCGAGCCAGTTCCAGCGACTCCTGGTGTTCGTCGCTTCCTTTGTGGCACTCTGGAGGACAGAGCCGGAGGCGGAGCGTGGCGGCGGCGCTGGGATCTCCTCCAATAAGCTCGTATTTGGTGGTGATTCAGATCGAGAAGATGTGTGTCTGCAGCCGTCTTCTTCAGGCCACCGAGGAGGTGGATGGCAAGGATGGTGGCGGATGTGTATTCTTTCTCGAGCTGGATGGCCGGGGATCTTGTTGGCTGCAACCTGCGGAGCTTCTAAACGGCGGCAATTTGGCGCCGCTGTTACTCTAGGCCGATGCGGCCACTCCGCGTTGGGATGCTGCGTGTGGCGCAGCTCCTCCATCAACCTCCAGGCCGGTGTGCCGTCAAGGAGGCCTTTCAAGTTGAGTTCCGGCCGGAGTTCCCCGTTCTACCTGCGTCAAGTGGTGTGTCCCCGACGCGAAAAGGCCGGCCGGCGACGGGATTCAAGCAGCGGTGGAGAAGAGGATCTTCTGGGACTGGATGGCGTTTGCAATTTTCTTTTTAGGGTCCTCTGTGTAAATTTCCTGGCCTGCTTTCAAGCTTCTTTCTTTCAGGGCCTGTACTGTAAAATGTACCCACCGAGTTAATGCAGCTTCTTCGGGGTCTTTCTAGACCCCGATCCCCTGTTCAAAAAAAAGTCCCGTTTCAGTAGAATGCATAAAAGATTGCCTATGAAGACAATCTAATAATACCATTACAGGTCCCAGAAGCTAGTAAGAAAGAATAGCAACCTGTTAACTTCTCAGAGCTACCAAACATTCAGAAAAGGTCGAAGATAGCAAGAAAGAATGTCAATAATAAAAAGTGTATCACACAAACTTAAAATATATATTCATTGGACAAATAATGTTTTCTATCACTGATGGCACCAAAGGTTCTCATTTTCCTCTCAAAAGAAGGGTTGGATATATTTAATGAGCTTTTAGATGTATTACCATAAAGTTTCCAGCAAACAGAAAAACACTATTTAAATAACGACAATGTGATGCAAAACAGCTTATGATTACGATCTACCACCACTACTCCTGGGACAACATTGCAAAGGCACAAAAAATTGGCACAAAGTGTATTGGTGATTATTTAATATTCATTTGGTTGAGAAATTTACAGAAAACTCAATCCCTTAATTTTATCTGAACGTTGCCTCGCGTTCTTGCAGGAAAAAGAAACCGTTATGAACAATCGAATAAAAGTAAATGTTGGATGGTTCAACTTGAAAGAAAAATTTCATGCACCTCTACTCTTAGCACTTCCAGAAAGAGCATATGAACATTGCCAATAAGGTTCAGTTTTAAGATCCGTATAAATCCTGAAAAATTTAGGCTTCACAATGCATGTCTCCTATCCTTCTTAATGATTTTTTTACATACATAAGGAAGGATACCGTGAGATCCCATAAGTGGGGAGCATATATATCTACATTAATAAAGAGAGTGGAGACTTACCTGTAGCTTTACATCAAATCAATGAAAGTTAGATCAAATTCGAAATCTGTAATAAGCCAACTTGAATATCAAAACTAAATACCGCGAATAAATCTTTGGTCAAATATTCAATAGCTATCTTTCTTTTAAACCTCCCATACTACATCAATCATATAGAAGGGTAATAACTAAGAAGAACACACTATAGTGACACAGATTAAATGTTGTTTACTGTCAATTTCACATTCAAAACTATGAGGACTTAACGAACAGAGCAGATCAGCGTTTTCGAATTAAAAAAGTCCAGAATTCATGTTGGTTCAAACCTGCATTACTGAGCGCAAGTTGTACCCCTGTACATACCGAGCTCGTGTAAACAGAAGTAGTAGTTCAGATTTGGTTCATGCATAACTTTGAATCTGAGAAGTTGAAATTTGGTACATACACAACTCGTGTAAACATAAGTAGTATTGAGGAGTAGCAGTTCAGATTTGTAAATAGAAGTAGCTGCGCGATCTGAAGGAATGCAGAAGAACCAATCTAAACGACTGAAGCCCAGCTTCCTTAGTTTGTCATACAGCAAGTACACAAACATAGACAAACAAAATATGAACTAAGCTGAACCAATCTGAACCAATAGAAGCTACAACACTGCACTATTTGGATATATACCAGTATAGAAGTGAAATGGACCAATGAATGAACACAACAATGCACTATTTGGCACCATGAACAGAACAATGCAACTGGGGAAAGATTGAGGAAAACAGAAAGTCTACCTTTAGCTCCAGGTAACAGCTTCAGAGAGCTGGTGTTCATGTCGGCGGCGTCGAGCGTGCAAGGACCCAGTGTTCGCAGGCGGAGGCAGCGAGCCTGTGGGATGAGTATGCGGGTCGGCGGCGGACGACGCCGTCAAGGGCAGGACCATGCCAAACCAAAATAAGCTTCTACGTGTTTCATCTGGAATGAAGGAAGTATAACATTAGGGTATGGGAATACACAAAAATAAGAACGCAAGAAAAACCTTTGTAATTGGAATTTAGATGTAAATGTACATGTACACACTAACAATACTCAATACTCATATATACCTGTCTACAGGAGTGGCGTGCTTGAGAATCTCAGTGTAGATGTTGGTCCCTGCAAAGCCAAATCTTTCGGTCCATCTCTCCTACATAAGATTTTTTTTAAAAAAAGAGTTTAGTAAACTCTGAAGGAAAACAACGATTCAGAAATACGAAGTAACTCTTGCTTGACACTTTCATAACACAGGCCGTACTTTTTCTTTCGTGGTAAATTCCCATTTTTCAAATAGTTGAGAATACTCATGAATCAATGGGAGCGTCTATAAAACACCTATTTTTCATGTATAACTCGATGGAGATATGAGATAAAAGATCATTCTATTTTGAAAATGATTAGCATCAATGAAAAGAATAAGCTAAATCTTTGTTTGAAAAAGGAAAATTAGGCTAAATCTCCAGCATTGAAATACTTATGATTTTAAAGAATACTCTGCTGTGTCTGAAAGCCACGATTTTTTGCTAGATCTGTACCCAGGCCACATTCATCATACCGCGAAAAAGACACACCCAGTTGATCAAGATAAAAGCAGACCGAACAATAGAGAGAACTACATAGCTAACATACTAATGTAAAAAGACATGTTGGTTCAATTGCTCCGTTCAAGAAAGTTACTTCTCCAATCTTATTTTGTTGTACCTAAGCTATTTCAACATCTGCATCGCAATATATACATTGCCAACACCTGCAAAAATTACTACTCCCTCGCCCTAAATACTTGTTGTAGGTTCAATGAATCAAGATATATTTTAGCCTATATTTTCATTAAATCTGTAAAAAAGGGCTGGAGGGAGTACATAATAACTGACGGGAAGAGGTTATCTGATAATGGTCCTGGAGACTAAAAAATTATACTCGGATCAGCTTTACATAGCTTTTTATTATGAATATTTATCCGTGCAAATGGTAGCTGTGAACCAACCTCATATAAAAAATGAAATGAACAATATCCATCTACCTGTGGAACAAAACGTTCAGCATTTGAAGAAACCTGTTGGTTTACAGGACCATAAATGCTAGCGTTGTGAACGTTGACACCCTCTGAATGTACTATACTTCAGCTCTATGGGGAACAGCCTATTCATGGAATCCTAGAAAAGCGATCTAAGCACAGCTAAGAGTAGGCATTCATGAACCGTAAGTAGAGAAATGCCAAACCTCGGAGTAGAGGGACTCGGGTTCCATTGCTGATGGAGCACCACAACAACCATAGTACGTCGTAGGTGTTAGTAACGGTAGACTGGATCCGTCCGGACCTAGATCAACGTTGCCAGATCGTTTCTGCTGCGTCGCGCACAGCGGAATCCGTCGTCATGGTGTGGGCGCCCCAGCCTAGGAGCGGGGGATTCCTCGGATCGAGAGGCCGGCGATCAACCTCGGCAGCGGTGGTCCTCGGATCTGGAAGGCTGGTGGTCAATCGCAGCTACTACGGCGTGCCCAGGAAGACCGCGGTGGCGGCGGTTCCTTCGAGCCGCTGGTCTGGCGCAGGTTGTGAGGGTGGGATGGGGAAAAAGAAGAAAGCACGATCTGCGAGAGGTGTGGTCCGAGATGGGGACGGGGTGTTCCGCTCCGTCAAATATGGAATCAATTTGGACCATACGATGCGGGTCATTTAACGGTTAAGATTTGTTGCATGGGACGCTCTCGCTCTTTTAAAGTAGTGGAGATTAGCGTACAACCTGCCACTGACATATGCAAGCTGAAAAAATAGACTTCCTGTAAACGTACTGTGGGAAATGATAATTCGGCCGGTCAACATTGACCACAGTGCAAGTGTGCAGCTACGTACTACCACAAGTTGTCCAGGTCTATCAACGGTCCGACAACCTTTTGAGAAAAAGACAGAACTTAGAGGGCTATCAACGTACTACATAAGTTGAGCCGCTTAACTAAGAAAACGAATACTCTATCTGGTTTAATTACCCTGCTTTTTAATTTAGTCAAGCTCAACTTATGAAATGTTTGATCAAGTATATAGAAAAAGAGTGAATCGCGTTATGCATTTCTGACACTAATTACCCCGTTGAATAAAAGTCATTAAGATTACGCCTTTTAGAATGTTTGGACCCTCGATTTCTGGTGCGTATTCATTTTGCAAGGTGTGAGGTGATTCCCGACTTTCAAAAATATCAGTACGGGGACGAGAAATGGAAGAATTGGATAAGAAAAGTCTAGACATTATCGTATATGATGGCCTCCAATATTTACGCACTTTGTCGCACCACATCGATGAAATACGCCGGTCCTATATAATAAAAACAAACAAAATGCTATACTGGGGTAAAACTGTGTTTAAAAAATCCTAGATGGGATATTTTTGTAAAAGTTTCACTAAATAGGGTTATATGTGTCACAAATGCGCAACTATAGGGTAAAAAGTGAAATTCACTCATAGAAAAATATCAATATCTACCAAAAGCAATAATAATGAATGTATTTTATGATGATTCTAATAATATTGATTCTGAAAATAAGTACATGTACATATGGGTGTCTAGTATGTATGTATAAATTTTAATCGAATTATGTTTTCATTTGTTACCTGCACAAAAGAAGAGAAATGTGAAAGCTAAAAAAAATGTAATGCCTACTTAGAGTCACATCTTTGTTTCACCCAAAATACAATGTATTTTTCAACAAGATTTTGCACGTTCAGAAAAAGCATCATCACCTATGTGTATAAAAATCTAGATCTTTTTCTAAAACTTTTAAATATGATTTTCGTTTTTTAATTAGAAATGGCCCCTTACTCGGGGGCCATATGTTTGCCCTCCAGAATTTGTACCTTAGTTCACCATAATTGGCCCTTGAGGTGTTAATTTATCGTTTGAAAAATGCTAGAGGTTTTCACGAATGATTGGAGTTGCCAAGGTTGGAGAACGATGACATATGCTGTGAAGGGTTAATTCTGGGTCGGGTATCTGTCTGATTGGTAGCGCATAATGACGAAAAGTACAACTATGTACTATGTGTCATGAGCTTCGTGGATATAAGGTATTCAAAAATATCAATTCAAGTACATGATTTATGTGTGATACGTCCTAGGAGTCCGGGAGAGATACCGATCTGAGGGTCGCCGTAGATATATTCCCAAAAATGTGAGACATTAGCATATTTGTTATCACCAGATTTTGGCCAAATCAGGAGATGGGCCGTAAGGGAGATGGGCTTGGAAGGTTACACGTGGAAGATCTCTGAAGCGGCCTTGCACGAAGAGTTTGGGCTAGATTGCCCGTGTATCTGTAATATAGTAGATCGCATCTTAGATTAAAAGATAGAGTTTAACCCGTGCACGGTTAGGTGCACGCCTAAATTAGAAAGTCCACTGGACTATAAATATGAATCTAGGGTTTATGTAATAAACAACAACCAACGTTCACCACAAATCAATCTAGGCGCATCGCCAACTCCTTCGTCTCGAGGGTTTCTTCCGGTAAGCATCATGCTGCCTATCTTGCGATCTAGGCAGTATAAGCTTATTTTGTTGTTCATGCGTTGCTCGTACTGAAGCCTTTTTGATGGCGAGCAACGTAGTTATCTTAGATTTGTTAGGGTTAGCATTGTTCTTCGTATCATATGCTGTCGTAGTGCAACCCTTATACATCTAGCCGCCCTTACACCTATCTTAGGTGTAGGGCGGCACCCGCTTGATCATTATTTAGTAGATCCGATCCGTTACGGTTGCTCCTTGTTCTTCAAGGATTAGTTTAATATCTGCAATAGTTAGGCATTACAAAGGGTTGGAGGATCCAGCGGCACGTGGGGTGTAGTTTGCTAGCCCTAGACAGGATGTTCCGGGGATCAACCTCGTGTTGGTTTTTAGGCCCTATCTAGGATCGGCTTATGATCACCGTGCGTGGCCGCGAGGCCCAATCGTGAGTAGGATGATCCGATTATGCGGTGAAAACCCCAAATCGTCGTAGATCGTTTTAGCTTTATCTTGATCAAGCAGGACCACCATATATTCGTACACCTCGTGCGAATCATGGGTGGATCGGCTCCTTGAGCCGATTCACAGGACAACCCGAGAGCCGATCGAGGCTCGTATTTAATGTTTACGTGTATGCCATGCAGGAAACTAAGCGAGGCATCTCCATCACCTTCCTGACCAGGTATAGGTCAGGTGGCACGCCCTTGCACCAGCATCGGACGTGCGTGCCGGAGTTCTTTGCGGGCCGTCGCTCGGAGGGACCAGGGCCAGCCGCAACCCTAAGTTGTTCCCGGCTCTCCTGTGTTACCCGTCGTTGCTCGCCGGTGGGTTTCTGACCGCAACACATTCTGGCACGCCCGGTGGGACAATCTTCTACATCAACCACATCGCCATCTACATCCGAGATGGCGGACGGCACCCCAGTCACGTACGAGGATCTGACCGATGAGCTCAAGAAGAAGTATGACGAGGTCAAGGCGATCCTCGAAGCCGACCTCATCGGCTCTTTCACGAACCCGTTCACATGGCATCGTGGAAGGGTTCTGAAGGTGCGCTCGATGGAATAGACCTGTCCGCCCCGTCGGAAGAACGCACCAGGTCCCTGTCGGAGGTCAACTACATGGTGGCTCACTCGCTGCACCGCCACTCGAGAACCTGGTGAACACTTTGGAGTGTGTCGCTCTTCGGGTGATCCAGGAGATCATGAGGCACCAGTACTCTCCGTCAGGACCAGCTCTCGGGACATACCAAGGAGAGATGCCACTCCAGTCCCGTCCACCGCAGCCATTTGCGTTGGCAGCACCAGAAGTGCCGAATTCACCGGCATTCGTCGTCTACAAGATCGGTGGTGACCCTAGTGACTATTCTTGCATGAGGCGCCTAAGGAGATCCCTCACGGGTACATGTGCACATACGTGCCGACTGCGGTAACGGGCGCTCACAAACCAGGCCGCAACAGCAGGGACTTCGGGAAAGCAGGAGGAACGTCGGCGACAGATCTTGAGAGCGACGTGGCTAGCTAAATATGCCACTCCAACAAACCTCCAGAGCTCAGCTCCTGCAGTTGGCTCAGAGCTGGAAAAGCAAGCATGGCTGGCTAAGTATGCCACCCCGGCGAATCTTCAGAGTTCGACTCCTGCAGCCAGCACCGCGGATCAAATAAGTACGATCCTGAGAGACCAGTTCGGCATGGTGCCGAAAAGGAGGACAATCGGCTATTCCAAGCCGTACCCCGACGAGTACGAATTGGTCCCGCTACCACCCAAATATCGGCTCCCTGATTTCTCCAAGTTCTGGGTCAGATGGTTCCAGCTCCATCGAGCATGTGAGCCGATATTTGGCACAGCTAGGAACGCCTCGGCGTCGGATCCACTACGCGTGAGGTTCTTCGCACAGTCCCTCACGGGATCGGCTGGGTGGTACACTTCGCTGCCACCGGACTCGATCCGGACTTGGAAGCAGTTGGAAGAACAGTTCCACATGCACCACTCAGAGGCTTCCGAGTCGGCCTTGCCGATCTAGCTCAAATACGTCGAAGCGTGGAGAAACTGTGCAATACATCCAGCGCTTCGAAATCTTAGGAACTGATGTTATTCGGCTCGTGTAACTGAAAAGGAAGCAGTCGAGTTGGCAGTGGTGGGCCTTGCATCACCAATCAAGGACATGGCCTCCCAAGACTACCCTTCACGGCGCACATGGTTCGAAATCACAGCATATGAACAGCGCCACCGGACTTGTACCAGACAAATTCAAGCGCGGTAGTCCTGGTCGAGGCGATGAAGACGGTTCTGCGGGAGATCAAGAGGTAGCAGTGGCTGAATGGACTCGGGGCAACCCCGTGTCCGCAAATGGGTTAAGCCACCAGGTCCGCCCAGAGGGTTTGATTTTGACGTGACTAAAACTGAGCAAATCTTCGACCTCCTACTCAAGGAGAAGCAGTTGAAGTTACCCGAAGGCCTCAAAATCCCCACGGTAGGAGCTGAACGGAAAGCCATGCAAATGGCATAACTCGTCCTCCCATGCCACCAACGACGCAGGGTGTGGCGTCAGCAGATCCAAATGGCGATAGAACAAGGACGTCTGATTTTCAACCAGTACGCCATGAAGGTCGACACCCACCCCTTCGCCGTTAACATGGTGGAGTGCACTTACCCGAAGGTTGCCAGCCAGGATTCTCGTTCGACATCAACATGGTAGGACCTGGACACCACGCTGGCAAGGACGGAGACGAGGGCAGCTGCTCTCGTAGCAAGGACACAGAGGAGGCCGCTCCACGCGATCGGCTCCGTCATGATGGCAAGCGCTACATCACAGAGGGAGAAGTAAGGAATGTGAGATATCAGCGACCTCTCTCTGATCACCTCCTCAATAAGTATGTGAGTCAATACAGCCAACGCCGACGATCCAGCGACGATGATGATAGAGACCGTTTGGCTAGGGAAGCCAGGAGACATCGTCGGCATGATCGCGATGAGGAGGAATATGAGCGCCGTGCCAAGGAAGAATTGAGGGAGCAAGACGACGAGGATAGGCACTGGGACTGCCCCTTCTTTAGACACTGCTGGGATTCAGGAATGAGCCGATTGCCTATAATCGGCAACCCCTGAGAATGTAAGAGAGGAAGGATGCAGCTAACGTGTCCGTGTTCAAACGTCTAGGGCCTCTCCCACCTCGGAACAAGCACGCTGAGTCCCCTCGGGTAGAAGATCTCGAGGATTTGGAAGACGATGAAGAAGAAGAAGACAGTACCACCGGCCAAGGTGGTGCCCTGATGGACTCAGCCGTTCCCAAAAGCGTAGGGTTCAGCGATGCGTGGCTGGAGGAAGCCGAAGGTTATACCTGCACACGCTAAGGAAGGCGCGTGATCTGCGAAAATTCAGCGAACCCTGGATGAAGAGGGTCGACCACGAAAAATGGAGTGGCAAAAAGCCGATGATGAAACATCGGGTGGCACAAACATGGTGTTCATCCTTCCTTCGGAGTTCAGCTCCAGAGATTAGACGAGGCACTGTGGCACAACTTGCGGCCCACGGCCGGTTATCTTTGAGAAGCCACGAGAAAGAAGCTACGACATCTGAAGGCCCTGTACTTGCGAGGTTATATCGATGGGAGGCCTGTCAATAAGATGCTGGTGGACACCGGAGCGGCAGTCAACATTATGCCATACACTATGCTACGTTGGTTGGGACGTTCTAGCTCGGATCTGATCAAGACCAACGTGACATTGAGCGATTTCAACGGCTGGCATGAACGCTTGGGAAACAGCAGGCCAAGAGCCACTCTCAGGTATCAATTTGGACGACTGCGAGCGCATCGACGTGATGAAGGGCAGGGTTAGGCTGGTCTTATCCACCGGCCTGACCGTGTAGCAAGAACAAACCGATGAGCAAACGTGGCGAGGCCGATCCTTGGGATCGGCCCCAAAGATATATGAAGGAACATTACAAAGCCTTCATTGAGCGATTCAATATGGAGGCCGATTCAGCAATCGGCCAAAATTATCCTCACCACATGTTCTGCTTGTGTACAACATCGATCTACTGGGCAGCGGTTTTACGTCGGCTGATGAGTTGGGAAAAATCAACATTGGTCCTACCGGAGCCGACGTGCAAGTACAGTGCCTTGGCTAAACTACAGAGCCGATATCTCAGGACAGTTCGACTCGGGGCACCTAATCAGATGAACATGTGCAGGTGAACATGTGTGTAGTGAAATGTTGGGGGCCGATAGAAAAATCGGCCAGTAAAAAAAAATCAGCATCACGATATACAGCCGGTGCAAGGACATCGACTTTAGAGCTAAGAAACAAAGCCGATGCATGGCCATCGACTCAAGAGGTACAGCTGATATAAGCAGAAGCCCGATGGAGCAGTTGTTGAGTTACAAGGAGAGGCTCTACTGGATGAATTCCTTCTCAAGACCTTCAACTCCTTCTGCAAATCTTCAAGTTCAGCAGTGCCAGTGTAAGCATGCAGATCAGGTTAAGGGTAAGTCCAACAAAGGGAGCATACCTATCCTAGGAGCATGAGCACAGCCGATGACGAATCAAGCGGCTATGGCGTTTTTGCCTGGCGTGGACCAAGGTGGCGGCTTAGTCGATGTCACTTTCAGAGGTTGTTACGTCCAGAGTCTTGGAGGGCATCAGAAATTTAAAACATCCTCACCGGAAGTTGCATCAGTCTGCCAAAGATGATGAGCCGATCTGATCGGCAAGGCGCAAAGGATTGAACTAGGAGGAGTCGGAAAGCCATTATATTTGAGGCTTCTTAGTTCAAGAACGGATTTGCTGATCTTTCCGAACCCTTTCAGTGCGTCGGTTCCTTGGCGTTTCCGCCACGTTTTGATGAAGGCTCGGGGGGCAGCTCGCCCTGAAATATCTTTGCTAGAGCCGATTTTGTTGGAATCGGCTGGTTCTGCATTATAACTTGTAAGCTGATGGTGACACATTTGGCTGATTCTTTGGATGAGGCTCGGGGGGCAACTTGCCCGAAAGGTTTTTTGCTCTGGGGAGCCGATTTTGTTGGAATCAGCTGGCTCTACATCGCAACTGTTCTGAAGAGTGGTGCTTTGTTACAGAGTTATCAGTTTCAGCATCCAAGCTGATTCAGTACAGTTGGGGCTCTCTTAAAGACGCCCGCTCAAGACCAAATCGCCGGCCTGCTGCGATCGGCTGTACCAAGTGCTATCGTCATCGAGAGCTGGCTAACTTGGAGGTATGATGAATTGGCCTGTCTCACAGATTACGTGAGAGACCGATGCGTTGCCATCGGTCATTGAGCATTGATTAGGCTAACAATCGACAAAGTCAGATGAGGAAAAATCGGCTAAATCAGCATAAAGGACATCGGCAAAATCAAAGGAAGTTTTTCATTGGTAATAAGATTTCTTAAAAAGAGAAGCCGATTGCTCAAACAAAAAAGGAACAGATTGCTACTGCTAATCCTATGCTAGTAGGTCCCTACTCTAAGGGCTGTTGCTGTCTTCGCCATCGCTGGGGTAGCTGCCGTCATTGCTGCTGTCGACGAGTTCCTCGTTGCTGCAGAGGACGCTTCTTCCTCGTCATCATCATCGTCCTCATCCCAGCCCAGCCACGGATGCGCTTTGGCGGCGGTTCGTCGGAGGAGGTGTCGTCCTCCTGTTCCTTCTTCGTGTCGGAGGAAATGTCTTCGTCTTCGTCATCCTCTTTTTCTTCTTTGGTGATGGAGGTGAATTTACCCCGGAAGGGAGGGTCGTCGTCGTCGCTTTCCGCCTCCAGTGCTCCGTCAATCAGAACCGGAGGTCATCCTCCCCGTCGCCGTGGGCATGGCCCCATCCGACCGGACGAGGTCCTCAGGCCTCGGCACGAAATCGAAGTCCCACTCCCGCTCGTCCCAATGCTTGGGAGCGCGCCTGTTGTACGCCTCCATCTGGTTGTGCCCTGGGATCGACTCGCTTGAGGAAGAGGATTGGAGAGAAACGGAAGAGGAGGAAGAGGACGACATGGCTATGGAAGGAGAGGGTTTTTGGCTGACGGCTAATTTGGAGCAGGGGGATGAAGAGGTGAACTGATGCTGTGAATAAAAGGGGATAGAACAGAGATTTATTGCTCGGCAGTTTCCGAGGAGGTGGAGCCAAAATTGTCAAATCGTGCAGAGAAGTTGAGAAGGCAAGTCATCATGATGAAGAATACTGCGACGGTTCTGATCTGCACGACATGACCCTTCGAAGGAAAAACAGAGTGGTTTTGAAATTATCATTACCAAAACCAGGGGGGCATGTGTTATCACCAGATTTTGGCCAAATTAGGAGATGTGCCGTAAGGGAGATGGGCTTGGAAGGTTACACGTGGAAGATCTCTGAAGCGGCCTTGCACGAAGAGTTTGGGCTAGATTGCCCGTGTATCTTAATATAGTAGATCGCATCTTAGATTAAAAGATAGAGTTTAACCCGTGCAGGTTAGGTGCACGCCTAAATTAGAAAGTCCCCTGGACTATAAATATGTATCTAGGGTTTATGGAATAAACAACAACCAACGTTCACCACAAATCAATCTAGGCGCATCGCCAACTCCTTCGTCTCGAGGGTTTCTTCCGGTAAGCATCATGCTGCCTATCTTGCGATCTATAAGCTTATTTTTTGTTGTTGTTCATCGTGTACTGAAGCCTTTTTGATGGCGAGCAACGTAGTTATCTTAGATGTGTTAGGGTTAGCATTGTTCTTCGTATCATATGCTGTCGTAGTGCAACCCTTATACATCTAGCCGCCCTACCTATCTTAGGTGTAGGGCGGCACCCCGCTTGATCATTATTTAGTAGATCCGATCCGTTACGGTTGCTCCTTGTTCTTCAAGGATTAGTTTAATATCTGCAATAGTTAGGCCTTACAAAGGGTTGGAGGATCCAGCGGCGCGTGGGGTGTAGTTTGCTAGCCCTAGACAGGATGTTCCGGGGATCAACCTCGTGTTGGTTTTTAGGCCCTATCTAGGATCGGCTTACGATCACCGTGCGTGGCCGCGAGGCCCAATCGTGAGTAGGATGATCCGATTATGCGGTGAAAACCCCAAATCGTCGTAGATTGTTTTAGCTTTATCTTGATCAAGCAGGACCACCATATATTCGTACACCTCGTGTGAATCATGGGTGGATCGGCTCCTTGAGCCGATTCACAGGACAACCTGAGAGCCGATCGAGGCTCGTATTTAATGTTTACGTGTATGCCATGCAGAAACTAAGCGAGGCATCTCCATCACCTTCCTGACCAGCTATAGGTCAGGTGGCACGCCATTGCACCAGCATCGGACGTGCGTGCCGGAGTTCTTTGCGGGCCGTCGCTCGGAGGGACCAGGGCCAGCCGCAGCCCTAAGTTGTTCCCGGCTCTCCTGTGTTGCCCGTCGTTGCTCGTCGGTGGGTTTCTGACCGCAACAATATTTACGAATGGTGTAAAATCATAGGTAGCTCCGCATACATATTCGCAAAAAAATCACAACCAAAATCAGAAAAGAAGCCAAACAGACATTACAACCATCACGTCACTGATGAAAACCAAAACATGTTACCAGACTAAACAAAGGGATCGACCAAATAATGGAATAGGTAGATAAGTTGACTGAAATTCGATAAAATCGACAAACATTATGATATGTTGGACTTGAAACATAACTAGATAAGGTATTGAAAAAATATCATTTCAAGGTTCATGATTTGTGTTTGACTCCCGGGAGAGAGACCGATGTGATGGCGTCGTAGATATATTTCAAAAAGTGGGAGAAATTAGCATTCCCGAAGGGTGTAAATCGTACGTAGCTCCGCACACATATTCGCAAAAAATTGCACGACCAAGATAAGAAAACAAGCCAGAGAAACATGACAACCATCACGTCAGTGATAAAAACTAAAACATACGGATCGGCCAAATAAAGCAACAGCTGCATAGGTTGACTGAAATTCAATAATATCTTCAAAATATTTCATGCATTTTCCAACAGGTTGGACTGGAAACATAACAATTGTAACTGAACTCGACCATATAATACACATAAGACATAATGGCATGTCTTCCTTCCATCATCTTAAAGGATTAACCCGCAATGGCTGCAACGCAGATAACTATGCCTGCTCATCTCCGTCTTCCTCCGCAGTTCCGCTTCCCGTCTCAGAAATAGGGACAGCTATTGATGATAATGTAGGAATACGAATCACCTCGATTCTCTCGATCACCACAAGGTGGTGGCTGGTGTACCTCGCTGGTCGACAGCATCAGCTGATCCTTGGCCTTCCTCGGGTGCTTCAGTAAGTCCATCCTCGTGAATTTCCCCGCCGCCACCGCCCTTGCCTTCGCCGTTAGTCTTCGGAGGTACTGGTTGCGACATGACTCGCGTGGCCGGTCGAGTTAGCTACCTAGCTAGGTTATACCTAACGGTGGTGGACGTTGGAGCAAGCTGTGTGATTCGACTTTGGAGCAAGATGGATGCAGTTCGTCATTAGCTTACCTCTGTTTATATAGAATAGCTTCCTCGCTAGCTAGCTAATTAAGCTAGTGCAGGACTGCAGGCAACATCGAACGAACGATCGGTACGCCCGAGCTTGCTGCAACAGCGCGTGATTAGAAGAACTAATCGACGACATAATCAGCGCGGACTGGACTGACGAATGAGCGTGAGGTTATTTCACCTAATCATCGGACAACCTGTCACTGACATATGCAAGCCCAAAAAAGAATACTTGTTGTAAACGTACTATGGGAAAGAAGGAAAATGGGCTAACGACTTTGATCAAGCTGCGCGCCAAGTTGTGCAGCCCCAAGTCAGCGCTAGGGCGGCCTTGAGAAACGACATAACTTGTAGGACTGTCAACGTTGAGCAGCTTAATTTTTTTTTTGAGGTAATGGGCAGCACCCTTTCATTCATACATGAACTTGTTCGTTACATATAATGGTCCTGATTACATCAGGGGACACATTAAACCAACAGGGCTGACATCATTCTCTGCCGATTTGGCCAGAGCATGAGCTGTCTCATTACATGACCGATTAACATGGATAACAGTACAAGATACAAACTTTGTACCCCTGTTTTTAATGTCATACACAATAGCTCCTACAGGGGACCTATCCAAGCCTGGAGACCTGATCTTGTTGATCAAAGATAAGCAGTCAGATGCTACAATGATCTTCTGTATGCCAATGTCTCTAGCAAAGAGCAAGGCTTGCCGTAGTGCCATGGCTTCTGCAATTTCAGGATCTTGAACTCGCTCAAAAAAACCCCTACTAGCTGCCTGCATCTTCCCCTGATGGTCACGTACCACAACACCAAAATCCATTCTTGCAGACTAAGAGAAGATCGCAGCATCCACATTGACCAGCATCAACCCTTCCGGCGGCGGAGACCATTTTTTGGATTGACTTCGAGGTCTCACGTCTCGTGGAATTGGTCGACCACAAAGAATTCAGATTGATACATTCAACATAAGCTTTGATCTTACTCACAATACGACAAGGAGGTATTAAGGCCTCACCATTACGGTAGGCATTTCTATTCTCCCAAATATGCCAAATTTCCACTACCATGATCATTGCATTGAAGTCTGTAGCATTTGTCATCCACTCTAATATCCATTGCCTAATGTGAATATTTTTTTTAGGTTTAGGCAAATACAGTCTTTTTATAAGTTCTTTCCAGATTTCTTTAACATAGTGGCAATATAGGAAACAGTGTTCAACAGTTTCCTTCCTGTTGCAAAAGTAGCAATCATACCTTGTGTGTAAAGACCACACACGAAATTGATAGCCTGTAGGGAGACACTCGTGGGCCATTCTCCATAATATTACCTTCATTTAATTTAGACAATCAATTTCCCACATCTTCTTCCAAGCTTTATCCATGTATTTCTGTTCTGACATAGCACCTTTGGCATCTGCACTTTGATCTCTCCAGAAGTTATGTTCTTGCAAGGTTATAAGCTAATCCGACTGTATAAACACCAGTCTTTGTATGTGGCCATGAAGTTCTGCATCCCTCTGTACTTAGTTCTGATAAATTCTTCATTACATTGATGTTGCTCTTCTATAATTAAGGAGCTCACCAAAGGACTATCCCTCTAAAGAGTGTGTTGTAGAATCCCAGGAATCATCTCAAGAAATCCAATTGTCTTCATAAATATGTATTTGTTTGCCATCTCCAACTCTCCAAAGTAGCCCCTTTTGCAGCAACTGCTTCCCATACATTAGGCTGTGCCATGTGTAAGAGGATGACCGTGGACATTTTGCAATCCAAAAATCACCCTCGGGATAATATGCACCTTTTAATACCTTGCCACACAAAGAGTTAGCATCCGTTAAGAGGCGCCCACACTGCTTTCCTAGCATGGCTTGATTGAATATTGATATGTCTCTAAAATCCATGTCCCCTAAATACTTTGGTGAAGAAAGCCAATTCCATGCTTTCCAATGTATTTTCCTCCTCCCATCTTCTACACCCCACCAAAAGTTGGAGATAGGTCTTCTCAAATTTTCACAAACACCCATAGGAAGCGGAAAGCAACTCATCACATATGTCGGAATCGCCCGTGCTACTGATTTTACCATAAGTTCTTTCCTGGGCCTTGATAATGGTCTATCACTGCAACCATTGAGTCTTTTCCACAACCAACCAGTGAGAAATTTAAAGTTGTTCATTGGAGAACGACCCACCCAAGTCGGCATATTGAGATAAGTATCCTGCAAGGTGTCATCATGGACTCCCAGCTTCTGTTTCACCCTCTCCTTCATTTGCTCACTACAATGCTTGCCAAAAAATATAGATGATTTCTGAAGATTGATCTTCTGTCGACCCATCACAATATGTTTGAAGGGCTGATTTTAAAGTCTCGACACTCTTTTCATCTCCTTTGGCAAAGAAAATACTATCATCAGCAAAAAGAAAATGGGAGAATGGAGGGCCACACCTGCCATTGCGAATACCTTTCAAATCCATGTAATAAACAAGATAAACCTTCAGCGCACAACAAAAATAGATAGGGACTAATTGGGTCCCCTTTCCTTATGCCTATCGTGGGTTTAAAAGATTCAGTTAACTCACCATTGACTTTAACAACATATTTCACAGAAGTGACAAATCTCATTACCATCTCCACCCATCTATCATTAAAACCTAGTTTCAGTAATACACCCTTAAGGTAGTTCCACTCCACCCTATCGTAGGCCTTGGTCATATCAATTTTCAGTGCAAAGAATGAATGTTTTACTTCCTGTTTTCTAATTGTATAGAGGTACTCATAGGTTATAAGGACATTATCTGTAATCAATCTCCCTGGCAAGAAATAACTCTGTTGTTCAGAGATTATCTCCGGCAAAAACTTTTTTAGGCAGTTTGCTATAGCTTTAGAAGCAATTTACATATAGCATTGCACAAACTTATTGGCCGGAAATTAGAAAGCACGTCAGCAGAGTTTACCTTTGGGATCATGACAATTATCGAATCACAAAAGCCATCAGGAATTTCCGATCCAACAAGAAAACCCTTTACTGTAGCACATAAATCTTCTTCTAACAGCTCCCAATGATTTTGGTAGAATAGAGCGGGGAAGCCATCCAGATCGGAGGCTTTTGTGGGGCCCATCTAAAAAAATGCTTCTTAATTTCATCATTTATATAATCTCGACAAAGAGCTTCATTGATTTCCTCGTTAACTTTTACTGGATTGCTTGTAGGACTGCATCTAATGCCTCATAGGGTTCGGAGGTCAAGAGATTTCCATAGAACTCATAGACCATACTTTTAATCCCATCCTGGTCTTCACATTTTGATCCATCAGCCTTCTTGAGAAATTTTATTATGTTTGTTCTACTTCTAGCTAATGCTCGTGCATGAAAAAGGAAGTATTGTGATCCCCTTCCGGCAACCAATCAACCCTTGAACGTTGACGTGCCATGATTTCTTCTCTTGCGTAAAGTTCGCACAAGCATTGTTCAATGTGTTTCTCTTCATCCGACGTGTTCGTCGTTGAACTATTCCTTCTTAGAGAATCTAGACGCTTTCCAAGCTTATTAATGTCTTTCTTGACTAAACCAAAAGATGCCTTGCTCTAGGTTTGAATAGAATCGAATAGTTTGTTAAGAGCAGACCATGTGTTATTTACAGAAGGAACATCATCCTTTAGATTTTTCCAGTTCTCTGCAATCATATTATGATAGTCTGGAGCCCTTATCCAAGCAGCTTCAAATCTGAAGGAGTGTTGCACTGGGTTAATGGCAGTTCAGAAGAAGTTGTGATAATATTCTCTACAGAGCATTTATCAAACATTTGAAGAAAATCACCATTTGCCACAGCCCGGTCCAGTCTGACTGATATTCATGTCGCCACTTTGTCTATTAGACCATGCAAACTTGGGGCCAAAAAACCCCATATCCAAAAGCCCAGTCATCTAGTCAATCCCTGAACAGAGACATTTGATTTTCGTCTCTTTCTCAGTAGCCCATATGTTCATCTCCATGAAGAGCCTCATTGAAGTCTCCGGCACAGATCCACGGCCCTTTCCATTGAGCTTTGAGGAAGCGAAGTCTACCTTAGAAGATGTGCCTCGGTTCCTTCCTCGGTTCACCATATACCAGTGTTGTATGCCATTTAGCTCCATATTCTGTTTTGACTACAGCATCAATGAGTTGTGTGGAATAGGCTTGCAAAGATACTGATAGGGATGAGGACCAAAAGCGAGCAAGTCCGCCACTCAAGTCACTGCTAACTGCAAAAGCACATGTATATCCTAGCGGCCACATAAAATTCTGAGCTCTCGAGTCATCTTCGTCTCAGACAAGAAGAGGAGGGAGGGACGGTATTTATTGACGAGCCATTTCAACTCGCCCACTGTCGCGTCCGTCCCCCCAGGCCGCGATAGTTCCATGCCAAGAAAATCATTGCGTGTGGCAGGGCTGCTCTCCTGCAGCCTCCGCCTGATCCGCCGATCCTAGAAGTGAGTTGTTGAAGTCCATTCTGTTTTTTGTACGACTTAGAAAGGCCCTCATCTCTAATTGGCATTGAAACCTGGAGTGGGCGGTACACTAGAGATTTGTCCTCCAAGTGGTAAAGCTAGATTATTACCTCTTTGTGCAATTACCTCCGTACATACCAAATTTTGACTCTTGGGCCTAACAACCTTTGCTTGCTTCCTCTTCTGTCCAATCACTGGAGCGGTGCTGTGCTACAAAGGAACAAGCTTCCTCCCCACCTCAGTATGAACTGTACTGCCTTTTTGTCTATAATTACTTTCATTTTTTCTCATTGGAGAAGTAATCTCATTCTGCATTTATGTAAGATTGGAATTTTTTTCCTCTGAATTTTTGTTTGGTGGTTTTGAGCATCAGTGTTCTTCTCTCCAGTATGAGAACTTTTGCCGCTAGACTATGAACTCTGACCTGACTTTGAGAAAGAAAATGTTGGAGATATGCCCAAGAGGCAATAATAAAAGTGGTTATTATATATCTTTATGTTTATGATAAATGTTTATATACCATGCTATAATTGTATTAACCGAAACATTGATACATGTGTGTTATATAAACAAACAAAGAGTCCCTAGTAAGCCTCTTAACTAGCTTGTTGATTAATAGATGATTAGTTTCATAATCATGAACATTGGATGTTATTAATAACAAGGTTATATCATTGTATGAATGATGTAATGGACACACCCAATTAAGCGTAGCATAAGATCACGTCATTAAGTTATTTGCTATAAGCTTTCGATACATAGTTACCTAGTCCTTATGACCATGAGATCATGTAAATCACTTATACCGGAAAGGTACTTTGATTACATCAAACGCCACTGCGTAAATGAGTGGTTATAAAGGTGGGATTAAGTATCCGGAAAGTATGAGTTGAGGCATATGGATCAATAGTGGGATTTGTCCATCCGATGACGGATAGATATACTCGGGCCCTCTCGGTGGAATGTCGTCTAATGTCTTGCAAGCATATGAATAAGTTCATAAGAGACCACATACCACGGTACGAGTAAAGAGTACTTGTCATGAGACGAGGTTGAACAAGGTATAGAGTGATACCGATGATCAAACCTCGGACAAGTAAAATATCGCGTGACAAAGGGAATTGGTATCGTATGTGAATGGTTCATTCGATCACTAAGTCATCGTTGAATATGTGGGAGCCATTATGGATCTCCAGATCCCGCTATTGGTTATTCGGAGTAAGTACTCAACCATGTCCGCATAGTTCGCGAACCGTAGGGTGACACACTTAAAGTTGGATGTTGAAATGGTAGAACTTGAATATGGAATGGAGTTCGAATATTTGTTCGAAGTCCCGGATGAGATCCCGGACATCACGAGGAGTTCCGGAATGGTCCGGAGAATAAGATTCATATATAGGAAGTCATTTTATGTGATTTAAAATGATCCGGAAGGTTCTATGGAAGGTTCTAGAAGGTTCTAGAAAAGTCCGAAGAAACCACTAAGGAAGGCGGAGTCCCGGAGGGACTCCACCTCCCATGGCCGGCCAACCCTAAGGGGGAGGAGTCCCAAGTGGACTCCCCTGGGGGCCGGCCACCCCACATGGAAGGGGGAATCCCACCCAAGTGGGATTCCCACCTTGGGTAGGTTTCCCTATCACATGGAAGGTTTTGGGTTCGGGTCTTATTCGGAGACTTGCAGTCCAACACTTGGGGCTTCCACCTATAAGGGGCCAAGGGAGGGGCCGGCCACCCAAAGACCACAAGGTGGCCGCACCCCATAGTGGCCGGCCCCCTCTCCCAAACCCTAGCGGCCTCTCTCCTCCACCACATCCCGCACGCTTAGCGAAGCTCCGCCTTCTCCACCACCACCGACACCACGCCGTCGTGCTGCCGGATTCAAGAGGAGCTACTACTTCCGCTGCCCGCTGGAACGGGGAGGTGGACGTCGTCTTCATCAACAACCGAACGTGTGACCGAGTACGGAGGTGCTGCCGTTCGTGGCGCCGTGATCAAGATCTTCTACGCGCTTTTGCAAGCGGCAAGTGAACGTCTACCGCAGCAACAAGAGCCTCATCTTGTAGGCTTTGGAATCTCTTCAAGGGTGAGACTCGATAATCCCTCGTTGCTACCGTCTTCTAGATTGCATCTTGGCTTGGATTTCGTGTTCGCGGTAGGAAATTTTTGTTTTCTATGCTACGTTATCCTACAAAGGGTATCAGAGCCGTGTCTATGCATAGATGGTTGCACGAGTAGAACACAATGGTTTGTGGGCGTTGATGCTTTTGTTATCTTTAGTTTGAGTACTTTGCATCTTTGTGGCATAGTGGGATGAAGCGGCTCGGGCTAACTTTACATGACCGCGTTCATGAGATTTGCTCCACGCTCGACATGCAACTTGTATTGCATAAGTGGCTTCGGGTGTCTGTCTCTCCTACTATAGTGAAGATTCAATTTACTCTTCTATTGACAACACTAGTATCACCGTTGTGGTTCATGTTCGTAGGTAGATTGGATCTTACTCGAAAACCCTAAACCACGTAAAATATGCAAACCAAATTAGAGAACGTCTAACTTGTTTTTGCAGGGGTTTGGTGATGTGATATGGCCATAATGTGATGATGACTATGTATGAGATGATCATTATTGTATTGTGGCAAGGAGCCTTATGGTTGTCTTTAAATTTCATGTTGAGTAGTATTTCAAAGTAGTTGTAATAGTTGCTACATGGAGGACAATCATGAAGACGGCGCCATTGACCTTGGCTCGCCGACGATGATGGAGATCATGCCCGTTGATGATGGAGATCATGTTCGTGCTTTGGAGATGAAGATCAAAGGCGCAAAGACAAAAGGGCCATATCATATCACATATGAACTGCATGTGATGTTAATCCTTTTATGCATCTTATTTTGCTTAGATCGCGGCGGTAGCATTATAAGATGATCCCTCTCACTAAAATATCAAGATAATAAAGTGTTCATCCTTAGTAGCACCGTTTCCAAGACTTGTCGTTTCGAAGCATCTCGTGATGATCGGGTGTGATAGATTCAACAAGTGCATACAACGGGTGCAAGACAGTTTTGCACATGCGGATACTAAGGTGGCCTTGACGAGCCTAGCATGTACGACATGGTCTCGAACACGTGATACCAAAAGGTAGAGCATGAATCATATGATTGATATGATGAACACTTTGAGTGTTCGCCATTGAAGTTACATCTTGTCTCGTGATGATCGGACTTGGTGTGGTGGATTTGGTTCGTGTGATCACTAAGACAATGCGAGGGATATTGTTTTGAGTGGGAGTTCACCTAGTTTTTAATTATGATAAATTAAAATTTGAACTCAATTTGTCATAAACATTAGTCTAAACTATTGCAAATATGTTGTAGATATGGCGTCCTCAATCAATTTTAACCAGTTCCTAGAGAAAGAAAAGCTTAAGAGCAACGGTAGCAACTTCACCGACTGGTTCCGTCATGTGAGGATCTTCCTCAATGGCGGAAATCTGCAATATGTGCTTGATGCACCGCTAGGTGACCCTCCTGCAGAAACTTAAACCGATGAAGTAAAGAATGTTTATGCGACTCGGAAACTCGGTACTCTCAAGTTCAGTGTGCCATCCTATGCAGTCTGGAAGCCGATCTTCAAAAACGTTTTGAGCACCACGATCCACATGAGTTAATCAATGAGTTGAAGACTATCTTTGAAACTCATGCGGCCGTGGAATGCTATGAAGCATCGAAACACTTCTTCAGCTGCATGATGGAAGAAGGCAGTCTCTAAGTGAGCACATGCTCGCAATGACCGGGCATGCGAAGAAACTCATGACTTGGGAATAGTGATTCCTAACAGACGGGGATTAATCGTGTCCTTCAATCACGCACCTAGTTACAAGAACTTTGTGATGAACTACAATATGCAAACATGAACAAAGAGTTACCCGAACTCTTCTCCATGCTGAAATCTGCTGAGATTGAAATCAAGAAAGAGCACCAAGTGTTGATGGTCAACAAAACCACCAGTTTCAGGGCAAGTCTAAGGGAAAATTCAAGAAGGGTGGCAAGAAAGCTGCCACGCCTCTGTGAAACCTAAGACTGGCCTAAAGCGAGTGCTATGCAAGGAGAAGGGACACTGAAGCGTAAATGCTCCAAGTATTTGGCGGATCTGAAGAGCGGCCTTGTCAAGAAGAAGAAAGAAGGTATATCGATATACATGTTATAGATGTTTATCTTACTGGTTCTCGTACTAGTACCTGGGTTTGATACTGGTTCGGTTGCTCATATTTGTAACTCAAAGAACTAAAGAATAAACGAAGACTACTAAAGGATGAAGTGACCATGCGCGTTGGAAATGGATCCAAAGTCGATGTGATCGCTGTCGGCACACTTCCTCTACATCTACCTTCGGGATTAGTTTTAAGCCTCAATAATTGTTATTTTGTACCCGCGTTGAGCATGAACATTATATCCGGATCTTGTTTAATGCAAGACGGTTATTCATTCAAGTCTGAGAATAATGGTTGTTCTATTTTTATGAATAATATCTTTTATGGTCAAGCACCTGAAAAGAATGGCTTATTTCTCGTTAGATCTCAATAGTAGTGATACACATATACATAACATTGATGCTAAGCGAATTAAATTGAATGATAATTCTACTTATATGTGGCAATGTCGTCTTGGTCATATTGGAGTGAAACGCATGAAGAAACTCCATACCGATGGATTACTTGAATCACTTGACTTTGAGTCACTTGATAGATGCGAAGCATGTCTAATGGGAAAAATGACTAAGACTCCATTCTCTGGTATTATGGAGCGAGCTACTGACTTATTGGAAATCATACATACCGATGTGTGCGGACCAATGAGTGTAGCATCGCGCGGTGGTTATCGTTATGTTCTAACCTTCACGATAATCTGAGTAGATATGGGTATATCTATTTCATGAAACATAAATCTGAAACTTTTGAGAAGTTTAAGGAATTCCAAAGTGAAGTAGAAAATCAACGTAACAAGAAGATTAAATTTCTACGATCTGATCGCGGAGGTGAATATCTGAGTTATGAGTTTGGTATGCATTTAAAGAAATGCGAATACTTTCACAATTGACACCGCGGGGAACACCACAACGAAACGGTGTGTCCGAACGTCGTAATCGAACTCTCTTAGATATGGTTCGTTCTATGATGTCTCTTACTAATTTGCCGTTATCTTTTTGGAGTTATGCAGAGACAGCCGCATTCACTTTAAATAGAGCACCATCAAAATCCGTTGAAACGACACCGTATGAATTATGGTTTAATAAGAAACCTAAGCTGTCGTTCCTTAAAGTTTGGGGTTGCGAAGCCTATGTAAAAAAGTTACAACCGGACAAGCTAGAACCCAAAAGATGCGTCTTCATAGGATACCCTAAGGAAACTATGGGTACACTTTCTATCACACATCCGAAGGCAAGATCTTTGTTGCTAAGAACGGACCTTTCTTGAGAAAGAATTTCTCTAAAGAAGTACTGGAAGAAAAGCAAAACTCGATGAGATTGAAGAATCTCTCCTTGTTGATCGAATAGCGCAGTACGGAAGATGTTCATATGCCGCCTACACCGGCAGCAGAGGAAGTTAATGATAATGATCATGAAACTTCAAATGAGATAGCCACGAACCTCGCAGATCGACAAGGAACGTACCCTCGATTGGTATGACCCTTGTCTAAATGTCATGATTGTGGATAACAATGATGAAGACCTGCGACGTATGAAGAAGCGATGATGAGCCCGTATTCCAACAAATGGCAAGAAGCCATGAAATCCGAAATGGGATCCATGTATGATAACAAAGTATGGACTTTGGTAGACTTACCTGATAGCCGAAAGGCTGTCGAGAATAAATGGATCTTCAAGAGAAAAACAGATGCTGATGGTAATATTACTGTCTATAAAGCTCGACTTGTAAAAGGTTTCCGACAAATTCAAGGTGTTGACTACGATGAGACTTTCTCACCCGTAGCGAAGCTAAAATCTGTGAGGATTTTGTTAGCAATAGTGCATTTTTCGATTATGAGATTTGGCAGATGGATGTCAAAACGGCGTTCCTTAATAGAGACATTGAGGAAGAGTTGTATATGGTACAACCCAAAGGTTTTGTCGATCCTAAAAATGCTGACAAAGTATGCAAACTTCAGCGTTCAATCTATGGACTGAAGCAAGCATCGAGAAGTTGGAACCGACGTTTTGATAAAGATCGGGTTTATACAGTGTCATGGAGAGAGGCCTGTATTTACAAGAAAGTGAGTGGGAGCTTGATATTATTTGTAGATGACATATTATTGATTGGAAATGATATAGAACTATTAAGCAGTGTAAAGGGTTATTTGAATAATAGTTTTCAATGAAAGACCTTGGTGAAGCATCGTATATATTAGGCATCAAGATTTATAGAGATAGATCAAGACGTCTAATAGGGCTATCACAGAGTACATACCTGGACAAGATTCTAAAAGAAGTTTAGAATGGACGAAAGTAAGAAAGGATTCTTACCTATGTTACCAGGCAAGGTCTTGAGTAAGACTCAAGGTCCGGAGAAGAAAGAGAAAGGGAAAGGATGTCTATGCCTCGGTAGGCTCTATCATGTATGCCATGCTATGTACAAGATCGGATATAGCACATTAGTTTGACTAACGAGATATCAAAGTGATCCAGAATGGAACACTGGACAACGGTCAGAATATCCTGAAGTTGAAAAGAACTAAGGATATGTTTCTTTGTTATGGAGGTGACCAAAAGCTCGTTGTAACAAGTTACACCGATGCAAGTTGGAACACCGATCTGACTCTAAGTCACAGTGGGTACGTGTTTATATTGAATGGTCTTTGTGTCGTCAAGCTCGAAGCAGTGCACGGTGGCGAAATCCTCAACAGAATCGGAGTACATAGCGGCTTGGAGGCTTCATCAGAAGCGGTATGGATGAAGAGGTTCATTATAGAGCTCGGTGTGGTTCCTAGTGCATTGGACCCACTAGTCATCTAATTGTGACAACATGGGTGCCATCGCCAATGCACAAGAACCAAGGTAACACAAGAGGCTGAAGCATATCAAGCTGCGTTATCATTCGATTCGCGAGTACATCGAAGATGGAGAAGTAAAGATTTGCAAAGTACACACTGATCTGAATGTAGCAGATCCGTTGACTAAAGCTCTCCTAGGGCAAAGCATGACCAACACCAGAATGCCATGGGTGTTAGGTACCTTACAATGTAATCTAGATTATTGACTCTAGTGCAAGTGGGATTGTTGGAGATATGCCCAAGAGGCAATAATAAAAGTGGTTATTATATATCTTTATGTTTATGATAAATGTTTATATACCATGCTATAATTGTATTAACCGAAACATTGATACATGTGTTATATAAACAAACAAAGAGTCCCTAGTAAGCCTCTTAACTAGCTTGTTGATTAATAGATGATTAGTTTCATAATCATGAACATTGGATGTTATTAATAACAAGGTTATATCATTGTATGAATGATGTAATGGACACACCCAATTAAGCGTAGCATAAGATCACGTCATTAAGTTATTTGCTATAAGCTTTCGATACATAGTTACCTAGTCCTTATGACCATGAGATCATGTAAATCACTTATACCTAAAAGTACTTTGATTACATCAAACGCCATGCGTAAATGGGTGGTTATAAAGGTGGGATTAAGTATCCGGAAAGTATGAGTTGAGGCATATGGATCAATAGTGGGATTTGTCCATCCCGATGACGGATAGATATACTCTGGGCCCTCTCGGTGGAATGTCGTCTAATGTCTTGCAAGCATATGAATAAGTTCATAAGAGACCACATACCACACGAGTAAAGAGTACTTGTCATGAGACGAGGTTGAACAAGGTATAGAGTGATACCGATGATCAAACCTCGGACAAGTAAAATATCGTGACAAAGGGAATTGGTATCGTATGTGAATGGTTCATTCGATCACTAAGTCATGGTTGAATATGTGGGAGCATTATGGATCTCCAGAGATCCCGCTATTGGTTATTGGTCGGATAAGTACTCAACCATGTCCGCATAGTTCGCGAACCGTAGGGTGACACACTTAAAGTTGGATGTTGAAATGGTAGAACTTGAATATGGAATGGAGTTCGAATATTGTTCGAAGTCCCGGATGAGATCCCGGACATCACGAGGAGTTCCGGAATAAGAATAAGATTCATATATAGGAAGTCATTTTATGTGATTTAAAATGATCCGGAAGGTTCTATGGAAGGTTCTGAAGGTTCTAGAAAAGTCCGAAGAAACCACTAAGGAAGGCGGAGTCCGGAGGGACTCCACCTCCCATGGCCGGCCAACCCTAAGGGGAGGAGTCCCAAGTGGACTCCCCTATGGGGGCCACCCCCATATGGAAGGGGAATCCCACCCAAGTGGGATTCCCACCTTGTAGGTTTCCTATCACATGGAAGGTTTTGGGTTCGGGTCTTATTCGGAGCCTTGTAGTCCAACACTTGGGCTTCCACCTATATAATGAGGGCCAAGGAGGGGGCCACCCAAAGACCACAAGGTGGCCGCACCCCATAGTGGCCGCGCCCTCTCCCAAACCCTAGCGGCCCTCTCCTCCGCACATCCCGCAGCTGCGAAGCTCCGCCGGGTTTCTCCACCACCACCGACACCACGCCGTCGTCCGTCGGATTCAAGAGGAGCTACTACTTCCCGCCCGGCCGGGGGGAGGTGGACGTCGTCTTCATCAACAACCGAACGTGTGACCGAGTACGGAGGTGCGCCGTTCGTGGCGCCGTGATCAAGATCTTCTACGCGCTTTGCAAGCGGCAAGTGAACGTCTACCGCAGCAACAAGAGCCTCATCTTGTAGGCTTTGGAATCTCTTCAAGGGTGAGACTCGATAATCCCCTCGTTGCTACCGTCTTCTAGATTGCATCTTGGCTTGGATTTCGTGTTCGCGGTAGGAAATTTTTTGTTTTCTATGCTACGTTATCCTACAGAAAATGTATTCCTTTTGTCCTCCTTCACACACAACCGGTCAGCATTGTAAGGTAGTTTACCATCTTCATCACGTTGTCCTAGAGCAGGACATTCTAGTGAAGAATGACTGATAATGCCGCCAGAGAAGCAGTAATGTGGAAGCTTTTCATCACACACTTCATACATCTCAAGAGCCTTGCGCTTCTTCAAAAAAGCAGTGACCCATCTCATTAGCGGCTTTGAGACATCTACTGAAACTCGAACTCGAAAGAAGTCACCCCAAGCTCTGCCGTCACTGTCAACATCAACCTTCCCCACCTTCCCAATTTTACCACCCAAAAATCCCCCCACCCCACCCCAAAGCTTGTTCATTAACTCGAACCTGGGGTCTTTGATATGAGCCCACAGGGAAATTCTATTAAAAGTGACTTCTGAAGGCTTAAGTTTCGGATTGAAGATGTTCAACAGAACGGCATCACTGGTAGAAAAAAGGCCTTCCGTCCATTGATGATCGCGAAATGTAAGCGCGACCAATGGGGTCTTTAATCGCGGCTCGGGTGGCGAACCGCGACCAGGCTGGGCCCGGCGCGCCGGTGGCCAGCGGGTGGACGGGAGGCTTAGTCGCGGTGCCAACCGCGACTAAATGTCCCCAGCCGGCCCAAAGACCTTTAATCGCTGTTCACCCGCGGCTAAAGCCCCCTCCTATATATACCGACCAGCCCACAAGACTTAGCCATTTGGTGCCACTTCTCCACAAACTTCACAAGGGGGGTGTTGGTTTGCTTTTGGCTCCTCTTATGCACACAAGGTGTTTGATGAAATGCCCGAAGAGCATGAAACCAACATGATATGAAGTGTCGGAGCCACACTTGATCGAGCTTCCTCATTTATTTTTTCCTCCTCGATCGCGGTTAGCAACTTGAACCTTTCATATGTGTCATTGATAAAATATGCATGTGTGTAGTTCATTAATTGTTTAATTTCTATTTATATTAACAAATGCATGATGGTTAATTATATATTTTATATTATAATAATGCAGATGAATCGGCAATGGATGTACGCTAACCGACTCTCCGGCGAATTCACTACGGGTTTGAAAGATTTCCTCGTAGTGGCTAATGCGAACAAGCAGGGGGGTTATATGTCCATGTGTTAACTGTAAGAATCAGAAGGGTTACTCTTCCTCAAGGGAAGTTCACCGCACCTGATTCGGCATGGTTTCATGCCAAGCTATAATTGTTGGACCAAGCATGGAGAAAGAGGGGTTATAATGGAAGAGGATGAAGAAGAGGATGATATCATCGATGACAACTATCTTGATCATTTCGGTGATACTTTCATGGAGGATGCTGAAGGTGGGGAAGGTGAAGGGAAGGTGATCAAGAAGAGGCACGTGATGAGCCCGCTGATGATCTTGGTCGGACCATTGCTGATGCACGGAGTCGCTGCGAAACTGAAAAGGAGAGGGGGAATTTGGATCGCATGTTAGAGGATCACAAAAGTCGATGTACCCAGGATGCGATAATGGTCCGAAAAAGCTAGGCTGCACACCGGATTTGCTGAGATGGAAGGCACAGGAAGGTGTAGCTGACTCGGGATTTGAAAACTTGCTGAAAATGTTGAAGAATATGTTTCCAAAGAATAACGAGTTGCCCTCCAATACGTACGAAGCAAAGAAGGTTGTCCGCCCTCTAGGTTTAGAGGTTCAAGATACATGCATGCATCAACGATGCATCCTCTACCGCGGTGAATATGAGAATTTGAATGAATGCCCGGTATGCACTGCATTGCGTTATAAGATCGAGGCGATGACTCTGGTGACGATGTCGAGGGCTAGAAACCCGGGAAGAAGGTTCCCGCCAAGGTGATGTGGTATGCTCCTATAATACCACGGTTGAAACGTCTGTTCAGGAACAAAGAGCATGCCAAGTTGTTGCGATGGCACAAAGAGGACCGTAAGTCGGATGGGGAGTTGAGACACCCCGCAGATGGAATGCAATGGAGAAAGATCGACAGAGAGTTTAAAGATTTTGCAGCTGACGCAAGGAACATAAGATTTGGTCTAAGTACAGATGGCATGAATCCTTTTGGAGAGCAGAGCTCCAGCCATAGCACCCGGCCCGTGACTCTATGCATCTACAACCTCCTCCTTGGTTGTGCATGAAACGGAAGTTCATTATGATGCCGTGCTCATCCAAGGTCCGAAGCAACCCGGACATCGATGTGTACCTAAGGCCATTAGTTGATGAACTTTTACAGTTGTGGGGCAGACCTGGTGTCCGTGTGTGGGATGAGCACAAAGAAGAGGAATTTGACCTACGAGCGTTGCTTTTCGTAACCATCAACGATTGGCCTGCTCTTAGTAACCTTTCGGACAGTCAAATAAGGGATACAATGCATGCACACACTGTTTAGATGAGACTGAAAGTTACATTTGCCAAATTGTAAGAAGAACGTGTACCTTGGGCATCGTCGATTTCTTCCGAAAATTCATCCAGTAAGAAAGAGAGGCAAACATTACAACGGCAAGGCAGATCACCGGCCGAAGCCTGCGGAACGCACTGGTGCTGAGGTATTTGATATGGTCAAGGATTTGAAAGTCATCTTTGGAAAGGGTCCTGGCGGACAATCAATTCCGAAGGGAGCTGACGGGCACGCACCCATGTGGAAGAAGAAATCTATATTCTAGGAGCTAGAATATTGGAAAGTCCTAGATGTCCGCTATGCAATCGACGTGATGCATGTTACGAAGAATATTTGCGTGAACCTCCTAAGCTTCTTGGGCGTGTATGGGAAGACAAATGATACAAAGGAAGCACGGCAGGACCAGCAACGTTGAAAGACCCTGATAACCGGCATCTAATGGTTTCAAGGTCGTGCCAGCTACGCTCGACCAAAGAAGAGAAGGTCATCTTTTTTGAATGCCTGAGCAGTATGAAGGTCCCGTCTGGATTCTCGTCCAATATAAAGGGAATAATAAACATGGCGAAAAAGTTCCAAAACCTGTCTCACGACGCCACGTGATTATGACGCAATTGCTTCCGATTGCTTTGAGGGGCTCTGAATGTTCGAGTAGCCATTGGAAGCTATGTGCATTCCTCAATGCAATCTCTCGAAGGTAATCAATCCAGAAGTTCTACCACGGCATAACGATGTGGTCCAATGTCTTGTCGCTTTCGAGTTGGTGTTCCCGCCATCCTTCTTCAATATTATGACGCACCTCCTGGTTCACCTAGTCGAAGAGATTTCCATTCTCGGTCCTGTATTTCTACAATATGTTCCCCTTCGAGAGGTTCATGGGAGTATTAAAGAAAATGTTCGTAACCGTGCTAGGCCGAAGGAAGCATCGCCAAGGGCTATGGAAATGAGGAGGTAATTGAGTTTTGTGTTGACTTTGTTCGTGACCTTAAGCCGATTGGTCTTCCTCGATCGCGGCACGAGGGGAGACTAAGTGGAAAAGGCACGATCGGAAGGAAATCAACGATATGTATGGACGGCCATTCTCTGACTGAAGCACACCACATTCCCAACTTGGTGGCTCCGTACTTTGAGAAACACAAGAATATTTTACGCTCGGACAACCGGGAAGCTGAATCTGGATTAGGAAGACCCACATGGAGACTTTCACAGTTGGTTGAGAAAACATTTAATGAGTGACAATGCTGTTGTAGATCAGCCGTACATGTTGGCCAAGACACCATCTTCGACTATAACGACTTTCCAAGGGTACGAGATAAATGGGAATACATTTTACACGATCGCCCAAGATAAAAAGAGCACCAACCAAAACAGTGGTGTCCGCTTTGATGCAGCAACCGAGAATGGGCAAAGGTCACATATTATGGTTACATAGAGGAGATATGGGAACTTGACTATGGACCCTCCTTTAAGGTCCCTTTGTTCCGAAATGGTTCAAGCTAACAGGAGGTGGGGTAAAGGTGGACCAGCAATACGGAATGACAATGGTGGATTTCAACAATCTTGGTTACCTTGACGAACCATTCGTCCTAGCGAAAGATGTCGCTCAGGTTTTCTATGTCAAGGACATGAGTAGCAAACGGAGGAAACGGAAAGATAAGAAAACGATCAGTACATCATGCGATGATCCAAAGCGCCACATTGTTCTTTTAGGGAAAAGAAACATCGTGGGAGTGGAGGACAAGACAGACATGTCGAAGATTATAATATGTTTGGTGAAATTCCGCCCTTCAAAGTGAACACCGACCCAAGCATTAAGTTAAATGATGAGGATGCTCCATGGATACGCCCAATCGTAAGCAAGCAGGGACACAAGGGAAGAAATGATGTGTAATAATTTATTGTACCAAACTTTGTTGAATGGATCACGTGAATTATATTATCCGTGATGTGTTTTCGTGTCCATTTTTGAATGATTCGATTGATAGCACTGACGATGATACATGAAATTTGGAGTGATTTAGTCATACTCCTGCGGCGTATAATATGCATACTCGTAGTCTTCATAGCCGCCGCCGTTGTACTGGTAGTCGTCGCCTTCTAAGTTGCCCGGTCGTCGCGTCATTGCTGCTGCGTCGGGGCGGCTCGTGGCTCGAACGAGGGTAGCGCAGGCGGGGATATCGCCGGCCGTGATGTAGTCCATGACGTCAGAGTCCGGCCGTACCACCATAGCCGACGGCGGCCTCGTGGAAGTTCCTGGAGGCAGACCGTCCTCCTCGTGCCTGCGAGCGCCCTCTCACGCCGATTGATGAAGAAGGCCCCAAGTATGCTGGTTATCGGGATGCAGCGGGGATTCATCCGCTCTGGCGTGAGGTCGAGGTAGTAGTGGTTCGTGATGGCCGCCCTGCGCTACCCGAGGGACGGGAGGGACCGCACGCCGCCGGCGCTTAGGCTCCGGCCGGCGGGGACGCGGTAGCCCGGTGGGCAAGGGTAGTTCGAGGCGCAAAGCTCCTCCACCTGTGGTAGGTTAGAGTGGGTGCGGTGGAAGCCATGAGAGAGTGATGAGAGATTGTAGAGATGTGATAATGCTGGCCAAGCCGGGCAACATATATGTAGTGAGAAATGGCGGGAAAAATGGGAGCGGAAAGACAGAGGCGGGAAGAAAGTGGCGGAAGAAAGAGGCGGGAAGAAAGAGGCGGGAAGAAAGAGGCGGGAAGAAATTGGCGGGAAGAAAGAGGCGGGAAGAAAGAGGCGGGAAGACAGGGAAGAAATGGCGGGAAGAAGAGGAATCCAGAGCTGGTCATCTAATCTTTAGTCCCGGCTGGTGGGTGGGACTAAAGGTGGTTTTGTATCATCTAATAAAACTCAGTGGAATAAGGACGTCTGGGTAAGCTTTAGTCCCTGCTGGTGGGTGCAACCGGGACTAAAGGTGGTTTTTGTGTCATCTAAGAAAAACGTCGGTGGAATAAGGACGTCGGTGGAAAGGGGCGGGAAGACAGAGGCGGCCGAGAATATTTTTAAATGAATTAGTTTTACTTTTCTGAATTTTTTGATATATTATTTGTATTTTTAAGATTTTTAAATGAATTAGTTTTATTTTTCTGAATTTTTTGATATATTATTTGTATTTTTCACATTTAGAAATGAATTAGTTTTATTTTCTAAATTTTTTGATATATTATTTGTATTTTTAAGATTTTTAAATGAATTAGTTTTATTTTTCTAAATTTTTTGATATATTATTTGTATTTTTCACATTTAGAAATGAATTAGTTTTATTTTTCTAAATTTGTTGATATATTATTTTGTATTTTTCACATTTAGAAATGAATTAGTTTTATTTTTCTAAATTTGTTGATATATTATTTGTATTTTTCACATTTAGAAATGAATTAGTTTTATTTTTCTAAATTTGTTGATATATTATTTGTATTTTTCACATTTAGAAATGAATTAGTTTTATTTTTCTAAATTTGTTGATATATTATTTTGTATTTATAACATTTACAAATAGGAAAAATTTCGAAATAGGCCTTTAGTCGCGGTTGGCCTCATTTCCGCGGGAACCGCAAAAACGGGCGAAAAAAGGATTTAGTCGCGGTTGGTGTGGCCAACCGCGACTAAAGCCCTTGCGCTGCCACCACCCGCGACAAAATCGCCTCCCTTTAAATACCCGCGCCCCGCGGGCGCAACACTCTTCCCGCGCGCCCGTCGGCCATTCCTTCGCCGCGCCGCCAGGCTGCCCGACCGTCGCCCGCCGTGTCGCCGCACTCGACCGTCGCCGCTCGCCGATCTTCTCTCTCGCCGCGCCGCGCCGCGCCGCCATCGCGGCTCGTCGTCACCGCGCGCGGCGACCTGCCGGTGCCGCGCCGCGCCACGAATCGCCAAAGCGACGGCGTAAGGACTCGCGCGCGGCGTTCTCGTATCGCGCCGCGTTGCCGCGCGCCCACTTGGCGCTGCCGTGTCCTGAGAAACGAGAGAACGAGAGAGGAGAGAGGAGAGGGGCCTAGCCGCCAGCTTTTTTTTGCTTTTTTTGTTTTTTTTTAATTTGTAACTAAGTACTTAACAAAAAAAGTAAAAATTAAAACTTCAAAATTTGTAACTTACAAATTGTAACTTAAATGAAAAATAGTTTTAAGTAATTTGTAACTTCAAATTTTTATTCAACTTAAAAATTGTAACTTTAAATGAAAAATAGTTTAAGTAACTTAATTAAACTTGAATTAAAATAGTGTGCTAAGTATATTGCAACTTAAAAAACAACTTATAATAAATTTAAGTACTTAAAACAACTTAAAAAACAACTTATAAGTACTTGCACCGACCCCGCGTGTATACGGAGGGGGCGGCGTGTGCCGCCGCCTCGCCGCCCCCTCCGTATACGCGCGGGTTTTTTTTTTTTTTTTACGAGAGAGAGGATCGGAGGGGGCGGCGAGGGAGGCCTCTATGTGTTGTCCTCGGCACCGCCACCGCCCTTTCGCCACCGCCACCGCCCTCTCTCCTTTGCCACCGCCCTTTCGCCACCTCCACCGCCCCTTCTTCACTTAATTAATTAGTTTTTACTATGTTTTAACGACATATGGCGGACGATAGAGCTGACCCGATTATGGACAACTATGATCAAGAAGCTGAAGAACATATATTTGGCATCATAAAGGCGATATTGTTTATGTGCCGACCGAACAAGATGAAGAGGGTATTTCTTCTTATCGAATCTTGACGGCCAAGATGAAGGCCGTCGCAAGATGATGGGGAAGAAACGTCGATAAACGACGATCTTGAATTGCAAGTAGCAGCAACCAGCTCCGGCGCAAGGTATATATATACATTTTGCCTCTCGTGATACAAACTTACCGATTTGAATAAATATGTGTGTACTAACACGCGCGACTCTCTTTCTTATTTTAGCCCTCGCCGGATCGTCGAAAAATCGAGTACGTCGTCGTCAAAGCGTGGCGCAACCAAGACGCTCAAACAAGGAGAAACATATACCATCGAGGTTGTCGACAGTGCAACCGCTGGAGCCCCAGAAGCACGCCACCAAGTTTATCAACCAATGCGGAGCCGTTGTTAGAGACAACGTCTCGATCACCCTCCATGAGTGGCATGAGCCAAAGAAGGCACGTCTTGGTTTCACTTTTGTCGACAAGAGAACTAAAAAGGATTGCTTTAACAAGCTTATGGAACATTTCATCCTACCTCCGGAATACCACAAATTCGATGAGGAGGGTAACAAGATTGAGGAAAACAAGAAGAGGAGGAAGCTAGTCAAACAGTTCGCTCTTGGTAAGATGGCCGAAACATTCGGAAATTCAAGCAAAATCTAGCCCGTGACTATGTCAACGAACAAGACTCCGGATTTCAAAGGACAATATGAGAACTTCAACATGATTGGCCAGATTTTGTGAAGCAGAAGAAATCGGAGCATTTCATTGAAATATCGAAAAAATAAGGAAAATGCGGCTAAGAAGGAGTACAATCATATTATGGGGCCAGGAGGGTATCGCTTTTGGGAGCCTAAGTGGGAGAAGATGGAGAACGGCCGAGGAGGCGAGGAATCCGTCCAGTACGGAGGGATGGGACCGAAGGGCCAAAGCTGGTGGTACGGGCATGGGAACGCTAGACCGGAGACAGGGCGTGTGTTCACGGGAACAAAATGTTTAAACCCACCAAGCCCTTATTGACGCAATGAGGGATGCTCAAGAGGGGAAGATCAAGTTCAAGAGAGACGCGCGCTGACAAGAGCCCTCGGGAATCTGAACACGGAGACGTGTACGAGGCATGTCCGGGGACATTCCGTGGAAAGTAGGGTTCTCCAACGATGACCCGTACGGTTACGAAGCCGTAAGAGAAAGATGGATCGGATGCAGATGTTATGGCGAAGTTGGTATCGGAAGTCGATACGATGAAGAAAACCTTGAATATACTAGTACAAGAAAGATCGGCAGTGCGAATGAAGATCATCCAACGGATCTCGGAAGCCAGCGCGGATGAGAAGCAGCGTGGCTTCCACGAGAACCCGCCGCCACGATAATGCAACGATCGAAATTACTGCACCGGAGCCTCCTCGCTACCCCGTGGACGATGTAAAGGAGATGAAAGAATGTCATCTGCATTATCCAATTGGGAACATGTCCACGAAGGTAGCCATCGGCAGTGCTTTACCATGTGAGCTGGAGCACTCCACCACAACAACCCCATTCCGGATCTATGCTCGTGTCACGGTGGAGGAAATAGTCCAGGGTTTGAGGAACCGGAGATTGACATTGCTACACCCGAAGGGGAGAGAAGACTTGGAGGTGTCAAGCGCCTCATTCTATGGAAAAGAAGTTTATCAAGTTTCCACGAGGCGCCAAGGCAAACAAGTCCACCCTCCTGGTGGTGGTGGCGGCGGTGGTGGTGGTGGTGGTGGTTCACCTACACCTCCTTCACGTCAGCCGACGCCGCCCCAATTCACCTCCGGCGGGTGGCGACGCCGCCCCCGTCCTCGTCCGGCGGTGATCAAACGCCGCCCCAATCCACCTCCGCGAAGAAGCGTAGCAGCCTGGGTTATTAACTGGAGCCTTATGTACCTAGAACCACAAAGATACCGAGCCATCACCGAAGCCTCTCATCCCGAGGCCTTGGGAACTTAGTGTCGAGGAAAATGCAGCGCCGTGGCTGCTCAGCATGAGAAATGGAAGGAGGCAAGAAGAAAAGAGAGGGCGAGCCCAAGCCAGTATTTCGACAAGCAAGCTAGGCTAAGTCATTTTTGAACACACCGTCCCAAGCCGCGAAGAATCTGCCTGACTATGAACGTGAACTTCGTAGGCAAGCACTCGCGTTCAAGAGGAACCAAGAGTTGGCGGACAAGCAGGAGGAGGCCGAGAAAGAATTAGAAAGTAAAAGGGGGAAACAAGTTGCCCAGCTCGGGAACAAAGTAAACAATCGATCGCCCCGCTCATAGTGAAAGCCCGGTCCGACGATGCCCCGAAATCATAGCAGGCTTGACAGAGGTGATGGCGAGTGCCACAACAAGCGGCCAACTTAGGTCCGACTCTTCGTGCAGTTATTAGGCCTTGATGAGGCGCCAATGAAGGATGTAGTATTTACATATGTGGAGAATGGGCCTCTCGTCGAGCCTGCGCAGAAGAGGATCTACCTCGACAAATGAAAGGTCCGCTAAATTGGTACAAGGGTTACATAAAACTTAAAAACGCCAAAGACTATATTTATGCGGAAGTTAGACATGAGCATCACTTCAAACATTACTATATAACAATTCATCGGAGTGAATTGTTCCAGCTGTTCAATCTGCGAGTAGTAAATCTATCATCAGTTGCTATGTTTGTAAGTGATTTATTAATTTCTACCATCTCGTTCATTGCATATATATATATATATATATATATATATATATATATATATATATATATATATATATATATATATAACAGATACTGCAACCAGTTGCAGAATAATATTCTGAGCACCGACTCATACTTCTCTGGACACGGTCTTGGACTTCCCCGGAACTTTTTGCAATGTGTGTTCGTACTTCTCTATGTTCTTCATAGAATCCATGTTTCCGTCACGAAATCGATTTGTTTAGTGTTCACAATTTGTCGGAACTATGCAAATGATATACTGTTGGATAGATAATGAAAAACCGCAACTTTTTCATGTTCACAGTTTTCTCAGATTATGCACGGTTTAAAATTAATTTTTAAAATACGAAAACGCTTCTATTTGGCCAGAAAACGAACTTTTAGTTTGATTTTCAAATCGGTTATCGAAACTGTGCAAGTGATATACCGTTGGAAAGATAATGAAATTGCGCAACTTTTTCATGTTTTAAGTTTTTTCAAAATCCTCACAGTTTTTGAACAATTTTGAAAATACCGAATTTGGACGTACTCAAAAACGAGCGGACAGTAATTTGGGTGAATTTTTTCAACCGTATGTCGGAATGATGCAAATGATATGGCGTTGGAAAGCTATGGACTAGGCGCAACTTTCTTATTGCAATTGTTTTCTCTAATTCCTTACAGTTTAAGAGAAAAACATGAATTACTGTCCGCCCGTTTTATGTGATGGGCACCGAATGATTTCCCCGCGATTTCCATTCGGAGTATTTAAACAATGGAAATGATATACGGTTGGAAAGCTGTCAAAATGGCGCATCTTTTTTGTATCTACCATTTTTGCCAAATTCTAACGGTTTAAAATTAATTTTAGAAATTTTGAAATCATGTTTCTAGTATATTTTGTGGGATAACGATTTGAATTTGATGGATTAGATCAATTTATTTGTTGTAAAATGTTGTAGGTAATGAAATTACACATATACTCTACCATATAAACCTTTTAGTGACAATGATTGAAGTGGTTGGTGATCAAATCGATGAGATTTGCACAATATATTTCCGCCTCATAAAAACAGAGCATTAAACTTCTCTCGACACAAACTTGCACTTCTAGGGAAATGCGGTTGTACTTCTCGGCGCTGTTTCATGAAATTGTTCAGTAAAATGACTATAAGTTTCTCATACGGTGTCCGTTTGAGGTCCACGACCACACAAAATGCTCAGCACAACCACGCGCATCTGAACTTCCCGCCACATGTACTTCTTGGAAATGTTTTGATACTAGTGTGTTTTACAAAAAAAAATAGCATGTGTGCTTCAAAATGATAATTTTAGATTGCCCCTATATTCTATTTAAGAGATTCTGCACTTCTCGGATCTTAATATTTGAACTTCACAACGTTGCTATGTGAACTTATGTGGGGGTATTTTCTTCATGTAATTACCGCTTGTACTTCATGTTGTCTCCGCCTGTACTTCTCGGAATCACTGCTCGTACTTCCTTGCAGATGAAGGGATTATTTTGTTTTTTCTACATTTGGACTTTGTCGGGTTTCTTGTACTTCCTATATTAAGTGGGTGTATTGCTCGTATCAAATGGTTGTACTTCTCATTGTCAAGTATATGAACTTCCTTACGGGTGATGGGATTATTGTTGTTTTTTGCCATGTGAACTTATGTGGGAGTAATTTCTTTGAACACTTTTAATGCATGTAATTACCGCTTGTACTTCTTGTTGCCTTCGCTTGTTCTTTCTCTGAATCACTGCTCATACTTCCTCGTAGGTGACGGGATTATTTTGTTTTTTCTACATTTGGACTTTGTTGGGTTTCTTGTACTTCCTATATTAAGTTGGTGTATTGCTCACGTCGAACGGTTGTACTTCTCATTATCAATTATATGAACTTCTTTACGGGTGATGGGATTATTTTTTGTTTTTGCTATGTGAACTTATGTGGGAGTATTTTCTTTGAACACTTTTAATTCATGTAGTTACCGCTTGTACTTCCTGTTGTCTCCGCCTGTACTTCTCGGAATCACTGCTCGTACTTCCTCGCAGGTGACGGGAATTTTTTCTACATTTGGACTTTGTTGGGTTTCTTGTACTTTCTATATTAAGTGGGTGTATTGCTCGTGTCATATGGTTGTACTTCTCATTGTCGATTTTCTTTACGGGTGATGGGATTATTTTTTTGTTTTTTGCTATGTGAACTTATGTGGGAGTATTTTCTTTGAAAACTTTTAATTCATGTAATTACCGCTTGTACTTCATGTTGTCTCCGCATGTACTTCTCGGAATCACTGCTCGTACTTCCTCGCAGGTGACGGGATTTTTTTCTACATTTGGACTTTGTTGGGTTTCCTATACTTTCTATATTAAGTGGGTGTATTGCTCGTGCCGTATGGTTGTACTTCTCATTGTCGATTTTCTTTACGGGTGATGGGATTATTTTTTGTTTTTTGCTATATGAACTTATGTGGGAGTATTTTCTTTGAACACTTTTAATTCATGTAATTACCGCTTGTACTTCCTGTTGTCTCCGCCTGTACTTCTCGGAATCACTGCTCGTACTTCCTCGCAGATGACGGGATTATTTTGTTTTTTCTACATTTGGACTTTGTCGGGTTTCTTTGTACTTCCTATATTAAGTGGGTGTATTGCTCGTGTCGAATGGTTGTACTTCTCATTGTCAAGTATATGAACTTCCTCGGGTGATGGTATTATTATTGTTTTTTTGCTATGTGAACTTATGTGAGGGTATTTTCTTTGAACCCTTTTAATTCATGTAATTACCGCTTGTACTTCCTATTGTCTCCGCCTGCACTTCTCGGAATCACTGCTCGTACTTCCTCGCAGATGACGGGATTATTTAGTTTTTCTACATTTGAATTTTGTTGGCTTTCTTGTACTTCCTATATAAAGTGGATGTACTGCTCGTGTCAGCTGGTTGTACTTCTCGCCATCAATTATATAAACTTCCACGCACGTGACGGGATTATTTTGTTTTTTTTCTACATTAGGATTTAGCCGTTTTTGTTGCACTTCCATCAATACTTGTACTTTCCGCTCTCATATTTTGTACTTCCCTATTCGTGATTTTAATATTGTTTTTAGCACTTCACACGGTCCGTTAGTTCTAGACTAACAATTTCTTTTTACTTGTAGTGCCGATAGAAAATAGGTGCACCGTCCTACAACACTTGTACTTCATAAATCATTTGTTCATTTCTCTTGTTAGTCAAACTGCCATGTTTAGGGTACGTGTACTTATTGTATCTAATAGTTGTAGTGCCCGAAATAAATATCGTAGCTGAACTATGTACTAGAAAATGAGAAAAAGTAATTTGCAGCAAAAACTAAAAACGGTCATTGAAATGCAGGTGAAGCGGTACAAGACAGAGGGGGAGCACCTAGCAGCAGCGCCACATGCACACACCGAGACGAAGCAGTAGGTAAACTTTCCAGATGTGAGTAAACAGGGATGCTCTGGTGCGAGAAAACAACGGAACAACACTCCGGCTGCAGACAACGAAAGACAACCTCGTGTCTCCTCAAATCAGTGGTGCGGCGCCAGGAGTTGGTGGCCGGCCGTCGACGTATAGTCGGTAGAAACATGGGTTGGTCCACCCGCAGGATTGTGGGAGCCCAAGCTGCAGGATTGCAAGCGGCGCACGAGCAGGACTGCCAGCATCGAGGAGGTGCAGGGGAAGGACCTCCGACATCGAGGAGGTATGGGGCGGTCGACGAGATGCGATGGCCCCGACCGGCGGCGCGAGGAGAGACCATAGATGCGGTGCACCGATGGGCAGCTGAGCCGGGCATGAGGAAGCGGTAGATGCGGCAGCCTCGAGCTGGCGGCGGACCTCAAGGTTGTAGTTCCCCGATGCAACAACATGTACGTCCTGATACGTCATCAATTTGCTTTGTATTTAAATTTAAAAAATTAGAAGTTAATATGTGAATACACTAATTATAAAAAAATAGTCAATCCAAACTGAATTAGGGACATGCACATAGACGCACGTTTTATCTAAGTATACTAGTCAATTCTCACTGAGTTATACACACGTTTTCCCACAATATGATTCTTATCCTCTGCCACCGCACATGGTTTGCTCCATGTCTCCCATAAATGTTGCTAGCTGCTCTATGTTTGTTCGCTCTCTACCAAACATTCAGAGACAGCTGCGTGACTGACAGTAGAACAACAGAACCAGCAGCTGTGCACTTGATTTCTCGCGGCGGGGATTAGAATCGAGCCAACATTCATATGTACTTGTTGAATAGAATGTGTGTACTTCTCAACTTTACTAGTTATACCGTCCGAATAGAGAATGTGTATAATATTTACAACTAGAAGATAATACACTACAATCTGTTGTCTGTGCTTTTATCTCTCGCATGCATATTAACGAACAGGTACAAGGCACTGCAGACTAATGCAAAATACTCGTACCACTTTCTGATTCCACTCTCAAAGAAGTGGTGGCCGTGGCCGTCTGCACGCGGACGAGAACCCTATCCTCGCTAGGCATGTGCGCTTGCAGCCATCTCCCTGCCAGCGTCCTCGGGACATTAGTTTCCAAGTGCGCATCGGGTCAGGTGTGGAGCAGCATCACAAGCGCAATCGAATTCCAAATCAGGGGCAGGTGCTGCGCTTGGACGCAGCGGCCGTCAACGCGTGTGGGCGGCGGCCGGGGCAGTGCGAAGATGCGGCGGCCGGCATCGTGTGGAGGCGGAAGCCAGGGCAGCGCGCAGCCGCGATGGTCAGGTAGCGCACGACCAGCAGGAGGTTGCAGACGGTGGGTTGGCAAGCAATAGGAAGAGCGGTTTGGGAATCGGTTTATGGTAGCGGCAGAGCTCGGGAGATGCACACCATGGCCACGAATTCGAGCGCGCAGAGGACGGGGGACTTGGGCGGCGTGGGGAATCGAGAGCTCACACCCGCGACGCGAGGCCAGGAGGCACGCTGGCGGCGGGAGGCTGGGGATGCGGGCGGTGTGTTCTTGGCTTCCTGGCAGTAGGAGGTTTGTTCGGGTTTTCTGGGTTCATTGACCCACACATCGTTAATTCACATGTGTTAGAACTCCACCCCGCCGACGTGGAGGAAGACCTGTGGCGGTTTCTTATAAAACAGGAACTCAAAAGTGATATTCTATTTCCTTTACATTTTGGGTGAGTGTTTCTGTCTTGAGCACATTCTCTTTTGTTTACTCCATGCATGGTATGTGGCTAATCGATGAGTTATGCATGATAGCATGTATCGTGTCCGCAGGTTCCACCGGATTCTGCTAGTAATTCAAATTCAGAACTCCGCTTCTCGTCCACGACTCTCTGAATATGGATCGGCGCTTTGGGCCGACATGAGAAAAATGATGCAAAAGTAATTATTTTCATTCGTTTGCGCTCTATATCGATCGGCCTATTTCGTTCATCATTTCCTAATATCAAGTAACTAATTAATAACTCTCTTGTTCATTTAATTTTCTTTGCCTCGTAGGGTTTGGAGACGTTCGAATCAAAAAAGGTCGGTGAATTCAAAAAGAGCTACAATTTAAAAGGGCAAAGCTGCGACTGGGATATTCAGCGGGGACCAATCTATGTGGATACTATGTTTGTGAGAGGATCCGGAGATACACCACTGAGCGGCAGCCGTGAGAACAACATCAAGAGGATTAACCTCCGGACGACGCTTAGTCCAGAAGCTCGCTCCGACCACTTCAAGAGGAACTAGCTGGATGGATCGCGAGGGAAGTCATCGATCCTAGAGGAGAACACTATGTAGAGGACGTAGAACTTGATATGCACTAAATTATGTATGGAAACTTGTTCAAAATTATATATGTGGTCATCCGATATTGAATATATATTGTATATTCCTCTTGAATTCTTTTTGGTTCTAATGTCAAATTTGTTTGAAATTGTACATTTATATGCATGTATGTAGTACCGTAGAATATGTGAAACTCCTTCAAAATTAAAATAAAACACAAAAGAAATAAAACAATACAAATTAAAAAGAAACCAGGTTAGGGGGGGCTAAACCCTAAACCTGCGGCGGCCTTTAGTCGCGGTTGGCCGAGAGAACAGGTCCTCCGCCCCGACGGATGCCGCGGCCACGTGGAGCGCCTTTAGGAACCCGCGACTAAAGGGTGGGGGCCTTTAGTCACGCTTAATTGGTCGCGGTTGCGCAACCGCGACCAATGGCAGTTGCGCACCGCGACCGATGGCCTTTTTTCTACCAGTGCATGTCTTTGCACTGTACATGTTGCCCCTGTCAAAACTCTATCCAAGTCTTCCTTGTTTGTAAATTCCACGATAAAAGTATTTTCCCCCACTGATTTTGTTGTCAGGCCTCTCGGGTTCCCCCAAGCCGGTATCAAGGCTGACATAATAGTTTGAATGTGGAGAATATTTGGAGACTATACCTTGCCAATCAGTGCCCAATCCAGGCTGATGAGATCTTCGTCGTTCTCATCCTCCAAAGAGCAGCTTAATTAAGTGCCAGTACTGGAGTGGCATTCTTCTCGATCTTCTCCAACAGAGAGGTTTCCTGGGTAAGTTTCGGGATTGGATCACCATGTTTCTTTCAACTTCAGTATCCCGGGTCCTCCTCAATGGTGTAGCCGGCGACCCTATTAAGCATGGACACGGTCTTAGATAAGGAGACCATCTCTCCCCTCTTCTTTTTGTCCTTGCCATCGAAACCTCATTCAAATCCCTGATATTGCTTTACTCGTCATGTTCTCCTCAACAAGTTTCTCCAACGACGAGCTTTTCGAGTAGGTTTCGGGATTGGATCTCCGTGTTGCTTTCAACTTCAACACCCCAGGTCCTCCTCAATGGTGTAGTGGACGACCCTATCAAGCATGGACGCAGTCTTAGACAAGGAGGCCCACTATCCCCACTACTTTTTGTCCTTGCCGTCGACCGCCTCACTCAATTCCTTGACATCGCTACTCGTCATGTTCTCCTCAACAAGCTTCGTGGGAGGTTTGCAATTTTGAGGGCCTCGCTCTATGTGGATGATGCGGCGGTGTTCGTGGCACCAATCAAAGAAGATATTCAAAATCTCTCGTCCAGCCTTCAAATCTTTTGTCACGGCCTATGTACAAACTTCCAACAAAAAAATTTGTGTCCTACCTATTAGATATGGACATATCAACCTTGATGTGGTTCTTCATGGCCTTCTAGCCACAAGATAACTTTTTGCACAATAGATATCTTATTGGCCTCGCGTTTTCGTTTTGGTGCCTTTGGAGAGGGGATTCACAGCATCTTGAAGAAAAGGTTGCGGGCAAAGCTACCATGACCGGCCGCTCAGACCTTGTCAAATTGGCGCACTCCTCACAATCCATATACCATTTGATGCCTCTTTGCGTTCACCTAGACACAATCAAGTAAATTTATAAGTTGGAAATGGCTTTCCTTTGGTCGGCTTTGGATAAAACTTCCCGAAGACAATGTAAGGTTAACTGGGACTTGATTTGCCGCCCTAAAAATGGGTGTGCTCTAGACTGACAAGTTTGCTCAGGCCCTAAGATTGGGTGGTCTTGGTTGGAGTGGAGAGAGCCTCACAAAATTTGGGTCAGCATCGGGAACCATTGCACCAAGGAGAATATGGACATTTTCTACGCCGCCAGTTCAATCACTATTGGAAATGGAGAGAGAAGACACCATTTTGGGAGGCTTATTGGTTTGATGGCCTAGCGCCTATTGACATAGCTCCCCACGTGGATCGTCAAGGTTGCTATGGATGAAACCTTCTCCTTTGAGCATACATGCCAATTCATCGATCTTTAGATTCATTTAAGGGGTGTGCATTTTTATGGCAACGTGGAAGATATGATAAGCTCACGACTACCGGAGAAGTACAAGACATAATTTTTTGGGATCACCTCGGAGAACATGAAAAGATTGGTCTAGAATGTGTGGTCCCCTCCGAATGTTATAATCTTCCCTTGGTCTGCGGTCCAAAACTTCCTTTGGATGACCGACCATTTGGCTAAGAGAGGTTAGCCAAATTGTGACCTTCGCGTGCTTTTCAAGAGGGAACCGGAATCAACCAATCACCTCCTAGTTAAGTGTCACTACTCTATAGATCTTTGGGGTTTCATTAAAGATTAGATGGGCCTACACTTGCTTGATCTTCAACAATGTTCTTTGCTTTCTACGTAGGAGTGGTGGCTTCATTTGATGGGGAGTTCTATCTCAAACCGGGGAGCCTTGTTTTCTATTGTTTTGTTCGTCTCACATGAGATTTAGAATGAGACAAGCACACACCGCCTCTTCTAATTCTTGAGAAGATCACAAAAGGGACGAAATTTTGGATTTCAACGGGAGCTAAGAACTTGAGTGAAATTGTCCCGAGATAGTAGGTTTTTGTTCACCGACTCAGCTATTGAATGTTGTTCGAACTTCGTCTTAGTTAATAGGTTTCGGTAAATCTTTTGTCCCTATTTAAAAAAACATTATTCTCACAAACACCACAAGTGACTTCTAATTAAACACGTACTTCCTTCATCCCATAATATAATATATTATTGCAACCAATATAATGCTATATTTGTTATAACTAGCAATGCGGCCCTCGCAAATGCGAGGGCATCATCTTTAACAAGTTAAAGCTCTTGATGATATAAATTTACGGTGTCATAGATAACACAAATTTCAAATTCTCTCACAAAATTATATGAGGTAAAACATCATATTTGTGATATTATTTTTAAATCATTTTGATTTGTGAAGAATAGTTACTATAACATTTCCAATAACACCTGTCACATATTCTATAATTTATATTTTATTTTTTAGTAACTAAAAGTCCACTGATTTGCTGAGTCGATATCGAAGTTGTAGCAATGCATTAGTGGATTTTTACTGTGACATTCCAAAATATTGTTATTACCACTCTTACACTTACATCATCGTTGAGGTACATGGAGCAATCTTGTGCTGATTCTATATCCTTACACCAATGTGAAATTTTTGATAAAACAACTTAAATCCACGCAAAATAGCATTAAAATAAGAATAAATAAGAAATATGATTATAATTGTTGTTTATTTTACTGTGTCATACGTTCTCACTCGTGGTCCGAATCAATGTCACCATAAATTTGTGTGAATGGGCTTAGAAGTTGGACATGTCTATCTTGAAATTACCATTTGAAATTTTCATAAATAAATGTAGCCAAACATGCATGGCACTGAGCTTTAAATCTAAAATCATATAATAAAGTTTTTTTTATCATTTATATACTTTTTCTCTAACATGTTTTTTTGAAACATTGCACTCTATCGAATGTAATTTATCTAACACGGAGCTTATTCAGCCTTTAGAACTACACCTTTGCAAAACTCGGGCCGGGCCGGGTTTCGGACCAAGCCCGAAAAAGCCCAAAGCTAAAATGTCAAGCCCGAACCCAGCCCGGCCCGACAGTCGGGCCTATAACCGAGCCCGAACCCGGCCCAAACGGGCAAAAACCCAGCCCGGCCCGACAAGCCCGGTCCGAACCTTGCCTAAATTGCAAAAATTGCAGGCCCGAGCCCGACCCGGCCCGACGTTCGAGCTCAAAAATCAAGCCCGAGCCCGGCCCTAGATTTTTGGGCCGGGTTCGGCCGGGTCGTCCGGGCCGGGCTGCCTGGCGCGTGTAGTTGACACGTCCGTTGGGAACCCCAAGAGGAAGGTGTGATGCGCATGATACGCGTACAACACGCGTCCGTTGGGAACCCCAAGAGGAATGTGTGATGCGTACAGCGGCAAGTTTTCCCTCAGTATGAAACCAAGGTTTATCGAACCATGGAGCCAAGAAGCACGTTGAAGGTTGATGGCGGCGGGATGTAGTGCGGCGCAACACCAGAGGCGCCAACGTGGAACCTGCACAACACAACCAAAGTACTTTGCCCCAACGAAACAGTGAGGTTGTCAATCTCACCGGCTTGCTGTAACAAAGGATTAGATGTATAGTGTGGATGATGATTGTTTGCAAACAGTAGAACAAGATTGCAGATTGTATTTCAAGAAGAGAATGGACCGGGGTCCACAGTTCACTAGAGGTGTCTCTCCCATAAGATAAACAGCATGTTGGGTGAACAAATTACGCTTGGGCAATTGACAAATAGAGAGAGCATGACCATGCACATACATATTATGATGAGTATTGTGAGATTTAATTGGGCATTACGACAAAGTACATAGACCGCTATCCAGCATGCATCTATGCCTAAAAAGTCCACCTTCAGTTATCATCCGAATCCCCTCCAGTATTAAGTTGCTAACAACAGACAATTGCATTAAGTATTGCGTAATGTAATCAGTGACTACATCCTTGAACATAGCACCAATGTTTTATCCCTAGTGGCAACAGCACATCCATAACCTTAGAGGTTCTTGTCACCCCTCCAGATTCACGGAGACATGAACCCACTATCGAGCATAAATACTCCCTCTTGGAGTTACTAGCATCAACTTGGCCAGAGCATCTACTAATAACGGAGAGCATGCAAGATCATAAACAACACATAGACATAACTTTGATAATCAACATAACAAGTATTCTCTATTCATCGGATCCCAACAAACGCAACATATAGAATTACAGATAGATGATCTTGATCATGTTAGCAGCACAAGATCCGACAATGAAGCACAATGGGGAGAAGACAACCATCTAGCTACAGCTATGGACCCATAGTCCAGGGGGTAGACTACTCACACATCACTCCGGAGGCGACCATGGCGGCGTAGAGTCCTCCGGGAGATGAATCCCCTCTCCGGCAGGGTGCCGGAGATCTCCAATCCCCCGAGATGGGATTGGCGGCGGCGGCTCTGAGAAGGTTTTCCGTATCGTGGCTCTCGGTCCGGGGGTTTCGCGACGGAGGCTTTAAGTAGGCGGAAGGGCAAGTCAGGAGCGCACGAGGGCCCCACACCAGGGCCGCGCGGCCAGGGCAGGGCCGCGCCGCCTAGGGTTTGGCCACCTCGTGGCCCCACTCGTCTCCTCTTCGGTCTTCTGGAAGCTTCGTGGCAAAATAGGACCCCGGGCGTTGATTTCGTCCAATTCCGAGAATATTTCGTTACTAGGATTTCTGAAACCAAAACAACAGACAAAGACTTCGGCATCTTGTTAATAGGTTAGTTTTAAAATGCACGAATATGACATAATGTGTGCATAAAACATGTAGATAACATCAATAATGTGGCATGGAACATAAGAAATTATCGATACGTTGGAGACGTATCAGCATCCCCAAAGTTCTGCTCGTCCCGAGCAGGTAAAACGATAACAAAGATAATTTCTGGGTGACATGCCATCATAACCTTGATCATACTATTTGTAAAGCATATGTAGCGATGCAGCGATCAAAACAATGTATATGACATGAGTAAACAAGTGAATCATATAGCAAAGACTTTTCATAAATAGTACTTCAAGACAAGCATCAATAAGTCTTGCATAAGAGTTAACTCATAAAGAAATAATTCAAAGTAAAGGTATTGAAGCAACACAAAAGAAGATTAAGTTTCAGCGGTTGCTTTCAACTTGTAACATGTATATCTCATGGATATTGTCAACATAGAGCAATATAATAAGTGCAATATGCAAATATGTAGGAATCAATGCACAGTTCACACAAGTGTTTGCTTCTTGAGGTGGAGAGAAATAGGTGAACTGACTCAACAATGAAAGTAAAAGAATGGTCCTCCATAGAGGAAAAGCATCGATTGCTATATTTGTGCTAGAGCTTTGATTTTGAAAACATGAAACAATTTTGTCAACGGTAGTAATAAAGCATATGTATCATGCAAATTATATCTTACAAGTTGCAAGCCTCATGCATAGTATACTAATAGTGCCCGCACCTTGTCCTAATTAGCTTGAACTACCGGATCATCACAATGCACATGTTTTAACCAAGTGTCACAATGGGGTACCTCTATGCCGCCTGTACAAAGGTCTAAGGAGAAAGCTCGCATTGGATTTCTCGCTATTGATTATTCTCAACTTAGACATCCATACCGGGACAACATAGACAACAGATAATGTACTCCTCTTTTATGCATAAGCATGTAACAACAATTAATAATTTTCTCATATGAGATTGAGGATATATGTCCAAAACTGAAACTTCCACCATGGATCATGGCTTTAGTTAGCGGCCCAATGTTCTTCTCTAACAATATCCATGCTTAACCATAAGGTGGTAGATCTCTCTTACTTCAGACAAGACGAACATGCATAGCAACTCACATGAAATTCAACAAAGAGTAGTTGATGGCGTCCCCAGAAACATGGTTATCGCACAACAAGCAACTTAATAAGAGATAAAGTGCATAAGTACATATTCAATACCACAATAGTTTTTAAGCTATTTGTCCCATGAGCTATATATTGCAAAGGTGAATGATGGAATTTTAAAGGTAGCACTCAAGCAATTTACTTTGGAATGGCGGAGAAATACCATGTAGTAGGTAGGTATGGTGGACACAAATGGCATAGTGGTTGGCTCAAGTATTTTGGATGCATGAGAAGTATTCCCTCTCGATGCAAGGTTTAGGCTAGCAAGGTTTATTTGAAACAAACACAAGGATGAACCGGTGCAGCAAAACTCACATAAAAGACATATTGTAAACATTATAAGAATCTACATCGTCTTCCTTGTTGTTCAAAACTCAATACTAGAAATTATCTAGACCTTAGAGACCAAATATGCAAACCAAATTTTAGCATGCTCTATGTATTTCTTCATTAATGGGTGCAAAGCATATGATGCAAGAGCTTAAACATGAGCACAACAATTGCCAAGTATCACATTACCCAAGACATTTATAGCAATTACTACATGTATCATTTTCCAATTCCAACCATATAACAATTTAACGAAGAAGAAACTTCGCCATGAATACTATGAGTAGAGCCTAAGGACATACTTGTCCATATGCTACAGCGGAGCGTGTATCTCTCCCATAAAGTGAATGCTAGGATCCATTTTATTCAAACAAAACAAAAACAAAAACAAAAACAAACCGACGCTCCAAGCAAAGCACATAAGATGTGACGGAATAAAAATATAGTTTGTGGAGAACCTGATAATGTTGTCGATGAACAAGGGGATGCCTTGGGCATCCCCAAGCTTAGACGCTTGAGTCTTCTTGATATATGCAGGGGTGAACCACCGGGGCATCCCCAAGCTTAGAGCTTTCACTCTCCTTGATCATGTTGCATCATACTCCCTCTTTGATCCTTGAAAACTTCCTCCACACCAAACTCGAAACAACTCATTAGAGGGTTAGTGCACAATAAAAATTAACATGTTCAGAGGTGACATAATCATTCTTAACACTTCGGATATTGCATAAAGCTACGGACATTAATGGATCAAAGAAATTCATCCAACATAGCAAAAGAGGCAATGCGAAATAAAAGGCAGAATCTGTCAAAATAGAACAGTTCGTATTGACGAATTTTAAAATGGCACCAGACTTGCTCAAATGAAAATGCCTAAATTGAATGAAAGTTGCGTACATATCTGAGGATCACTCACGTAAATTGGCATATTTTTCTGAGCTACCTACAGAGAATTTAGCCCAGATTCGTGACAGCAAAGAAATCTGAAACTGCGCAGTAATCCAAATCTAGTATGAACTTTTCTATCAACGACTTTACTTGGCACAACAAAACACTAAACTAAGATAAGGAGAGGTTGCTACAGTAGTAAACAACTTCCAAGACACAAAATAAAAATAAAGTACTGTAGGTAAAAACATGGGTTGTCTCCCATAAGCGCTTTTCTTAACGCCTTTCAGCTAGGCGCAGAAAGTGTGCATCAAGTATTATCGAAGGGTGGTAATTCTACAGTGGGGTGTGGATTTTTCTCAACCAAGCATAGTATATTGATACATAAGTTTTAGCGTCTCCCTTTTCATTAGTCTTGGGCTTGCTACTCTCATCAAACAAATTTTCAGAACAAGCCAAGCATAGTTATTTTCTAGTGCATCATTCATAGCTAAGAGTTTACATGGTATTGGTGCTTTGATCTCCTCCATCATCAATATTATTAGTGTATCTTATTCTATCCATGTCCATCTTTTCAAGGAGACTAACAAAATTAGTATGAGAACCAAGCATATTAAATTTAGCAAAGACCTTTCTAGCTTCTCTTGCTAGACCACCAAATTCTCTAAGAAGGGTTTCTAAAACAAAATCTTTCTTTTCCCCTTCTTCCATATCACCAAGTGTAAGGAACATGTGTTGGATTATAGGATTAAGATTAACAAATTTAGTTTCCAACAGGCGAACTAAATGTGCAGCAGCAATTTCATAAGTAGGCGCAAGGTCTACCAAGTGTCTATCTTCAAAGTCTTCAATGGTACTAACATGATTGAAAAATTCTTCTATATTATTTCTCCCAACTATAGACCCACGTCCTACCGGTATGTCTTTTGTGGTAAAATTAAAAGGAAACATAATGAATCAAGTAAAGAAAATGCAAGTAACTAATTTTTTTGTGTTTTTGATATAGCAAACAAGATAGCAAATAAAGTAAAACTAGCAACTAATTTTTTTGTATTTTGATTTAGTGCAGCAAACAAAGTAGTAAATAAAACTAAGCAAGACAAAAACAAAGTAAAGAGATTGGGAAGTGGAGACTCCCTGCAGCGTGTCTTGATCTCACGGCAACCTTGAAAGTGCTTGATACGACAACACGCGTCCGTTGGGAACCCCAAGAGGAAGGTGTGATGCGTGCGGCAAGTTTTTCCTCGCATGAAACCAAGGTTTATCGAACCAAGAGGGAGCCAAGACGCACGTTGAAGGTTGATGGCGATGTAGTGCGGCGCAACACCAGAGATTCCGCGCAACGTGGAACCCGCACAACACACCAAAGTACTTTGCCCCAACGAAACAAAGAGGTTGTCAATCTCACCGCTTGTCTGTAATAAAGGATTAGATGTATAGTGTGGATGATGATTGTTTGTAAAAAAGAGAACAAGATTGCAAGAGATTGTATTTCAAGAAAGAGAATTGGACCGGGTCCACAGTTCACTAGAGGTGTCTCTCCCATAAGATAAACAGATGTTGGGTGAACAAATTACAATGGGCAATTGACAAATAGAGGGCATGACCATGCACATACATATTATGATGAGTATTGTGAGATTTAATTGGGCATTACGACAAAGTACATAGACCGCTATCCAAGATGCATCTATGCCTAAAAAGTCCACCTTCAGGTTATCATTCGAACCCTCCAGATTAAGTTGCTAACAACAGATAATTGCATTAAGTATTGCGCGTAATGTAATCTGACTACATCCTTGAACATAGCACCAATGTTTTATCCCTAGTGGCAAAAGACATCCATAACCTTAGAGGTTCTTGTCACCCCTCCAGGATTCACGGAGACATGAACCCACTATCGAGCATAAATACTCCTCTTGGAGTTACTAGCATCAACTTGGCCAGAGCATCTACTAATAACGGAGAGCATGCAAGATCATAAACAACACATAGACATAACTTTGATAATCAACATAACAAGTATTCTCTATTCATCGATCCCAACAAACGCAACATATAGAATTACGATAGATGATCTTGATCATGTTAGGCAGCTCACAAGATCCGACAATGAAGCACAATGGGGAGAAGACAACCATCTAGCTACACTATGGACCCATAGTCCAGGGGTAGACTACTCACACATCACTCCGGAGACCATGGCGGCGTAGAGTCCTCCTCGAGATGAATCCCCTCTCACAGGGTGCCGGAGGAGATCTCCTAATCCCGAGATGGGATTGGCGCGCGGCCCTTAGTTTTCCGTATCGTGGCTCTCGGTACTGGGGGTTTCGCGACGGAGGCTTTAAGTAGGCGGAAGGGCAAGTCAGGAGGCGGCACGAGGGGCCCACACCATTGGGCCACGCGGCCAGGGCAGGGGCCGCGCCGCCCTAGGGTTTGGCCACCTCGTGGCCCCACTTCGTCTCCTCTTCGGTCTTCTGGAAGCTTCGTGGCAAAATAGGACCCTGGCGTTGATTTCGTCCAATTCCGAGAATATTTCGTTACTAGGATTTCTGAAACCAAAAACAGCAGAAAACAGAAACGGCACTTCGGCATCTTGTTAATAGGTTAGTTCCAGAAAATGCACGAATATGACATAAAGTGTGCATAAAACATGTAGATAACATCAATAATGTGGCATGGAACATAAGAAATTATCGATACGTTGAGACGTATCGTACAACCAGCAAGTTTCCCTCGCAAGAAACCAAGGTTTAATCGAACCAAGAGGGAGTCAAGAAGCACGTTGAAGGTTGATGGCGAGGATGTAGTGCGGCGCAACACCAGATTCCGCGCTAACGTGGAACCCGCACAACACAACTAAAGTGCTTTGCCCCAACGAAACAAAGAGGTTGTCAATCTCACCGGCTTTTAACAAAGGATTAGATGTATAGTGTGGATGATGATTGTTTGCGAAAACAGTAGAACAATATTGCAGTAGATTGTATTTCAGTATAGAGAATTGGACCGGGTCCACAGCTCACTAGAGGTGTTCTCCCATAAGATAAACACATGTTGGGTGAACAAATTACAGTTGGGCAATTGATAAATAGAGAGGGCATGACCATGCACATACATATTATGATGAGTATTGTGAGATTTAATTGGGCATTACGACAAAGTACATAGACCGCTATCCAACATGCATCTATGCCTAAAAAGTCCACCTTCAGTTATCATCCGAACCCTCCAAGATTAAGCTAACAACAGCACAATTGCATTAAGTATTGCGCGTAATGTAATCAGACTACATCCTTGAACATAGCACCAATGTTTTATCCCTAGTGGCAACAAAGACATCCGTAACCTTAGTGGTTCTTGTCACTCCTCCGATTCACGGAGACATGAACCCACTATCGAGCATAAATACTCCCTCTTGGAGTTACTAGCATCAACTTGGCCAGAGCATCTACTAATAACGGAGAGCATGCAAGATCATAAACAACACATAGACATAACTTTGATAATCAACATAACAAGTATTCTCTATTCATCGATCCCAACAAACGCAACATATAGAATTACAGATAGATGATCTTGATCATGTTAGGCAGCTCACAAGATCCGACAATGAAGCACAATGGGGAGAAGACAACCATCTAGCTACAGCTATGGACCCATAGTCCAGGGGTAGACTACTCACACATCACTCCGGAGGCGACCATGGCGGCGTAGAGTCCTCCCGGAGATGAATCCCCTCTCCGGCAGGTGCCGAGGCGATCTCCGAATCCCGAGATGGGATTGGCGGCGCGGTGTCTCAAGAAGTTTTCCGTATCGTGGCCCCGCATCGGGGGTTTCGCGACGAGGCTTTGGCAGGCGGAAGGCAGGTCAGGGGGCCACGAGGGCCCCACACCACAGGTCGGCGCGGCCAAGGGCCAGGCCGCGCCGCCCTATGGTGTCGCCACCTCGTGGCCCCACTTCGTCTCCTCTTCGGTCTTCTAGAAGCTTCGTGGCAAAATAGGATCCTGGGCGTTGATTTCGTCCAATTCGAGAATATTTCGTTACTAGGATTTGAAACCAAAAACAGCAAAACAAAGAACTCACACTTCGATCTTGTTATAGGTTAGTTCCAAATGCACGAATATGACATAAAGTGTGCATAAAACATGTAGATAACATCAATAATGTGGCATGGAACATAAGAAATTATCGATACGTCGAGACGTATCAGCATCCCCAAGTTCTCTCGTCCCCAGCAGGTAAAACGATAACAAAGATAATTTCAAGTGACATGCCATCATAACCTTGATCATACTATTTGTAAAGCATATGTAGTGAATGAAGCGATCAAACAATGTATATGACATGAGTAAACAAGTGAATCATATAGCAAAGACTTTTCATGAATAGTACTTCAAGACAAGCATCAATAAGTCTTGCATAAGAGTTAACTCATAAAGCAATAATTCAAAGTAAAGGCATTGAAGCAACACAAAGGAAGATTAAGTTTCAGCGGTTGCTTTCAACTTGTAACATGTATATCTCATGGATATTTGTCAACATAGAGTAATATAATAAGTGCAATATGCAAGTATGTAGCAATCAATGCACAGTTCACACAAGTGTTTGCTTCTTGAGGTGGAGAGAAATAGGTGAACTGACTCAACAATGAAAGTAAAAGAATGGTCCTCCATAGAGGAAAGCATCGATTGCTATATTTGTGCTAGAGATTTTATTTTGAAAACATGAAACAATTTTGTCAACGGTAATAAAGCATATGTATCATGTAAATTATATCTTACAAGTTGAAAGCCTCATGCATAGTATACTAATAATGCCCGCACCTTGTCCTAATTAGCTTGGACTACCGGATCATCGCAATGCACATGTTTTAACCAAGTGTCACAATGGGGTACCTCTATGCCGCTGTACAAAGGTCTAAGGAGAAAGCTCGCATTGGATTTCTCGCTATTGATTATTCTCAACTTAGACATCCATACCGGACAACATAGACAACAGATAATGGACTCCTCTTTTATGCATAAGCATGTAACAACAATTAATTTTCTCATTTGAGATTGAGGATATTGTCCAAAACTGAAACTTCCACCATGAATCATGGCTTTAGTTAGCGGCCCAATGTTCTTCTCTAACAATATGCATGCTTAACCATAAGGTGGTAGACCTCTCTTACTTCAGACAAGACGAACATGCATAGCAACTCACATGATATTCAACAAAGAATAGTTGATGGCGTCCCAACATGGTTATCGCACAACAAGCAACTTAATAAGAGATAAAGTGCATAAGTACATATTCAATACCACAATAGTTTTTAAGCTATTTGTCCCATGAGCTATATATTGTAAAGGCGAATGATGGAATTTTAAAGGTAGCACTCAAGCAATTTACTTTGAAATGGCGGAGAAATACCATGTAGTAGGTAGGTATGGTGGACACAAATGGCATAGTGGTTGGCTCAAGTATTTTGGATGCATGAGAAGTATTCCCTCTCGATACAAGGTTTAGGCTAGCAAGGTTATTTGAAACAAACACACAAGGATGCAAAAAACTCACATAAAAGACATATTGTAAACATTATAAGACTCTACACCGTCTTCCTTGTTGTTCAAACTCAATACTAGAAATTATCTAGACTTTAGAGAGACCAAATATGCAAACCAAATTTTAGCATGCTCTATGTATTTCTTCATTAATAGGTGCAAAGTATATGATGCAAGAGCTTAAACATGAGTACAACAATTGCCAAGTATCACATTACCCAAGACATTTATAGCAATTACTACATGTATCATTTTCCAATTCCAACCATATAACAATTTAACGAAGAAGAAACTTCGCCATGAATACTATGAGTAGAGCCTAAGGACATACTTGTCCATTTGCTACAGCGAGCGTGTCTCTCTCCCACAAAGTGAATGCTAGGATCCATTTTATTCAAACAAAACAAAAACAAAAACAAACTGACGCTCCAAGAAAAACACATAAGATGTGACGGAATAAAAATAGTTTCAGGGGAGGAACCCGATAATGTTGTCGATGAAGAAGGATGCCTTGGGCATCCCCAAGCTTAGACGCTTGAGTATTCTTAGAATATGCAGGGGTGAACCACCGGGCATCCCCAAGCTTAGAGCTTTCACTCTCCTTGATCATGTTGCATCATACTCCTCTCTTGATCCTTGAAAACTTCCTCCACACCAAACTCGAAACAACTCATTAGAGGGTTAGTGCACAATAAAAATTAATATGTTCAGAGGTGATATAATCATTCTTAACACTTCTGGACATTGCATAAAGCTACTGGATATTAATGGATCAAAGAAATTCATCCAACATAGCAAAAGAGGCAATGCGAAATAAAAGGCAGAATCTGTCAAAACAGAACAGTTCGTATTGACGAATTTTAAAATGGCACCAGACTTGCTCAAATGAAAATGCCCAAATTGAATGAAAGTTACGTACATATCTGAGGATCACGCACGTAAATTGGCATATTTTTCTGAGCTACCTACAGAGAGGCAGGTCGGAATTCGTGACAGCAAAGAAATCTGAAACTGCGCAGTAATCCAAATCTAGTATGAACTTTTCTATCAAAGACTTTACTTGGCACAACAAAACACAAAACTAAGATAAGGAGAGGTTGCTACAGTAGTAAACAACTTCCAAGACACAAAATAAAAACAAAGTACTGTAGTAAAAACCATGGGTTGTCTCCCATAAGCGCTTTTCTTTAACGCCTTTCAGCTAAGTGTGTATCAAGTATTATCAAGAGACGAAGTATCAACATCATAATTTGTTCTAATAATAGAATCATAAGGTAACTTCATTCTCTTTCTAGGAAAGTGTTCCATACCTTTCTTGAGAGGAAATTGATATTTTATATTACCTTCCTTCATATCAATGATGGCACCAACAGTTCGAAGAAAAGGTCTTCCCAATATAATGAGACAAGATGCATTGCATTCAATATCCAAGACAACAAAATCAACGGGGACAAGGTTATTGTTAACAGTAATGCGAACATTATCAACTTTCCCCAAAGGTTTCTTTGTAGAATGATCACAAGATTAACATCCAAATAACAATTTTTCAGCGGTGGCAAGTCAAGCATATTATAGATTTTCTTAGGCATAACAGAAATACTTGCACCAAGATCACATAAAGCATTACAATCAAAATCTTTGACCTTCATCTTAATGATGGGCTCCCAACCATCTTCTAGCTTTCTAGGAATAGAGGCTTCGCGCTCTAGTTTCTCTTCTTTAGCTTTTATGAGAGCATTTGTAATATGTTGCGTGAAAGCTAAATTTATAGCACTAGCATTAGGAGTTTTAGCAAGTTTTTGCAAGAACTATATAACTTCAGAAATGTGGCAATCATCAAAATTCAAACCATTATAATTAAATCAATGGGATCATCATCCCCAATGTTGGAAAAAATTTCAGCAGTTTTATCACAAGCAGTTTCAGCAGTTTTCGCAATTTCAGGCAGTTTCTCGCGCCTTGCATTAGAAGTGGAAACATTGCTAACACCAATTCTTTTATTATTAATAGTAGGAAGTGCAGCAACATGTGTAGCATTAGCATTACTAGTGGTGGTAATAGTCCAAACTTTAGCTACATTCTTCTTTTTAGCTAGTTTTTCATTTTCTTCTCTATCCCACCTAGCACGCAGTTCAGCCATTAATCTTATATTCTCATTAATTCTAACTTGGATGGCATTTGCTGTAGTAACAATTTTATTTTCAATATCCCTATTTAGCATAATTTTATTAATTAAAGAAGATTGTGACGCAGACATGTATGAGATTCGGTTTTCAGCATTTGCAAGTTTAGTTTGCATCCCAAAATCTCCATATTCAGATTTTCAAGTTGATTTCCTATATTCTTCAACAAGGTAGATTGTTCATTCATAGTTTTAGTAAACAATTTATTTTGCTCATATTGTGATTGCATAAAGCTCTTGGTAGATCTTTCAATTTCTAACATCTTTTCCTCATTAGGTGAAACATATCTACCATAAGAGTTACCATTAGCAGGATATGGCATAGAGTTATTGTAGTTGTTATTCTTAATGAAATTCACATCAACATAATCTTTTTGAGCAGTCAACGAAGCTAACGGAACATTATTAGGATCAACATTAGTCCTACCATTCACAAGCATAGACATAATAGCATCAATCTTATCACTCAAGGAAGAGGTTTCTTCGACAGAATTTACCTTCTTACCTTGTGGAGCTCTTTCCGTGTGCCATTCGAGTAATTGATCATCATATTATCAAGAAGCTTTGTTGCTTCACCAAGAGTGATGGACATAAAGGTACCTCTAGCAGCTGAATCCAATAAATTCCGCGAAGAAAAATTTAGTCCTGCATAGAAGGTTTGGATGATCATCCAAGTAGTCATCCATGGGTTGGGCAATTTTTAACCAGAGATTTCATTCTTTCCCAAGCTTGAGCAACATGTTCAGTATCTAATTGTTTAAAATTCATTATGCTACTCCTCAAAGATATAATTTTAGCAGGGAGATAATATCTACCAATAAAAGCATCCTTGCATTTAGTCCATGAATCAATACTATTCTTAGGCAAGATAGCAACCAATCTTTAGCTCTTCCTCTTAATGAAAAAGGAACAATTTTAATTTTATAATGTCACCATCTACATCCTTATACTTTTGCACACATAGTTCAACAAAATTATTAAGATGGGCAGCAGATCATCAGAACTAACACCAGAAAATTGCTCGCATAACAAGATTCAAGAAAGCAGGTTAATTTCAAAAAATTCTGCTGTAGTAGCGGTGGAGCAATAGGTGTGCATAAGAAATCATTATTATTTGTGGTTGTGAAGTCACACAACTTAGTGTTTTCAGGAGTATTCATTTTAGCAACAGTAAATAAAGCAAACTAGATAAAGTAAATGCAAGTAACTAATTTTTTTATGTTTTTGATATAGCAAACAAGATAGCAAATAAAGTAAAACTAGCAACTAATTTTTTTGTATTTTGATTTAGTGCAGCAAACAAAGTAGTAAATAAAACAAAGCAAGACAAAAACAAAGTAAAGAGATTGGGAAGTGGAGACCCCCCTGCGGCGTGTCTTGATCTCCCGGCAATGGCGCCGTAAATTTGCTTGATGCGTGTAGTTGGCACGTCCGTTGGGAACCCCAAGAGGAAGGTGTGATGCGCACAGCGGCAAGTTTCCCTCAGTAAGAAACCAAGGTTTAATCGAACCAGGAGTCAAGAAGCACGTTGAAGGTTGATGGCGGCGATGTAGTGCGGCGCAACACCGAGATTCCGGCCAACGTGGAACCTGCACAACACAACCAAAGTACTTTGCCCCAACGAAACATTGAGGTTGTCAATCTCACCGGCTTGCTCGTAACAAAGGATTAGATGTATAGTGTGGATGATGATTGTTTGAAAAAAGAGAACAAAGATTGCAGAGATTGTATTTCAGATAGAGAATTGGACCGGGTCCACAGTTCACTAGAGGTGTCTCTCCCATAAGATAAACACATGTTGGGTGAACAAATTACAGTTGGGCAATTGACAAATAGAGAGATGACCATGCACATACATATTATGATGAGTATTGTGAGATTTAATTGGGCATTACGACAAAGTACATAGACCGCTATCCAAATGCATCTATGCCTAAAAAGTCCACCTTCAAATTATCATCCGAACCCTCCGTATTAAGTTGCTAACAACAGACAATTGTATTAAGTATTGCGCGTAATGTAATCAGTGACTATATCCTTGAACATAGCACCAATGTTTTATCCCTAGTGGCAAAGACATCCGTAACCTTAGTGGTTCTTGTCACTCCTCCATTCACGGAGACATGAACCCACTATCGAGCATAAATACTCCTCTTGGAGTTACTAGCATCAACTTGGCTAGAGCATCTACTAATAACGGAGAGCATGCAAGATCATAAACAACACATAGACATAACTTTGATAATAAACATAACAAGTATTCTCTATTCATCGGATCCCAACAAACGCAACATATAGAATTACAGATAGATGATCTTGATCATGTTAGGCAGCTCACAAGATCCGACAATGAAGCACAATGGGAGAAGACAACCATCTAGCTACAGCTATGGGCCCATAGTCCAGGGGTAGACTACTCACACATCACTCCGGAGGCGACCATGGCGGCGAGTCCTCGGGAGATGAATCCCCTCTCCGGCAGGTGCCGGAGGCGATCTCCCGAATCCCCCGAGATGGGATTGGCGGCGGCGGCGTCTCGAAGGTTTTCCGTATCGTGGCTCTCGACTGGGGGTTCGCGACGGAGGCTTTAAGTAGGCGGAAGGGCAGGGGCCACACGAGGGCCCACACCACAGTCGGCGCGGCCAAGGGCCGCCGCCGCCCTATGGTGTCGCCACCTCGTGGCCCCACTTCGTCTCCTCTTCGGTCTTCAAGCTTCGTGGCAAAATAGGACCCCGGGCGTTGATTTCGTCCAATTCCGAGAATATTTCGTTACTAGGATTTCTGAAACCAAAAACCAAACAGGAATCGGCACTTCGGCATCTTGTTAATAGGTTAGTTCCAGAAAATGCACGAATATGACATAAAGTGTGCATAAAACATGTAGATAACATCAATAATGTGGCATGGAACATAAGAAATTATCGATACGTCGGAGACGTATCACTGCCCATGCCCAGCTGTATTTGAAACCAATTACACCATTTGTTCATAATAACTGATTAAGAATGAGTTGTCATAGACCCCATGGCGTGTGCTCTTAGGGCAATGACCGATCGTATTACCAAGTTGTGGAGAAAGACTTGGTATCCAACGCTCCAACCTAAATAATTGTGGAGTAAGATTCATGCTCAATATTTGTAAATAATCAGAAATTCAATTTGGCTCCCGGGTGTATATCTTCCTCTATCAAAAAATTATATTTGAAAGTGTCAACAAAAATTTACAAAAAAATTGAGAACCAGCCTATGGTTGGATAGTTAGGAGGGCAGTAGCACTCCAACCTACAAGAGTTCAAACCCCCAACACTTGATGTCTCATAAAGGCGAATATTCTTCAGTGGAAGGCGACGTTCCCGTCGACAACAAGGCACCTGAGGTGACTTCGTCAATCTCAAGATCCGTTGGATCTAGTTCATGAACCAGTCTCTCGGAGGTGCTCATGGGGGTAGGACATGCGTGCGTTCATAGGGATGAGTGTGTGCACGTATCTGTGAGCGTCTCCATTTGTACTGTATTTCGCAAAAATTTACCAAATTTTTACATTTACATCTCAATAATATATATGAGTTCGTCAAGTTTCATGAAAATATAATATTTTGTGTGATCTATGTAAAAATGATAAAATTTATCTTCTCATCACTAAATTTTGTCTTTTTACACAAGGCATATGACAAGTCGGTTTTCCCTCAAACGACTTTGTAAGCGTTTAGGACGTAAAGATGTACGTGAATCTTTTACTTCAATTTTTTTTAATTTTTTTAAAATATGTGTAAGATGCATTGGAAAATGAATGGAGCATATGCTCCCATGTTCCAAAAGTCCACTCCCATAAATAATCCCTTTTTTATATATCATACATACACGTGCACTACTTTGTACTACCCCGTCCCAAAAAAGATGTTACAATTTTTTCAAATTTTGGATATATCCATACACTATATAGTGTAAAAATAAATCTGAATTTAGACAAATTTTCTACATCCTTCATCGAGAGGGAGGGGCAATTTTTTCTTCCAATTGTTTAAATATACTCAATTCATGTGTAGTATAAATCACTTCACACTATTTAGCCTAATGTCCAGCGTCGTCTTCTAGGCTGCCGGGCTTGACAGCGGGAGGACGACAGCAGCTCGACACACAACACATCCTCCTCGCCGGCACTCTCGCTCAGCTGCTCTTGCGAGCGTGGCCTATGACATATGTGGTTACTAAAAATACTGAATTCTGATTTTAATATGTTTCACGCCATACTCCAGAAACATGTGGTTTCAGAAATTTACACACACGCGCTTGCATAGTACACAAACAACATATCTAAACCTTTTAAAATAAATTGATCTAAATATGACGGGATAAACAAATAGGCGTGTACATGTATGGCTTACTTAGACGTGATTAAATAGAACTCTTACGATGAAGAAAGAAAGATAATACCCTTTACTCTTAGAAGTCGTTTGGAAGCCAGTCTTTCATTTCGTTTGTAGCATTTTAAAATAAATATATGTATTCATTTTATTTACATTGTAATTCCAGAAATGGACAATTGTTTGGTTGCCACAGGAATTGCAAATGACAGCAGAATTCAATATTGAATTTGTAAATGGCTTCCATAGAGAAACGCAAATGACAGGTCTCAGCTCGGAATCGTGTTTACACATGGCGTCATTTGTTGAATTTCATAAATGAAATGACGGTCCAATTCTGTGGCAACCAAACAGCTCACCTATGGAATTTCAAAATAAATTTCAGGATTTCAGGCCCAAATGATGGATACCAAACGACTTCTTATGGGAAAGAGACTTAGGTTTCCATATTTTTCCTTAAACTACACATTTATTTGCCTTAGACTTTCCATGTCAAACGAAGAAATTGGTACGGAGTATTATTTTTGTCATAAAACCCCAGCTGTAAGTTACAGGCCTAACTGTAGTGGACTGGATATTTTGTCAAGAAAATAAATAGATCGTGTCACGTTTGCGTAAATATTCATTTCTTAGTAAATCCCGGTCGTAAATTACAAATCCAATGATAATTTTTTTTGGATGATGTGGGCCTCTTGTCTCCGTTTAAAACCTCTTATTTTGCTTTTAGTATATAATAGAATAGATAGATAAGGTTGTATGTATCCGTAATGCCTTTAGGACATTTGTTGCACAGGTTATGTGCAATTGGAATCTTCGCAATATTAATATATTTGTTTTATAAAAAATGTACAATATAACCGTATCAAGCGAAAATGTTCGGTGAAAACTAAGTTATGCAAAAAAATCAACGAAGACCACATTTAATTCATTTACAAAATGCTTACATACACCACATGTTAGAAATATGATGTTCTATGAACATGGTAAACCTCAAGTTCCAACTCACAATCATTTGAAATGCATGTGACAAACAAATTTAGCACAAACATAGATGTTTTACTATTTTCCATTATTTAGTTTCTTTCAAACAAACGGTGGAACACTGCCGTTTCAATTGGATAGAAGAAAAAAAGTTTATGTACAAAAAACTGCATTTTCTTAAAGAGGGAACAAAGCTAAATCCCTGAACCTAGTTAGCAGTTTATCTGTATTTTTAGATTGTGTTTCGAATTTGGATTTAAGTTTTGGTGACATGATTGATATGTTCTCTACGTGACAATCTTTTGTGTGAATTTTCGCAACTTTTGGAGCGACGCTTTTGAATGGAAAATGATCCTGTTCCCCCGGGGGCTGCGCTCGCTCGCAACCTCCGGGTGCGTAGCCCTCCGATGCCCAGAATCACGTGGTTGTCGTTCTCCTTGGCCCCACCAACCACAGCCCAGAAAAACCTCCAACCTTATCTTTGCTCTGCGATTCCCCTGATTTGCCTCGATGAAGCGCCGGAGTATACCTGCCGCCTGGAGCTCGGCCGCCTCGCCGTTGGGAGCTCGGCCGCCTCGCCGCCTAGAGCTAGCCCACCTCGCCGCCTGGAGCTCGTCGCGCTTCGCCGTTTCGACGCAATCAAGGGAGGGCCATGCTCGCCGTGGAGCTCCGGCTGGCCTCGACTCCCTCCGACGACGGCGAGCTCCGCCCTTGGCCGCTATCTTCGCCGACCTCCTCCCCTGCAACCATCGGTGAGCAGAGGTTGCCCCAACGGAGGGTCTACGGGTGCTACAAGCACCTCCATGTGTTGGCCACTCGCGTCTCTAGGGGCTTGCTGCTGGCCGTACAGGGCACTGCTACCTTAGGCACTTCGCGTTGCTGCTGGCCGAGGCCGGCGTTTCTACCTTGGTCATATGGAGTTGCTGCCTCGGGGGGCGGCATTGCTGCAAACGGCGGTGGCGGTTGATACAAATTTTCTGGCGAATTCTCCGTCAATTTCTTCGTTCTGTAGATTTTGCTACATGTGAACATTTTGTTGCTACAATCGTTCTATGATTTTCCTATGTTAGTGTATATATTTTGTTACTAAGTATTTCAGTGATGTATTCGGTGAAGTTTGTTTTCATACAATAGAAATGACCTCGCCCGGAAACATTGTAAAAAATGTTGTGATGCTATATTATTTTTGCTATATTTGTTTTGTTGTTTTGCTACTTTAGTATAGAAATTCTCCGTTGATGTTTTAGAGGATTTGCAACATATGAATAAAAAAAATTGCTACAATTTATTTACGATTTTGCTACATTTGCGTAATATGTTTGCTACATGGTCTCCGGCGAGATCTCCGGCGAGCCCAGCCTTTTTATTTTCTTTTCTGAACGAACCGTTTTTTGCTTCAGTCATTTGCTGCCGGGGGTGATTTTTTGCTGCCGGAGATGTTTTTTTGCTACATGCAAATCTGACCGTCAAAATGGAAGCCCAATTGGGAGTTGCCCCAGGCCCTTTTGAAACAAGCACCCAGTTCAAGTACGGCACGTCAAAGGTAAGGCTGGCAATGGGTCGGGTTTGGTCGGGTCAACCTAAACTAGACCCATGCCCATCACCCTTATCGGGCACACCTGTGACCCACAACCCTACCCATGGGTAAGGAACGAGACCCATGCCCAAACCCATCGGGCAACCCAACCCTATCGGGCAACCCATCGGGTACAAAAAATGGAGAGTTTGACGCAACCAAATATCTAGAACACATCGGCACATTGTTGGGATGCTAGGACAAAGAGTGGTGTATTCCCGTTCATGGCTTTGTGACTGAAAGTAGTACTAATAAGCACATGTTTGGTGTCTAGATAAAAGAGCTTTGTGTGTAAATGATGTATATTGTCTACATGTATAATGTATGTGTATCATAGCTTACGTACCATATAAAATTATGCAATTATTTTAATTAGTAATATTAATCGGGTGACCCATCGGGCAACCCGTGGGCATAGACTGATACCCATGCCCGACCCACGACTAATCGGGTTGCCCATGGGTTATTTCCATGGGCGAACATCGGGACCCATACCCTACCCATTTGGGTCGGGTGCCCATGGGCGGACGTACCCATGGGTCGAATTGCCGGCTTGAGTCACAGGTCGTCGTGGTAGTTGAGTAGTGTAGTGGGTACTGTGTAGTGGGTACTGTGGAGTGTGGACTGGGTCAATCCGATTAGTTACACAAAACTGAAGCAACAGCCGACGCGCCCCATCGCACTAGGATGGATCCAGAGCTCCCCGCCAGTTCGCCGGCAATGCCGAGCAGCGACGGCGGGCCATCGCCGCCGCGTCGCCTGGTCTTCGCCTTCTACCTCACCGGCCACGGATTCGGCCACGCCACCCGCGCCATCGAGGTTCCGCCCCTTCCCTCCCAGCTCTCCTCCTCCGGCAATTTCGACCAGCACGATCTCATCTCGTCCGTTTCGCCGACAATTTGACTCCGCTGGCCTGGGAATTCGCAGGTGGTGCGGCACCTGGTCGCGGCGGGGCACGAGGTGCACGTGTCGACGGCGGTGCCGGAGTTCGTCTTCACCGCCGAGCTGCGCTCGCCCCTCGTCCACGTCCGCAAGGTCCTCCTCGACTGCGGCGCCGTCCAGTCCGACCCGCTCACCGTCGACCCCCTCGCCTCCCTCGAGAAGGTCCCGCACAGAGAATTCCTCACTCCCTGTGCTGTGTGCTACTGGTTTGCCTCTGCCGCGCGTTGTGCCTGTCTGACCATAATGTGATTATGCAATGCAGTACCATCAGACGGCGGTGGTGCCCCGGGAGTCGATCCTGAAGACGGAGGCGGAGTGGCTCGGCGCCGTCAAGGCAGACCTAGTGGTACTGCTGCTACTCTGCTGTGTTATGACCATGATTCAGTCAATGTCAAATCGATGCCTCTGTATCATGGCTACAATGTATGAACTGAGTGGTGTTGCTTCTGGGATAGGTCTCCGATGTTGTTCCTGTGGTGTGCAGGGCGGCTGCAGATGCGGGTATCCGCTCGGTGTGCATTGGGAATTTTAGGTGAGCTCTTGTTTTTCCTCTGTGTTTCTGCTGTATTGCCTGAAACCATTAGCATATGGTGTCCTTTATTCCCTTGCTTGCTATATGATGTCCTGCGCTTGCACTAGAAATAGCAGTGGTCTCAAGTTTGCATTTGATTTTGCTATGTACAAATTGCAGTTGGGACTACATATATGCGGAGTACATTGTGGGGGCCGGGTATCATCACAGATCTATTGTTTGGCAGGTTCACTTTCACTATTTTCAGGATCACTATATTGCTTTTTCTTTCCTTTGCAAGTGTTCAAATTTTGATCTTAAGGCTATCTGCAAATAATTCTTGATTCTGTGGTGTATGTTCTGACTCTCTGCTACTGTGCCCTTTAACACTGTCGTTTTTTCTGCATTTGTGCTCATGAACACCTTTACTGACGATGATCTATCTTATCAACATTTACAGATAGCGGAGGATTATTCTCATTGTGAGATCTTACTTCGCCTACCTGGATACTGTCCTAGTATGTGCAATTGTTCCTTTTTTGGCAAAAATGTATGCTTGACTTCTCAATAATAAACAGAATTGAATGTTTCTTTCGCTCTTTAGTGCCAGCTTTTCGTGATGTCACTGACGTGCCTCTTGTCGTAAGAGGTTTGCGCAAATCTAGATCTGAGGTTTGTGTGATTCTGCTAGAGAAGGATGTGCCACAGGCTTGAACACCTCCCTTGTTTCCTAATTTTTATTTTTTTGTAAATTGATCTACTAGGTGAGGAAGGACCTCGGGATTGTGGAGAATGCTAAGGTTGTCATTTTCAATTTTGGTGGACAGGTGGGTTTAAGAGACATATTTCTTTACTTTCTGCAGTAAAGGGGAACACAAACACTAGACTTTAGAAGTACTCATGGTAATAAAAAATTTAGCTAGAAGATCAACTTGAAGTAACATGTAGTTATTTGAAATTTCAAGGGTATTAGATATTATCTACACACATCATTTTGAAGTGATGTTCCTCAAACATTAAGATCATTTTGAACACACTTTATACTAATTTTCAGAAGAAAGATATATGTGTGAATAAGATTGCACTGCTTTGTTAAAATCAGAAATCTTCTATGTTCTATGTTGAATGGTCCTATCATCTTATGCTTTTATGTTTATGAGATAAGCATCTCAATGTGCTATTATCCCCAGCCAGCAGGATGGAAACTGAAGCAAGAATGGCTGCCTGATGGTTGGATCTGTTTGGTATGTTTTTTCTGTGGTAGAGTTCTGTTCTTTATAAATGTGTGTGTATTACTGAAGCAAACTTAGTACTCTCTTCATAAAGGTATGTGGCGCATCTGATTCTCAAGAGCTTCCCCCAAACTTCATTAAGCTTGCGAAAGATACTTACACACCAGATGTTATGGCTGCATCTGACTGCATGCTTGGTAATAAATAGCATTATGTGTTGACTGCTGATTTTATTTTTATTCTTGCTAGACACTTACTCTCAGTCTCGTATAGGAAAAGTCGGATATGGAACTGCAAGTGAGGCTTTGGCCTACAAACTGCCATTTGTGTTTGTCCGCAGAGATTATTTTAACGAAGAGCCATTTTTGCGGAATTTGCTTGAGGTTGAAACATTTCTTACCATCACAGTATAATAGAGATAACTTAGTATAGCTATGTTAAAAATACCTTAATGTGGTGTCCTCTGTCCGCCTTTTTTCAGCATTACCACAACAGTATTGAGATGATTAGAAGGGATTTTCTTTCTGGGCACTGGAAACCTTATCTGTTACGCGCTCTAACACTTCAACCATGCTATGATGGCCCAATAAATGGTGGTCAGGTAATTTCCGGCATGTTCCCCAACAGGGGGATCCTATATTATTGTTGCATAATCACATCCTAGTTTGTCAGGACTTGAACTATTCATGCAATCAATTGCGGGACAATCGGCTAGTGTAATCATCTTAATATCAGAAAACACATGGCACAGGCTTGAATCCGGAAAATCCTACTCAAAATCCACAGAAATAACCCATCCAGTCCATGGTTAATGACAATAGAACTCTGATCATTAGCGAGACAATGTGCCACTGCATTGAGCTATGCTACTGCCTACAGTCAATTCGATTAGAACATTTGCTATGCTACTGCCTACAGTCACTGTGACATTAACACCCTCATACTGATATATACACCAAAAAGATAAATTATTAGATCACTAAATCAACTATATCATACAGAAGTCATATTCTTTTTAGAAAAATCGGACTAGAAAGGTAACCCTGGCTTGAGTTACTGAAAGTCATAATATTTGTCAGTAAGCTAAAACTTGTCCATGCAGGTGGCTGCTCGGACCCTTCAGGACATTGCTGTTGGAAAGAAGTGTGTTTCTGACAAAGTGAGACATTCTACACGATTGTTAACTGATCAGTGAGATTACACACTATTTTAATATGTGATTATTATAGAGATGTATTTCCATACCCAGTAGTCCACTCATTATATGTCTTTGCATCTGCCTTCACCCGAAATTCTCTGGTTCTTGTACTTCATATGCAAAATACTTGTTTCCTAAGGGAGGTGGAAGGACCAGTAGCGTACTCTATGTTTTACGGCAAGTAAAATTATCACTTGTTGACCACAGATCTGGTTTCTTTTTTTCATATCCAAACAAGATTAGAGTTGTAAGTAACTTTTCAGAAAAGCCTGCTTTAGTGTTGTGGTGTGAACTTACCAACCTATTCTATCTGTAATTACAGTTTAATGGGGCAAGACGATTGCAAGATGCAATAGTGTTAGGGTATCAACTACAAAGGACTCCTGGGAAAGATGTAGAAATTCCTGACTGGTATTCTCTTTCCGGCGCAGAAATTGGGGCTCATCCAATTTTAGAAAATATTGAAAAAGAAGGAAGCGCAGAATCGTGAGTTTACTGTGTTTCTCGTATTTTGATACTTTTCCAGGTGATAAATTTTGGTTACTGACTAATATCGGTTCTGGTAGATGCTGTGAAGACTTTGAGATACTTCATGGCGACCTGCAAGGCTTAACAGATACCATGACATTTTTGAAGAGCTTATCTGGACTTGCTGGAAGTGAGTTCAAGAATTCTGAGGTGCAATCCCGAGAGAGAACTGCTGCATCTGTGCTCTTTGACTGGGAGGTACTAATATTCCATTCCTTTGTGTTAATTTTTTAACCTGTGCCACTATATGAACCAAGTATTGCTAATTGCTTTCCTTGTAAAACCAGATAATATCTTCCTAAATTTGAGAAAATAACCAGATTTTAGTATTCTGTGAAGTTTCGTTTTGAAATTTGCTAATATATAATTTTCGCCTACTATTTAGGTTCAATCAATATCAACTGTGGTTCATTTTTTATTTAGTTTGCACAGACGATGTAGAGCTAACTTGTCATGCCGGTTTCAAGTTTTGTCATGAAGTGCAACTCGATGGAAAATTGTATGATAGTGTGCATATATTTTTTCAGTTTCACATTGTTGACCACAATTTCTACCATGTTAGCTCCATAGCCCTTATGCAGTGCAACATGTGTTCAAACATGCCACCTTTGCTTTTTTATTTTGCCAAAAGTTCTGTTTATTTCATTGATCTTTCCTTTTATCATGTTTATTTTGTTTTCCCGTATTGGATCATATACATGACTTTGTCAAGCATTTGTGGAAGGAGGAATGGGCACTTAATTTGTCTTGTTGTGAAGTTATTGACAACGGAAGTTAGTTATCTGAAATACTGGATAAATGATTGGTTCTTATAATTATTTTTCTCTTGATTCGTTTGCAGAGGGAGATATATGTAGCAAGGGCACCTGGACGGTTAGATGTCATGGGTGGCATTGCCGACTATTCAGGAAGTCTTGTTTTGCAGGTATACTTAACTGCAGGTGAAAAATGACATGTATGTATTTGATTTTACATTAGATTGTATAATATTACTTTCTCCCTCCGTTTCCTAAATATAGGACGTTTTAGGAACAGAGGTTGTAACTCTTAGGAATATTTTATGGTCCCAAGACTACCATCAACATCTGTTGCAACTGATACAAGCAACCTTATCCTCTAGAATAACGAAATGATTTTAGCTCATATTGTGTATCTTTAAGCTCAGTATGCTGTGCAAAAACCTAGAATTGACTTTTCATGAATCTACTTCAGTATCACAGATAATTAGATAAAATTTTGGAAATAAGTGCAGTATTATTTTCGTCAGATCATATTGTAGTTAGTTGTGATGAGAAGTTTTGATGCCACCAGTTGCCTCTTCGGGAAGCCTGTCATGTTGCTATCCAGAGAAATCATCCCAGCGAGCAGAAGCTGTGGAAGCATGCACAAGCAAGAATGGCACTTTCCTTTCACAATTGATCAATTGATCGTGTCAGGCTGAATAAATTGAACTGCTTTTTAGTTACGTAACTATTAATACTTCGTTAAATCCTAGCCATAAATTTCAGATCTAACAACTAAAATAATTCTGATGATGTGGATTAATGTGGCGTCTCTATTTTAGACCTCTGTATTGTGCTTTTAGTATATAATAGATTGTGTCAAATCAAAGCATCATACTAGTTGATTTTTTTTTCTTCTTTTGGATGCATATGATAAGAATTATGTGTTTTACAGAATCAGATGCTTATTTAATTCTGCCCTGCAACTGTAGGTTTCTTCTGCTGTGCCAGAAGGCAAAGGTGTTTCTTCTTCTGCATCAGTTGAGGTTGCCACGATGTCTGCTATTGCAGCCGCCTATGGTTAGCAACCTTTACGCCTAATCACATTTCTTTGCTTTTTACCTAATCCTGCCATCTATTTGACTAATCTTGTTAGACTTTGCTAAAAATATCTGTTTCTTTGTTGTCTGCAGGTTTAAACATTACTCCAAGGGATCTTGCTTTGCTTTGTCAAAAGGTATGATCTTAACCAAAAAGTCTGCTTGTAAATCTAAATCTGACAATTACTTTATAGGTCTAAGATTTTTCAGGTTGAAAATCATGTTGTTGGAGCTCCATGCGGGGTCATGGACCAAATGACATCCGCTTGTGGAGAAGCTAACAAACTCCTTGCAATGGTTTGCCAGGTTAGTGGTAATCAGAATCCAGTAGGGGCTAGAATTTATTCCAACTCTAGGCCAAACCATCTTGCTTCTGTATTTGTTCAATCACAGTTTTGCTGCAGCCTGCAGAAGTGAAGGAATTGGTTACAATTCCTAATCATATGCGATTCTGGGGTCTAGACTCTGGAATACGGCATAGGTAGAATATTTTTTTCCTTGCTCAGATTTATGTTCGTGACCTTGTGGGACATACTTTTGTGATTGGAAGGATTGTATCTAATTGAGGTATTCTGTCATGTCTTGAGATAACAGTGTTGGTGGGGGAGATTATGGATCTGTAAGGATAGGCACTTATATGGGACGAAAGATGATTAAGTGTGCAGCATCCGACATAGTATCGGTATCCTCAACTTCAGATGCCTCTGCTCGGTCCGATGATTCTAAAGAAAATGGCAGGGATGTACCGAGTTCTGAAGCTTCCATGGAGTATTTGTGCAACCTACCACCTCACAGGTTACACTTAGTTAATGCGCCGAAACATGGATCATTCCGGACATTACATGTATAGTAGTTTCTTATGATAAAATCTAAATTTCAGATATGAAGCTGCTTATTCAAAAGATATTCCGGAGATCGTTACTGGAGATGCATTTTTAGTGAAATATGGAGACCACAATGACACGGTAACAGTAATTGATCCAAAGAGGTCTTACAGCGTGAAGGCGCCTACTAGGCATCCCATATATGAAAACTTCCGAGTTGAGGTTTGATTTTTTACCCAGATTGTTTGTTTGTCTGCTATCTTCTCTATTTTTTCTTTCTCCTGAAAATGAAAAGCATGTTTCCTTTTTTTTTTTTTTTGGCTATAACCTGTTTGGAGTTTTCATTGTTTTTCTGGAACATGCTACATGACAATGCTTATTTTATTTTGTGGTATCATCATAAGTGGCATAATTGTGTAAATTATCCAAAAGAAAAGCTAAATTCTCTCTAACAATGATTGTTCATTGGATTTCCCTTCACCAAAGAAATAGAAAACAGCAAGAACAACATTTTTTTTGTTGATATTACTACTGAACATTCTTTATTTCTGGCATATAGACCTTCAAAGCATTATTAACAGCAGCTAATACAGATGAGCAATTGGCAGCCCTTGGAGAACTTATGTACCAGGTGAATTTGAATCTCTTGACTACTTTGTTTGTTGCAATGTACGTTTGTTCCACAAAATGTGTAATTCCAGTTCACCAGACTCTAAACGTTAACCCTTCATTGTGCTGACATCTTTTTCATCTCACGATTGTTGGCACTTGGCAGTGCCACTACAGCTATAATGCATGTGGTCTTGGTTCTGACGGCACCGATAGGCTGGTCAATCTAGTACAAGAAATGCAGCATAGAAAGACTCGAGAAGATGGAAGTCCTAGTCTATTCGGTGCAAAGATTACGGGCGGAGGGTCTGGTGGTTCGGTCTGCGTTATTGGGAAGAACTGCCTCGAAAGCGCCGAAGAGATTGCCGAGGTAAGTTCATGTTAAGTGCTGATCACATCGCCATGTAGTGAATCATGGTCAATTTAGTAGCTCAATTTCCCAAGCATTCACTCTGTTGTGTTGCACTTCGGCAGCAGTTTGGAAAAAGTATTCACTGACTGTGGTGCTTATGCTTTGTGCGAGTGAGAGATTAACTTGCCATTGTGCATTTTCAGATTCAACAAAGGTACAAGGCAGCCACAGGATACCAGCCAATCCTTTTCGACGGGTCGTCTCCCGGTGCCGGCAAGTTTGGCCACCTGAAGATCCGATGGCGGCGGCCCTCGTCGCCAATCGCATAATGAAGTGATATGCTTTGGTTTGTACCCAGGCAGATCAGGTCTGTTGAATAGATTTGGAAACAAGGTATCCGGCCTTACATTTGTTAGGCGATTGGAGCTACCGTGAACTCTTTCTATGGCACGTTCATTCCAGATTTAACACTCATGATGAACTCTTTCTATGGCACATTCGTTCCAGATACCCATTCACGGTTATTCAATCACCACTACTAATGCCACTCTCAGAGTGCGGCGATGTTGGCAATAATAAGCTCTTTCTGGAGCATGGTCCTTTTTCGCACAATGAGTTATGTTGCCTATGTATGCCTGGCTGATAAGTTTGTGGTATGCACACCCTCTGACCATGCTCTGGGGGGTTCGTTTCTTGGCCAGTCCTTCTGGGAGTGAATCGCGCAAAACACCACCTGTTGTTGAGGCAGCAGTTTTGATGTCTCCATGGGTAAGATATTTGTCAAATATCGGGGCATCCTTTCTTTCACAAGTCCAATCAAATGTGCGAAGTTAATGACATACTTCAGGGACATCAGAGGAGTGTGATTGTCATGATTGCCCCTAATATTTAACTGACCATCCTGTGAGCTTCAACTTCAAACCAGAAGCTATATTAGAGAATCAAAAATCCCGATGCTTTCAATTCCTAGGACATATGAATTGAATAACAATGCAAACACGGTTCCAAAGAAGTGCAGAACTTGTGTAGATTAGAATGTTGTGTATGCTAATATGAACCTAGCAATGGATATGCTATACTCTGGCCTCCAGTGCGCATGATGGCTTCTATGCAAATTATGATCATGCCCAATCTCTCCTCTTGTGTTTAAATAGGAACACTACTATAACACTTGATACCATGTGACGCAACAGCCATGTTATTGATGCTTTCATAAAGTTAAATGATGTCATAAGGTGCACATGGTCATTCATGTACTAGTATAATTATCCCCTCCTTCAGTAAGATACATATGGCAGACAATGTGCACGTACTTTAAAAAAAATTCATGACAACATCTTTCAGTAACCATCATCCATTTGTCTCAAGAGTTTACATAACCAACATAACAAAATAATTTAGAAACTCTTGATCCAAGTAACAAACATGTAACACCTCACTGCCTGTTTAGCAACATTTTTCTGGATTTATCCAATGAGCACTCCGGGTACATATACTTTGCAAGATGATCAGCCCTCACTGTTGAATAAGCGTGAATTATGGCAAAGGACTCAATTCCCTCGGTAACTCTCTTCTTCAGTGATATCCTCTGTCTTTTAGTCCAAGGGAACCTAATCGGCTTCTCATCTTGGCAGTTGTCGCACTCCAACCTACTATACAGGAACACGTCCTCTAGATTCACCGCTGCTGCCATAATACGTCGGAGATAACTCACCATGTGATCATCAGATTCGAAGCAAAATATGATAAGTGTGACCAAATTGTGGTGTTTGAAATCAGCTGCAGCCGAGTCCCACTCAACACCCTTGTTCTCGCTATACAATTCTTCCTTCCTTGTCTCCTCATCTGTTTGCATTATACACGCGTGATCCCATACTGCCATGCATAGCTCCTTCAGTAAGGGTGCGGCTTCAAGAATAAACATTGTCCATGTGAGATCATACCCCTCAGGAAGAGTAACCAGATTGACAAACCTTAGTTGGCGGAACACGGATGCCAGACTTTTGGTCGGCCGTTCTGGCTGCACCCAAATCCTCTCACATTTAAATACCAACTTGAGAACCCGTATGGAGGTGCCGCTAAGAAACTCGCTTAACTTGACCAGCCTGTGAAAACTATGACCAACATTTGTGAGGCTTAGAGTCTCGAGCAACGGGACATGACCAAGAACCAGTGGATCTTGGTAATCTAACCAATTATCAAAGGTCATCTGCGTGAGTTGAGGGAGCCAATTCAGCTTAACTTGTTCGAAAGCAGATTGAGCTATACTAAGCTCAGTGAGATGCGAGTGGTCAATTTGCAGCGTGCTGGGATCACCTGAGTCGCAGTTGGTCATGCGCAAATGCTTCAGCCGCTTGCAGGTGACGAGGATGTTGGATATGTCTGATTCGGAAAACCTCATGTCCTCCATGTCAAGGCTAGTGAGACCACGGAATGCATTGTGACAGGCATCCAAGAAGCGCATGAATTCTCTCCCGCATATGACCAGCTCATCATCCTTGAGGTCATCGACGCCGACTTTCCCCGTCATGAGACTGAACCGTGCCGTCTCAACCAGGTGCTTTTCCATCGTATGACCAACGGCTTTTCCAATGGATATGGGGGCGTCGTCTCTCAAGTAGAACGCGGCGGATAGGAAGCGGATGGTGTGCTCGCCTGGACTTCTGCGTGCCAGTATGCTCTTTGTAGCCTCGACAGCAGTGGCATTCACCCGAACCATTTCGTCATCGGATACGGTGGCGTTCGACACGCCCTTGGGCAGGAAGTCCTGAGCGTTTATTATGAGCCGAGAGAGCTTGGCGGGGAGCTGACTCCACCTGCTGGAGAGGATGCTAGCTCTTGTGGCGTCGGGGACATTGAGTCGGTCGAGAATGTTGACGAGAATGTCATTGGGCAATGCGCTGATCCTATCATCTCTTCTGCCTTTCCCCATTGATCTGCCGATGCAGAAATCGGGCAACTTGATGACTCGTGAGCTGCTAGTCTCCTTCAAAAACAGAAATCCTAGGAATCCCTGGCTTCCGCTGAAAACTGGCGTCTTCCCTGGTGTCTTTAGTTGGCGGCAACTCGGAGATTTATTTATATCGGCTGTTGGCGCCAAGACTGAGATTGAAACCGAGAAGGATTTGAACTCCTTAAATTTGAACCGAAAGAGGGTTGAAGTCGGACTGCAGCTCGTTTCAAACGAGCCGCTTTGATTGCGAACTGCGGCTCAGCTTGATTGTGCACTACGCTCCCAAAGGAGCCGCTTCATTGCGGGTTGGAGCTCAAAAAGGAGCTGATCCGATTCCAGATTACAGCTTCCAACGGAGCTGCTTATTTGGACGGATCTACTGGAACACCGCTCGATCCTCATGCGAGGACGGCTTGGGCGGCGACGGGGTGACGGCAGAGGAGCTCGGCGCACGGCTGGCGGCGGGGCAAGCAGGCGCATCTCCGATCTACAATCTCTCTCCTCCTTTCCCCTCTCTAACCCTCGATGCCTCGACCGCGTGCACGTACTTGCCGGAAAAATATGTACAGTACTTGGGTACTTGTACCACATCAGAGCAAGGTGCGGGGGAGGAGGAGATCCACGAGTTTCGTCCAGGAGCACACTTCGCCTCGCCTAAAGGACGCCGGACTAAGCATTTGGGGAGGTGTTTCGTTCTCGCTCCCTAGCCGCTTCCCCCAAACACCGTCCTTAAACATTAAAAATAATTTTAATAGATGGAAGAAAACTTTTTACTAATATTTAAATTGGTGTAACATAAACAAATTACATATAAAACTTCAAAAAAACATAATAAAATTACATATAAATTATTTTAAACTACTACTTCTTCTTTGATGATGGCCCCGCCTCGTCGTCGTCATCACGATGGCGCTTTCTGCTCGTCACCTCTTCCGAAGAGGCGGTGTCGGCCGACGCGTCGGAGAAACTTGTGTCCTCCTTGTCGTCGCCGGTGCTCACCGGTTGCGCCTTCGCATTGGCCTTCGCTTTCGCGTCCGCCTCCGCCTTTGCACGGGCCGTCGTCGCCGCCTCCTCCTCTGACCCTTCCTCCTCCGCGTCCTCCTCCACGGCCTGCCATTCCTCCGCGCTGTCAACTGGCGGCGGGGAATCGTCACCGCTGCTGGGCGTCCGGGCTCTGTCCCACCAATGGCGCCATCCTGGAGGCTTGCTCTCATTGAAGGTGTCGGATGGAATCTCAGAGATGTAGCTCATCGTCGTGAGGAGAAGCTTGGATGAATGGCGGCCGGTTGAAGATCCGAAAGCGCCTACCTACGGGTTTATTGAGCGTGGATGAACGGCGGCGCAGAACTCGAAGAGAGCGGCGGTTGCTCTTCCGAGGAGTCCGCGCCCATTCCGGCGTTGGCGCGTCGGTCGACGCGATTGCCAATACGACGGTTCCGCTTCCCAAGAATGCATCGCTACGTAGGGCGGTTGAGCGTCCGAGCCGCCGACGCGCGGGCCCGCGCCTCTCTCGCCCTCATTTCATTGTGTCCGGCGTGCCCGGAGCGTCCCCGTGTAGCGGACGGCCTCGGCGCTGGACACCGTATTGGGTCGCGCCGGACAAAAATGGCCTTTGGGGCACGCGGCTGAAACTTTTTTTTTTGTCCGACGCGCCCCAAATCGCTTTGGGGGACGCGACTGGAGATGCTCTAAGAGCTCCAGTCGCGTCCCCAAACGGCACCAGATTGACATTTGGGGGACGTGTTTTATTCGTGCCGCGTTTGGGGGTGTCGCTTCCCAGTCGCGTCCCCAAACGCCGCCCCCAAATTGTTTTAAGGGTTTTTAAAAACACAACCATTTATCAAAAATAGCATACAAATAAATATATTTGCGGAGATTGTTTTCAAATTAAAATACAACAAACAATAAAAACAACTAAACAAATGTAATAAATATGGCTAGATCAAGGTGCCGCGTCATTTGTTGATAATCCTTTGATCCTCCACAAATGCTCAACGAGATCAGCTTGAAGTTGATCATGAACATTATTGTCACGGATCTCTACGTGCATGGCGAGAAAATCAGGAAAATCTGCAGGCAACTCATGATCAACCATTGGGACCAACATGTCTCCTAGCATGATTCTTGCGGTCATCCTCGATGATCATGTTGTGCATGATCACACAAGCCTGCATCACCTCCCACATTTCATCGTGAGATCAGCTTAGAGCAGGGTATCGGACAATTGCAAATTGAGCTTAAGCATACCAAATGCCCGCTCGACATCCTTCATGCAAGCCTCCTGTCGCGCAACAAAGTGGAAATTCTTCTGACCTGATGGAGCCAGGATTGTTTTGACAAAAGTGGCCTATTTTGGATATATACCATCGGCTAGATAATAGCCTTTGGTATATTGGTGTTCATTGATCTCATAGTTGCATGGTGGAGCATGACCTTCCACTATGCTGAGCACCGGAAACTGCTGCAACACATTGATGTTATTGTGTGATCCTGCCATGCCAAAGAAAGAATGCCAAATCCAGGGAATCCTCTGGCAGCATTTTGTGCCATAATCCTTGCAGTCTCTTCCTCAGTTGGCCCTCTTAATTAGTATTTGTCAAACTTTCCCATCACAGCTCGGTAAAACTTGTACATGCACTCAATGGTAGTAGGCTCACTCATGCGAAGGTAGTCATCTTGTGTATCGGCAGGTGCTCCTTATGCAAGCATCCTCATGGCGGCGGTGCACTTCTGAATCGACGAGAACCTGGCAACGCCTACAGCGTCGTGCTTGACCTTGAAATAGGGGTCGAACTCTCGAACGCCGTGGAGGATATTCATGAACAAACCCTTGCTCATCCTATACCGGCGCCGAAAATTGTGTCGTCATCTGCGAAGTAGTCATTGTGCATCATGGTATGCCCCTCCATCCTCTGTCGGGGCTTCGACTTCTTTCTCCCCGGCCTAGATCCTCCGTGGCGCGGCCTCTTCCTCTTCTCCGCCTCGGCGTCAAGCATGTCCCGGAAGGACGCGATGATCAGCAAATGCTCCCGGATGTCATCGTCGAAGGCTTGCTCGTCCTCCAGCAGTCGGACAAGCATCTCGTCGTCGCTATCCATGTCTGAAGAAAAATCAATGGTTAAAATTGCGTCGTGGCAGACGAGGCAACGAACAGCGGCCAATCGCGCCTATCTGGCAAGTCGTCGAACACCTTGTGTGCATGGAGGTAGGGCGGATTTGACGCCGCGTTCTGGGACGCGCTGGCGAAGCGGCGGCGGCGAAACGTCCGGTGAGAGTGCCAGCCGCGACGACGGTGCCGACTCACAGAAGAGATCAGGCGTTGAAACGGCCGGCAAATCCAGCGACGGCGGAGGGGTGGGAGGCGCGGAAGGGAAGGCGCGACGAGAAATAAAAGTCGTGAACCAACGGTTTATGAAAATAGTCGCCGACAGGTGGGAGCCCGTCTCGCTTTTCGTTGTGTCATGCGTGCTCGGAGCGTCCACTATGGGGCAGGGATGGGCTCGGGCGCCGAACACCGTATCGGGCTGCGCCGAATAAAAAGAGGCTTCAGGGGACGCGGCTGAAAATGTTTTTTTTTTATCCGGCGTGCCCTAAATCTTTTTGTGGAACGCTTTGGGAGAGGCGGTTTTGGGAGAGGCGGTTGGAGATGCTCTAAATCTGAAGATTGTAGTCGGGTCGGTGCATACGACCACGAAGCTGCTGCAGGTTGCATTCCATGGTACGCACATTTAATTATTAGTTTCTGCTTAGATCTGATTACCGTATGCGTCGTTTCTGCTACGTGTATAAAGACTCCCTGCCAAGAACAGCCTTGGGAGCTTAACTAAGTACGATCGAAAGAAGTTGTGTGTTTCGATGTCGCCGATAGCGGTGCAAGTTGATGATCTAGTTGTCATATCTTCTGCATTTTTATTTTGCTTAATCTGACACGTTGTTTTATATGTCGTAGCAGTAGACAATAATCCTGATACGTGATTGGTCCACATAGATGATGGTTGTTTCCCTTGTTTCAGTTTGTAGCTGGGTCACGATCAAATCAACTCCTGGTATGGCCCGGGTGAAGTGGATGGTAGACAGCTTACGAATCGGTCACAAATGCTATGAGAACTTGAACCTGAAATAAAGTGAGAGAGGAAACAATAGACGCAAAGGTTGTACGCCTTGCAGCAACTAAGGGCATGTTTGATTCACAGGATTTCAAGAACGTAGAAATAGAAAAAAAGTACAGGAATAGAATAGAAATGCTTGTATAATCCCATAGAGTTGTGAAAGCATAGAAATTTTTGAAGTTGAATGTTTGATTCACAAAAAATAGAAAAAATGTAAAGATAAGATTAGATTATTATCATGCAACATATGACCTTTGTCTCGTTCCTTGCGTAGGAATGTACAAAAGAGGTTTGAGTGGATTGTGGAATTCCTTTGATTTTCCTATAAAATCTAAACCAAAGGAAAAATTCATACACTTTTTCTACACCTCATTTTTTGAATCAAATGGATAAATAGTGGCACCAAAGAAAAATTTCCTATTTTTATGATTTTTCTCCAACATTTCTATGAATCAAGCAGGCCCCAATTCTATCCATGTGTGTTCTTCGTCAACAACTTCGGAATTTGGAAGCAACACGAGAACTCTCGAACGAACGAAACGACTTCATGGATTGGAAAGAGGTTCTACAGAAAACCTACGGAATGTGGTTGCAAGTCGCGCACCCCACCCGCACACAAAAGTTTTTGCCATGTCAAGTCAGTCACGACACTCGCCTCGGTCTAACACGTCGGACCCCTTGTGCGCATTTTGGGGAGCACTGAAACCGAGCGGGGCGCGCCCTTGTGCTCCGCACAGCACGCCTAGTGGCATAGTATGGCGAAATGTCACTGTTCTGGGAGTTGAGGGTGCTCGAATAATACCAGGCCAAACTTCACAAGTTCAAGTTGTCTTCAGGCCTATCTTTCGAGAGATATTTTACCCATGCATTGGCCGATGATAAGAAGAATCGACTGGGAGAGTTGGGAGATTTGCAGCCCAATTCATCATTAGTTTGTCACGATTCAGATTTACTCAGGGGTGTCGAAACAAAAGACTTCAGTTCTGAAGCACAATGCTGGTGCATGTGCAACAATTTGACACTGTTGCCTCTTTGACTCGCTGTCTTATTTATTTCGCACAGTTCAAAAAAAAATTGATCATTAACTTAGACAATAAAATATGATATATATGCCACAAAAATTATACAATTCAATTTATATATAAAACAAGTTTTGAATGTTATAATTTTTGTGCTATATATATGTTATATTGTGTTGACTAAATTAATCGTCCAAGTTCTTTTTTGGAAGTGTGTAATACCCTAATAAACCAGTATGGAGTGTCTATTCTACATTCTTCAAATTTTTAGACATTTAATACTACTAGTTTGACATGAGAACAACAAATCTAAATTACGCTTAAAATAATGACATAGCCCCCGTATACAGGGTTTATCTTTGGAGCATGCACGCATAATTAATTAGTGTTTGGAATGAGGTTCATATAGATGCTAGTATGGAGGACTCGATTTCTTGGAAGCTCATGACAATGGGGGGGATATTCAGTGGCCCCTTAACATAACGCTCAATTTCTTATGCTTAATTACTTCCGCAAACATGAAAAGATTGGTTTGGAAGGTGTGTGCTCCTCCAAAGGTTAAAATCTTCGCTTGGCTAGCCATCCAAAGCCGTCTTTGGATGGCCAACAGTTGGCTAAAAGTGGGTGGCTAAATTACGGTCCATGTTCTCTTTGCAAGAGGGAACCGAAATCTATCAATGACCTACTAATTAAGCACGCTTCTCTCTTTGATTTTGGGGTTTGGTGAAGGATTTGATGGGTCTACACTCGCTTGACCTTCAACATTTGTTTTTGCTTTCTACGAAGAATTGGTTGCTTTGCATGACGGGGAGCGTTACACCACTGTAGGGCCTTGGCTTCTATTGACTTGGTCGTCTCGTGGGATTTTTGGAATGAGAGAGATGCCAGAACTTCCAAAACAAGCATGTTCCGCCACTTATGATCTTTGACAAGATCAAAAGAGAGGCGAGTCTTTGGGTTCTTGCGGGTGCTAAAAAGTTGAATGAAACCAGGAGAGTAGGATTTTGTTTTTGGCGGAATGAGGCGGCTTGTAATAATTTCCTTTCAACGTTGTTGTTCGAACTCCTTCTTAATTAATGGATTTGAAAAAAAAAATCCAATAAGAGAGTAGGATTGCTTCGTGTTTTGTGTTGTTGTTGATTACAAAACTAAAACCTAGGCTATTCAGAATAAATTATATGCCTGAAATCTAGAGTATTTTAGAACGTAGGAAGTATCCACCGATGATTCCTTTGGAATCGTATGTGTCGTCCCTTCCTCTCAAGTCCGCTGAACTTTATGGTGATACCAGACATTCAGAGTTAAAGTACATATTTGTCATGTGACTCTAAGCCGTTCGACATATTTGTCTAATAATTATGATTTGAATACAAATGATCGATCAAATAGAGCAACATCATTAGCATTAAGTAGTAGCTTGGAGCTTAAATCCCCAAGAAGCTACTTATGATCACAACAAAACGAGATCGTTCCCAACTTGCCATGAAATTGAGATGCATACAAACACAAACCTGCAAGTTGTTTGAAACGCACATGGAATTACTAGTTTTCATATGAGCGTGTGTGTCTGATAGGCCTCTATTGTCATTTATGATCTACATAGTAGTACTGATTTAGACGAGATCTATAACTTCACGAAATTTCTCCAGCATAATTACTGTATACAAAAAATGGTCGGTGGCATCACAATTGGCTCGCTGCCTTGCGGAGACCAAGCCATGGAACCACACACACCTTTGTTGAATACAATCACTACTACTTTCACACCAATACGAAGATAATTGGGTAGGGATTTTAGCAAATGATGAAATGATGATGTTTTGGTTAAATGATTGTATAGTGCATGGATTATTGTTGTTTAGTCCCATTTCTACTCATTAATAATCACACGGCGTGCAGCATGGAAAAGAAAAGATTTCTCGAAATGTGGTTTCAATATGACCATAACACTTATTAGTGAGCTACTTCATTGAGGAGCTGACAATAGGCAATGAATTTCCATGTGCTCCTTGTGACGGTATCAAACTACTTGAAAGCATCAATCGAACGGTTGTTGCACCACATGGTGTCAAATATTATGCTACCTTATTTATTTAAGCATAAGAAGAGACACCAAACATGATCATAATTCGAAAAAACAAGTTATCATGAATACCTACGACCGAGTTTAACCTCGCTATAGGTAGGTTTATGTTAGCATAAACCATATAACAAACTATACAAGTTTTCGAACTTAGTTGAAAATATGTTAGCAATGTCGTTGGAACATCATACATCTTAGGATTTGGAAGCATCGGGATTTGGGGTTATACTTGTGTTGGGATATTTCCAAGAAAAATACCACAAAATAGTTGGCTGAATATAGACTCTTCTCTGGCCTTTGGGGCGTCCATGAAAGCGAGAATCTACTTGTGGTATTTTGTTTCTCGTCGTGGAGTTGGCATACTTGATAGAATTTGTGAGATTCAGACTAGACGTTCCTTTCTTTGGAAGATATCTCACCTTTGGAGACATACAGATGCGAATCGGATTGTCGAGGCAGGATAATATCAGTTTTCCAGTTCGTTGAGTCTAAGTCATCCAACTGGTTTATCTAGTAACTATAATTTGCATACATGATCAAGCAAATGTAGTAAGGAAATTAGCAGCAAGTAGTAGCTCAGATCTAAAATCCCCACGAAGCTAATTTTGATCGGTAAGTTTATGCTCACTCAAAGCAAGAGGAGATTGTATCATTTCCATGAAATTTGAGACGCATACAAACACGAACCTGCAAGTTACATGAGACGCACATGAAATTACTTAGTTTCTGTGTGAGCATGTCGGTATGATAGGCCTATGTTGTCATTTATGATCTACTTAGTAGTATAGGTTCAAACGAGATTTACAACTTCCCAAAATGGCTCCGATACAATTTTTGTAAAAAAAAATGTAGTTTGATGGTGTCTAAATTTGCACGGTGCCTTGCCACGTGAGCATCGGAAGGAGGTGATAGTTCATTGGAGACCAGGCGATGGAACCGCATACCCTTGCAGACGTCAATTACTACTCATTTTATGCTAAGACCGAGATAATTGGGGAAATTTAACTGATAATATAACAATGATGTTTTTTGTCGATACATGATTGAATGGCGCAAAGATTATTGTTGTTGAAAAGTTTTCTCATAATGTGATGCAGATATAACCATAACACTTCTCAGTGAGTTACTTTTCTGAGGGAGCCGCTGCTGACAATACTATATGAATTCCCAAGTTCTCCTTATGACAACATCAAACTACTTGAAAGTATCAGTCACACGGTTGTTGTGTTGGCTAGTGTCAAATGGTATCCTACCTTATCTATTTAAGCATAAGAAGAGAGATGGAACATGCTCACAGTTTGCATAAGAAGAAGTCATCAGAATACATATGACCGAGTATATCATTGCTATCATAAGGTTCATTTTAGTATACTTTTTTTTCGATATGGGAGCATCGCTCCGGCCTCTGCAAACTTATAGAAAACTATCACACAAGTTTATAAACTTAGTTGGAACTATTTTTGCAATGTTTCGTTGGAACATAATACTTCTTAGAACTTGGAAGCATCGGGATTTAAGATTACACTAGCCAGTATTCCTTGTCAACCTAAAGACTGCGACATAGTTTTGGTTGGTTGTGGATTCTTCCCTAGCCTCAATGGAATCCGTGAAAACGGAAATCCACTTCTGGCATTTTATTCATCTCACGTTGGTGGTATGCTAATGATTGGGCATCTCAGCCCTAGCTACATCGGCCAACCACATACCTGAAACAACCGTGAACTCCGTAGACCAGATCAATCGATCCAGGTCCAAACAGACTTAGCAGTAGCAGTTGGGATCGAAATCCTCAGGAGGCTACGATCGGGACATGATTTGGCGCATCTACCGCCCGCCGGCCCCCATTGTTGTTGCCATCTACCGAAAGGCAAATCTCTGGCATCCTTGGCATCACAGCCTCGTGGAATGTTACTATACTGATTTCAAAGCAGAAGATCGTAATCGGGTCGGTGCACACGAACATCCTGCTGCGAGTTGCTTGAGAGACACATAGAATTCATTAGTTCCATGCGAGCACGTCGTTGTGATTGGCCTCCGTTGTTGTCGTTCTGATCCCAGCATAGATATTGGGCGCGTTTGGTAGGCTGCAACCCTTTGGCTCGCATCGGACTGTCAATTCTCAGCTTGTTTGGTTGCCTAGACCGAGCCGCGTTTTTGTACGAACCCTCAAAACAGCGTTGGGCCAGGCTCTGCGGAGCGCTCGGAAAGGCAGTTTCTCCACGAACATGTCCGTTCTCGCGCCTCCTGGCTCCACGGATGCAACAGCTACAGTACTATGGGTTACCCTCACTCCCCCTTATGGTGCTCCACACACCCTCCACTTAAATCAACACAAATATAGTTCGAATCGAAATAAGCTGTACATGAAAAAGATGTGTGTTGATGATAGGAATCAATTCCCACAATCAGTTTCGAGTATCGTTATTCGTAAATCGTCAATTTCGTGTATGAGGTTTTAAGAGAATTTTGTCAAATTTATCGCACACGCTCAACCGTTTGAAATTTTCTTTGAGGGGTGGGTTCACCTCACTATTCCGCATGACTTTCATGTTGAAAGGTTTTCGTTTTGGTGGACATAAATGGATAAATAAATGACTCGCTAGTATAGTGTAATGTGTACGTATGTGTGAGTATAGTTTGGAGTACTTTTGTTTAACTTCTCGCTTGCCATCTTCATAGACGGCGACGTGATGATGATATGTGAGAAGTGAGAGGTGATGATCCATGGTGGTGGTGGCATGGTGATGTTCATCTCCGTGGTCGACGACGTGGTGATGCTTGTGACCGGCGTGACCGATGATGTCATGGTGGTATTCAGCTTCATTATCGGCGACATGGTTATGCTTGTGACGGGCGTGAACGGTGGTGTCATGGTGGTGTTTGTCTTCATGGTCGGCGACGTGGTGATGCTTGTGACCGGCGATATCATGGTGGTCTCGTCTTCGTGGTCGACGACATGGTGATGTTTGTGGCTAGCGTCACCGACTGCGTCATGGTTGTCTTCGTCCTCGTGGTCGGCGAGGTGGTGATGCTTCTGGCCGGCGTGAACGACGGTGCCATGGTGGTCTTCATCTACGTGGTCGGCGATGTGCCCATGCTTGTGACCGGAGTGATCGACAATGTCATGGTGGTCTTCATCTTTGTGGTCGGCGATGTGACGCCCCGGAACCGGTACCATGAGGATTCCAACGATCCCGCCGAAATCCGCACGATATCGACTCAGAGACGCCCTCCGACACGACGTGCGCGATGAATCACATACGTAATGATAGAGGAATTAACACGAGCGGTAACATTACAACAGGATTACAATAGAGCCCACAAGACGCATATATTAAAACAACGACTCCAACGAGTCAAGATACAAATAAACAATACAAAGATCCAATCATACAGAAGATCGAATACTTTCGAGTACGGACAAGATACAAATTGGACTAAGAGTCCTAAAGATAACCTGTGGCGTCCATAACCCTGCCCAGGCCAAGCCGGAAGGTAACCTTGCTAACGTCGTCTTCATCGCACATGTCTTCATACCTGCCCGGTTATGTCCCAAAGCAGCAATAAGTACGAGGTCGTACTTAACAAGACTTCAAGACGTATAAGCATTCGTCAACCAGTCGTCCTTTGTACTTGAGGCACGCAGGGGACTTAGAGGACGCAAGAGGAACATCATAGACAATATGGTGGGGTTAAGCGGCAGCGCGCAAGCACTAAAAACCTATAGAGACACTCTACAACATTCATCTATCAGAAAAGGTGAGAGAGCGCATAAAACTAACAGTTCTATACTCTGCAAACATAACACAACCGATGCATTCCCCCTTCACAAAGGAATAAGTATTAACAAGGGCACTCACACGATTGACAAGTTTTATTAGGTAACCGTTGTAGTAATGCTATATTACTAGGCAAGTTATTAGCAACAACACAAAGGTGTAAGTTGTTCTATGATCGAGTTAAACACCTCCAAGTCGTCCATAACCGTGGACATGGCTTATCGATAAGATGTACACCCTGCAGGGGTTACCCAAATATAACCATACGCATGATCGATCCACTTCCGATAGGTGGATGTCTCACAACAAGACCATTCCCAGTTCAACAAGAAAGTCTAGGGGGCCACCCCACTAAGCTACCCGTAACGAAGTTCGGCCACACTCCGAATCGGACTCAGGGTTGCGTAGGCGTCTAGGCGGGCACTAACGGCCAAGCACTAGATAAGTCGTCTAGCAATTATAAAGTACAATACATAATATAAACACCTGAAGGCAACAGGAAGTAAATCATGCATATCGTGCATATGAGCAAATAAAACCAGGGTTGTGGCCCCCTTTTCAACAGACTTGAGAAAAGGTAATGGGTGAGGGGGGTCCCAGTAGTAATCCCCACGTATGGGTAGAGCGCTCAATCTCGGAACAGATAACAAGAACTCGGGTCCTAGGGGACATTAGCGAGTCAAAGTTCAGATGTTTTCGCAAAGGGGTTCACAGATGCCACTACTTACAATTTTAGTTGTTAGCCTTAAGTAAAAAAATGAGTATCTCCAAAAAAAAATATCCTTAAACCATCTGTCATGATTCCCCAACAGATAATCCGATAAGATAACGATGTCGAGACGAGATATAACAACACTACCATGCACTACGACTCGCAAGGCAGACCCGAAAACCAAACAAGAGCTGTTGGATGGTGGTGGTGGCAATATGGACCGCTTGAGGTAACACATGGATAGGACACGTGACAAGAAGGCAACTCAAGGCTAGCATAAGAGAGAAGGCAAAATAAAATAGGTGAGCGACTCCTGCAGAGACAGGAGTTTAGGAAATGGTTGTCTGTTAAAGCTTGCCGAGGAACATCCGGAGACCTTACCGTATCTCATAGCAGCACTTCGTGATCCTATCCGGGAAGAAGCAAATGCTGGAACACACAACGTATGCAAATCTTACTACTACGGAAGAAGAACCAGCATGAGCAGATGCAGGATGCATGGCATGGCAACGATGATGCTTGCAACTTATCCAAATTAAACGGAATCGGAATCCCGACAATTAAATATTAGGTTCAAGTTATTTTTCTACCCCTCATATTAAATGTTATTAGCATGGAGAACATGGCATGTGTGCGCTTGATGACCCACAAGTATAGGGGGTGTATCGTAGTATCTTCGATAAGTAAGAATGTTGATCCCAACGAGGAGCAGAAGGTGTTGACAAGCAGTTTTGATGAAGGATTCACTGTAAATGCTCACAGACAAGTATTCAGGGGGTTTTGATGTAACAGATGAATAAAGTACGAGTAAGTAAAGTGCGAGAGTAACAATTGCAGCGAGTGGCCCAATCCTTTTTAGCACAAAGGACAAGCCGGTTTGTTTACTTATAATGACCAAACGTTCTTGAGGACACACGGGATTTTAGTCTAGTGCTTTCACATACGGCTAATTAATCTTCATTGTTTTGATAAGTGTTGTGTGGGTGAACCTATGCTAATGTACCGCCCTTCCTAGGACTAATACATAACCCTTGCAAGCATCCGCAACTACAAGAAAGTAATTAAGATAAATCTAACCACAGCCTTAAACTCTGAGATCCTCGCGATCCCTCCTGCATCGATATACCAACGGGGCACTCCCAACCCCCGCAATTGGCAAACGAGTACAAGATGCATTCCCCTAGGCCCATAAAGGTGAAGTGTCGTGTAGTCGACGTTCACACGACACCACTAGAAGAATAACACCACAACTTAAATATCATAACATTGAATATTACTCAACCATACTTCACTACTAACATTTAGACTTCACCCATGTCCTCAAGAACTAAACGAACTACTCACGAGACATCATATGGAACATGATCAGAGGTGATATGATAATGAATAACAATCTGAACATAAACCTTAGTTCAACGGTTTCACTCAATAGCATCAATAACAAGTAGAAATCAACACCGGGAGAGTTTCCCTATCAAACAATCAAGATCAAACCCAAATTGCTACAGCGGTGACGAGGTGCAGCGGTGGAGACGGCGGTGATGATGATGAAGATGATGGTGATGGTGATGGAGATGATGTCCAGCTCGATGGCGGTGATGTCGATTTCCCCTCCGGGAGGGAATTTCCCGCGGATTCCTGCCCGCCGAGAGCTCTTTTCTCTCTGGTGTTCTCCGCCCCGCAGAGCGGTTGTGGCTCGTTCGACATACCCCTCCGGCTTAGGTTGGGACGAAGGCGTACGCGAAGAAAAGGAGGCGAGAGGGGTGGGCCCCTCCCTCACAGGGCGGCGCGGCCAGCAGGGCCCGCGCGGCCGTGAGGGGGCCCATGCCCCCTCCCGCTCCCCTTCGGCTCCTCGTCATCTGGAAAATAGGAGTTTTCGTGTAATTCTGGTCAATTGTTGATCTTCCGAAATATTGCATTCGACGATGCTTTTCCAGCGGAATCCTGGCTCCGGTGCGCGATCCTCCAATAATCATGAAACATGCAAAATAGATGAAATAACATAAGTATTATCTCCAAATATGAAATATATCAATGAATAACAGCAAATTATGATATAAAATAGTGATGCAAATTGGACGTATCAACTCCCCCAAGCTTAGACCTCGCTTGTCCCCAAACCGAACTCGGTAAACAAGACCACATGTTTATGGAGTGAAGAGTCGATAAATCACAAGAAGCATCATGTTCATTCACACAAGACATTCTAGTAAACAACTTCCTCATATGACTCAACTTGAAACAAGTATAAGGTAATCACAAATAAAGGTGCATAAGAAATCATAATTGGTGATGGCAAACTTTGTTCTTGGTCGGAGAACAGTTAACAGATTATACTTATCTATTGAGCAGCGCTCTCATATTAAAGCTTATGTGGCTCATCTTGCATACTCAATCATAATGATCATTGATAACTTTCAAAGCTATATTCATTCAGATAAAACTTGTACTAAACAAGGAAGAATAAAAGACATGATGAAGCAAATCACAATATAAAAGTTTGATCACAACAACTCAAATGCTTGCTTGAGATGGAGGGAAATAGGTTACTGACTCAACATAAAGTAAAAGACAGGCCCTTCGGAGAGCAGGGATTAAATCATGTGCTACAACTTTTCAAGTTTTGAAATCATATAGAGAGCATAAAAGTAAAGTTTTGGGGGTGTTTGTTGTTGTCAACGATTGGTAGCGGGTACTCTAACCCCTTGCCAGACAAACTCTCAAAGAGCGGCTCCCATAAAGTTTTATTTTTGGTTGACACTCCTTCCAACCTTTGCTTTCACAAACCATGGCTAACCGAATCCTGGGTGCTGCCAACAATCTCATACCATGAAGGAGTGTCTTTTTATTTTAGTTTTATTTTAGATGACACTCCTCCCCACCTTTGCTTTCTCAAGCCATGGCTAACCGAATCCTTCGGTGCCGCCAACAATCTCATACCATGGAGGAGTGTCTATTTTGGTTAATTAGTTTGGGACTGGAAATCCCATTGCCAGCTCTTTTGCAAAGTTATTGGATAAGTGGATGAAGCCACTAGTCCATTGGTGAAAGTTGCCCAACAAGATTGAAAGATAAACACCACATACTTCCTCATGAGCTATAGAACATTGACACAAATAAGTAGTAATAAAGTTTTGAATTGTTTAAAGGTAGCACATGAAGTATTTACTTGGAGTGGCAGGAAATACCACATAATAGGTAGTCATAGTGGACACACATGGCATGGGTTTTGGTTTAAAGGTTTGGATGCACGAGAAGCATTCCCTCTCAGTACAGGTCTTTGGCTAGCAAGGTTAATTAGCAAGCATAAGAGTTGAGGGAAACAAACGAATATACATGTGATAGACATAATCATGCATCTTTCTTGCAAGCACAAACAATTTTAACTTCAGAATAATAAGCTATGAGCTAACAAGAAAGGAAGACAATGAAACAACTATATGTATTTATCTTTTCTACTTAAACCTCAAGGTGTTGTTGCTATTGACCAATGCTAAGTTTGCCAAAACCAAATAGATTTACTCAATGCTCCCAAAGTGATCAATCATAATATATAATAGAAATTGCAAACTAAAATAAGGTGTGCAATATGTAAATGATAAGACTTCTCATTAATATTTCATAACGATAACTCACCCCAAGGGATACATAGACAAACTAAAGGAGAGATACTTCCACACCGCAACCCATCTTATATGATAACTTCCTACTCATGATATGACACTACTTGATAATAAAAAGTAAGAGATAGTGATGATGTGATACCGCGGCCCTCCAAGCTTGGAACAAACCAAGGGGATGCCAATACCGATGATGAATTACTCCTTCGGTGGTGATGGTGATGGTCCGCTCCTGCGACCCTTAAGGATATCCTTCAGCTTCAGCTTCTCAATTTGGCAATTCTGCACTAAGGCTCGAAGAGATTCATTGTTATATGAAAGTGGCGGTGGCAACCTTGTGGTAGGAATTGAGTAATACTCCAGCATTCTGCGAAGTCGGTTGTTCTCCTCAAGAAGAATCTCCACTTCCCTTCTCGCACCGTATTGATCACAAAACTCACGGTCCCGTAGTGCCTCTTCCACACAAGGGAAAGAGTCGAGGCTAAGAGCGGCGGTAGAGGTCCCTGCAAGTTATGAGAAAAAGAACATCCAGTGTTAACCGATCCCACCAATATTGGCTTACTCTCATAGTTTGCCGCTTCTTTTATTGATGACGTCTCCTCCACTTCCTCTTTGAATTCTTCTTTCAGCTCGAAACCTTGAATATCTTCCATAGGCTCCTTGTCTTTGTTGTTGGAGACCATGGTGCTTCTAGATCAAAAATAGATCCTGCAAAGTAGAAACAAAAACACGCGAGAAACGATACACGGACCTCCAGGGTCCGGGGGATTATATAGCAAATTTTACGACGAAGGAAAGTACCAGGTCGAACAAGAGTCGGAGAGGGACAACGAGGCGGTGTCCTCATAGGGCAGCGGCCGGGGGGCCCGCGCCGGCCTATGGGGCACGCCCTCGTGCGCCTCCTCCACTCCGTTTCGATCTCGTAATTTTTCATAATTTCCAAAAACAGCAAAACAATGTTCAAAGTAAATCGCAACTTTTATTACGTCCGTTACCTATTCAAAGTCGGTTCTGGACAATTTGACCTTTGATGAAAGCCTCCGGTGTTTCCACTCGAATAACATCAACATCTACATTATAAGAATCACCTGAGATATAATGCTTGAGTCTTTGTCCATTCACCACTTGCGTGGCATTGCCTTGGAGAGAACTAATTTAATTGCTCTGACGATAAACCTCATCAATGACATATGGTCCTTCCCATTTCGAGAGTAATTTCCCTGAAAGAATCTGAGACGAGACCGATACAATAGGACTTTATCCCCAACATTAAATTCTCTTTTGATAATTCTTCTATCATGCCATTTCTTAACTTTCTTTAAAGAGTTTAGCATTTTCATAAGCTTCACTTCTCCATTCATCTAGAGAACTTAATTGCAACAACCTCTTATCTCCGGCTAGTTTAGGATCTTTGTTTAGTTCCCTAACAGCCCAATAAGCTTTGTGCTCTAATTCTAAAGCTAAATGACAAGCTTTTCCATAAACCATTTTATAGGGCGACATACCCATAGGATTTTTATAAGCAGTTCTATAAGCCCATAGTGCGTCTTTCAATTTAATAGCCCAGTTTTCTAGTTTTATTGACAGTTTTTGCAAGATAGATTTAATCTCTCTATTTGATAATTCTACTTGCCCACTAGTTTGAGGATGATAAGCGAAAGCAATTCTATGATTAATACCATATTTAGCAAGAGTTTTTCTAAACCACCATGAATAAAATGAGAACCTCCATCTGTCATAATATATCTAGGAACTCCAAATCTAGGAAAAATAATATCTAAAAGCATTCTTAAAGAGGTCTCACCATCAGCACTTTTTGTAGGTATGTGATACGTCTCCGACGTATCGATAATTTCTTATGTTCCATGCCACATTATTGATGTTATCTACATGTTTTATGCACACTTTATGTCATATTCGTGCATTTTCTGGAACTAACCTATTAACAAGATGCCAGTGCCGTTCCTGTTTTCTGTTTTTGGTTTCAGAAATCCTAGTAACGAAATATTCTCTAAATCGGACGAAATCAACGCCCAGTTCCTATTTTGCCGGCATCCAGAACACCCGAGAGCCGCCAGGAAGCCCCGGGGGCCCCACACACCCGGCGCGCCAGGGGGGGCCGCCGCCCTATGGTGTGGTGGCCCCAGGCCCCTCCGAGGCTGCCCTTCCGCCTATTTAAAGCCTCCGTCGTAAAATCCTATTACGTTCGACGGAAAGCCACGGTGAGAAACCTTCCAGAGCGCCGCCATCGCGGCCAAGATCTGGGGGACAGGAGTCTCTGTTCCGGCACGCCGCCGGACGGGGAAGTGCCCCGGGAGGCTCCTCCATCGACACCACCGCCATCTTCATCACCGCTGCTCCCATGAGGAGGAGTAGTTCTCCATCGAGGCTAAGGGCTGTACCGTAGCTATGTGGTTCATCTCTCCTATGTACTTCAATACAATAATCTCATGAGCTGCCTTACATGATTGAGATTCATATGATGATGCTTGTAATCTAGATGTCATTATGCTAGTCAAGTGAGTTTTACTTATGTGATCTCCGGAGACTCCTTCCCACGTGTGTAAAGGTGACAGTGTGTGCACCGTGTGGGTCTCTTAGGCTATATTTCACAGAATACTTATTCACTGTTATGAATGGCATAGTGAAGTGCTTATTTATATCTCTTTATGATTGCAATGTGTTTTATCACAATTTATCTATGTGCTACTCTAGTGATGTTATTAAAGTAGTTTTATTCCTCCTACACGGTGTAATGGTGACAGTGTGTGCATCCGTGTTAGTACTTGGTTTATGCTATGATTATGATCTCTTGTAGATTATGAAGTTAACTATTGCTATGATAGTATTGATATGATCTATGCCTCCTTTCTTAGCATGAAGGTGACAGTGCATGCTATGTTAGTACTTGGTTTAGTCTTATTGATCTTTCATGCACTCTAAGGTTATTTAAATATGAACATTGAATTGTGGAGCTTGTTAACTCCGGCATTGAGGATTCGTGTAATCCTACGCAATGTGTTCATCATCCAACAAGAGTGTAGAGTATGCATTTATCTATTCAGTATGTGATCAATGTTGAGAGTGTCCACTAGTGAAAGTCTAATCCCTAGGCCTTGTTCCTAAATGCGCTATCGCTGCTTGTTTACTTGTTTTACTGCGTTACTGCTGCATGTTACTCGTTTGTTTACTGTCCGGGCAAAGCACTTTTGGTGCCGTTGCCACCGCTCATATATATTCATACCACCTGTATTTCACTATCTCTTCGCGAAACTAGTGCACCTATTAGGTGTGTTGGGGACACAAGAGACTTCTTGCTTTGTGGTTGCAGGGTTGCATGAGAGGGATATCTTTGACCTCTTCCTCCCTGAGTTCGATAAACCTTGGGTGATCCACTTAAGGGAAACTTGTCTTGTTCTACAAACCTCTGCTCTTGGAGGCCCAACACGTTTAGGAGAAAAGGAGGGGGCGAGACATCAAGCTATTTTACGCGCCGTTGCCGGGGAGCAAAAAGGTACTCACACTCCTGATCTCGGCTACTAAGCTATTTTCGCCGTTGTAAGTACTCGAAGCTATTTCCTTTAGATCCCGCAATTGCAACTTTTTGTTTCTTGTTTACACTAGTAAGGCATAATGGAAAACAACAAAAATATGAGAGATCTTTATGAACTTTATCTTGAATTAGGACATGATGTGTTTGAAGAGAGAATTAAAAACCCATGGAACTTTATATGCATGCTAATGGGAATGTTATTAATATGAATGCTTTGAACACTATTGTTGCTAATGCTATGGAAAATTCTAAGCTTGGGGAAGCTGGCTTTGATGAGCATGATCTTTTTAGTCCCCCAAGCATTGAGGAGAAAATTTACTTTGATGATACTTTGCCTCCTATTTATGATGATTATAATGATAGTGGTCTTTTGGTGCCACCTACTATGGAGAGTAAATTTTATGATGATTATACTATGCCTCCTACACTTGATGAGAATAATAATGATAGCTACTTTGTTGAATTTGCTCCCACTACAACTAATAAAATTGATTATGCTTATGTGGAGAGTAATAATTTTATGCATGAGACTCATGATAAGAATGATTTATGTGATAGTTATATTGTTGAGTTTGCTCATGATGCTACTGAAAGTTATTATGAGAGAGGAAAATATGGTTGTAGAAATTTTCATGTTACTAAAACACCTCTCTATGTGCTGAAATTTTTGAAGCTACACTTGTTTTATCTTCCTATGCTTGTCACTTTGCTCTTCATGAACTTGTTTACTTACAAGATTCCTTTTCATAGGAAGCATGTTAGACTTAAATGTGTTTTGAATTTTCTTCTTGATGCTCTCTTTTGCTTCAAGCACCTATTTCTTGCGAGTGCATCATTAAAACTGAGCCCATCTTAATGGCTATAAAGAAAGAACTTCTTGGGAGATAACCCATGTGTTTATTTTACTACAGTACTTTGTTTTATATTTGAGTCTTGAAGTTGTTTACTACTGTAGCAACCTCTCCTTATCTTAGTTTTGTGTTTTGTTGTGCCAAGTAAAGTCGTTGATAGCAAGGTTCATACTAGATTTGGATTACTGCGCAGAAACAGATTTCTTTGCTATCACGAATCTGGGCAAAAATTCTCTGTAGGTAACTCAGAAAATTATGCCAATTTACATGAGTGATCCACAGATATGTACGCAACTTTCATTCAATTTGAGCATTTTCATTTGAGCAAGTCTGGTGCCTCGATAAAATTCGTCAATACGAACTGTTCTGTTTTGCCGATTCTGCCTTTTATTTCGCATTGCCTCTTTTGCTATGTTGGATGAATTTCTTTGATCCATTAATGTCCAGTAGCTTTATGCAATGTCCAGAAGTGTTAAGAATGATTATGTCACCTCTGAACATGTTAATTTTTATTGTCCACTAACCCTCTAATGAGTTGTTCTAAGTTTGGTGTGGAGGAAGTTTTCAAGGGTCAAGAGGAGGATGATATACTATGATCAAGAAGAGTGAAAGCTCTAAGCTTGGGGATGCCCCGGTGGTTCACCCCTGCATATATCAAGAAGACTCAAGCGTTTAAGCTTGGGGATGCCCAAGGCATCCCCTTCTTCATCGACAACATTATCAGGTTCCTCCCCTGAAACTATATTTTTATTCCATCACATCTTATGTGCTTTGCTTGGAGCGTCATTTGTTTTGTTTTTTTGTTTTGTTTGAATAAAATGGATCCTAGCATTCACTTTGTGGGAGAGAGACATGCTCCGCTGTAGCATATGGACAAGTATGTCCTTAGGCTCTACTCATAGTATTCATGGCGAAGTTTCTTCTTCGTTAAATTGTTATATGGTTGGAATTGGAAAATGATACATGTAGTAATATGCTATAATGTCTTGGATAATGTGATACTTGGCAATTGTTGTGCTCATGTTTAAGTTCTTACATCATATGCTTTGCACCTATTAATGAAGAAATACATAGAGCATGCTAAAATTTGGTTTGCATATTTGGTCTCTCTAAGGTCTAGATAATTTCTAGTATTGAGTTTGAACAACAAGGAAGACGTAGAGTCTTATAATGTTTACAATGTGTCTTTTATGTGAGTTTTGCTGCACCGGTTCATCCTTGTGTTTGTTTCAAATAACCTTGCTAGCCTAAACCTTGTATCGAGAAGGAATACCTCTCATGCATCCAAAATACTTGAGCCAACCACTATGCCATTTGTGTCCACCATACCTACCTACTACATGGTATTTCTCCGCCATTCCAAAGTAAATTGCTTGAGTGCTACCTTTAAACAATTCAAATTTATCACCTCTGATTTGTGTCAATGTTTTATAGCTCATGAGGAAGTATGTGGTGTTTATTTTTCAATCTTGTTGGGCAACTTTCACCAATGGACTAGTGGCTTCATCCGCTTATCCAATAATTTTGCAAAAAGAGCTGGCAATGGGATTCCCAGTCCCAAATTAATTAACAAAAATGACACTCCTCCATGGTATGTGATTGTTGGACGGCACCCGAAGGATTTGGTTAGCCATGGCTTGTGTAAGCAAAGGTTGGGAGGAGTGTCATCATAATAAAACTAAAATAAAAGGCACTCCTTCATGGTATGAGATTGTTGGCAGGCACCCGAGGATTCGGTTAGCCATGGTTTGTGAAAGAAAGGTTGAAGGAGTGCCACCCAAAATAAAATAAAATGGGAGCCGCTTTGAAGGTTTGCCTGGCAAGGGGTTAGAGTACCTACCATTCGTTGACAACAACATACACCTCTCAAAACTTTATTTTTATGCTCTCTTTATGTTTTCAAAATAGAAGCTCTAGCACAAATATAGCAATCGATGCTTTCCTCTTTGAAGGACCATTCTTTTACTTTTATTGTTGAGTCAACTTCACCTATTTCTCTCCATCTCAAGAAGCAAACACTTGTGTGAACGTGCATTGATTCCTACATATTTGCATATTGCATTTGTTATATTGCTTTGCATTGACAACTATCCATGAGATATACATGTTACAAGTTGAAAGCAACCGCTGAAACTTAATCTTCCTTTGTGTTGCTTCAATACTTCTACTATGAATTATTGCTTTATGAGTTAACTCTTATGCAAGACTTATTGATGCTTGTCTTGAAGTACTATTCATGAAAAGTCTTTGCTATATGATTCACTTGTTTACTCATGTCATATACATTGTTTTGATCGCTGCATTCACTACATATGCTTTACAAATAGTATGATCAAGGTTATGATGGCATGTCACTCCAAATTATCTTTGTTATCGTTTTACCTGCTCGGACGAGCAGAACTTTGGGGATGCTGATACGTCTCCGACGTATCGATAATTTCTTATGTTCCATGCCACATTATTGATGTTATCTACATGTTTTATGCACACTTTATGTCATATTCGTGCATTTTCTGAACTAACCTATTAACAAGATGCCGAAGTGCCTGTTTGCGCTGTTTTTGGTTTCAGAAATCCTAGTAACGAAATATTCTCGAATCGGACGAAATCAATGCCTGGTTCCTATTTTGCTCGGAGCATCCAGAACACCCGAGAGCGCGCAGGAAGCCCTGGGGGCCCCACACTACACCCTGGCGCGGCCAGAGGGGGGCCGCGCCGCCTATGGTGTGGTGCCCTAGCCCTCCGAGGCTGCCCTTCCGCCTATTTAAAGCCTCCGTCGCGAAAACCCTATTACCGACGGAAAAGCCACGCACGAAACCTTCCAGCCGCCGCCATCGCGGGCCAAGATCTCGGGGACAGAGTCTCTTCCGCACGCCGCCGGGGAAGTGCCCGGAAGGCTCCTCCATCGACACCACCGCCATCTTCATCACCGCTGCTGTCTCCCATGAGGAGGGAGTAGTTCTCCATCGAGGCTAAGGGCTGTACGGTAGCTATGTGGTTCATCTCTCTCCTATGTACTTCAATACAATAATCTCATGAGCTGCCTTACATGATTGAGATTCATATGATGATGCTTGTAATCTAGATGTCATTATGCTAGTCAAGTGAGTTTTACTTATGTGATCTCCGGAGACTCCTTGTCCCACGTGTGTAAAGGTGACGGTGTGCATGTGGGTCTCTTAGGCTATATTTCACAGAATACTTATTCACTGTTATGAATGGCATAGTGAAGTGCTTATTTATATCTCTTTATGATTGCAATGTGTTTGTATCACAATTTATCTATGTGCTACTCTAGTGATGTTATTAAAGTAGTTTTATTCCTCCTACACGGTGTAATGGTGACAGTGTGTGCATCGTGTTAGTACTTGGTTTATGCTATGATTATGATCTCTTGTAGATTATGAAGTTAACTATTGCTATGATAGTATTGATATGATCTATGCCTCCTTTCTTAGCATGAAGGTGACAGTGTGCATGCTATGTTAGTACTTGGTTTAGTCTTATTGATCTTTCATGCACTCTAAGGTTATTTAAATATGAACATTGAATTGTGGAGCTTGTTAACTCCGGCATTGAGGATTCGTGTAATCCTACGCAATGTGTTCATCATCCAACAAGAGTGTAGAGTATGCATTTATCTATTCTGTTATGTGATCAATGTTGAGAGTGTCCACTAGTGAAAGTCTAATCCCTAGGCCTTGTTCCTAACATCGCTATCGCCGTTTGTTTATGCTACTACTCGTACTTACTCTTGTTTTCGTCTGGCACTTTTCGGTGCCGTTGCCGCTTCATATATATTCATACCACATGTATTTCACTATCTCTTCCAACTAGTGCACCTATTAGGTGTGTTGGGGACACAAGAGACTTCTTGCTTTGTGGTTGCTTGAGAGGGATATCTTTGACCTCTTCCTCCCGAGTTCGATAAACCTTGGGTGATCCACTTAAGGGAAAACTTGCTGCTGTTCTATAAACCTCTGCTCTTGGAGGCCCAACACTGTCTACAGGAAAAGGAGGGGGGCGTAGACATCAGTATGGCTTCCACCCATTTAGTAACATAATCAACATCAACAAGTATATGAGTGTTACCTAAGAGGGAAAAGGTCCCATGAAGTCAAATCCCCAACAATCAAGCGGTTCAATAACAAGAGTATAATTCATAGGCATTTCATTACGGAGATATTACCAACCCTTTGACATTCATCACAAGATAAAATAAACTTCCTTGCATCTTTGAAGAGAGTTGGCCAATAAAAACCTGATTGTAGAACCTTTTGCGCGGTTCTATCTCCGGCGTGATGTCCTCCATAAGCACTATCATGACATTTACTCAATATTTCTTGTTGTTCATATTCAGGAACACACCTTCGCAGAATACCATCCACTCCTTCTTTATATAAGTGTGGGTCATCCCAAAAATAATGCCTCAAGTCATAAAAGAATTTCCTCCTCTGCTGAGCTGAAAAGGTTGGAGGCAAGTACTTGGAAACAATAAAGTTAGCATAATCAGCATACCAAGGGCTATCTCGTGAATTCACCTTTATTACAGCCAATTGTTCATTTGGAAAACTATCATTAACAGGAACAGGATCATAAGCAATATTTTCCAATCTAGACAAAAGAAGTACCCATCTAATAAGCCTTGGCTTAGCATCTTTCTTTGTCATAAGGTATCTAATTGCAGCATGATCAGTATGAATCGTAACTTTTGAATCAACAATATATGATCTAAATTTATCACAAGCAAAGACTACAGCTAACAATTCTTTTTCAGTAGTAGCATAATTTCTTTGAGCAGCATCAAGAGTTTTACTAGCATAATGAATAACATTCAGTTTTTTTATCTACTCGCTGTCCAAGAAGCGCCTACAGAAAATCACTAGCATCACACATAATTTCAAAAGGCAAATTCCAATCAGGAGGTTCAACTATAGGGGCATTGTTAAGGCTTTCTTTAGAGTTTCAAAAGCTTCCTACAATCATCATCAAAAACAAAAGGCATTCTTGAAGAAGATTAGTAAGAGGCTTTGAAATCTTAGAGAAGTCTTTAATAAACCTCCTATAAAACCCACCATGACCAAGAACACTACGAATACCTTTAACATCCCTAGGATAGGGCATCTTCTCAATTGCTTCAACTTTAGCTCTATCAACTTCAATACCTCTCTCAGAAATTTTATGTCCCAATACAATTCCTTCATTAACCATAAAGTGGCATTTCTCCCAATTAAGAACAAGGTTAGTTTCTTCACATCTCTGCAAAACTTTATCAAGGTTTCGCAAGCAACTATCAAAAGAATTCCCATAGAAAAATCATCCATGAATACCTCTACAATACTCTCACAAAAGCCATGAAAAATAGCAGACATGCATCTTTGAAAAGTAGCAGGAGCATTACATAAACCAAAAGGCATACGCCTATAAGCATAAGTTCCATAGGGACAAGTGAAAGTGGTTTTCTCTTGATCTTTAGTTTTAACACCAATTTGTGAAAACCCAGAATAACCATCAAGAAAGCAAAAATGAGTATTTTTAGATAGCCTTTCTAACATTTGATCAATAAATGGTAAAGGGTAATGATCTTTCTTAGTAACCTTATTAACTTTTCGATAATCAATGCACATTCTATAACCTACAACTACTCTTTGAGGTATGAGCTCATCATTATCATTAGGCACAATCCATTCCTCCTTTCTTAGGAACACAATGCACAGGACTAACCCATCTACTATCGCAATAGGATATATAATACCAGCCTCAAGGAGTCTTAATACCTCATTTCTTACACATCCTTCATCTTAGGAATTAGACGACGCTGAGGTTCAACAACAGCTTCGCATCATCTTCCATATTAATGGCGTGTTGGCAAATAGAGGGAGAAATCCCTTCAAGTCATCAAGAGTGTAGCCAATAGCACCTCGGTGTTTCTTCAGTATTTCCAAACCTTTCTTCTTCAAACTCAAAGCTTAGAACTAATAATAACGGGATATATTTTCTTATCAACATGAGCATATTTAAGATTATCAGCAATGGTTTTAAATCAAAGACAGGATCTTCCTTTGGTGGTGGTGTTGTACCCAAATCTTCCACCGTAAATCATGCTTAAGAATAGGTTGACGAAAGAAAATTTCATCAAGCTCATTTCTTTCTTCCTAAAAACTTCACTCTCACTATTCTCCAAATGTTGCTGCAAAGGATTATTAGGAGCAAGAGCAAAGATGCACACTGCTCAACTTTAAAATCACTATTAGGCGAATCAATTTTATAAGGAGTTTTGGTAAATTTAGAGAAGTTAAACTCATAAGATTCACCAACAAATTTAGTCAAAATTTTCTTTCTTGCAATCTATATAGCTCCACATGTATTCAGAAAGGTCTACCAAAAATGATAGGACAATATTTACTAGCAGCGAAACCAAGTACCAAAAAGTCATAGGATATTTAATCTTACCACATAGAACTTCCACATCTCGAATAATACCAATTGGAGAGATAGTTTCTCTATTAGCTAGAATAACCACATCAATATCTTCAAGTTCACAAGAGCCAATTTCGTGCATAATCTCCGTGTAAAGCTCATAAGGAATAGCACTAATACTTGCACCAATATCACATAATCCATAATAACAATGATCACCAATTCTAACAGATAGCATAGGAACACTAGCTTTCCTAGACTTATTAGGATGCGAAACAATATTAGAAGCATCTTCACGTAAAATAATATGACCATCTTCTACATTTTCAATACAAGATCTTTAACAATTGCGATAGGCAGGTTCAACTTTTATTTGTTCTTCAGTTCTATAGGTTTCTTTTCACTTTTATGAACCGCACTATTTATAAAAGAGTACTCCTTCATTTTAGCAGGAAAGGAGTTTTTTCAATATAAGCTTCAGGAATAACATGATCAACAGTTTCAACTACAACACATTTATTTATAGATGAATCAATTTTATCTTTATACGGTTCATGATACTTATCACTACAAGAAAAGTTGCCATGGCCGACGAAGTTGAAGTCGCGCCGTGGTTGCTGGTGTACCATGGCCGACGATTTTGGGTCCCTCCGTGGTGCATGTCAAAACTTTTTTTCTCGTTTTTGAGGCCACCTAGCCCGACGAAAGCGGCCAAAACGTGGCGTATGGTGGCCCGGGACGTGGTGCATCTCGAAATCTCGGGTTCGCCGGCCGAGTCAACGCAAATCCGCACCGCCAGGGATGTAGGGCCCAGGGCAGCCTCTCTGGCATTGTTTTTCTGTAATCGTGCCATCTCGCTCAACGTTCTCCGATCGAGCCGTTTACGATGCGTGATCATGGGTCCCGCATATCATCCTCTATGAACCAAAATTCTTTCTATTCTTGGATTTTTGACCCCCTGATTTCTGGCTACTTCTTTTTCTTTTGATCCCTTGCCGCCTTGGAAACATTGAGACCGCTGTTGCTAAATGGGACCCGCATGTCATCCTCTATGTGCAATCAACTTTCTTTTCTTGGAGTTTTTTGGCACCTCATATTTGGTCACTTGCCTTTTTTTTCGATCCCCGCCGCCTCTCAAACGGTGATACCGTCTTGCTAAATGGGACCCGCATGTCATCCTGTACTATAAAACTTTCTTTTCTTGGATTTTTTGGCACCTCATATTTGGTCACTTGCCTTTTTCTTTCGATCCTGCCGCCTCTCAACGTGATACCTCTGTGCTAAATGGGACCCGATGTCATCCTCTATGTACTATAAAACTTTCTTTCTTTTTTTGGCACCTCATATTTGGTCACTTGCCTTTTTCTTTCGATCCTGCCGCCTCTCAAAGGACCGCTGCTCTAATGGGACCCGCATGTCATCCTCTATGGACTATAAAACTTTCTTTTCTTGAATTATTTTTGGCTCCCGATATTTGGTCACTTGCCTTTTTCTTTCGATCCCCTGCCGCCTCAAATGTTGAGACCGCTGCACCAAATGGGACCCGCATGTCATCCTCTATGAGCAATCAACTTTCTTTTCTTGGAGTTTTTTTGGCACCTAATATTTGGTCACTTGCCTTTTTCTTTCGATCTCATGCCACATTTGAAACGTTGAGGAACTGCCGGCTCATGGGACCCGCATGTCATCCTCTATGTGCTATAAAAGTTTCCTTTGTTGGATTTTTTTCACCCTCTGATTTTTGGCTTGCCTTTTTCTTTTGATCCCCTGCCCTTTGAAACGTTGAGTAAGCCGTTGGCTCAAGGGACCCGCATGTCATCCTCTATGTCCATCAACTTTCTTTTCTTGGATTCTTTTCACCCCTAATTACTAGCTACTTTCTTTTTCTTTGGATCTCAAGCCGCATTACAAACATGAGACCGCTGCTGCAAAATGGGACCCACATGTCATCCTCTATGTACAATAAATCTTGGATTATTTTTGGCTCCTGATATTTGGTCACTTGCCTTTTTCTTCGATCTCATGCCACCTTTGAAACGTTGAGTAAGCTGCTGGCTCATGGGTCCCGCATGTCATCCTCTACAAACAATAAAGTTTCCTTTCTTGGAGTTATTTTGACCCTAATTTCAGCTATTTGCCTTTTTCTTTTGATCCCCGCCCCTTTGACGATGAGGACGCTTGTGGCGGTCGGTCCCACATGTCATCCTCTATGAACAATAAAAGTTTCCTTTGGTGGATTTATTTTTGACCCCTAATTAATTTCTAGCTATTTCCTTTTTTTTGATCCTCATTGCCTTGGAATTGTTGAGAATCTTTGTTGCCTCATTTTTCTTTTGGTCTGTGCCACCTTGGAAACGTTGAGACCGCTGCTAAAAATGGGACCCGCATGTCATCCTCTATGTACACATAAAGTTTCTTTTCTTGGATTATTTTTCTCCTGATATTATGTCACTTGGCTTTTTCTTTCGATCTCATGCCGACTTTGAAACGTTGAGATTGCTGCCTCATGGGTCCCGCCTGTCATCCTCTCAGAACGATAAATGTTTTCTTTTCCTGTATTTTTTTACCAACTGATTTTTGGATTTTTTTATTTTCGATCCCCTGCCGCCTTTGAAACGTTGACGACGCTTGCTCATGGGTCCCCGATGTCGCCTCCCGTACAAGAAACATGTGATATTTTATTTTGCGACAATAAACGTTGTATTTCGCTCTGAGCTATTGCAAACGGATAAATTAAATCTTTATATCTACATAAACAAACTTATATGTTGAATCTCCTTGTTTTTTGTTTTTGAAGCATAGGACTTTCCTTTTTTTTTGAGAAAAATCCGACCTTCCGTTTTGGAGTGGGCTGAAATTGTACGAGTCAAAAGGCCCCGCAGATAGTTCGAAGGCCAGATGTCCAGATACACCAATTGAAATCTTTCTTTTCTTGGATTTTTTTTTTTTCTTTGATTTCTGGCTACTTCATTTTTCTTTCGGTCCTGTGCCGCTTTGGAAGCGTTGAGACCGCTGCTACAAAATGGGACCCGCATGTCATCCTCTATGTACAATAAAGTTTCTTTTCTTGGATTATTTTTGGCTCCTGATATTATGTCACTTGCCTTTTTCTTTCAATCTCATGCCGACTTTGAAACGTTGAGGAAGTTGCGGCTCATGGGTCCCGCATGTCATCCTCTATGAACAATAAAGTTTTCTTTGTTGGATTTATTTTTTCCCCTACTGCTATTTGCCTTTTCTTTTGATCCCCTCCCCCTTTGAAACGATGACGACGCAGCTGGCAAGTCTGTCCCACATGTCATTCTCTATGAACAATAAAAGTTTCCTTTGATGGATTTATTTTGACCCTAATTAATTGCTATTTCCTTTTTTTTTTGATCCCCTGCGCTTGAAATAGTTGAGGATGCTGCTGCCTCATGGGTCCCGCATGTCATCCTCTCGGAAAGGTAAATGTTTCTTTTCTTGAATTTGTTTACCAACTGATTTTTGGCTTATTTTTTCTTTCGATCTCCTGCCACCTTTAAAACGTTGACGACGCTGCCGGCTCATGGGTCCCCAATGTCAGCCTCCCCATACTGCAAATCCTTTTCCAAAGGTTGTATTTCTAGATAGATAAGGTGGATTCGAATCCATGGTTCAGCAAATCAGGTAAGCCTTCTTGCACCGATTAATGGAAGTAGTGTATAGCAAGGTCAAGACATGTGGCTCTGTAATGAATCTATTTGAATCATGTTGTGGGTTCAATCTGATAGTTCTCTAACAGGTCAGCTAAAAATAGAAATTAAGTTTTTTCTAAAACGGAAATGCAAATTAAGATGAACACAAACATTAGTTATCATAATAGCTGATCATACATACATACTTGCTAAGAGCAAAAGCTTGCCAGAGTTTTACCACCCATACAATTAATTAGCAGTTCAGATAAGATAACCTTATATAGGTATAACTACAAATGCATTTGCTAAGGGCTCATGGGACAACAGAACTAGACAACCGCGAACTTTATGACCAGCATGTCACGGCGGCATCGAAAGATCTTGACTCAACTTTGATCCAATGCGAAGTTTGGCACCGTCAATGAACTTTTTTCCACTGGAAGTAACAGCAAGACCAGTGGGGACTGACGGAGTACTGTCCCTCCACGGTGAGACCTTCACTCTCCATGACGAGGGATATCTTGCCCCTTCGGCCAGCATTGAGATCCTTGGAGATACTTTAGGCAATTTCTGATTCAAAGCAAGAGATACCACCAAAAATTAGTCAATGGCACCAATGCACCAACCATGTGAGACTTTGAGAGAAGACATCAAGATAAGAGCAATTATGCTGTCATATACTCACGAACATAGCCTTCGGATGCGTCCTGGTCACCACACGGGTGGCCACGCAATGAGCCGAGACTCGTGATCCGGCTGGGCAGGTGCAGAGCCTGGCCTGTACGAGCCGAGGCTGCGTGCAGAGACATCGGGCAGGACGGAACGGTGCCTCTAGAGGAACCGGTGGTCGATGCAGAGAAGGTGCGGCAGAATGGTGCACTAGAGGAACCAAATTGCGATGGCAGAGCCCGTCGGGCGGGTGTAGTATAGGGGCCTCTACAGAACCAATGCTGATGTAGGGGACCGTCGGGTAGATGCAGAAAGCCGGTGACAGAACCGGTGCTGATGCAGAGAGTGGGAAACGGTGCTCTTTGGTGTGGTTGCCCTTGTGACATCCGCTCATGTTCCATCGGGGGGAGCTTTGATCATGTTAACCCTGTGCTAGAACGAGGAATGGTTTAGAACAATTCTCTAAAGATTATCAAAAGATATGAGTAGAAAAAAGTTACATATTATATATTTGGAAGTGTCTCCAACTGTGTAAGCAGTTACGTATATCTGCCCGTTTGAGATCCTCAGCTCGTCGCCCTTCTTCAGACCGTAGTCAAAAGCAAACTTTCTCCAATCATGTCCATACAAATATGTGATGGCCTGCGTCTTGTAGACATACACCTCATAGACCGTGTAGGTGTTCATCAATTTGCCATTGCCATGCATAGTGAAAGACCCTTCATGCGGACACATCTGGTTAATCATTGACGAAGTTCACAAGGTACAGTCTCGCATGTGAAAATTGATACAAATGTAAGAAGCGGGAAGACTAAAAACAAGACTTTACTATATGCCAATTCATGCTAAACCACTGAGAATACATACCTGTAACTCTGTGAAGGAGCTACTAGAAAGGTAGATAGAGCCATAGGAGGGGTTATATGCGGGGTATGTACATGGGCCCGCCATATTCCCGCAAGCTCGGCATCGGATGGTGAAGGAAACATGGGAGGTACTACGGTGCGTAGGCGCTGAATGTAAGTGGAAGAATTAGGTTGTGTAAAGTGCATAGTTCAGAGCAATGCAAATGTTGACAAGCGAGTGCATAACACTATGTTACAAAGTGAACAGTGAAAAATTAGTGTATGATGAATATAAGCATGCTAATTTGGTGTTCCGAATTCCAAAAAGCATTAGATTTAGCTTGATAATATCACATAAATCATGGCATGTATATGTGGCTTAAGAAAATATACCGAACCCTTGGATGGTTACGCCCTTGGTCCTTGGACTTGAGCTTATATAAGCATCCGGAAGGTGGGCTGATGAATTTATGGCAGCTCTGCGATACCTCATCACAGTTTAAATCCTTTTGACCAATGAAGGGTTAGCAGTTTCAGTCTCGCATATAAAAATTGAAGAGCAACAGACATCAGCAGTGATATATAAAATGAATCTATGAGACTGATGCATATAGTGTTGGATGTAAGTGTAAGAATAGGTGTGGTGTTTCAACTATTGGTAAGCATTAGACAAAGCCGGCAAACAACACAAAAATCAAATCATGTATGAGGATTAAGAAAATATACCGCTTCTTGAAAGGGTACCACCCAGTGGCTGGTGGCCTTGTGCTTGAGGAGGTTTTCAAAGATGGTGGCACCATCGTCTTCATAGCCTCATCAGGATCATTTTTTTATCCATTTGAGTAGAGGCACTGAAGTTTCATCCTGCATATGAATAGCAAGAACTCATCATTGATATTTAATAAATCTATGAGATAGTGATGCAAATAGTGCGGGTGTAAGTGGAAGAATAGGGTTGTGCATAGAGAACAGTTGACAACAATGCAAATGATTACAAAAGAAGCCAATGGAAATCAACAGTTTATATACTGGATGAGACAGACTGAAAAGTGAAAATTAGTGTATGATGATTGTAAGCAAACGCAGTGTTTCAACTTTTGGTAAGCATTAGACAAAGCCAACAGTAATTAAACAGATAATAATGAAATCATGTATGTGGATTAAGAAAATATACGAGATTCATTAAAAGGTCACCACCCAGCTGGCCCATGGCCTCGTGCTTGTAGAGGTTTTCGGAAGATGGTGCCGGCACCATCGTCCTCACAGCACCTCATTAGCCTCATTTTGCATCCACTTGAGTAAAGGCGCGGAAGTTAACAGATAAGAATGGGAACAGATCTCAGCAGTGATATTGAATGACTCTGAGATAGACTGATGCATATAGTGCTGGATGTAAGTGGAAGGGTATGGCCGTGTATGGACAACGTGTTCAACAATGCAAGGGTGTGTTCGGTTCTGAAACAACGTGGAATGGAATGGAATGGTTCCATTTCAGAGGAATGGAATGGTTAAATTTTTGTTCGGTTGGGATAAATGGAGAGCAGAAGAGATCGAGGTTAAACCCAATTGTCTCAAAATTGTAATTAACAATTGCAAATGACATTTTAATCTCAAAGTCGTAATTAACGGCGCCTAATGGTGCTCTTTTAATCTAAAAATCGTAATTAACATCATTTTTTGTTGGGTTAGGGAAACTGGAGTAGATGAACTATGATGATTGTAAGCAAATGAATTTGGTGTTTCTAAACTTTTGGCTTCGAGATCTTATGGGTTTCAACTCTAGCCTACCCCAACTTGTTTGGGACTGAAAGGCTTGGTTGTTGTTGTTGTTGTTGTTTTGTTGGCAAGCATAGAAAAAACCGACAATAAACAGAGAAAATCAAGGCATGTTTTGTGGATTAAGAAAATATACCATATTCATTAAAGATCACCACCCAGCTGCGTGGCCTTGTGCTTGTAGAGGCATTTAGAAGATGGAGGCGGCATCAACATACTGGCAGCCTGATCAGCCGCAGTTTTGATCTTCCTTTTGAGTAAAGGCCCAAAGTTTCGGTCATATGAATAGCAAAACAAAAGGCAGACCTCAGCAGTGATATTGAATTACTGTATGAGATAGACTGATGCATATAGTGGATGCTCTTAGCCTTTTGCAGCGTGAACACTAGCTATGGACAGACAAAAAACTAGTTAACTCAGCTTTGTCAAGATATGAATGTACTACCACCATCCAAAAGCTTAAGCCTTATTTATTTTTGAGAAACCAAACAAGCAAAGTTTGACCAAAATTTTAGAACATTCTATCAACAAATATAATACCGTGTAGATAACGTAGGAAAATATATTTTATTATCTATTTAATGATATTAATTTTGTATTTTGCATGTTACTGATTTTTTGTAAAATCTTAGTCAAACATGGTATAGTTTGACTTTTTAAAATAATATAAGCCCAAAGCTTTGGGATGGAGGCAATAGTATCTAGAGCTAAAACACATCTAGATACATCCGTATCTAGAGATAGTTGAGTCAATTAATTTGGATGTGAGGGAGTATCGAGCACACATCATGTGTTGGTTAAAACCCCGGGCGGTCCCGCCGGCAGTGGCATTTCGCTTCTTGTGCTGTAGATCGGGCCATGCTCGGGCAGTAGGGGCGCTATTCTCGTTCCCCATAGCCTCAGCACGGAACCTGGAGGTACCAACCTGATAAGAGAATATAGAGCATGGTGTCACGGAGGCTTTACTACAAACACTGAAGACATGTGCTACTTTAAGCATATTCCGGAACAAGTAGTTGAGATGCAGAGAGACACTTAAAGAGTAAGAGTGGATAAGCAAACGGAGTACCTGCTTCGCGGGGGGGACGCAGGGCTCAAACAACGTCATTGCTGTGGTTTCCGCTCCATTGCCCCACCGCCGAGGTCTTACCTTTCTGTACATGTTCACAAAAGATACGGTGAGGATCAGCAAACTACAAAGGTTGCAAATGTCGACAAAAAGGGAAGAACACCCCAATCCAAGCAAAGGTAGCCCCCGCCCCCCATCAATCACTCCCAGCTCGAGGGTGACCGGAAAGACACCCCTTCGCCCAGAATAGGAAAGAGATGCGCAAGAAGGAGAGGAAGAAAGAACCGATCTCGAGAAAGGAAAGAACATTACTAGTCCTACCTAATCCGCTTGGTCTAGATGCGCCTTGCCCCTCCAAGCTGGATGCCTGGACTGGTGAGGCGAAAGGAGGGGATCGAGCTAGCGGCTTGCATCCGTCGGCAATCGGCACTCGATCGAGAGAGAAGGGGTGCTACATAAAGGGAGGGGTAACATATTTTATTACACGGTGAACTTTGATGTGACTAGTCATTACATGTCTCATGAAACTAGGGCCCATGCGTGGCACCCCAAATTCACTTGAAGCTGCCCGGCGGGCGCAAGAAACCCCGAATTGTAGCGGGGAAATGAAACATTTCACAAAAATTTGAAATTCAAGCACACCGCCACGCGCCAAGCTCCTCCCTTCCTCTTCCTGGTTCCTCCTCCTCTATCCGAAAACCCCAAATCCCAAGCTCAAACAAAAAACAAATCCCCCGGCCATGCATGTCTCGTTAACCCGCCGGAGATTCCGGGACGATACCCGCTGAGATCCAGAATTCCGTCCACCTCGAGGCACTCGAGCACTTGCATTGCTTGAGGGCTGAAGAGGGAAGTTCCGCCGGAAAGTGCTCATGGCAACCGTGCAAGCTCGCCGCCGGGCAATCCCGAGTGAATCCTGGCTGCAGCTACACACACAAAATTGCGGGCCAAGATCCGGTCAAAGCCATGGCTTGCCGAGAGGCTTGGAGTCCAAGTCAATAAACTAGCTGCTCGAGGACTGGGCGGTTTACACGGATTCATATAACGACTCAAGTTTTGTTAGTCTAGTTAACAAATGCATCTAGATACATCCATATCTAGACAGGCGAGTCAATTAATATGAATCGAGGGGAGTACCTGAAGTGTTTCATGCTACCAACTAATGCGGTCACAGAATCGCTGTAAAGTAATTGTGCTACTACTCATACGATGAACTGATTGTGTGGGTGTCGACTAACGCGATCATCCACCGAATGCTTAATCTAGCGCCAAAGGCGTACAAACTTAACATACAGCACAACATAAGAGTACGAATCATAAAGTAGCTCAACATTTTGCATCGGGGCTGGGTGGTCCCAGAGATTACCGGGCGCCCCGATGATCTCCTGTGCATCCTCTTCAACGCCAAGTGTGACTCGGCCACGGCCTCCTTCTAGGCGGATAATCAGGCAGGACCTTCGTCTATGAGAGGCTCATCATCGGTACCATCCACAGTGCATCGGGCCGGGTGGTTGATGTCTACGCCCTCCTTTTCGAGCTGTTGGGCCTCCAAGAGCGAGTTTGTAGAACAGCAACAAGTTTTCCCTTAAGTGGATCACCCAAGGTTTATTGAACTCGGGGAGGAAGAGGTCAAAGATATCCCTCTCATGCAACCCCAACCACAAAGCAAGAAGTCTCTTGTGTCCCCAACACACCTAATAGGAGTACTAGTTCGGCGAAGAGATAGTGAAATACAGGTGGTATGAATAAGTAGCAACGGTGCAAAAATAGCTGCTGGCGTGTAGTTGATGGTGGTAGTATTGCAGCAAGAGTAACACAAAGAAAAAAAAACAAGCAACGATAGCGATATTTAGGAACAAGGCCTAGGGATCATACTTTCACTAATGGACACTCTCAACATTAATCGCATAATAAATAACTCTTTCTCATATGTGCTACATACACTCTTTTGTTGGATGATGAACACATTGCGTAGGATTACACGAACCCTCAATGCCGGAGTTAACAAGCTCCACAATAATGTTCATATTTAAATAACCTTAGAGCATAATAGATCATTGCAAAATAAACCAAGAACTAACATAGTGCACACACTGCCCACATTACACTATGAAGGAGGAATAGATCACATCAATACTATCATAATGATAATTAACTCACAATCTACAAGAGATCATGATCATAGCCTAGACAAGAACCATGCACACACTCACCTTTACACCATGCAGGAGGAATAGACTACTTTAATAACATCACATGACAACTAGTAGCGATACAAGCTCATCATATGGATCGGTCATGAGATCATTGTATTGAAGTACATAGGAGAGAGATTAACCACATAGCTCCGGTACAGCCCCAGCCTCGACTACCTCCTCATGCAGAGGATGGAAGATAGAATGGACCTGGGCACTTCCCGTCCCACGGCGTAACATCATCACGATGGCGGCGTAAGGTTTTCATCTCGAACGAGGCTTTAGTAAGGCCGATACACAACACTATAGCTCATCTATATGGATCTCCAATAGGAACATTTCGTCCAAGCAATTTCGAAACCAAACAGCAAAGATCGGCACTTGTTAATTTCCGAAATGCCTAATACAGACATAAAGTGCATAAAACATGTAGATATCATCAATAATGTGGCATGGAACATAAGAAATTATCGATACGCCGAGACGTATCGCATCCTCTGATCGTCCCGAGCAGGTAAACGATAACAAAGATAATTTCCATGCCATCATAACCTTGATCATGTAAGCATATGTAGTGAATGCAACGATCAAAACAATGTAAATGACATGAGTAAACAAGTGAATCATATAGCAAAGACTTTTCATGGAATAGTACTTCAAGGTCAAGTCTTGAAGAGTTAACTCATAAAGGCAACACAAAGCAGCGTTGCTTTCAACTTATAACATGTATATCTCATGGATATTGGAGTAATATAATAAGTGCAATATGCAAGTCACTTACAAGTGTTTGCTTCTTGAGGTGAGCACTCAACATCCTCCATAGAGGAAAAGCATCCCTAGAGCTTTGATTTGAAAACGAGAGTGCGGTACACTCTAACCCCTTGCCAAACAAACCTTCAAAGAGCGGCTCCCATTTATTTATTTTTGGATGGCACTCCTTCCAACCTTTCTTTCACACCATGGCCAATCCTAATCCTCTCGTGCCTCGCCATACCATGAAGTGGCCGCGATGGCGGCTGCGGAAGGTTTTCCGGTTTCGTTTAACGATCGGGTTTTCGCGACGGAGGCTTTAAATAGCGGGAGGCGGCGCCGAAAGGTCGAAGGCGACAGCACTGAGGCGGCGCGGCCGGGGCTGGGCTGCGCCGGCCTATGGCTCTGAGGGGTGATGCCCCCTCTGGTCCCTTCTCGTGTGTTACGGATGCTTAGGGCAAAATAGGAACACAGGCGTTGATTGGTCCAATTCGAGAATATTTGCAGTTACTAGGATTTACGAAACCAAAAACAACGAGAAAACGAACTGGCGCTTTGACATCTTGTTAATAGGTTAGTTCAGGAAAATGCACGAATATGACATAAAGTGTGCATAAAACATGTAGATATCATCAATAATGTGGCATGGAACATAAGAAATTATCGATCGTCGGAGACGTATCGGCATCCCCAAGCTTAGTTTACGTAGTCACAGAGCAGGTAAAAAGCGACAACAAAGATAATTCAAGGTGACATGCCATCACCAACCTTGATCTACTATTTGTAAAGCATATGTAGTGAGTGCAGCCAGCGCTCAAAACAATGTAAATGACATGAGTAAATAGTGAATCATATAGCAAAGACTTTTCATGAATAGTACTTCAAGACAAGTATCAATAAGTCTTGCATAAGAGTTAACTCATAAAGCAATAATTCAAAGTAAAGGCATTGAAGCAACACAAAGGAAGATGAAGTTTCGGCGGAGGTTGCTTTCAACTTATAACTGTATATCTCTCATGGATGTTGTCAACATAGAGTAATATAATAAGTGCTAATATGCAAGTATGTGGGAATCAATGCACAGTTCACACAAGTGTTTTGCTTCTTGAGGTGGAGAGAAATGGGTGAACTGACTCAACAATAAAAAGTAAAGAATGGTCCTCCATAGAGGAAAAGCATCGATTACTATATTTGTGCTAGAAGCTTTGATTTTGAAAACATATAGAGAGCATAAAAGTAAAATTTTGAGAGGTGTTTGTTGTCAACGAATGGTAGTGGGCACTCTAACTACCTCATCAACCAGACTTTCAAGAGCGGCTCCCATTTTATTTATTTTTGGATGGCACTCCTTCCAACCTTTCTTTCTCAAACCATGGCTAGAATCCTCGGGTGCCCGCCAACAATCTCATACCATGAAGGAGTGCCTTTTTATTTTAGTTTTATTATGATGACACTCACTACAAGAAAAGTTCTGATAGACAACGTCTCAAAATCATCCACTAAGGGGTATTTTTCGTCAATTAATTTGGGGCTGGGAACCATTGCCAGCTCTTTTGCAAAATTATTGGATAGGATGAAGCCACTAGTCCATTGGTGAGGTTGCCCACAACAAGATTGAAGATAAACACCACATACTTCCTCATGAGCTATAAAACATTGACACAAATCAGAGGTGATAAATTGTGAATTGTTTAAAGGTAGCACTCAAGCAATTTACTTTGAATGAAATACCATGTAGTAGGTAGGTATGGTGGACACAAATGGCATAGTGTTGTTTGGCTCAAGGATTTGGATGCATGAAGTATTCCCTCTACAAGGTTTAGGCTAGCAAAGGTTTATTTGAAACAAACACAAGGATGAACATGGCACCAAAACTCACATAAAAGACATATTGTAAACGTTATAAGAAGACTCTACACATTCTTCCTTGTTGTTCAAACTCAATACTAAAAATTATCTAGACCTTAGAGAGACCAAACATAGAGAAACCAAATTTTAGCATGCTCTATGTATTTCTTCATTAATGGGTGCAAAGCATATGATGCAAGAGCTTAAACATGAGCACAACAATTGCCAAGTATCACATTATCCAAGACATTATAGCAATTACTACATGTATCATTTTCCAATTCCAACCGTATAACAATTTAACGAAGAAGAAACTTCGCCATGAATACTATGAGTAGAGCCTAAGGACATACTTGTCCATATGCTACAGCGGAGCGCGTCTCTCTCCCACAAAGTGAATGCTAGGATCCATTTTATTCAAACAAAACAAAAACAAAAACAAACCGGCGCTCCAAGCAAAGCACATAAGATGTGACGGAATAAAATATAGTTTCAGGGGACCTGATAATGTTTGTCGATGAAGAAGGGGATGCAGCATCCCCAAGTTAGACGCATGAGTCTTCTTAGAATATGCGGGGGTGAACCAGGGCATCCCCAAACTTAAGAACTTTCACTCTTCTTGATCATAGTATATCATCCTCCTCTCTTGACCCTTGAAAACTTTCACACCAAACTTCTCATGAACTTCATTAGAGGGGTTAGTACATAATCAAAAACTCACATGTTGGAGGTGACACAATCATTCTTAATATTTCTGGACATTGTCAAAGCTACTGGGAGGTAATGGAACAAAGAAATCCACCCAACCCAACACCGAAAGAAGCAATGCGAAATAAAGGCAGAATGTCAAAATGGAACATTCGTAAAGACGAATTTTTAATAAATAATTCCGTTTCTCAGATCAGAAAACTTCAAAATAATGAAAGTTAGTACATATGCGGGGAACACGCATGTAAGTGGCATATTTTTCTGGATTTTTTTACAAGAAAACAGCCCAGATTCGTGACAGATAGAAATCTGTTTTTCTGCGCAGAAATCTAAATCTAGTATCAACCTTCGATTAGAGGCTTCATTTGGCACAACAAAACACAAAACTAAGATGAGGAGAGGTTTGCTACAGTAGTAAACAACCAAGACACAAAATAAAAACGAAGTACTGTAGCAAAATAACATGGGTTATCTCCCGGAAGTTCTTTCTTTATAGCCATTAAGATGGGATCAGCAGTTTAATAATCCATTCGCGAGAAATAGTATTTGAAGCGAAGAGAGCATCAAGAGGCAAATTCAAAACAAATTTAAGTCTAACATACTTCCTAGAAGAATCTTGTAAATAAACAAATTCAAGAAGCATAATACATGACAGAAGATAAAACAAGTGCGGCTTCAAGATTTTCAGCAAATAAGGTGTTTTAGTAACACGAAAATTTCTACAACCATATTTTCCTCTCTCATAATTTTCCAAAGGCATCATGAACAAACTCAACAATATAAGTATCACATAAAGCATTCTTATTCACATGCATAAAAGTAACATTACTCTCCACATAAGCATAATCAATTTTTGGATTTCTGCGCAGAAACAAATTCAATAAAGTAGCTATCATTATTATTCTCATCATCAAATATAGGAGGCATATTGTAATCATAATCAATTTTATCCTCCATAACAGGCGGTATTAAAAGACCAATATCATCATAAATAGGAGGCAAACTATCATCAAAGTAAATTTTCTCCTCAATGCTTGGGGGACTAAAAAGATCATGAAAACCAGCTTCCCCAAGCTTAGAACTTTCTATATTATTATCAACAATGGTGTTCAAAGCGTTTATACTAATATTACTAGCATGTAAATAAGATTCCATAGGTTTTAATTTCGCATCAAACAATCCATGTTTTAAATGAGGAAATAAATAGAAGCTCATTCTTGTCCATATGCCAAACTAGTGTAAAACAAAACAAAAAGATGCAATTACAGGATCTAAAGGGAAATAACTTCGAGTACTTACAACGGTGAAAATAGCTTAGTAGCCAGGATCCGGGTGTGAGTACCTTTACCTTTCCTCCCCGACAACGGCGCGATAGCTTGATGTCTCGCCCCTCCTTTTCTGTAGACCGGTGTTGAGCCTCAAGAGCGGGAGGTTTGTAGAACGTGGCAAGTTTTCCCTTAAGACGGATCACCCAAGGTTTATCGAACTCGGGAGGTAAAGAGGTCAAGATATCCCTCTCATCCAACCCTGCCAACCACAAAGCAAGAAGTCTTGTGTCCCCAACACACCTAATAGGTGTACTAGTTCGGCGAAGAGATAGTGAAATACGGGTGGTATGAATAAGTAATAACAACGGTGCAGGAAAATAGCTTGCGAGCGTGTAGTTGATGGTGGTAGTATTGCGCGGTCGGCCAACACGGTAAACGATAAACAGCGACGATAGCGATGTTTAGGAACAAGGCCTAGGGATCATACTTTCACTGATGGACACTCAACATTGATCGCATAATAAATAACTCTTTCTCATATATGCTACATACACACTCTTTTGTTGGATGATGAACACATTGCGTAGGATTACACGAACCCTCAATGCGGGAAACAAGCTCCACAATAATGTTCATATTTAAATAACCTTAGAGCATAATAGATCATTGCAAAATAAACCAAGAACAAACATAGACACTGCCCACATTACACTATGAAGGAGGAATAGATCACATCAATACTATCATAATGATAAATTAACTCCACAATCTACAAGAGATCATGATCATAGCCTCCGACAAGAACCACACGGTGCACACACTAATCACCTTTACACCATGCAGGAGGAATAGACTACTTTAATAACATCACATGAGTAGCACGCAACTAGTAGCGATACAAAGCTCATCATATGGATCTCAATCATGTAAAGCAGCTCATGAGATCATTGTATTGAAGTACATAGGAGAGATTAACCACATAGCTACCGGTATAGCCCTTAGCCTCGATGGAGAACTACTCCCTCCTCATGGGAGACAGCAACGGTGATGAAGATGGCGGTGGAGATGGCAGCGGTGTCGATGGAGAAACCTTAGGGGCATTTCCCGAATCCCGGCGACGTGCGAACGAGACTCTGTCCCAGGATCTTGGCCCGCGATGGCGGCGGCTCTGGGAGGTTTCTGTGGGTTCTTCGTATCGGGGGTTTCGCGACGGAGGCTTTAAATAGGCGAAGAGGCGGCGCGAGAAGGTCGAAGGGCGACGACACCATAGGGCGGCGCGGCCGGGGCTGGGCGCGCGGCCTGTGGTCTGAGGGCGATGCCCCCCCTGCGGGTCCCTTCTCGTGTGTTACGGGTTGCTTAGGGCAAAATAGAACACAGGCGTTGATTTGCGTTGGTCGAGAATATTTCGTTACTAAGTTTCGAAACAAAAAGCAATGAGCAGAAAACAGGAACTGGCCTTCGGCATCTTGTTAATAGGTTAGTTCTGGAAAATACACGAATATGACATAAAGTGTGCATAAAACATGTAGATATCATCAATAATGTGGCATGGAACATAGAAATTATCGATCGTAGGAGGCATGTGAGTGATATTAGGACTACCGGGCGCCCGATGATCTCGGGCGTGCATCCACTTCAGCGCAAGCGTGTACTCGGTCCCGGCCTCATACATGGTACGGATAATCTAGTGCAGGGACCTTCGTCATGAAGGCTGGAATCATGATTCTGTCCACGGAGTGCATCAAACTGAGATTCATCTTCAAATCTCCCATCAAGCGGGGCCTCTTCATCTGTGCTTCGCGATTGTTCATCAGCAGATTAGACAAACATCTGAGGATGCAACTTTGAACAAATGCCGTTTTATGTTACCTTCTCATGCGCACGACACATCGAGCTGAAACCCGTTCTGAAACAGCGCTTTTCTCCTTCCAGTCATCCATGCAACAAGTTAAATTTGGTACGAACCTTGCACGGCAATGCAAACTAATGATTGAAACAGCGGCGGCATCAATATAAATAATTAACTACATATGCCAGCACACATACAGTGTGAGCAAGATGTGCTTCTCCTGCTAAAGGATCATTATATGGTTCACAATGCTAAACCGCCTAACATATATGCGGTACATCCCAAAAATGTGTAAATGATGCGCCACTACGGGTGAGGCCTCTTCTCTACATTCATACATGTGCGCGTGAGCAATACACGTCAGTTGTGACCTTCATGAGCTATGTTAAGGGTTGAACACCATTTATATATGAGGGGGAACATAAGTGTCCATGATCCAAGTTATGTCCATCTGTTTAATTATGAGATACGGTGGTTGGTGATAATTTAGGGCGAAGTAGGAAATGTATATCCATCGAGTACAAGACGAAACTATACTACATGATTATGCATTTCAGCAATCTTGTCGAGTTACAAAACAAAAAATGCCCTTCGACATTTTAGCAAACGAGATCGTGTACAAAACTCTGCCATAGCATTTCAGCAAATCGAGTGCAGAACCGACTCTATATGCCCACGCAAATGAACAAATTGATCGATGACAAATCGAGCGGAAAACTATAAAGTGCCAATTAGTTCGAGCACACTGACGAATTTTTTTTCAAGAAAATATAAATCGTTAGGCCGTCTTGCCGACATGATTGAGCTAGAGATGGCAGCCCTCTACCGTGGATCAACTTGACCGCGGGTGCGTCTCGAGAAAACGACGGGGAGAGGAAGCTTCTTCTTCGCACGGACGGGACGGGGAGGAAGCTCTTAGCACGGACGGGGATAAGTTGTGTAGGGGTGGGTGGGGGTCATGCGGCGGGCGCCGGGGTGATAATTAAGGTCGGTAGGTGGCGTTTAATGGGGTTGCGTGTGTAATTTGCCGTGCACAAGGTTGAGGAATAGGCGGTTCCCTTTGGCGCGCGCACAATTCAAACTATCCCGCCCATGTAGTTTAAATTCGCCATATTTTCGTTAAATCGACATAAAGTCATGTGAGTGGGGGAAAATTAGCAAAGTTGCTTGAAAAATAGTAAAACTATGGAATTATCCTTTAAATATGCTCTACTTCGTGTGGAAATCGGGGTGTGGAAGCATGTTGACCTGTTTTATTTGTACTTTCTTCATTAAAACTCCCATTTTATGCACTTTGGATGGAAAGAAATCATTTGTACATAAATTTTGACAACGCCATTTACAAACACTAATTGTTTTACATGCCAAGATGCACCCATCCACCAAATATATATGGGGCAAAAGTTTATCACAATCTAGCAGATATGCATAATTAGTGAGGAACCCCTTTTGATTTTGTGCAATTTCCACTAATTAGGTAGAGAGAAGGGGTTAATTAATTAGGCCATGTTAGGGGTTATGTGTTTTAGATTAGGTTGTGTGGATTCAAATACAACTTCTTTATTTGTGTGCTATGATTAATTAAAACTAGATGATCGACTGCGCACATATTATTAGAGGCGCATGCATTTGCGCACAAAGTGCATGTGTGTGTTGTTGTCCACAGAGAGAGAGAGGCAGAGAGAGAGAGAGGTAGAGAGATCTACATACGAGAGAGATTGAAATCTCTAAATTAAACACATATATATATGCATGGCACATTTAATTTAATTAGAGAACCGCGAGGCGGCACCCCTGGGCTGCTTGATGCACAATTAAGTGTCATTGGCCTATATAGGGTTTAATTAGGTTTAGGGTTTAGGGTTAGGAGGTTAGGGTTTAGGGTCTAGGGTCTAGGGTTTAATGTTTATGGTGTTTAGGGGTTTATTAGGGATTAGGGATTAGGGTTTATTTAATTAGGGTTTAAGGTTTATGGATCATCGATCGAGTGCGCACACACACACATTATTAGAGGCACACGCGCCTTTGCGCATAAAGTGCATGTGTATATATGTGTGTTTTTTGGGCCACCAGCGATATATAGATGATCGAGAGAGAGAGAGATTGAAATCCCCAAGAATATGTTCAAATATATATTAAAATATATGCCCGAATGCATGCATGGTAGGCCATGCATGCACACTAATTATATATATATTATGAGGAAACTAATCAAATGTGTTTTCATTACGGGAGAACTTGTCAAAATTCAAGATGATTAATTTATCATCGATAATTATATAATTAATTAATGAATCTCGGGGAGATGTTATACAACATATGATCGATATAGGCCATGTCGTATATAATAATTGGTGTTAATCTACAGTTTAATTTGCTAGCTAGATTTGCTATATAGATCGAGCATGTTTTTATTAGATCGGGTTATAGCTAGCTAGTATGGTTTAGGGTTATGTGTTTTAATTAAGTAGGGTTTGATTAGCTAGGGTTTAGTTATATATATGGTTTAGGGTTAATGCATGGCACATTTAATTTAACTAGAGGACAGCGAGGCACCTGCTTGATATGCAATTAAGTGTCGTTGGCCTATATAGGGTTTAATTAGGGTTTAGGGTTAGCTAGGGTTTAGGGTTTAGGGTTTAGGGTTTAGTGTTTAGGGTGTTTAGCTAGGGTCTAGGGTTTAGTTTAGGGTGTTTAGGGTCTAGGGTTTAGGGTTTAATTAGTGTTTAGGGTGTTTAGGGTTTAGGGTTTAGGGTTTAGTGTTTACGGTGTTTAGGGTCTAGGGTTTAGGGTTTAGTGTTTAATTAGGGTGTTTAGGGTCTAGGGTTTAGTGTTTAGGGTGTTTAGGGTTTAGGGGAGTTTTAGGGTTGTTTAAGGTTTAGGGATCATCGATCAAGTGCGCACACACATTATTAGAGGCACCCTTTGCGCATAAAGTGCATGCATATATATGTACGTGTGTGTTTTTTGCCACCAACAACGATATATAGATGATCGAGAGAGAGAGATTGAAATCCCCTAGAATATGTTCAAATATATATTAAAATTGATATAGGCCATGTATATTTTAATTGGTGTTAATCTATACGGTTTGTAGCTAGCTGCTATATATAGAGCATGTTTTTATTAGATCGGGTTATAGCTAGCTAGTACAGTTTAGGGTTATGTTTTTTAATTAAGTAGGGTTGATTAGCTAGGGTTGGTTACATATATATATGTTTTAGGGTTAATGCATGGCACATTTAATTTAATTAGAGGACAGCGGGCTAGGGTTAGGGTTAGGGTTTAGGGTTTAGTGTTTAGGGTGTTTAGGGTTTAGGGATTAGCTAGGGTTTAGGGTTAGGGTTAGGGTTAGGGTTAGGGTTTAGGGTCTAGGGTGGTTTAGGGTCTAGGGTTTAGGGTTTAGGGTTAGCTAGGGTTTAGGGTTAGGGTTAGGGTTAGGGTTAGGGTTAGGGTTTAGGGTCTAGGGTTTAGGGTTTAGTGTTTAGGGTGTTTAGGGTTTAGGGATTAGGGATTATTAGGGATTAGGGATTTAGGTTTAGGGTTGTTTAAGGTTTAGGGATCATCGATCAGTGCGCACACACATTATTAGAGGCACCCGCGCCTTTACGCATAAAGTGCATGCGTATATATGTGTGTTTTTAGACTCCTAGCGATATATAGATGATCGAGAGAGAGAGATCGAGATTAAAATCCCCAAGAATATATATGTTCAAATATACATTAAAATATATGCACGAATGCATTGTAGGCCATGCATGCACACTAATTATATATATATTATGAGGAAACTTAATCAAATGTGTTTTCATTCGAGAGAACTTGTCAAAATTCAAGTTAATTAATTTATCACGATAATTATATAATTAATTAATGAATCTCGGGGATATGTTATACAACATGATCGATATAGGCCATGTATATTTTAATTGGTGTTAATCTACGGTTTGCTAGCTAGCTGCTATATATAGAGCATGTTTTTATTAGATCGGGTTATAGCTAGCTAGTATAGTTTAGGGTTATGTGTTTTAATTAAGTAGGGTTGATTAGCTAGCTAGGGTTAGTTACATATATATGGTTTAGGGTTAATGCATGGCACATTTAATTTAATTAGAGGACCGCGAGGCACCCCTGGCCTGCTCGATGCACACAATTAAGTGTCGTTGGCCTATACATAGGGTTTAATTAGGGTTTAGGGTTAGCTAGGGTTTAGGGTTAGGGTTAGGGTTTTAGGTCTAGGGTTTAGGGTCTAGGGTTTAGGGTTTAGGGTTAGCTAGGGTTTAGGGTTAGGGTTAGAGTTAGGGTTAGGGTTAGGGTTAGGGTTTAGGGTTTAGGGTTTAGTGTTTAGGGTGTTTAGGGTTTAGGGATTAGGGATTTAAGGTTTAGGGATCATCGATCGAGGAGCACACATTATTAGAGGCACTCCGCCTTTTACATAAAGTGCATGCGTATATATGTGTGTTTTTGGGCCTAACGATATATAGATGATCGAGAGAGAGAGATCGAGATTGAAATCCCCAAGAATATATATGTTCAAATATACATTAAAATATATGAATGCATTGTAGGCCATGCATGCACACTAATTATATATATATATTGCGGCAACTTAATCAAATGTGTTTTCATTCGAGAGAACTTGTCAAAATTCAAGTTAATTAATTTATCTCGATAATTATATAATTAATTAATGAATCTCAGGGATATGTTATACAACATGATCGATATAGGCCATGTATATTTTAATTGGTGTTAATCTACGGTTTGCTAGCTAGCTGCTATATATAGAGCATGTTTTTATTAGATCGGGTTATATCTAGTATAGTTTAGGGTTATGTGTTTTAAGTAGGGTTGATTAGCTAGGGTTAGTTACATATATATGGTTTGTTAATGCATGGCGCATTTAATTAATTTAATTAGAGGTGGATGCACCCACAAAGTGCCTGATGCACAATTAAGTGTGTTGATATACATAAGGGTTTAATTAGGGTTTAGGGTTAGCTAAGGTGCAGATGGGGTTAGGGTTAGGGTTAGGGTAGGGTCTAGGGTTTAGTGTTTAGGGTGTTTGGGTTTAGGGATTAGGGATTAGGGATTTAGGGTTTTAGGGGGGTTTAAGGTTTAGGGATCATCGATCGAGTGCGCACACATTATTAGATCGAGGCACCCGCGCCTTACGCATAAAGTACGTGCATGCGTATATATGTGTGTTTTTGGGCCACCAACGATATATAGATGATCGAGAGAGATTGAAATCCCCAAGAATATGTTCAAATATACATTAAAATATATGCACGAATGCATTGTAGGCCATGCATGCACACTAATTATATATATATTATGAGGCAAATTAATCGAATGTGTTTTCATTCGAGAACTTGTCAAAATTCAAGTTAATTAATTTATCACGATAATTATATAATTAATTAATGAATCTCAGGGATATGTTATACAACAAGATCGATATAGGCCATGTATATTTTAATTGGTGTTAATCTACGGTTTGCTAGCTAGCTGCTATATATAGAGCATGTTTTTATTAGATCGGGTTATAGCTAGCTAGTATAGTTTAGGGTTATGTGTTTTAATTAAGTAGGGTTGATTAGCTAGGGTTAGTTACATATATATGGTTTAGGGTTAATGCATGGCACATTTAATTTAATTAGAGGACCCCGAGGCACCCCCTGGCCTGCTCGATGCACAATTAAGTGTCGTTGGCCTATACATAGGGTTTTAGGGTTAGCTAGGGTTTAGGGTTAGGGTTAGGGTTAGGGTTAGGGTTAGGGTTTAGGGTCTAGGGTTTAGGGTCTAGGGTTTAGGCTTTAGGGTTAGCTAGGGTTTAGGGTTAGGGTTAGGGCTAGGGTTAGGGTTAGGGTTAGGTTGGGTTTAGGGTTTAGGGTTTAGTGTTTTAGGGTGTTTAGGGTTTAGGGATTAGGGATTATTAGGGATTAGGGATTTAAGGTTTTAGGGTTGTTTAAGGTTTAGGGATCATCGATCGAGTGCACACACATTATTAGAGGCACCGCGCCTTTACGCATAAAGTGCATGCATATATATGTGTGTTTTTTGGGCCACCAACGATATATACATGATCGAGAGAGAGCGAGATTGAAATCCCCAAGAATATATATGTTCAAATATACATTAAAATATATGCACGAATGCATTGTAGGCCATGCATGCACACTAATTATATATATATATATTAGGCAACTTAATCAAATGTGTTTTCATTCGAGAGAACTTGTCAAAATTCAAGTTAATTAATTTATCACGATAATTATATAATTAATTAATGAATCTCGGGATATGTTATACAACATGATCGATATAGGCCATGTATATTTTAATTGGTGTTAATCTACGGTTTGCTAGCTAGCTGCTATATATAGAGCATGTTTTTATTAGATCGGGTTATAGCTAGCTAGTATAGTTTAGGGTTATGTGTTTTAATTAAGTAGGGTTGATTAGCTAGGGTTAGTTACATATATATGGTTTAGGGTTAATGGATGGCACATTTAATTTAATTAGAGGACCGCGAGGCACCCCTGGCCTGCTCGATGCACAATTAAGTGTCGTTGGCCTATACATAGGGTTTAATTAGGGTTTAGGGTTAGCTAGGGTTTAGGGTTAGGGTTAGGGTTAGGGTTAGGGTTAGGGTTTAGGGTCTAGGGTTTAGGGTCTAGGGTTTAGGCTTTAGGGTTAGCTAGGGTTTAGGGTTAGGGTTAGGGTTAGGGTTAGGGTTAGGGTTAGGGTTTAGGGTTTAGGGTTTAGGGTTTAGTGTTTAGGGTGTTTAGGGTTTAGGGATTAGGGATTATTAGGGATTAGGGATTTAAGGTTTTAGGGGTTGTTTAAGGTTTAGGGATCATCGATCGAGTGCGCACACACATTATTAGAGGCACCCGCGCCTTTATAAAAGTGCATGCGTATATATGTGTGTTTTTGGCCACCAACGATATATAGATGATCGAGAGAGATTGAAATCCCCAAGAATATGTTCAAATATACATTAAAATATATGCATGAATGCATTGTAGGCCATGCACACTAATTATATATATATTATGAGCAACTTAATCAAATGTGTTTTCATTGAGAGAACTTGTCAAAATTCAAGTTAATTAATTTATCACGATAATTATATAATTAATTAATGAATCTCGAGGATATGTTATACAACATGATCGATATAGGCCATGTATATTTTAATTGGTGTTAATCTACGGTTTGCTAGCTAGGTGCTATATATAGAGCATGTTTTTATTAGATCGGGTTATAGCTAGCTAGTATAGTTTAGGGTTATGTGTTTTAATTAAGTAGGGTTGATTAGCTAGGGTTAGTTACATATATATGGTTTAGGGTTAATGCATGGCACATTTAATTTAATTAGAGGACAGCGAGGCACCCTGGCTGCTCGATGCACAATTAAGTGTCGTTGGCCTATACATAGGGTTTAATTAGGGTTTAGGGTTAGCTAGGGTTTAGGGTTAGGGTTAGGGTTAGGGTTAGGGTTAGGGTTAGGGTTTAGGGTCTAGGGTTTAGGGTTTAGTGTTTAGGGTGTTTAGGTTTAGGGATTAGGGATTAGAGATTTAGGTTTTAGGGTTGTTTAAGGTTTAGGGATCATCGATCGAATGCACACACATTATTGGAGGCACCGCGCCTTTACGCATAAATTGCATGCATATATATGTGTGTTTTTTGGCCACCAACGATATATAGATGATCGAGAGAGAGAGATTGAAATCCCCAAGAATATGTTCAAATATACATTAAAATATATACACGAATGCATGGTAGGCCATGCATGCACACTAATTATATATATATTATGAGGCAACTTAATCAAATGTGTTTTCATTCGAGAGAACTTGTCAAAATTAGAGTTAATTAATTTATCACGATAATTATATAATTAATTAATGAATCTCAGGGATATGTTATACAACATGATCGATATAGGCCATGTATATATTAATTGGTGTTAATCTAAGGTTTGCTAGCTAGCTGCTATATATAGAGCATGTTTTTATTAGATCGGGTTATAGCTAGTATACTTTAGGGTTATGTGTTTTCATTAAGTAGGGTTGATTAGCTATGGTTAGTTACATATATATGGTTTAGGGTTAATGCATGGCACATTTAATTTAATTAGAGGACCGCGAGGCACCCCTGCTTGATGCACAATTAAGTGTCGTTGGCCTATATAGGGTTTAATTAGGGTTTAGGGTTAGGGTTAGGGTTTAGGGTATAGGGTTTAGTGTTTAGGGTGTTTAGGGTTTAGGGATTAGGGATTAGGGTTTCAGGGTTGTATAAGGTTTAGGGATCATCGATGGGTGCGCACACACATTATTAGAGGCACCCGCGCCTTTGCGCATAAAGTGCATGCGTATAGTTTAGGGTTATTTGTTTTAATTAAGTAGGGTTTGATCAGCTAGGGTTAGTTACATATATATGGTTTAGGGTTAATGCATGGCACATTACATATAGTTTAAATCTCAAGAATGTTTATACATGATAGGCCATATGTGCAAAGGAATTTTTTCCCTGTGAACTTGTCAAAATTCAAGTTTATCGGTGCCAATGGAAACTAGTCAAAAAATTACATAGAGGACCAAAAGTACTAGACAATAACTAATAGAACATGCAACTTTACAAAAAGGACCCCAAAACATATAGAAGAAAATCAATCGAGTCCTTCTCGACCGCACATCGGATCTCTGCTCCGCATCCTTTTCCGGCAACTCCGTCGCCGGGGACGCACCACTTGGGACGGTGTCGCCGGAGTCGCCAGGACGAAGGATAAGAAGGGCCTCGACGCGGCAAATTGGCTCGAGAAGGGCGGCTGAGCCAAGATGTGCACGGCAGACGGATGGCGCCGTCGTATGCCCCGAGCTTGTGAACTTTAGCGACTGACTTCCCCATTGGCCATCGGAAGCACGGACCAAAGCAAGCCTCACCATTAGCGCCATCACATTGATGGCACCAGATCGGGGTTTGGCCGGCAAGATCCGCCAGATTCACCATAGGCCGGATCGAAGCCGATGGCGAGATCCCGACTCCATTGCGCCATTATGCTCATGGGAAACACTGGATCTAAGCTTACAACAACACTAACTCCCTCGAATCCAAATTAGCTGACTCAACTTTGCTTATCTACATATGGATGTATCCACACATGTTTTTACTCTAGATACATACACGTCTAAGGAAAGTTGAATCAATTAATTTAGTTCGGAGGGTGTACAATATACAGAGAGAAGTCGGCCTCGTCTCCGGCCGGAGAGGCCGCCGGAGAGAAGGGGAGAGGAGCCGGTGGGAGAGACTCGAGAGAGAAAGAAAAGAGGAAGAAATGAGAGCTGGGGAAGAACATTATTTTTGTCGTTCTGCTCGTAGCTTGAAACTGAAAATTTCGACCGCGCGCCAAATCATCCCGCGGCATCCATTCGAAAATCCCGTGACCGGTTTTACCCTTTTAACCCTGGTCCGGAAGCTACAACCCATGGAGGGCTCATTCGGCAATGAAATATCTTGCCTAGATCCCGAACCCTCACAGGCCCACACCCACCCACCAACCATTCGCCCCATTAGCTCAAAAATACTCTCACACGCCAAAGCTCGACTCTCTACAGTACTAGATCGCTTCGCCGCCGGCATACTCCTCCACGGCGTAGCCTTGATCGTGTTGGCTGTCCACCCACGATCCACTCCCCCGCCGCCCTCGTCAGCGGATCCGCTGCCGACCCCGCCACGACGGATCCTTCCGCGCCGACCTCGCCAGACGGATGCGCTTCACCGCCGACCTCGCCACCGACTACCTCGGCGCGGCGGCTGTCCCAGCTTCACCGGGATCCCTTGCCAGCCCACCGAATCGCTTCACTAACGCCGCTTCTGCGAAACGGTCAATTCATCGTCCCGCGTTCGCCGCGGCTGGAATGCAAGTTGCCGCCCCCGTCCACCCCGCCGCAGCTTGGTTAGTACGCTGGCCCGTTAGATCGCGGTGTTTCTTTAGCCATGTTTTGTGTAGTTATTTGCAGATCTCATATGCGTTAACTTTCTTGATGTGTTGCTTCGCATGAAGTTTGTTTAAATATTGTACAGTACAAAAGCATTATCCGGTCGCTACCATCCTGTTCATTCTACTGACACCTGTGTGCATCCACATATTTATAGCCTTATACCCATTCATTTGCTGCCAACTGTTTTTGTACTGCATGCTATTGTGCACTGCTTTTATAGTCATGCTATGGGCATTTCCAATCTACTTGTTCTTATACCACGTCATTAGCTCACCGCTAGCTGCTAGCTGTTTTCTCGTGTCTGCTATTCTCACACTTGCTTTTATAATCATGCTATGTGCATTTCCAATCTTGCTCTTATACCTCGTCTTTAGCTTATATAGTTATTCATGTCTTGTCTTTGTATATTCAATGTTATTTTTCCTAGGGATTGATCACGCGAACCACTTATTAGAACATCCAACATTAACAGCGGGGACGCTAGGGAAGGTTGGAATCTGAGTTCTTGGTTGGTAATTTTGGCAGTTTACTTCAGTTATTATCTATAACCTATATGCATTGTTCCTTATGCAAGAGATTAACACTTGGAACCCTGCCATAGCAATGCCATTCATGCTTTACTATGTTTCGCCTATTTGATATGCTTGTCTTGGAGAAGCTTCGAGGGTGATTTGAACCCGACATTTGGTCATTCTTAATGCGTTACTTTATGTGGAAAACCTTGGCATTACCCTACTCTAAATATGAATGTCTGAAATTCGTATCTCATGCAAAGCAACATCTAGTTGGTTTTGATCTGATATCTGGTAAATATTGGCTTATTCATTTGGCAGCTCAAGTTTTTTGTTATTTGAAACCGTGACTTGGTCTTAAATGTGATATCTAAACACAGATTAAGGACAATGGAGCAGAGGATTAGCATTTCTTGATGGCTGAACCTAAAATGACAGGCATGTTGACCACGACTAGTGCACGCAAGAGAAGGACGAGCCAGTATGTGCTTAGTACATGCATCTTATCTTACCTTGTGCTTATTTCTGAAGGCTGTTATCTGATCTCTACATTGCGTAATACATGTTTGAATAGTTAATTGTTGTAACTATGTTTGCAATGTTACGAGAATGCAGTTTTAATGAAGCAGTCATCATTAGAAGATAGTCGCCAAAAAAGGATCTGTAGCGACCCTGTGCAACATTATGATGTAAGTTTGTGCTTAGTACAAGTTCCATACATTGTCTTATTTATGCAACTTGTTATTATCTTATATCTACATTGCATAATAAATGTTTGCATAGTTCATCGTTTAACTCTTTTTGCATTATTATCAGAATGCAGTTGTGATGAAACAATCTTCATTAGAAGTGAGGCCCACAAAAAGTTCGATTTTTTTGATGCATCTTCTCATAGCCGTCAACCTAGACCATTGCTTTCATCAAACAGTAAATATCTCAAGGCTGTACTTTATAAATGGTATTGCTGCTTTAAGATCTGTAGCTGATATGTTGACAAAGAGTACACAAGATTCAATCAAGGCGATTGCCAAATGTCAACGTGTTATTGATGATGCTAATAGAAGTCCTCAATGATTCTATGTAATTTTTTTATTTGGGCACATTAATTGCCTTGCAATTTTCCTACTTGTTTTATTTGTGTATGTAATTGTGTGTATGATTGATATCAGATTTTAGGCTCATGAAATTTAATGCAAGTTGACTAGTCAAACAAGTAGGGCACTACAACAGATTGGCCTGCCCACTTACAGTAGTGTGGGACCCACTTTCATTTGGGCCAGCCCACTTCTTTAGTAGGCGGCCATTTTACACGATAGTGGGATCCACATGTATTAGGTGACCCACTATCTTGTTAGGCGGCCATTTGCTATATGGTGGTCCATGGTAAATGGGCGGCCCTTTAGAAGGTGGGACCCACTGTTTTTGGCAGTCCGCTCATCTTGTTGGGCAGCCCACTTGCTATGGTGGACCCCACATACTAAATGGGCGGCCTTTTAAGCCGGAAAGTGGGACCCCTGTGTTTTGCCGAGCCCCACTATCTTGTTGGGCGTGCACTGGCTATATGGTGGACACATACTAAATGGGCCGGCTTTTTAACGGGTGGGACCCACCTGTGCTTTGCGACCGCTATCTTGTTGGTAGGCCCGCTTGCTATGGTGGACCCCAGCACACAAAATGGTGGCCCTTTAACGAAAGTGGGACCCACGTTTTTGGCGGCCCACTATCTTGTTGGGCGGCCCACTTGCTATGGTGGACCCCACATACTAAATGGGCCGACCTTTAACTGGAAAGTGGGACCACTTTGTGTTTGGGCCAGCCCGCTTGCTATATGGTGGACCCCGCACACTAAATGGGCCGGCCCTATGAGGAAAGTGGGACCCACCCGTGTTTTGGCCCGGCCACGCTTCTTGGGCCGGCGGTTGTTGTAAGTGGACCCCACATGTTAAATGGGCGGCCCATTTAAGTTTTGACCAGTCAACCTTAGAGGTTAGGCCCGCCCACGTAACTAATGGACCACCCCTATATAGTTGTGGGGTCAAACTATGTGGTGGCGGCCCGCAAAGACGTGGCGGGGCCTCGTCTGGCCTACCATCTTGTTATCACGATTTTGAGTCCGATAGGAGGTGGGGTAAAGAGATGGGCTTGGAAGATTACACGTAGAAGATCTGAAGCGGCCTTGCACGAGGAGTTTGGGCTGAGATTGCCGGTGTATCTTTAATTGTGGTAGATTATATCTTAGATTAAAAGTTAGAGTTTGTATCGTGCACGGTGGGGATTATTCCCACGTTAGAAAGTCCCTGGACTATAAATATGTATCTAGGGTTTATGGAATAAACAACACACACGTTCAACCAAACAAATCAATCTCGGCGCATCGCCAACTCCTTCGTCTCGAGGGTTTCTCCGGTAAGCGACATGTTGCCTAGATCGCATCTTGCGATCTAGGCAGCACAAGCTCCACGTTGTTCATGCGTTGCTCGTACGAAGCCTTGTTGATGGCGAGCAGCGTAGTTATCATAGATGTGTTAGGGTTAGCATAGTTCTTCGCGTAACATGCTATCGTAGTGCAACCCTTGCATGTCTAGCCGCCCTCACACCTATCTTAGGTGTGGGGGCGGCACCCGCTTGGTCATTATTTAGTAGATCGATCCGTTACGATTGCTCCTTGTTCTACAAGGATTAGTTTAATATCTGCAATAGTTAGGCCTTACAAAGGGGAGGATCCAGGGCACGTAGGGTGTCGTCGCTAGTCCTAAACAGGATGTTCGGATCAACTTCGTGTTGGTTTTTAGGCCTTGTTTAGGATCGCACGATCACCGTGCGTGGCAGGCCCAACCCGGAGTAGGATGATCCGATTATGCGGTGAAAACCCTAAATCGTCGTAGATCTAATTAGCTTTATCTTGATCAAGCAGGACCACCATATATCGTGCACCCCGTACGAATCATGGGTGGATCGCCTCCTTGAGCCGATTCAGGATAACCTGAGAGCCGATCGAGGCTCGTATTTAATGTTTACGTGTATGCCATGCGAAACTAAGCGAGGCATCTCCATCACTTCGACCGGGTATAGGTCGGTGGCACGCTGCACGCGACGCCCGGACGTGTGACCGAGAGGCTTTGCGGGCCGTCGCTCGGAGGGACCTCGGCCAGCGCAGACTCTAGGTTGTTCCCGGCTCTGGTGTTGACCGTCGCGCCCGCCGGTGGGTTTTGGCGATCAACACATTTGCACGCCGGTGGGACTAGCTTCATCAACCACATCGCCATCTACATATGAGATGGCGGACGGCACCCTACGAGGAGCTGCCGACGAGCTCAAGAAGGTATGACGATCAAAGTCACCCTCGGCCGGCCTCGTCAGCTCATAGAACCCGTTCCCATGGCATCGGATGGAAGGTTCGCCCATAAGGTGCACTCGATGGGATAGACCTCTACGCCCCGTCGGAGGAACGCACAGTCCCTATGCGGGGAATCAACTACTTGGTGGCTCACTCGCTGCACTCACGAGAACTGGTCAACACGGCCCAGAGCGTGTCGCTCTTCTAATCCGAGGAGATCATGAGGATACTTTGGTCGGGACCAGCTCTCGGGACGCATCAAGGAGAGTTGCCACTCCGGTCCCGTCCACCGCTGCCATATGCGTTGGCAGCACCGGAAGTGCCGGCTACACCGGCATTCGTCGTCTACAAGATTGGTGGTGACCCTAGTGACTACAGTTCTTGCAGGCGCCTAAGGAGATCCCTCACGGGTACGCATGCACGTATGTGCCGGATTGTGGCAACTGGGCACTCACAAACCAGGCCACAACATCAGGGACTTCTGGGAAAACGGGAGGAACGTCGGCGACGAGCTCGAAGCGGTGGCTAACTACGTCACCCCCGCCGACGAACCTCGGAGCGCAGCTCTGCGGTTATTTCAGTGGAAGCAAACATGGTGGCTAAGTCGCCACCCGGCGAATCTTCGAGTTCAACTCTGCGGCCGCCACGACGGATCAGATCGGTACTATGAGAGACCGATTCGGCATGGTGCCGAGAGGACAATCGGCTTCCAAGCCGTACCCCGACGACTACGAGATGATCCCGCTGCCACCTAAATATCGGCTCCCCGATTTCTCCAAATTCAGTGGATGATGGTTCCAGCTCCATCGAGCACGTCGGCCGATATTTGGCGCAACTAGGACCGGCTTCAGTGTCGGATCAACTACGCGTGAGGCTTTTCACAGGCCCTCACGGGATCGGCTTTCGATGGTACACCTCTTTGCCACCGAGATTCCATCGGACTGGAATTGGAAGAACATTCCATATGCGGTACATTCAGACTTAAGTCGGCATTGCCGATCTAGCACAACTTCGTCGACGCGGAGAAGCGTGACGAGAATACATCCGAGCGCTTCGGAATCTTAGGGCAGGTGTTATTCGGTTCGTATAAGCGAAAAGCGTTCGAGTTGGCGGTAGCGGGCCTTGCAACGCAGCTCAAGGACATGGCCTCCCAGCCGTTATCCCTCAGCGGCGCACATGGTTCAGAAACTATCAGCATATGAACGAGCGCCACCCGGACCTGTGCAAGACAAGTTCAAGCGTGCGGTAGTCCAGTCGATGCGGGAGAAGACGAAGTTCTGCCGGGAGACCAGAGGTAGCGATGGCAATGGACTCGGGGAGGAACCCCGTGTCCTGCAAATGGGTAAAGCCACCAGGCCCACCCAGGGATTTGATTTTGACGTGACCAGAGGCGAGCAAATCTTCGACCTCCTTCTCAAGGAGAAGCAGTTGACGATTCCCAAGTTCCCTAAGTCCAAGAGCTGAACGGAAAGCCATACTGCAAATGGCACACTCGCTCTCCCATGCCACCAACGGCTGCAGGGTGTGGCGTCAGCACATCCAAGCGGCAATAGAAAAAGGGCGTTCAACCAGTACGCCATGAAGGTCGACACCCAGCCCTTTCCCGCCGTTAACATGGTGGAGTGCACTTACCCTGAAGGTTGCCAGCCGGGATCCTCGTTCAGCATCAACATGGTAGGACCTGGGAACACTCGGCAAAGATGGAGACGAGGGCAGTTGCTCGTAGCAAGGACCTGGAAGGCCGCTCCACGCGATCGCTCGTCATGATGGCAAGCGCTATGTCACAGAGGGAGAGGTGAAAAACATGAGATATCAGCGACCCCTCTCTGATCACCTCCTCAACAAGTATGTGAGTCAGTATGACCAACGCCGATGATCCACCTATGATGATGAAGGAGATCGTCTGGCTAGAAGCCAGAAGACATCGTCGGCACGATCGCGATGAGGAGGAGCACGACGCCGTGCCACGGAAGAATCAAGGGAGCAAGATGACAACGCCGAGCAGGGACGCCTTCTTGAGACACTGCTGGGATTCGGACCGACCGCACAGTCGGCAATTGCCCGAATGCTTGAGGAAGAAGAAGGGAGGCAGCCAACGTGTCCGTGTTCAAGCGCTTAGGGCCTCTCCGCCACAAAGCAAACGTGTTGAGTCCCCTCGGTGGGCAGATCTCGAGGATTCCGAAGACAAGAAGAAGAAGAAGACAGGTACCACCGTCCAAGGTGGTGCCGACGGACTCAGCCGTTCTCAAAAGCGGGGGTTCGGCGATTGCGCGGCACGGAGGAAGCGAGAAGGTTATACCTGCATACTTTAAGAAAGGCACGACTGATCGGCCGCGAAAGTTCGCGAACCCTGGACGAAGAGGGTCGTCCACGGAGAGAATGGAGTGGCGCCCCAAACAAAGGAAAGCCGATGATGAAACATCTGGCACAAACATGGTGCTCGTCCTTCCGACGGAGCTTAGTGCTCCACGATTCTACGATGCACTCAAGGTGGACGACAGTGGCGCATCAAGTCAGAGGTTGGGCTGGTTTTATCCACGACTGACGAATCGCGAATTAAACCAATGAGCAAATGGGTGTTGATCCCATGATCGGCAAAAATTATGAAGGAGCATTGCGGAGAACCGATCGCGTTTCAATTGATATGGAGGCCGATTCCAGCAATCGGCCAAAATTATCTTCACCACGTATTCTGCTTGTGTTCAGCATCGATTCACTGGGCAGCGGCCACGTCGGCGGATGACAATCGGCACGAATCCTCGCGGAGCCGACGTGCAAGTGCAGTGCCCTGGCTAACCATAGAAGCCGTGCTCTGCGGTCATTTGGCGATTCGGCTCGAGGGGCTGGTCAGATGAACATGTGCAGATAAACATGTGCAGACATGCGTGCGGTGGAACATTGGGGGCCGATTAAGAAAAATCGGCCAAATAAAATTTGCGCAAGAAGCGAAGCCGATGCGCAGCCATTGACTAGTACAGTTACACAAGACCAAGACCTATGTGCTCAAAGTTTACATCAACATCGACGTTCAGTGCAGGAAAGCTGATCCGATCTGTGCATCCTCGCCGGTATTCTCGCCTTGATTAAGGCTCGGGGGGCAGCTCGCCCTAAAATATCTTTAGAGAGCCGATTTTGTTGGAATCGGCTGTTTCTGCATTACAACGTGGAAACCAATGGCGACGCAGTTGGCTCGTTTTGGATGGGGCTCGGAGGGCGACTCGCCCGAGAGGTTCTTGGCTTTGGGAGCCGATTTTGTTGAAATCGGCTGGTTCTGCATTACGATTCGGAAGCCGATAGTGGCACATGTGGTTGGCTCACTACTGTTCTCGCCTTGATGAAGGCTCGGGGGGCAACCGATTGGAGTTGCATCGACTGACCCTGCATCGTGATCCTCTCTGAAAGCAGTTCAGGTTGCGAAAGAAGATTGCTGAAGCTATGGAGAGGAATCGGAAAAGGAGGCCGTCGGCTTTTACAGATTTTGGACCGTCCTGTCGCTGCAAAGAGAAGGAAAGGGACTGGATTCTCAAAATAGCCGATGAGTAGTCATCGGCTAAGGGATTGCGAAGAATTATGGTCAGATATCAAATCGCAGCCTGAAATTGAGAAGTGCTTGACCGATGGGCTAATCGACATGAGAGTCCGGCTTCATGGGCGTCCAAAAGAAAAGAAATCCGATATGTTGCTATCGGTTTTGGCATGACAGGCAGAAGGAATGAAATTGGAGTAATTAAAGGATGAATTGAAAGAACAATTTCATTAATTCAAAGGAGCGGCTTTACAAGAAAGAGCCGATGGCTCTCAAAAGAGGATACTTGCCTAGTTGCTACTACTAGTCCTATTCTACTAGTCGTCGCCTCGTCATCATCATCATCCTCTGTCCGCCCAAGAGCGGAAGCGTTTCGTCGGCGGGTACCCGGCGGAAGAGGAAGATTCATCTTCCTCCTCCTCTTCTCCTTCTTCGTCGTCATCTTCGTCGCTGTCCGCCCACATACGGGAGCGCTTCTTCGGCGGGAGCTTGGCGGAGGGGGAGGCCTTGGCCTTCGCTACTTCTCCTTCTTTCTTCTCATTGTCGGAGGAGAGGGGGTTCACCTTGGAGTGAAGGTTGTCCTCGTTCTTCCTCTTCGACGAGGATTGGAGGGGAGGGCTGAGAGGGAAGAGGAAGAGGAAGACATTGCTACGGGAGAAGAGGGTTTTTTGGTGACGCATTTGGAAGGAGCGAGAGGATGAAGAGCTAATCGATGGCACAGTTAAATAATGGAAGCTGGTGGAAATTTACATATTACGGTTTCCAAGGAGGTGATGCGAGCTATCGAATATTGCAGAGAAGGTAGAAGACGGGGCATAATGATGACGGATGCTGCGACGACTCTGCCCTGCCCTCGAAGGAAAAAAGAGTGGTTTGAAATTATCATTGCCAAAACCGGGGGCATGTGTTATCACCAGATTTTGGTCAAATCAGGAGGTGGGCCGTAAAAGAGATGGGCTTGGAAGATTACACGTGGAAGATCTCTGAAGCGGCCTTGCACGAGGAGTTTGGGCTGAATTGCCCGTGTATCTTTAATTGTGGTAGATTATATCTTAGATTAAAAGTTAGAGTTTGTATCGTGCACGGTGGGGATTATTCCCACGTTAGAAAGTCCCCTGGACTATAAATATGTATCTAGGGTTTATGGAATAAACAACAACACACGTTCAACCAAACAAATCAATCTCGGCGCATCGCCAACTCCTTCGTCTCGAGGGTTTCTAGGTAAGCGACATCTTGCCTAGATCGCATCTTGCGATCTAGGCAGCACAAGCTCAATGTTGTTCATGCGTTGCTCGTTGAAGCCTTGATGGGAGCAACGTAGTTATCATAGATGTGTTAGGGTTAGCATAGTTCTTCGTAACATGCTATCGTAGTGAACCCTTGCATGTCTAGCCGCCCTCACACCTATCTTAGGTGTGGGGCGGCACCCGCTTATTTTTAGTAGATCTGATCCGTTACGTTGCTCCTTGTTCTACAAGGATAGTTTAATATCTGCAATAGTTAGGCCTTACAAAGGAGGATCCAGCGGCACGTGGGTGTCGTTCGCTAGTCCTAAACGGGATGGGGATCAACTTCGTGTTGGTTTTTAGGCCTTGTTTAGGATCGGCTTGCGATCACCGTGCGTGGCCGCGAGCCCAACCGGAGTAGGATGATCGATTATGCGGTGAAAACCCTAAATCGTCATAGATCTCATTAGCTTTATCTTGATCAAGCAGGACCACCATATATTCGTGCACCCCGTACGAATCATGGGTGGATCGGCTCCTTGAGCCGATTCACAGGATAACCTGAGAGCCGATCGAGGCTCGTATTTAATGTTTACGTGTATGCCATGCAGGAACTAAGCGAGGCATCTTCATCACCTTCGACCGGTATAGGTCGGTGGCACGCCCTTGCGCTCGGCATCGGACGTGTGACCGAGAGGCTTTGCGGGCCGTCGCTCGGAGGACCTCGGCCAGCAGCTCTAGGTTGTTCCCGGCTCTACAGTGTTGACCGTCGCTGCCCGCCGGTGGGTTTTGGCAGTCAACACATCTACCACGGGGTTTCAGCCGGTTAACGCCGGTGCGCGATTAACGCGTACGCCCGTGTCGGTTGCATGACGTCGGCGATCCAACGGGCTCCGGAAACACTTGCGCAACGGTCCGATTTTCCGTGGCGGAAGGCGCCCAGCGCGACGGACCGAAAAACGTCGTTGGACTTTGCCTGACGCGTTCCACAACAGAACCCATATCGTCGGGTTAGGCCCATAGGCGACGAAAAATACCTCTTAGCGGACGATTTTGAGACGTTGTCTATCAGAACTTTTCTTGTAGTGTATCAAAGTTCTTCTTAGGCAATTCATAATGAGAAGCAAAAGCTTTATAAAGATTTGCAGCAACTTGAGAATCAAGACCATAAGTAGCACTCATATTACGAAATTTATCAGTATCCACAAAAGCTTCAATGCATTTATAATCATAAATTATACGATTCTCTATCCTTGTCGTTCTCCCAACCTATTTTTCTTGGATCCGATTAAGAATGTCTCTTTTAAACTCTTCCTTGTTGCGTGTAAATGATCGAACAAGAAGTATCCAGCAAGGTCTTCTCTTGAAAAGAAAGTCTTGCATAGAAATTGTCAATAATAATATTACCAGGAAGCTCATGAATGGGGCATTTGAGCATTAAAGACTTCAATCTCCCCCAAGCTTGGGCAATACTCTCTCCTTCATGAGGCCAAAAATTATATATGCGATTCCGATCTTTGTGAATCTCACTTGGAGGATAGAACTTAGAATAAAATCGGGGCACAATATCATTCCATTCAAAAGAATCCCCATTATCCATTAATTTATACCAATGCGCCGCTTTACCAGACAAAGAGAATAGTTTCTTCCTCACTTCATCCATAGCAATACCCACACTTGAATAAAGCATAATTCATGTAACAATAAATGATCTCAGGGGTGGACAGTTCCATCCCCTGTAACGGTTACCCACTACACGTTCAATAATTTTCATAGGTATTTTGTATGGTAATTCTTCCTTACCTGGCGCCTCATCCACTACCTTTGCAGTAGTAGTAGATTTCCCAAATAAACACTCAAGAGAAGATCTCTCCATAATGAGTTATAGCAGCAGGCAGAAATAAAATCAGCACAAATAGTAGAAATTTCCCTTACCAATTCCACTTACCAATAGCGCTTCACTCCCCGGCAACGGCGCCGAAAATAGTCTTGATGACCCACAAGTATAGGGGTGTATCGTAGTATCGATAAGTAAGAATGTCGATCCCAACGAGGAGCGAGAAGGTGTTGACAAACGTTTTGATGAAGGATTCACCGTAAATGCTCACAGACAAGTATTCGGGGGTTTTGATGTAGCAGAGATGAATAAAGTACGAGTAAGTAAAGTGCGAGAGTAACAATTGCAGCGAGTGGCCCAATCCTTTTTAGCACAAAGGACAAGCCGGTTTGTTTACTTATAATGACCAAACGTTTTTGAGGACACACGGGATTTTAGTCTAGTGCTTTCGCTACATACGGCTAATTAATCTTCATTGTTTTGATAAGTGTTGTGTGGGTGAACCTATGCTAATGTACCGCCCTTCCTAGGACTAATACATACCCCTTGCAAGCATCCGCAACTACAAGAAAGTAATTAAGATAAATCTAACCACAGCCTTAAACTCTTCCTGCTATCCCTTCTGCATCGATATACCAACGGGGCTCAGGTTTCGTCACTCCGGCAACCCCGCAATTGAAAAAGTACAAGATGCATTCCCTAGGCCCATAAAGGTGAAGTGTCGTGTAGTCGACGTTCACATGACACCACTAGAAGAATAACACCACAACTTAAATATCATAACATTGAATATTACTCAACCATACTTCACTACTAACATTTAGACTTCACCCATGTCCTCAAGAACTAAACGAACTACTCACGAGACATCATATGGAACATGATCAGAGGTGATATGATAATGAATAACAATCTGAACATAAACCTTGGTTCAACGGTTTCACTCAATAGCATCAATAACAAGTAGAAATCAACAGGGAGAGTTTCCCCTATCAAACAATCAAGATCAAACCCAAATTGCTACAGCGGTGTGAGGTGCAGCGGTGGAGACGGCGGTGATGATGATGAAGATGATGGTGATGGTGATGGAGATGATGTCCAGCTTGATGGCGGTGACGATGGCGTCGATTCCTCACTCCGGGAGGGAATTTCCCACGGATTCTGCCTTGGAGAGCTCTTTTCTCGTGTTCTCCGCCCCGCAGTATTGTCGCTCTTTATTCGACGTACCCTACGGCTTAGGTTTCGGGACGAAGGCGTACGCGAAAAAAAGGCGAGAGGGAGCTGTGGGCCCCCTCCTCACGAGGGGCGCGGCCAGGGCAGGGGCCGCGCCGGCTCTGGGGGGGGCCCATGCGACCCTCCTCAGCTCCCCTTGGCTCCCTTCAGTCATCCGGAAAAATAGAGTTTTCGTGTAATTCCCGTCAATTGTTGATCTTCCGAAATATTGCGTTCGGACGGTGCTTTTTCCAGCAGATGGCTCCGGTGTGCGATCCTCCAATAATCATGAAACATGCAAAATAGATGAAATAACATAAGTATTATCTCCAAATATGAAATATATCAATGAATAACAGCAAATTATGATATAAAATAGTGATGCAAATTGGACGTATCAGCGCTGCACAATTTAAATGGAACCGGGATAAGATAATATAACGATCCCGCACAATCACATATTTAGGTTATTAGGTGAATCGCTATTACCCGCACAACCACAAGATATGCGATGCGATGCAACATGATTTTGGTGAACAAGATATGTGCCATATTTATAAAATAGGATTAGTTTGGGTGAGGGTCTCACGGTATCGAAACAAGGATAGTCGCCGGATTCAGGTTCGGAGAGAAAGAAGATGAAGTCGAGGTCTCGAACTTCGGATCCGTGAAGGAGGTCCTGGCGTTCCCGCTTCAATTGTTGGTGAAGAACTTGAATTGCCGTCGATAATCTTCCGGTGAACTTGGCAGACTTGTCGATGCAAAGAAATACCCACATGTGCACACGAAGCACCAAACTTTGCAGTACCACCACTTCAATACAACAGGGCAGGAACAGGAATATCAACATCGATCAGCGACGACCAAACAACAGGGAAAAACCAGGGAGACTTGTTTGCAGCAACGCATGGCAACAACTTGTGGAGCTCCTGGGGCGTGGTTGGAGGCGTGCTGGCACGCGCGTGGTCGCGGAGGTGGATGGCGCCACACAGACGGGGAAGAGGACGAGGCGGCCAAGGTGGAGTACGGCCGGAGTCGGGAAGGGAGCGTGAAGGCGCTGTGCAGGGGCGCATCAGGGCTCGCAGGAGAAGCAGAGGATGCCAGGGCTCAAGGCAGAAGCGGTCATGGCGGCGAGGATCGAGGCAGAGGAGGTGCCGCGGGGGCGGGGGATCGTGCTTGTTGAGCAGCTCGAGCGCAGACCTTGGGGAGGAACGGTGAGGGTGGCCGGCGACGCTGGAGGCGGGCACGCGTCGAAGGAGGGAGGAGCGGCATGGCCGCGACCACGGTGTCAAGCGCGGTTAGGAGGTCGACGGAAGAGGGCCGGGGTCGGGTTCGGGCGGCGGGAGCCGAGCGCTTGCGGTGAGGGAGGAGGCAGGCGGGGCGCTCGGGATGGACGAGAAGATGGCCGGTTGGGCCTGGGCGGTTGGAGGCTTGCCTCCTTTTTTATTTTAAATAAAAACGATTTTCTTTTATTATTTCCTGGTTGTATTAAAACCATTTTAAAATAGTTTTGATACCAGAAAAATACTAGAGAAATATAGATTTAGTTTTGGGATGAAAAGGAGAGAATAATTTTGGCAAAGAAGATAAAGTTTAATAAAATAATTTAGGGTTCAAAAATATGCATGATGACATGATGATGCACAAGACAAAAACAACGAAGAAACTATTAGGGGTGTTTTTCCGGGGTCGTTACAGGCAATGTATCCATGCTTGTGACCGGCGTAACCGGCGGTGTCATGGTGCTCTTCGTCTTCATGGTCGGCGACGTGGTGATGATTTTGACTGGCTTAATGACGGTGCCATGGTGGTGTCTGCTTTCAGGATCGTTGACGTGTCAAAGAGGTGAGAGATAAGGTCACCATGTGGATAAATGGTGAGGTTAGAACTGGGCTCGTATGTAACCAAACGATGGGGTCTGGTTTCCTTCTCCAGCGCGCAAAAGGCCGCACAGCCTACCAAACAATCTGGCTTTTATGGCCTATTGCCCATTCACGATGCGTAGGTGAGCCTATCATGTTGACGCAGTGAGCCACGATTTTGATGCAGGCAACCAAACACGCCCTGATGAAGTAACGGAGCAGTAGAGAATTGCGGCTAGACCGGAACCATTGCCGTTAAAATGTCAGTGCTAATCGATGGCGTCCAAATTCTAGTTCCGTCTTCTTTGGTATGTGACCAATTAAGCTGAAGGATTGGACGTGATGCGCTTTGGCTCTCGGACGTCTAAACCAGAGTCAAACACGTAAGAGCATGTTTAGTAGAGCTTGAAAAAGCGCAAACTGAAAACGGCAAGTTCGGTTCACCAAAAACACGAGCTCTCACGAAATTCGCAGTGGCGCAGAATAGAACCCGTAAAACGGAACTGAAAAAAGGAATTTGAATTGGCGTGGGTAATTTGAGGCGATGATCATAGTTTATAGATGACATAGATGCTCCGATTGAGCATTGATATTACATAGTTCTTGCAATTGACATAAATACTGGTACCCGGCAACCTTAACCTAGCTAATAAGCAAAATGCGGCCTATTTCGAGCTAGGGCGAGCGCGGCGGTGCCGGTGCTGGCGGAGATAGTCGGCGGCGTGGAAGTCTTCACGCGTCGTCCTTGTCAACCTCGATTATTTCGAGCTTGACCTGGCGCACATGGGTCTCCCGGCGGGCCGCCTCATATTCCTTCACCTGGCGGACGGCGTCGGCCTCCTCCCGGCGGAAGCGCGCCCTCGCCTCCGCCTCGCTGATGGCGCAGGTCTGCGCCATGACGGCCTCCTCCTCGTCGCTGCCGTGGACGTAGTCCCGAGCGGAAAAGTAAACGATGCGAGGGCAGGTCCTCCTCCTCCTGCGTGCGCCACGGACAACCGCGGTCGCCGACCGTCCGGGAGGAGGGCACGCCCTGGTTGGCGAGCGCGAGCCCACGGGACGTGAGCCCCCAGTTCGTCCAGCGGCGAGCGCTCCTCTTGCGCGCGCCCTCGCTGCTCTTCCACTTCCGCCGCTCCACCTCGGTGCGGAAGATGGGCGGACGCGGCGGCGAATCGCCACCGCCCAATCCCGTGGCACGGCCCTCCGAACCTCCACGGGAGGCCATCGCGCGGCGTCGGGAAGGATCGGTGTACGTAGCGTGGATTGCTCGTCGGAGCGCGCTCCTGGCGAAAGAGGGAGAGGAGACGGCGGAGGGGAGTAGGGTTTGCGAACCGAACTCCCCTCCGCGAACCCTTTTAACAGGGGCCGAGCAGGGAGTTTCTCGGGCCGCTGAACTTCCAATTCGGGCCAGCCCACGTATTGGGCCTCTGATCTGCGCCCGTTTCTGCCAAAGGCATAAATCCACCGGAAAAGTTCAATTTCAGCGATCCATTAGAGATGCTCTAACCTTTCTCAAAAACAAAAAAAATTTAGAGATGCTCTAACCCAGAACGACACTCAACTCGAATTCGCACCGGACGTCACAGATTCGCGAGATTTTCTTCGGAAACCCGACGGAATTTGGTTGCAAGCTGTACGCCGGTTCCTGCTCCGTCCAATCACGCCAATATCCAGCTGGAATGCGAAAGTGCCGACAGACGCACACGCCTCGCATTTCGGGTCGTCGTGGTCAAGATCGTCTGTCCCATGGTGCGCGTTTCCGGGAACACCAAAACCAGGTTGGGCCCGCACACCAACCGACCAATGGAGAAACGTCACTGTTCAGGTATTGAAACAACGGTTCAATATTTTTTTTAAAGATTTTTTATATGTCAAGTTTCTTGTTCGCATCGTGTATCAGAGCCCGTGTTCTGTTCTTCTTGACAAACATCACGTCTGTAATACTAGTATTCCCTCTATCTCATACTATAAAATTTTGTATATTGCGAAATTAATTACATAGGCAAATAAAAAACAACTAGATAGATAACCTAGTTATATCTAGGGTTTTCACCTGCGCGTTGCCTACTTCTCGTCCTTGTTGGTGAGGTCGGCGAACTCTAGTTCTAGATTCAAACATAGGCATTGATGCTATCGTAGAAGGCGGACCAGCTAATAGATGACGGCGTAGAAAAACATCATCTTCTGCAAGCAGCTGTGAAGACGTTGGCTGGCAGGCTTGGGATGAAAGTAGGAGGACGCATATATAGTCTCTGTAGAACACATTCTAAGTCTAAGTTTGTAAATTATATTCTAAATTGTCACCAAGTGTATGTTTTACCCCATATATACATGCGCACTTGCCTCACCGTACTGGCTGTTGGCATGGCCAAAAGTGGCGATGCCCAAGCATGGCGTTAATTTGGTCTATATTTTACGAGATGTTTCTTCCTTTCGTTGGACCGTTGGTCCGAAGAATTGACCAAAAGGACCGTTGGCCAATCTTTTCTTATGTGTTGGTGATCATGATGAAGGTTTACTTTCTAACCAAAAATAAACTTGTGTTACTCCCATTAGTACAGAGCGGGCCTCTAAAGGCCTCATGGTACATAGAAAGTCCTTTTCGTGGAGCAGGCCTCAACCCGTCTGTCAACCCGCAACCTGCCCGCGCTGCGAAAACATAGCACATAAGAAAACAAAGCATATGTGATATAACGCAGACGTTAACTCTAACCGGAATCGTGTGAGTATCATCCATGTTTGCAGATCCATGCTTTCATTCAAACCGTGTGTGATATTTTCGCGATTTCTTCTCCTTTTCCTTCTCCTTTCCCAACATCCGGCTTGTCTATAAATCGAGTGAGAGCCGTTGAAAGCTTATACCTGCAATACTGACTGGGAAAACTATAGGAACAATGTCTCGCCATTGTGGATATCTGCCATAGCTACCACACCCGCCAGCGTTGCCTCCTACGCGGCGGAGATCTTTGGGCGAGCTGTCGCACCTTCCGGCGTGTCCGGGATGTTGGGGGCAGCCGGTTCCAAGTGAATCAGGTCTAAGATCATGCGGCGCTAGGTGGCGCTGATCGACTCCGGTGATGCAGCTCGCGTGGATGGATGCGGTTTGGGTGGATCGGGTGGAAGAATGCGGTGTTGCGTGGATGAACGCAATGTGGGATTGATTTTGTTTCTGACAAGCCAGGAAGAGTATTTCTGTACTTTTTGTTGTTTTTGGGAATCACTGGAAAATCTTAAACGTCTTATACTTTGGGGGGAGAGAGAGTATAAGGGTATTCACAAACAAAATGTAGCCCTATGTACATAGTGAAGCTTGTTTGTAAGGTATTTTCTTTGAGAGTGACCAATAAGCTTATAGGATGTCCATAAAAATTTAAAAATTGTTCCTCCATCTTTTTAATTCTTGTGTGATGGGTACTTTTAATGATATGTGAATCTCATCTTATATATTGTAGCTATTTCCGTAAGTTATGTGAATCTCAGGCTAAACTGATTTTTTATCTTATGTGAACAAGCTTAATTTTTGCGTATAGCGTATATTTTTAAACTTGCGTCTGGCCATTTTGGGGGCCATTGTGGGCAGCAGGTCCAAAATCAGCGGCCACGTCTGCCAGCGCCTCAGCACACGTCTGCCAAGGATGGTGAAAATGATCTGAGCTTTTAAACTTTCCTTGGCCCAAATGGCAAAGTTGTTAAGCAGTCAATTTGCTAGTGTTTTGTAAACAAGCAGACTACTGACTACCCTCTAAACATAAGTGATTGCCATCCTCTCTACTCCTATTGTGCCGCACCTATTGCAACAAAAATAGGTGCATCAACATCCGTAAGCTAAAAATGGATTTCTCGTGCAAACACCTATAACAAGTTTCAAAGTGTGTTCCACTTATCCGCAAATTTGACATGCGGATGCCAAAAACATCCAAAGAGTCTGACCATTAAGCCTAGAACCAATCAACCAACGAACAAGTGGCATATAGCACGTGTCGTCAAAGTGCACGTGAAGACCCCCGTTATTGGTATGCCTCCTCCCCCATGCCGCGCCAGAGCCACTTCCGTCTCCCGTACCCCACTATCGTCTCATTTGCCTTCTGCGAGGTTTGATGTGATCAGGGACGGAGATAGCAGGGCCTGGCAGGGGCCATGGCCCTCTCATGGTGGAAGATTTTGTAAAAAAAAAACCTCATCAATACGTATATTTGACATGCAATTTACCTAAAATTACCTATATGCCCTCCTGCAATAATTTATGCAATTGGCTCCCCTTGTATTAGTTTTCTAGCTCCGTCCCTGGATGTGATGTTGATGACAGCCTTGCCACGCTGCTTGACCTCGCCTCTCCGCGCTCAAGCACATGTCCTGTGCTATCCGTACTCTCCCTCCATAACAGCAGCAGCACCCTCAACTCCGTATCATGCCATCCAACAACAAAAAATAGTCAGCCTTTTTTCTTGTCTCGCATGTCTTCTCCATATTTTTCTTTCTTGCATCTAGTGCGGGCAAGGGACGCCAAGTGTGTGTGTGTTGATGGGGAAGGCGGCGGTGAAGAAGGGCGTTAGCGCAACATAGTCTATCTCATTCTCATGGTGTCTAGACGCTTACAAGGACTCGATTATGTGGTAAACACAGCGGTAAGGCCAATCGACGAACATATTACATGCAAAATGAACTAAAACAGAGCACACTAGAGAGATGGTTTCGAGCACCCCTTGGTTGTCCGGTTGCCTTACTTTTATTCAATTGCTGAGATAGCTACCCTGAAATATCAACTCCTCCTCTCCTCTCTCTCTCTCTCTCTCTCTCTCTCTCTCTCTCTCTCGATCACTCTCACATCAGTCTCCTGACCGGCATGATCGGCACACGCGCCTGACTAGGGGTGGGGGGGAATGGTTTGAGCGGTTTAGCCGGTTTTAGCTAGTTCAATATTTTGAACATTGGAAGTCTCGATTTGATTTGCGAAGCAAATAAAGTAACTCCATTTAAAAATTACAGTGGGCCTTCCCACTGTTTTACCTTCAAAAAAAAGTAACTCCATTAGCCGGTTTGCACGATTTTGCACAATTTCACTTTTGCGCAACCTTAGAGCATCTCCAGTCGCATTCCCAAACGACGTCTGACAAAAGCGCCGGATTGGTCGTTTGGGGGACGCCGCGGCGTGGTGCCGCGTTTGGGGGGCTCCCATTTCTAGCCGCGTCCCCCAAATGTGACCTCGAAAAAAAAGCAAGTGTAAAAGTCGTGTCTAGCGTCCCTGATAGAGCCTCTATACACAGTGGATGGGCTGGGGACGCCGGACAATATTTGGGACACGTCCAGACCGAAGCGGCTCTGGAGCATGCGACTGGGAGAGGTTAAGTGTCCGGCGTGCCCCAATTCCCTTTGAGGGCCGCGACTGGAGATGCTCTTAGCACTAACAATTGCAGGTCATCACTCATCACTGATAGCATCGTAGCTGGAGAAGAGGACGGACAATGACGTTACGTCCGCACCCATCGTTGCTGCTCCCGCTCGCCATCGATGTTAAAGCGTACACCTACGATGGATTTCCTGACGCCGGACGCTGCACTCCAGGACCCGTTCGTCATCGCCGAGGGATCAACTTCGACAACAGCCCGGGCGCCGGCAGTTTCTCGGGAATGCTGGAAGGCAAGTGCCAGGGTGACCTCTAACTACTATTCAATTTTACTCCAGGAAGTTTTATGTAAAATTACAGAGCCAAACCGTGGCTAGCTGGCGACCAACAGTCTAATTCAGACTATTTCTGGTTTTTTTCTCACCCGATTGTCAAGTTCATGGCCAAGTGAAACACATTTTGCAACTAGTTATAGGTGTGTGCACGTCCTGTACAAATTCGTGTATGCGTGATGATATTTGACTCAACAAAATATTACTCGCTATTATAGCATTCCACCACTAATTTTGCTGGACATGAAAAGGAGGATCCTAGAGCAGCTGGTCTGTAATCCGTGCCTTTTGCACGCTTAATGCTTTTTCTGGGTTAATCATTCGGAAAGCTTGCTTTCGAGGTACAATCATGGGCGATATGAACCTGGCCATGCCCATGCCTCGTAAGAGCATGTCTAATGGAACCCTTAAACCCTTATAGCTATAAGGGTCGAGAATTGGCAAAATTGGAGAGATTGGAGGTGTGAAAAACATGAGGCATTTAGTGGAACCCTTAAACCCTTAAATTTTAAGGGTTGAGTCAAATAGTGGAACCCTCAAACCCTTAAAATTTAAGGGTTTGAGGGTTCCACTATTTGACTCAACCCTCAAACCCTCAAACCCTCATCACAGTTTCATATCACAAATATCACCATAAACATCAAACAATAATCATTCTAGTTATTATTACAACATCAAATAGTACTCTCAAGCACAAGATAATCATTCCAAATATTACAACAATGTTTTTGGCAAAATAAAAAAATTGTTCGAAGCAAATAGGACATAGCAAAGTGAAACAAAGACACATCATGAGCCTTGGCGCCGCCCATCCAACTGCCAATGGTGCTCTACAAGATCATCCCGGAGTTGACAATGAGTGTTTGCATTCTCAATCGCACGGTGTGCTTCAAGAAAAGCTTCTACGCGATTGGGGTTCCTTTCCGGTTGCACACGGGTGCCAACATTGTCATAGAAGCAAGGGAGGTTTAACCCTCTCTCATCCTCTATGATCATGTTGTGTAGACCAACCGGACTCGGAGGACAACGACATGGAGTCGTCGGAGTTCATCTCCATCTACAACAAATTACCATATTTGCATCAAAATATAAATTTTGTGCCTATTTTTCTCATCAATAGTATGAACAAAATTTACAAAAAAAGGGGGAAGAAAATACCTTCGGCGGGGTCGGCCGGCGGCAGCGGGGCGGAGACGGGGGCAGCCGCGGCGGCCAAGAGAAGGCAGGGCGAGCGGAAAGGGCGAGAGGCCGAGGCAGGCGCGCCGGCGGGAGGCGCGGAAGGAGAGGAGAGAGGAAGGAGGCGGGCGGAGGAGGAGGAGAGAGGAGGAGGAAGCCGAGGAGAGGCGGGCGGAGGAGGGGCACCGCAAAGCAGGCGCGCGGGCGACGCGGAGAGGAGGCGGCGGAGGCCGGGAAGGTCCGGCGGCGGGAGGAGAGGTGGGGCAGATCCGGTGCGCCGCGGCGGCGAAGAGAAGGCAGCGCGGCGGCGGGGCGCGCGGTGTGAGGCGAGCCGGGGGGAGGAGGAGCTGAACCCCTTCCCGCGTCCGTTGTGAACGTGTAGGGGTCGGAGCGGGTCGGGGCCTCCAACCCTTACCGTACAGGTCGGGGCACGGATTGGAACCTCGACCTCTAATTTTTTTAGGGATTTAGGGATTTTGGGGTTCCACTATATAGCATTTGAACCCTTAAATCCGTAAAAAAACGGTTGTATACGGATTTAAGGGTTCCATTAGACATGCTCTAACGACTTCACACTGGCTTCCCTGCCCGTACGGCAAAGGCGCCGTCGTCAAAAGATGACGAGTTTTATAACCTTTCCGGCCGATCGGCGCCGTAAAGCTTAGCGCGATTTCGAAGTACGGATCGGTATGGTTTAATCGTGTTAGTTCTTGCTGCAAATTAGTGCTTAATACCCGCCTGATTTGCGTTGACTTGGCAGAGCGGAAGCTCAGCGGTATCAAGAGGAGAGCAAACGTATGTAGTGGCAACGGTGAGAGGACAGGATGGAGCTGCGGACGTGATTTCATAGACAGGATTTAATACAGATCAGGCCTAGACTTTAACGTTATGTGTCTTCATAGTAAGATTTGAGCTTGGATATTCACCATCTTTTCTGTAACACTATACAGAAATAGCTGCGAACACCCCAAAAAGGAATCATAGTACCTGTTAAGAAAGGCCATGAATCAATAATCAATGGATAAATTACTAACTACAAGTTTTGGAATCACATTTCGGTATGGCGTCGCCCACTTGTGTGTGTGTGTGATTAAAAAAGTGAACAGCTTACCATAAACAATAGTGCGGTTGCAATCAGTTTGTTCATCACCTGGTCGGTGGTAGCTATGATTGGGCACCTGGGCCTCCGCTCGACCGGCCAACCCCAAACCTGAAATAGCAGTGAACTAGATCGACCAAAGTCTGAACAGAATTAGCATCGGTAGTTCGGGATCTGAAATCTCCAGGAAGCTACGATCGGGAACAAAAGTCATGCAACGCGTATGATTTGGCGCATCTGCTGCCAGGTCGGTTCCCAATATTGTTGTCTCATCTACCGGGCGTGATCCTCAAATAATGGCATCCTTCACATAACAGTCTCGTTGAATGTTAGGGTATCTTTAACAGGTCGACCATTTTTGACATATAATGTGTTCGTTTCGGTCTGTTTAGGTTAGACCGCGAGCAGATTTAAAGTTGTGTCCTCATTCTTCACCTTCAGATCGAGGTTGATCTGGCTCAGTAAATGTAGACCTGTCAAATTTTGATTCGTCGTAACTGATTAGGAAGGTGAGCGACGAAACCGGAATTTCAGGAGAGAATGAGTAAGGGAGAAGGCGACAGTGCGTCATCGACGCGCGACCCCTTGTCGGCCGCCGCCACGGCCTGTCTCCTCCTAGGACCCATCCACCAAAGCCTCCTCCTGCCACCCACCACCCTCGCGCTGCCCTTGCTTTTGTCGGCGTCGTTGCCGGAAGCTCCGACCATCCTCTCGACGGAGAGAGCCATGGCGACGGGAGCTCCTGAGGCCGAGCTCCGCCCTCCTCGCACGGACTTCCCCACCCCCTTCTCCAGCAACCATGGCATCGACGCACCGACACAGGAGGCTGCCCCCGTCGGCGTGCCGTACCAAACCCCAGGTGCGGCTTTCTCGGACTCGATGCTTCTCCGGTTTTACACCATGGTAGCTCGTGTGCTCGCTAGTAATGGTGAGGTTTATCGGTTTTGGATTATGCCGGAAAGTCAGTCACCGCGGTTCAACTGCTTCTGCGTTGCCAATGCCCTCAACTTTCACTTCACGGCCTATCCCGATTCCTTCGCCCGTCACCTGCCATGGCTCCGGCATTTTCTCCTCCTGCACTGCCAATGGGAAGTACTCATGATATTCGATGGCGTCCAAGACTCCAAGATGGGTGTCGTCTGGGTTACGTGTTTGACTCTGAGCAGTGTATAGCACCGATTGGCAAATCGAATTTACCGCGGCGCACCGCCGGAGCCTTTGAATTTGGAGGGGAAACAGTCTATTCTAAACCCGAAATTCGTACCCTGAACTATGCAAAACAGGTTCAAATCAAACCTTAAACCTGCTCAGCGGACCAGGAAAAGGATAATCCCAACCATGAATAGTCTTTGTCTCACTGAATAGATTTTTCCATTTGGAGGGAACACGAGAAGTCTTGGCTTGGACGAACGAACATGCGTGACGGTTTGATTCGCAAGAGGTTGTTCTACCAAAAACTTTCGTTGCAAGTTGCACACCGCTTCTTGCCCCGTTCCGTCCAATCACGCGAACATCCAGGTGGAAACAGAACTGTCATCAGTTCCGACAGTCGCCTCGCAGTCCGGGTCGTCGCTGGTCAAACATGTCGGTGGGACCCACGGTGCGCATTTCCGGGAACACCAAACCCAAGCTGGGCCAGCCCGTGCGCTCTGCACAGTCTAGACGAAATATCACTGTTCCGTAGCAGTACGTCTAATACTTTGTCACGATTCAGCGTGGTTGAGACTGTCCAAATAAATGACCCTACGGCATCTCCAGCAGCGTGATGGTCGCTGAGCGACCGTTTCCGTCCGCCTGATTAAAAATGCGTCTGGCATCGCCTCCAGCGGGTCAACGCAAAATGATCGGGTCGTTCGCGGAGACGCAAACCTGACCCAAATTTGCGATTGGAAGTGTCCGCTCGTATCTGGCGGACGTTTCGTCGGGTCGCCTGGCAGCGATCCTGCGTCGATGCGTCTTCTCCGCCAGTATTGGCACCGAGGCGTCGCTTCGGCAGTTTGCAGCCGCGCTCGCGTGGCGCGCGGCCGTCGCCTACCTCTGCGCATGTAGTAATGGCGATGTCACTCGTGTCGCGGCCGTCGCCCTACCTCCGACAAATATGAACAGGGGCGCGAGCATCTCATCTCCTCCCCACTAAACCCTAGCTGCCGCTGCCGTAGCGCAGCTCCCGCTCAGCCTCCAGCAGATCCACCATGAGCAGCGTTGGACGCGGCTAGGCTGCCGCGCCTCCACCTCCACCTTCACCTCCCACTCCACCTCCCCCGGCCTCGAGCTCCAACGAGGAGTTCGACTCCGAAGACAGCACCGACCTCCTCCACCTAGTTAGGGATGCCGCGGCCACGGGCCGGGCGGAGAAGGAAGCACGGAGGAGCGGGCGGCCCATGCGGCGGTCGGCGAGGCGGGCAACCGCCGGCGGCCGAGAGGACTCCGACTGGAGAAATCTTGGTCCTCCGATGACCTCGATGCGCCTACCGGAGAGAGGGCGGAGCGAGGAGGGCCATCGTCGATTCTTTCGAGACGCTCAAGGACAATGCCGCGCGAGGAGCTGGAGCCGAGCACTACGGGGCGGCGGCCGCAGCCCTGCGACCCGCGGGAGCGCGGAGAAAGCAGCGACAGCGACGCAACGACGGTATCGGCCCGTCAGGAAGCAAGTAGTGTAGGCCCATAGATCTACTTTGTATAGTTTTTATGCATTTATATGTACTATTTTGAAAGTTTTTAACTATGTTGCAATTCAAAAAATGGGTCGCCCCGGTGGGAGCACACCCAGATGCAAACGGACGCGCAGACAAAATATGTCCACAGAACGACGCAAACGGACGCTCGAGACCACTTTTAGACGTTCGAAATGCGTCGCGTGGAGATGCCCTTAGGAAGCACAATATATTTATTTCGCCCAATCCAAGTCCAAACAGAATTCTACGAATCATGGCGTCCGACCTGGCGGCCAATGAAATCGTTACAGCAAGACCTCCGTTGTTCTTTTACTACATTAACCCTTTTTTTTTTTTTTGCTTCTGCCGTCCAAATTGGAGTCGCCTCCATCAAAGTAGCCCCTAAATTTTGTTTTAGGCTCGTTGGACATTTAGAGCATCTCCACCGGCGCCTCCAATAGCAGTTTCGATAGTAATTTGGGGGCTAGGAGCGAAAATGGATTCGCATCGGCGCTCCAAACTGCGCCGGCGATTTTTCGAGCCCAATAGAAGCGCCGGCAACCCCGTGTCGGTCTCTTAGCCAAAGGTGTGAATCGGGCGCGCCGGCACCTCGCGAGGCTGAAAATTTTGGGCGTGAGAGCCGCCTATCAGCCATACGCCGAGAAAATATACATCTTCTCCCCCAAAACCCCATCCCCTCCGCCGCTCATTTCTCCCGCCAGCCGCTTCATCTTCCATCCAGCCTCCAACCTGAAAAACCCTCGCCGCCGCGTCATGGCACCGAAGAGAAAGACTACGCTGAAGGCAGCGAAGCCGCCGAAGACGCGCACCGTCGCACCGAAGGAGAAGTCGGCGACCATGTCGCAGGAGGAGTGGGACAAGGAGATGGAACGCCGCTCCCCCATCACGGCCGACCGCAGGAGGCGCCGCATCGCCGCTCTCGACGCAAAGAAAGCGGCGGCCTCTGCAGAAGCGTGCCCGATCTTGGGCCGCGGCCTCAACAGCATCTCGAGCTCCCCGTCGTCGCCGGGTTACTACGCGGGGTACACCGCGGACGCACCGTCGATCTCGCAGATGCGGCTGTCGCAGATGGACGGCCGCGCCCGCTACTCCCCCGAGTACGGGGACAGCGACATGACCGTCGACAACAACGCGCCGTTCTCGCCGGATTCAGCGGCTCGGGGCAGCGGCGCCTTCCGCTTCCCCGACCTGAACTCGTCGCTTGACCTACGCCGCACTGAGGGCCACGTGACGGACGGCACCGGCCTTCCCCACCACCTCTTCCCCGATGACGGCAGGCACACCCACCAGGTGTTCGGCAGCGCGTCCGGCGTGTCCATGGGCGAGGACGAGGTGCGTTTCCTTACTTTTTATGTGTTGTGTGCATCGTAGACACCGGCGGCGACTGAAAGTTTGTAACTTTATGCGTAGTTTGCCGGCGAGGAGGAGATCCTGAACGGCATCATACGCGGCCATGCCTACGAACCCCCCGTCGACGACTATATAGAAGAGGCCGACAAGGACGAAGTTCCAAAGGAGCTGATCGACCCCGACACCGGCGTGACCACGACGACAACGCGCAGGCGTTCCGTCGACACTCGTGGTCCAAGGTGGAGGCCCTTGGAGGATGAATGCCTCATCGAGGCGTGGAAGCAAGTGAGTTTTTGCCCCATCACCGGCGCAAACCAAACCGGGGACAAGTACTACAGGCGCATCCTCGATTGCTTCAACGAGAAGAAGAACTATGGTGAATACGCCACCATAGAGATGAACCGGAACGAGGGCGCCCTCTCTCACCGTTGGAACTTGATCAAGGTGGCCTGTAGCAAGTTCCATGGCTACTGTGAGAAGATCAAGGCACGGAAGGAGAGCGGCAAGATGATGGTGGATTGGGTATGATCTACGCCTATCTTGTTACATATGAATTGATGAACCATCTTGTTACATATGAAATGATGATCCATGTTGTTACATATGAATTGATCAACCATCTTGTTACATATGAAATGATGATCCATATTGTTACATATGAATTGATCAACCATCTTTTTACATATAAATTATGATCCAACTTGTTGTATAGCTATTTGATGATCAATCTTGTTACATATCTATTTGATGATCCAACGTGTTCCATTGTTTTGCATCATATATTATTAGATGCTCCAAACTCTCGAGATGTACAAGCACCAACACGAGGACAAAGACTTCCCCTTCGTGCATTGCTACAACAAGCTCCAAGGTTGCAATAAATGGGACGACCTCCTCCACACTCTATTGAAAGATGGGGAAGATGGGTCGGTCGATCCAGCCGGCGCCTCCACCGGGCGCCCCATTGGTAACAACAGAGCCTAGGCCGAGAGGAATGCGGCGCCGTTATTGACAGCCATGGACGCTGTAGGGATTCGTAGCATAGAAAACAAAAAAATTCCTACCGCAAGAACGAATAACAAGCCAAGATCTAATCTAGTAGATGGTAGCAACGAGGTGAAGATCAACATACCCTCGAAGATCGCTAAGCGTTAAAGAGATAAATCTCGTGGTGGATGTAGTCGATCACTTGCCGCTTTCAAAAGCGCGTAGAAGATCTTGACGGTGCCACAATCGGGCAGCACCTCCGTACTCGGTCACACGTACGGTGTTGATGACGACGTCCTTCTCCCTTCCAGCGGGCAGCGGATGTAGTAGATCCTCTTCGGAATCCCGTCAGCACGACGGCGTGGTGACGGTGGTGGTGTAGATCTCCGGCAGGGCTTCGCCTAAGCGCTGCGGGAGAAATAGGAGGAGGGAGGAGAGTAGCGGCTAGGGTTTGGACGCGGGGTGGTGCTGCGACTTGGGGAGCTAGGGCTGCGACTTGAGGTGCCCTTGGGGTGCCCCTTGGTCCCTTTAAATAGGTGGCCAAGCCCCTTGGGTCGTCCATAAACCTACCCCCAAGTTTGACTGAGTTCCGACAGGTTTCCGGTTCCGAAAACCTACTCCTACTCAGACTCTTTTGCCAATTCCGAAATTGCATTAAGGAAAGAATTTTTCCCTTAAGGCAACGTGGTTGCACCTATTTTGGAACCCTCCGGACTTCCTTAGACATCCCGGGTCATCCTGGACACTGCTGGAACCTTCCATAATATTCCGGACTATTCCGGTCCTTCCAAAACCTTCTAGAAGCTCCGTTCAAAACACCGGACTTTTTCCGAACCCCGGAAAATGATTTCCCATATATGAATCTTATTCTTCGGACCATTCCGAACCTCCTCGTGATGTCTTGGATCCCATTCGAGACTCCGAACAACATTCAAGCTCCATTCCATATTCCATATCTACTTAAAATGATATCAAACCTTAAGTGTGTCACCCTACGGTTCGAGAACTATGCGTACATGATCGATACTCCTCTCCGATCAATAACTAATAGCGGGACCTGGAGATCCATAATAGTTCCCTTTGTCTCGCGATATTTTAAACGGTAGTAATAATTCATATGTGTTATGTATAAGACATCCTATAAGTTGCAAGCCTCATGCATAGAATACCAATAGTGCTCGCACCTTGTCCTAATTAGCTTGGATTTACATGGATTATCATTGCATAACATATGTTTCAACCAAGTGTCACAAAGGGGTACCTCTATGCCGCCTGTACAAAGGTCCAAGGAGATAGATCGCTTTTGATTTCTCGTTTTTGATAAATCTCAACTTAGACATCCATACCGGGACAACATAGAAAACAGATAATGGACTCCTCTTTAATGCATACGCATTCAACAACAGATAATATTCTCATAAGAGGTTGAGGATTAGTGTCCAAACTGAAACTTCCACCATGATTCATGGCTTTAGTTAGCGGCCCAATGTTCTTCTCTAACAATATGCATACTCAAACCATTTGATCATGATAAATCGCCCTTACTTCAGACAAGACGAACATGCATAGCAACTCACATGATATTCAACAAAGGTGTAAAAGTTGATGGCGTCCCCAGAAACATGGTTACCGCTCAACAAGCAACTTATAAGAAATAAGATACATAGCAACATATTCAATACCACAATAGTTTTTAAGGCAATTTTCCCATGAGCTATGTATTGCAAAGACAAGAATAAAATTTTAAAGGTAGCACTCAAGTAATTTACTTTGGAATGGCAGAAATACCACATAGTAGGTAGGTATAGTGGACACAAATGGCATGGTTTGGCTCAAGGATTTGGATGCACGAGAAGAATTCCCTCTCAGTACAAGGCTTTGGCTAGCAAGGTTGTTTGAAGCAAACACAAGTATGAACGTACAGCAAAACTTACATAAGAATATATTGCAAGCATTATAAGACTCTACACTGTCTTCCTTGTTGTTCAAACACTTCACAGAAAATATCTAGACTTTAGAGAGACCAATCATGCAAACCAAACTTCAACAAGCTCTATGGTAGTTCTTCATTAGTAGGTGCAAAGTACATGATGCAAGAGCTTAAACATGATCTATTTGACCACAACAATTGCCAAGTATCAAATTATTCAAGGCATTATACCAATTACCACATGAAGCATTTTCTGTTTTCAACCATATAACAATAAACGAAGAAGTTTCAACCTTCGCCATGAACATTAAAAGTAAAACTAAGAACACCGGTGTTCATATGAAAATGGATGTCTCTCTCCCATACAAAGAATGCTAGGATCCGGTTTATTCAAATAAAACAAAAATAAAAACAAACAGACGCTCCAAGTAAAGCACATAAGAGTGAATAAAAATATAGTTTCACTAGAGGTGACCGATAAGTTGTCGATGAAAAAGGGGATGCCTTGGGAATCCCCAAGCTTAGATGATTGAGTCTTCTTGAAATATGCATGAACCAGGGGCATCCCCAAGCTTAGACTTTTCACTCTTCTTGTTCATATTGTATCATCCTCCTCTCTTGATCCTTGAAAACTTCCTCCACACCAAACTCAAAACAAACTCATTAGAGAGTTAGTGCATAACCAAAAATTCACATGTTCAGAGGTGACATAACCATTCTTAACACTTACGGACATTGCACAAAGCTACTGAAAGTTAATGGAACAAAGAAATCCATCAAACATAGCAAAACAGGCAATGCGAAATAAAAGGCAGAATCTGTCAAAACAGAACAGTCCGTAAAGACGAATTTTTCTGGGGCACTTAACTTGCTCAGATGAAAAAGCTCAAATTGAATGAAAGTTACATACATATCGGAGGATCACGCACGTAAATTGGAAGATTTTTCTGAGTTACCTACAGACGGGCTGCTCAATTTCGTGACAGTAAGAAATCTGTTCTGCGCAATCCAAATCTAGTATCAACCCTACTATCAAAGACTTTACTTGGCACAACAATGTAATAAAATAAAGATAAGGAGAGGTTTCTACAGTAGTAACAACTTCCAAGACTCAAATATAAAACAAAAGTGCTTAAAATAATGGGTTGTCTCACATAAGCGCTTTTCTTTACGCCTTTCAGCTAGGCGCAGAAAGTGTGAATCAAGTATTATCGAGAGAAGAAGCATCAACATTATAATTTTCACAATTTGTCACAATAGGTATATTAGATGCTATCGTCTCCGACGTATCGATAATTTCTTATGTTCCATGCCACATTATTGATGTTATCTACATGTTTTATGCACACTTTATGTCATATTCGTGCATTTTCGGAACTAACCTATTAACAAGATGCCGAAGTGCCAGTTCTTGTTTTCTGCTGTTTTGGTTTCAGAAATCCTAGTAACGAAATATTCTCGGAATTGGACGAAATCAACGCCCAGGGTCCTATTTTGCCACGAAGCTTCCAGTCCGAAGAGGAAGTGGGGCCACGAGGTGGCGACACCAGGGCGGCGCGGCCCAAGCCACGGCGCGCCGACCTAGGGTGTGGGCCCCCGTGCCCCTTTGCCCTTCCGCCTACTTAAAGCCTCGTCGCGAAACCCCCGTACGAGAGCCACGATACGGAAAACCTTCCGAGACGCCGCCGCCGATCCCATCTCGGGGGATCCGGAGATCGCCTCCGGCACTGTGGAGAGGGATTCATCTCCCGGAGGACTCTACGCAGCCATGGTCGCCTCCGGAGTGATGTGTGAGTAGTCACCCCTGACTATGGGTCCATAGCGGTAGCTAGATGGTTGTCTTCTCCATTGTGCTTCATTGTCGGATCTTGTGAGCTGCCTAACATGATCAAGATCATCTATCTGTAATTCTATATGTTGCGTTTGTTGGGATCCGATGAATAGAGAATACTTGTTATGTTGATTATCAAAGTTATGTCTATGTGTTGTTTATGATCTTGCATGCTCTCCGTTACTAGTAGATGCTGCGCCATAGATGCTTGTAACTCCAAGAGGGAGTATTTATGCTCGATAGTGGTTCATGCCTACATTGATACCTGGACAGTGAGAAAGTTCTAAGGTTGTGTTGTCCTGTTGCCACTAGGGATAAAACATTGATGCTATGTCTAAGGATGTAGTTGTTGATTACATTACGCACCATACTTAATGCAATTATCTGTTGCTTTGCAACTTAATACGAGGGGTTCGGATGATAACCGAAGGTGGACTTTTTAGGCATAGATGCAGTTGGATGGCGGTCTATGTACTTTGTCGTAATGCCCAATTAAATCTCACTATACTCATCATAATATGTATGTGCATGGCCATGCCCTCTTTATTTGTCAATTGCCAACTAATTTGTTCACCCAACATGTTGTTTATCTTATGGGAGAGACACCTCTAGTGAAATGTGGACCCCGGTCCAATTCTCTATACCGAAATACAATCTACTGCAATATTGTTCTACTTTTTGCAAACAATCATCTTCCACACAATACGGTTAATCCTTTGTTACAGCAAGCCGGTGAGATTGACAACCTCACTGTTTCGTTGGGGCAAAGTACTTTGGTTGTGTTGTGCAGGTTCCACGTTGGCGCCGGAATCTCTGGTGTTGCGCCGCACTACATCCCGCCGCCATCAACCTTCAACATGCTTCTTGACTCTACTGGTTCGATTAAACCTTGGTTTCTTGCTGAGGGAAACTTGCTGCGCATCACACCTTCCTCTTGGGGTTCCCAACGGACGTGTCAACCACACGCATCAAGCAAATTTCTGGCGCCGTTGCCGGAGATCAAGACACGCTGCAGGAGTCTCCACTTCCCAATCTCTTTACTTTGTTTTTGTCTTGCTTAGTTTTATTTGCTACTTTGTTTGCTGCACTAAATAAACACAAAAAAATTAGTTGCTAGTTTTACTTTATTTGCTATCTTGTTTGCTATATCAAAAACACAAAAAAATTAGTTACTTGCATTTACTTTACTTGATTCATCATGTTTCCTTTTAATTTTACCACAAAAGACATACCGGTAGGACGTGGGTCTATAGTTGGGAGAAATAATATAGAAGAATTCTTCAATCATGTTGGTACCATTGAAAATTTTGAAGATAGATACTTGGTAGACCTTGCGCCTACTTATGAAATTGCTGCCGCGCATTTAGTTCGCCTGTTGGAAACTAAATTTGTTAATCTTAATCCTATAATCCAACACATGTTTCTCACACTTGGTGATATGGAAGAAGGGAAAAGAAAGATTTTGTTTTAGAAACCCTTCTTAGAGAATTTGGTGGTCTAGCAAGAGAAGCTAGAAAGGTCTTTGCTAAATTTAATATGCTTGGTTCTCATACTAATTTTGTTAGTCTCCTTGAAAAGATGGACATGGATAGAATAAGATACACTAATAATATTGATGATGGTGGGGAGATCAAAGCACCAATACCATGTAAACTCCTAGCTATGAATGAGGCACTAGAAAATAACTATGCCTGGCTTGTTCCTGAAAATTTGTTTGATGAGAGTAGCACGCCTAAGACTAATGAAAAGGGAGATGCTAAAACTTATGTATCTAATATACTATGCCTGGTTGAGAAAACTCCGCACCCCGCTGAGAATGCACCACCCTTCGATAATACTTGATACACACTTTCTGCGCCTAGCTTAAAGAAAAGCGCTTATGGGAGACAACCCATGTTTTTACCTACAGTACTTTGTTTTTATTTTGTGTCTTGGAAGTTGTTTACTACTGTAGCAACCTCTCCTTATCTTAGTTTAGTGTTTTGTTGTGCCAAGTAAAGTCATTGATAGAAAAGTTCATACTAGATTTGGATTACTGCGCAGAAACAGATTTCTTTGCTGTCACGAATCTGGGCAAAATTCTCTGTAGGTAACTCAGAAAATTATGCCAATTTACGTGAGTGATCCTCAGATATGTACACAACTTTCATTCAATTTGAGCATTTTCATTTGAGCAAGTCTGGTGCCTCGATAAAATTCGTCAATACGAACTGTTCTTGTTTTGACAGATTCTGCCTTTTATTTCGCATTGCCTCTTTTGCTATGTTGGATGAATTTCTTTGATCCATTAATGTCCAGTAGCTTTATGCAATGTTCAGAAGTGTTAAGAATGATTGTGTCACCTCTGAATATGTTAATTTTTATTGTCACTAACCCTCTAATGAGTTGTTCTAAGTTTGGTGTGGAGGAAGTTTTCAAGGATCAAGAGAGGAGTATGATGCAACATGATCAAGGAGAGTGAAAGCTCTAAGCTTGGGGATGCCCCGGTGGTTCACCCCTGCATATTCTAAGAAGACTCAAGCGTCTAAGCTTGGGGATGCCCAAGGCATCCCCTTCTTCATCGACAACATTATCAGGTCCTCCCCTGAAACTATATTTTTATTCCATCACATCTTATGTGCTTTGCTTGGAGCGTCGGTTTGTTTTTGTTTTTGTTTTGTTTGAATAAAATGGATCCTAGCATTCACTTTATGGGAGAGAGACACGCTCCGCTGTAGCATATGGACAGGTATGTCCTTAGGCTCTACTCATAGTATTCATGGCGAAGTTTCTTCTTCGTTAAATTGTTATATGGTTGGAATTGGAAAATGATACATGTAGTAATTGCTATAAATGTCTTGGGTAATGTGATACTTGGCAATTGTTGTGCTCATGATTAAGCTCTTGCATCATATGATTTGCACCCATTAATGAAGAAATACATAGAGCATGCTAAAATTTGGTTTGCATATTTGGTTTCTCTAAGGTCTAGATAATTTCTAGTATTGAGTTTGAACAACAAGGAAGACGGTGTAGAGTCTTATAATGTTTACAATATGTCTTTTATGTGAGTTTTGCTGCACCGGTTCATCCTTGTGTTTGTTTCAAATAAGCCTTGCTAGCCTAAACCTTGTATCGAGAGGGAATACTTCTCATGCATCCAAAATACTTGAGCCAACCACTATGCCATTTGTGTCCACCATACCTACCTACTACATGGTATTTTCCGCCATTCCAAAGTAAATTGCTTGAGTGCTACCTTTAAAATTCCATCATTCACCTTTACAATATATAGCTCATGGGACAAATATCTTAAAAACTATTGTGGTATTGAATATGTACTTATGCACTTTATCTCTTATTAAGTTGCTTGTTGTGCGATAACCATGTTTCGGGGACGCCATCAACTATTCTTTGTTGAATATCATGTGAGTTGCTATGCATGTTCGTCTTGTCTGAAGTAAGGGAGATCTACCACCTTATGGTTAAGCATGCATATTGTTAGAGAAGAACATTGGGCCGCTAACTAAAGCCATGATCCATGGTGGAAGTTTCAGTTTTGGACATATATCCTCAATCTCAAATGAGAAAATTATTAATTGTTGTTACATGCTTATGCATAAAAGAGGAGTCCATTATCTGTTGTCTATGTTGTCCCGGTATGGATGTCTAAGTTGAGAATAATCAATAGCGAGAAATCCAATGCGAGCTTTCTCCTTAGACCTTTGTACAGGCGGCATAGAGGTACCCCATTGTGACACTTGGTTAAAACATGTGCATTGTGATGATCCGGTAGTCCAAGCTAATTAGGACAAGGTGCGGGCACTATTAGTATACTATGCATGAGGCTTGCAACTTATAAGATATAATTTGCATGATACATATGCTTTATTACTACCGTTGACAAAATTGTTTCATGTTTTCAAAATCAAAGCTCTAGCACAAATATAGCAATCGATGCTTTTCCTCTATGGAGGACCTTTCTTTTACTTTTATGTTGAGTAAGTTCACCTACTTCTCTCCACCTCAAGAAGCAAACACTTGTGTGAACTGTGCACTGATTCCTACATATTTGCATATTGCACTTATTATATTACTCTATGTTGACAATATCCATGAGATATACATGTTACAAGTTGAAAGCAACCGCTGAAACTTAATCTTCCTTTGTGTTGCTTCAATGCCTTTACTTTGAATTATTGCTTTATGAGTTAACTCTTATGCAAGACTTATTGATGCTTGTCTTGAAGTGCTATTCATGAAAAGTCTTTGCTATATGATTCACTTGTTTACTCATGTCATATACATTGTTTTGATCGCTGCATTCACTACATATGCTTTACAAATAGTATGATCAAGGTTATGATGGCATGTCACTCCAGAAATTATCTGTTATCGTTTTACCTGCTCGGGACGAGCAGAACTAAGCTTGGGGATGCGATACGTTGATGGCGTGTAACTCACACGTTCGTTGGGAACCCCAAGAGGAAGGTATGATGCGCACAGCAAGTTTTCCCTCAGAAAGAAACCAAGGTTTATCGAACCAGGAGGAGCCAAGAAGCACGTTGAAGGTTGATGGCGGCGGGATGTAGTGCGGCGCAATACCAGGGATTCCGGCGCCAACGTGGAACCTGCACAACACAACCAAAGTACTTTGCCCCAACGAAATGTGAGGTTGTCAATCTCACCGGCTTGCTGTAACAAAGGATTAACCGTATTGTGTGGAAGATGATTGTTTGCGAAAACAGTAGAAAAGATTGCAGTAGATTGTATTTCAGTAAAGAAAATTGGACCGGGGTCCACAGTTCACTAGAGGTGTCTCTCCCATAAGACGAACAGCATGTTGGGTGAACAAATTACAGTTGGGCAATTGACAAATAAAGAGAGCATGACCATGCACATACATATCATGATGAGTATAGTGAGATTTAATTGGGCATTACGACAAAGTACATAGACCGCCATCCAACCGCATCTATGCCTAAAAAGTCCACCTTCAGGTTATCATCCGAACCCCCTCCAGTATTAAGTTGCAAAGCAACAGACAATTGCATTAAGTATGGTGCGTAATGTAATCAACAACTACATCCTTAGACATAGCATCAATGTTTTATCCCTAGTGGCAACAACACAACACAACCTTAGAACTTTCTGTCACTGTCCCAGGTGTCAATGCAGGCATGAACCCACTATCGAGCATAAGTACTCCCTCTTGGAGTTACAAGCATCTACTTGGCCAGAGCATCTACTAGTAACGGAAAGCATGCAAGATCATAAACAACACGTAGATATAACTTTGATAATCAACATAACAAGTATTCTCTATTCATCGGATCCCAACAAACGCAACATATAGAATTACAGATAGATGATCTTGATCATGTTAGGCAGCTCACAAGATCCGACAATGATAGCACAATGGGGAGAAGACAACCATCTAGCTACTGCTATGGACCCATAGTCCAGGGGTAGACTACTCACACATCACACCGGAGGCGACCATGGCGGTGTAGAGTCCTCCGGGAGATGATTCCCCTCTCCGCAGGGTGCCGGAGGCGATCTCCTGGATCCCCCGAGATGGGATCGGCGTTGGCGGCGTCTCTGAAGGTTTTCCGTATCGTGGCTCTCGTGCGGGGTTTCGTCACGGAGGCTTTAAGTAGGCGGAAGGGCAAGTCAGGGGGCACACGTGGGCCCCACCACAGGGCGGCGCGGCCAAGGGGGGGCGCCGCCCTAGGTTTGGGCCCCCGTGGCCCCACTTCGTTCGTCTTCGGACTTGGAAGCTTCGTGGAAAAATAGGCCCCTGGGCGTTGATTTCGTCCAATTCCGAGAATATTTCCTTACTAGGATTTCTGAAACCAAAAACAAAACAGCGGCACTTCGGCATCTTGTTAATAGGTTAATTCCAGAAAATGCACGAATATGACATAAAGTGTGCATAAAACATGTAGATAACATCAATAATGTGGCATGGAACATAAGAAATTATCGATACGTCGGAGACGTATCAGCATCCCCAAGCTTAGTTCTGCTCGTCCCGAGCAGGTAAAACGATAACACAGATAATTTCTGGAGTGACATGCCATCATAACCTTGATCATACTATTTGTAAAGCATATGTAGTGAATGCAGCGATCAAAACAATGTATATGACATGAGTAAACAAGTGAATCATAAAGCAAAGACTTTTCATGAATAGCACTTCAAGACAAGCATCAATAAGTCTTGCATAAGAGTTAACTCATAAAGCAATAATTCAAAGTAAAGGTATTGAAGCAACACAAAAGAAGATTAAGTTTCAGCGGTTGCTTTCAACTTGTAACATGTATATCTCATGGATATTGTCAACATAGAGTAATATAATAAGTGCAATAAGCAAGTATGTAGGAATCAATGCACAGTTCACACAAGTGTTTGCTTCTTGAGGTGGAGAGAAATAGGTGAACTGACTCAACATTGAAAGTAAAAGAATGGTCCTCCATAGAGGAAAAGCATCGATTGCTATATTTGTGCTAGAGCTTTGATTTTGAAAACATGAAACAATTTTGTCAACGGTAGTAATAAGGCATATGCATCATGTAAATTATATCTTATAAGTTGCAAGCCTCATGCATAGTGTACTAATAGTGCCCGCACCTTGTCCTAATTAGCTTGGACTACCTGGATTATCACCGCAATACATATGCTTTCACCAAGTATCACAAAGGGGTACCTCTATGCCGCCTGTACAAAGGTCTAAGGAGAAAGCTCGCATTTGGATTTCTCGCTTTTGATTATTCTCAACTTAGACATCCATACCGGGACAACATAGACAACAGATAATGGACTCCTCTTTTAATGCTTAAGCATTCAACAACAATTAATTCTTTTCTCATTAGAGATTTGAGGATGTTTGTCCAAAACTGAAACTTCCACCATGGATCATGGCTTTAGTTAGCGGCCCAATGTTCTTCTCTAACAATATGCATGCTCAAACCATTCAACTCAGTGTAGATCGCCTTACTTCAGACAAGACGAACATGCATAGCAACTCACATGAAATTCAACAATGAAAAGTTGATGGCGTCCCCATGAACATGGTTATCGCACAACAAGCAACTTAATAAGAGATAAAGTGCATAATTACATATTCAATACCACAATAGTTTTTAAGCTATTTGTCCCATGAGCTATATATTGCAAAGGTGAATGATGGAATTTTAAAGGTAGCACTCAAGCAATTTACTTTGGAATGGCGGAAAATACCATGTAGTAGGTAGGTATGGTGAACACAAATGGCATAGTGGTTGGCTCAAGTGTTTTGGATGCATGAGAAGTATTCCCTCTCGATACAAGGTTTAGGCTAGCAAGGCTTATTTGAAACAAACACAAGGATGAACCGGTGCAGCAAAACTCAATAAAAGACATATTGAAAACATTATAAGACTCTACACCGTCTTCCTTGTTGTTCAAACTCAATACTAGAAATTATCTAGACCTTAGAGAAACCAAATATGCAAACCAAATTTTAGCATGCTCTATGTATTTCTTCATTAATGGGTGCAAAGCATATGATGCAAGAGCTTAAACATGAGCACAACAATTGCCAAGTATCACATTACCCAAGACATTTATAGCAATTACTACATGTATCATTTTCCAATTCCAACCATATAACAATTTAACGAAGGAGAAACTTCGCCATGAATACAATGAGTAGAAACCAAGGACATACTTGTCCATATGCTACAGCGGAGCGTGTCTCTCTCCCATAAAGTGAATGCTAGGATCCATTTTATTCAAACAAAAACAAAAACAAAAACAAACAGACGCTCCAAGAAAAAGCACATAAGATGTGATGGAATAAAAATATAGTTTCAGGGAGGAACCCGATAATGTTGTCGATGAAGAAGGGGATGCCTTGGGCATCCCCAAGCTTAGACGCTTGAGTCTTCTTAATATATGCAGGGGTGAACCACCGGGGCATCCCCAAGCTTAGAGCTTTCACTCTCCTTGATCATGTTGCATCATACTCCTCTCTTGATCCTTGAAAACTTCCTCCACACCAAACTCAAAACAACTCATTAGAGGGTTAGTGCACAATAAAAATTAACATATTCAGAGGTGACACAATCATTCTTAACACTTCTGGACATTGCATAATGCTACTGGACATTAGTGGATCAAAGAAATTCATCCAACATAGCAAAAGAGGCAATGCGAAATAAAAGGCAGAATCTGTCAAAACAGAACAGTTCGTATTGACGAATTTTAAAATGGCACCAGACTTGCTCAAATGATAATGCCCAAATTGAATTAAAGTTGCATACATATCTGAGGATCATGCACGTAAATTGGCTTAATTTTCTGAGCTACGTACAGGGAGGTGGACTCAGATTCGTGACAGCAAAGAAATCTGGAACTGTGCAGTAATCCAAATCTAGTACTTACTTTTCTATCAACGGCTTAACTTGGCACAACAAAACACAAAACTAAGATAAGGAGAGGTTGCTACAGTAGTAAACAACTTCCAAGACACAAAATAAAAACAAAGTACTGTAGGTAAAAACATGGGTTGTCTCCCATAAGCGCTTTTCTTTAACGCCTTTCAGCTAGGCGCAGAAAGTGTGTATCAAGTATTATCAAGAGACGAAGCATCAACATCATAATTTGTTCTCATAATAGAATTAAAAGGTAACTTCATTCTCTTTCTAGGGAAGTGTTCCATACCTTTCTTGAGAGGAAATTGATATTTTATATTACCTTCCTTCATATCAATAATAGCACCAACAGTTCGAAGAAAAGGTCTTCCCAATATAATGGGACAAGATGCATTGCATTCAATATCCAAGACAACAAAATCAACGGGAACAAGGTTATTGTTAACGGTAATGCGAACATTATCAACTTTACCCAAAGGTTTCTTTGTAGAATGATCAGCAAGATTAACATCCAAATAACAATTTTTCAGCGGTGGCAAGTCAAGCATATTATAAATTTTCTTAGGCATAACAGAAATACTTGCACCAAGATCACATAAAGCATTACAATCAAAATCTTTAACCTTCATCTTAATGATGGGCTCCCAACCATCCTCTAGCTTTTTAGGAATAGAGGCTTCACGCTCTAGTTTCTCTTCTCTAGCTTTTAATGAGAGCATTTGTAATATGATGTGTGAAAGCCAAATTTATAGCACTAGCATTAGGACTTTTAGCAAGTTTTTGCAAGAACTTTATAACTTCAGAGATGTTGCAATCATCAAAATTCAAACCATTATAATCTAAATCAATGGGATCATCATCCCCAATGTTGGAAAAAATTTCAGCAGTTTTATCACAGGCAGTTTCAGCAGTTTTAGCAGTTTCAGGCAGTTTTTCGCGCTTTGCATTAGAAGTGGAAACATTGCTAACACCAATTCTTTTATTAGTATTAGTAGGAGGTGCAGCAACATGTGTAGCATTAGCATTACTAGTGGTGGTAATAGTCCAAACTTTAGCTACATTCTTCTCTTTAGCTAGTTTTTCATTTTCTTCTCTATCCCACCTAGCACGCAGTTCAGCCATTAATCTTATATTCTCATTAATTCTAACTTGGATGGCATTTGCTGTAGTAACAATTTTATTATGATGATTCTCATTAGGCAAAACTTTCGATTTCAAAAGATCAACATCAGCAGCAAGACTATCGACTTTAGAAGCAAGTATATCAATTTTCCCAAGCTTTTCTTCAACAGATTTGTTAAAAGCAGTTTGTGTACTAATAAATTCTTTAAGCATGGCTTCAAGTCCAGGGGTGAACTCCTATTATTATTGTAAGAATTCCCATAAGAATTACCATAGCCGTTGCCATTATTATAAGGATATGGCCTATAGTTGTTACTAGAATTGTTCCGGTAAGCATTGTTGTTGAAATTATTATTTTTAATAAAGTTTACATCAACATGTTCTTCTTGTGCAACCAATGAAGCTAATGGAACATTATTAGGATCAATATTAGTCCTATCATTCACAAGCATAGACATAATAGCATCAATCTTATCACTCAAGGAAGAGGTTTCTTCGACAGAATTTACCTTCTTACCTTGTGGAGCTCTTTCCGTGTGCCATTCAGAGTAGTTGATCATCATATTATCAAGAAGCTTTGTTGCTTCACCAAGAGTGATGGACATAAAGGTACCTCCAGCAGCTGAATCCAATAAATTCGAAGAAAAATTTAGTCCTGCATAGAAGGTTTGGATGATCATCCAAGTAGTCAGTCCATGGGTTGGGCAATTTTTAACCAAAGATTTCATTCTTTCCCAAGCTTGAGCAACATGTTCAGTATCTAATTGTTTAAAATTCATTATGCTACTCCTCAAAGATATAATTTTAGCAGGGGGATAATATCTACCAATAAAAGCATCCTTGCATTTAGTCCATGAATCAATACTATTCTTAGGCAAGATAGCAACCAATCTTTAGCTCTTCCTCTTAATGAGAAAGGGAACAATTTTAGTTTAATAATATCACCATCTACATCTTTGTATTTTTGCATTTCACATAGTTCAACAAAATTATTAAGATGGGCAGCAGCATCATCAGAACTAACACCAGAAAATTGCTCTCGCATAACAAGATTCAGTAAAGCAGGTTTAATTTCAAAGAATTCTGCTGTAGTAGCAGGTGGAGCAATAGGTGTGCATAAGAAATCATTATTATTTGTGGTTGTGAAGTCACACAACTTAGTATTTTCAGCGGTAGCCATTTTAGCAATAGTAAATAAAGCAAACTAGATAAAGTAAATGCAAGTAAACTAATTTTTTTGTGTTTTTGATATAGCAAACAAGATAGCAAATAAAATAAAACTAGCAACTAATTTTTTTGTATTTTGATTTAGTGCAGCAAACAAAGTAGTAAATAAAACTAAGCAAGACAAAAACAAAGTAAAGAGATTGAGAAGTGGAGACTCCCCTTGCAGCGTGTCTTGATCTCCCCGGCAACGGCGCCAGAAAATATGCTTGATGGCGTGTAACTCACACGTTCGTTGGGAACCCCAAGAGGAAGGTATGATGCGCACAGCAGCAAGTTTTCCCTCAGAAAGAAACCAAGGTTTATCGAACCAGGAGGAGCCAAGAAGCACGTTGAAGGTTGATGGCGGCGGGATGTAGTGCGGCGCAACACCAGGGATTCCGGCGCGAACGTGGAACCTGCACAACACAACCAAAGTACTTTGCCCCAACGAAACAGTGAGGTTGTCAATCTCACCGGCTTGCTGTAACAAAGGATTAACCGTATTGTGTGGAAGATGATTGTTTGCGAAAACAGGAACAGTATTGCAGTAGATTGTATTTCAGTAAAGAATTGGACCGGGGTCCACAGTTCACTAGAGGTGTCTCTCCCATAAGACGAACAGCATGTTGGGTGAACAAATTACAGTTGGGCGATTGACAAATAAAGAGAGCATGACCATGCACATACATATCATGATGAGTATAGTGAGATTTAATTGGGCATTACGACAAAGTACATAGACCGCCATCCAACTGCATCTATGCCTAAAAAGTCCACCTTCAGGTTATCATCCGAACCCCTCCAGTATTAAGTTGCAAAGCAACAGACAATTGCATTAAGTATGGTGCGTAATGTAATCAACAACTACATCCTTAGACATAGCATCAATGTTTTATCCCTAGTGGCAACACACAACACAACCTTAGAACTTTCTGTCACTGTCCCAGGTGTCAATGCAGGCATGAACCCACTATCGAGCATAAGTACTCCCTCTTGGAGTTACAAGCATCTACTTGGCCAGAGCATCTACTAGTAACGGAAAGCATGCAAGATCATAAACAACACGTAGATATAACTTTGATAATCAACATAACAAGTATTCTCTATTCATCGGATCCCAACAAACGCAACATATAGAATTACATATAGATGATCTTGATCATGTTAGGCAGCTCACAAGATCCGACAATGATAGCACAATGGGGAGAAGACAACCATCTAGCTACGCTATGGACCCATAGTCCAGGGGTAGACTACTCACACATCACACCGGAGGCGACCATGGCGGTGTAGAGTCCTCGGGAGATGATTCCCCTCTCGACGGAGGCGATCTCCTGGATCCCCCGAGATGGGATCGGCGTTGGCGGCGTCTCTGGAAGGTTTTCCGTATCGTGGCTCTCGGCACCGGGGGTTTCGCACGGAGGCTTTAAGTAGGCGGAAGGGCAAGTCAGAGGGTGCACAGGGGCCCCGTATGACGGCGCGGCCAAGGGGGCGCGCCTGGGTTTGGGCCCCCTGTGGCCCCACTTCGCTTCGTCTTCGGACTTCGGAAGCTTCGTGGAAAAATAGGCCCCGGGCGTTGATTTCGTCCAATTCCGAGAATATTTCCTTACTAGGATTTCTGAAACCAAAAACAGCAGAAAACAGCAACTGGCACTTCGGCATCTTGTTAATAGGTTAATTCCAGAAAATGCACGAATATGACATAAAGTGTGCATAAAACATGTAGATAACATCAATAATGTGGCATGGAACATAAGAAATTATCGATACGTCGGAGATGAACCGGAACGAGGGCGCCCTCTCTCACCGTTGGAACTTGATCAAGGTGGCCTGTAGCAAGTTCCATGGCTACTGTGAGAAGATCAAGGCACGGAAGGAGAGCGGCAAGACGATGGTGGATTGGGTATGATCTACGCCTATCTTGTTACATATGAATTGATGAACCATCTTGTTACATATGAAATGATGATCCATGTTGTTACATATGAATTGATCAACCATCTTGTTACATATGAAATGATGATCCATATTGTTACATATGAATTGATCAACCATCTTTTTACATATAAATTATGATCCAACTTGTTGTATAGCTATTTGATGATCAATCTTGTTACATATCTATTTGATGATCCAACGTGTTCCATTGTTTTGCATCATATATTATTAGATGCTCCAAACTCTCGAGATGTACAAGCACCAACACGAGGACAAAGACTTCCCCTTCGTGCATTGCTACAACAAGCTCCAAGGTTGCAATAAATGGGACGACCTCCTCCACACTCTATTGAAAGATGGGGAAGATGGGTCGGTCGATCCAGCCGGCGCCTCCACCGGGCGCCCCATTGGTAACAACAGAGCCAAGGCCGAGAGGAATGCGGCGCCGTTATTGACAGCCATGGACGCTGTAGGGATTCGTAGCATAGAAAACAAAAAATTCCTACCGCAAGAACGAATAACAAGCCAAGATCTAATCTAGTAGATGGTAGCAACGAGGTGAAGATCAACATACCCTCGAAGATCGCTAAGCGTTAACGAGATAAATCTCGTGGTGGATGTAGTCGATCACTTGCCGCTTTCAAAAGCGCGTAGAAGATCTTGACGGTGCCACAATCGGGCAGCACCTCCGTACTCGGTCACACGTACGGTGTTGATGATGACGTCCTTATCCCCGTTCCAGCGGGCAGCGGATGTAGTAGATCCTCCTCGGAATCCCGTCAGCACGACGGCGTGGTGACGGTGGTGGTGGAGATCTCCGGCAGGGCTTCGCCGTAAGCAGTGTCGGAGAAATAGGAGGAGGGAGGAGAGGGCGGCTAGGGTTTGGGCGCAGGGTGGTGCTGCGACTTGGGGAGCTAGGGCTGCGACTTGAGGTGCCCTTGGGGTGCCCCTTGGTCCCTTTAAATAGGTGGCCAAGCCCCTTGGGTCGTCCATAAACCTACCCCCAAGTTTGACTGAGTTCCGATAGGTTTCCGGTTCCGAAAACCTAGTCCTACTCAGACTCTTTTGCCAATTCCGAAATTGCATTAAGGAAAGAATTATTTTCCCTTAAGGCAACGTGGTTGCACCTATTTTGGAACCCTCCGGACTTCCTTAGACATCCCGGGTCATCCTGGACACTGCTGGAACCTTCCATAATATTCCGGACTATTCCGGTCCTTCCAAAACCTTCTAGAAGCTCCGGTCAAAACACCGGACTTTTTCCGAACCCCGGAAAATGATTTCCCATATATGAATCTTATTCTTCGGACCATTCCGAACCTCCTCGTGATGTCTTGGATCCCATTCGAGACTCCGAACAACATTCAAGCTCCATTCCATATTCCATATCTACTTAAAATGATATCAAACCTTAAGTGTGTCACCCTACGGTTCGAGAACTATGCGTACATGATCGAGACTCCTCTCCGATCAATAACTAATAGCGGGACCTGGAGATCCATAATAGTTCCCTTTGTTCATATTTTAAACGGTAGTAATAATTCATATGTGTTATGTATAAGACATCCTATAAGTTGCAAGCCTCATGCATAGAATACCAATAGTGCTCGCACCTTGTCCTAATTAGCTTGGATTTACATGGATTATCATTGCATAACATATGTTTCAACCAAGTGTCACAAAGGGGTACCTCTATGCCGCCTGTACAAAGGTCCAAGGAGATAGATCGCATTTGATTTCTCGTTTTGATAAATCTCAACTTAGACATCCATACCGGGACAACATAGAAAACAGATAATGGACTCCTCTTTAATGCATAAGCATTCAACAACATAATATTCTCATAAGAGGTTGAGGATTAGTGTCCAAACTGAAACTTCCACCATGATTCATGGCTTTAGTTAGCGGCCCAATGTTCTTCTCTAACAATATGCATACTCAAACCATTTGATCATGATAAATCGCCCTTACAGACAAGACGAACATGCATAGCAACTCACATGATATTCAACAAAGGTGTAAAAGTTGATGGCGTCCCCAGAAACATGGTTACCGCTCAACAAGCAACTTATAAGAAATAAGATACATAGCAACATATTCAATACCACAATAGTTTTTAAGGCTATTTTCCCATGAGCTATGTATTGCAAAGACAAGGAATAAAATTTTAAAGGTAGCACTCAAGTAATTTACTTTGGAATGGCAGAGAAATACCACATAGTAGGTAGGTATAGTGGACACAAATGGCATAGTTTGGCTCAAGGCTTTGGATGCACGAGAAGAATTCCTACAAGGCTTTGGCTAGCAAGGTTGTTTGAAGCAAACACAAGTATGAACCGGTACAGCAAAACTTACATAAGAATATATTGCAAGCATTATAAGACTCTACACTGTCTTCCTTGTTGTTCAAACACTTCACCAGAAAATATCTAGACTTTAGAGAGACCAATCATGCAAACCAAACTTCAACAAGCTCTATGGTAGTTCTTCATTAGTAGGTGCAAAGTACATGATGCAAGAGCTTAAACATGATCTATTTGACCACAACAATTGCCAAGTATCAAATTATTCAAGGCATTATACCAATTACCACATGAAGCATTTTCTGTTTTCAACCATATAACAATAAACGAAGAAGTTTCAACCTTCGCCATGAACATTAAAAGTAACACTAAGAACACCAGTGTTCATATGAAATAGCGGAGCGTGTCTCTCTCCCATACAAAGAATGCTAGGATCCGAGTTTATTCAAATAAAAACAAAAATAAAAACAAACAGACGCTCCAAGTAAAGCACATAAGATGTGACTGAATAAAAATATAGTTTCACTAGAGGTGACCTGATAAGTTGTCGATGAAAAAGGGGATGCCTTGGGCATCCCCAAGCTTAGATGATTGAGTCTTCTTGAAATATGCAGGGATGAACCACGGGGCATCCCCAAGCTTAGACTTTTCACTCTTCTTGTTCATATTGTATCATCCTCCTCTCTTGATCCTTGAAAACTTCCTCCACACCAAACTCAAAACAAACTCATTAGAGAGTTAGTGCATAACCAAAAATTCACATGTTCAGAGGTGACATAACCATTCTTAACACTTCTGGACATTGCACAAAGCTACTGAAAGTTAATGGAACAAAGAAATCCATCAAACATAGCAAAACAGGCAATGCGAAATAAAAGGCAGAATCTGTCAAAATAGAACAGTCCGTAAAGACGAATTTTTCTGGGGCACTTAAGTTGCTCAGATGAAAAAGCTCAAATTGAATGAAAGTTACGTACATATCGGAGGATCACGCACGTAAATTGGAAGATTTTTCTGAGTTACCTACAGACGGGGCTGCTCAATTTCGTGACAGTAAGAAATCTGTTTCTGCGCAGTAATCCAAATCTAGTATCAACCCTACTATCAAAGACTTTACTTGGCACAACAATGTAATAAAATAAAGATAAGGAGAGGTTTCTACAGTAGTAACAACTTCCAAGACTCAAATATAAAACAAAAGTGCAGAAGTAAAATAATGGGTTGTCTCACATAAGCGCTTTTCTTTAACGCCTTTCAGCTAGGCGCAGAAAGTGTGAATCAAGTATTATCGAGAGAAGAAGCATCAACATTATAATTTTCACAATTTGTCACAATAGGTATATTAGATGCTTGATACGTCTCCGACGTATCGATAATTTCTTATGTTCCATGCCACATTATTGATGTTATCTACATGTTTTATGCACACTTTATGTCATATTCGTGCATTTTCTGGAACTAACCTATTAACAAGATGCCGAAGTGCCAGTTGTTGTTTTCTGCTGTTTTTGGTTTCAGAAATCCTAATAACGAAATATTCTCGGAATTGGACGAAATCAATGCCCAGGGTCCTATTTTGCCACGAAGCTTCCAGAAGTCCGAAGAGGAGACGAAGTGGGGCCACGAGGTGGCGACACCATAGGGCGGCGCGGCCCAAGCCCTGGCCGCGCCGACCTAGGGTGTGGGCCCTCGTGCCCCTTCCGACCTGCCCTTCCGCCTACTTAAAGCCTCCGTCGCGAACCCCCAGTACCGAGAGCCACGATACGGAAAACCTCCGAGACGCCGCCGCCGATCCCATCTCGGGGATCCAGAGATCGCCTCCGGCACCCTGCCGGAGAGGGGATTCATCTCCGGAGGACTCTACGCCGCCATGGTCGCCTCCGGAGTGATGTGTGAGTAGTCTACCCCTGGACTATGGGTCCATAGCAGTAGATGGTTGTCTTCTCCCATTGTGCTTCATTGTCGGATCTTGTGAGCTGCCTAACATGATCAAGATCATCTATCTGTAATTCTATATGTTGCGTTTGTTGGGATCCGATGAATAGAGAATACTTGTTATGTTGATTATCAAAGTTATGTCTATGTGTTGTTTATGATCTTGCATGCTCTCCGTTACTAGTAGATGCTCTGGCCAAGTAGATGCTTGTAACTCCAAGAGGGAGTATTTATGCTCGATAGTGGGTTCATGCCTACATTGATACCTGGGACAGTGACAGAAAGTTCTAAGGTTGTGTTGTGTTGTGCCACTAGGGATAAAACATTGATGCTATGTCTAAGGATGTAGTTGTTGATTACATTACGCACCATACTTAATGCAATTGTCTGTTGCTTTGCAACTTAATACTGGAGGGGGTTCGGATGATAACCTGAAGGTGGACTTTTTAGCATAGATGCAGTTGGATGGCGGTCTATGTACTTTGTCGTAATGCCCAATTAAATCTCACTATACTCATCATAATATGTATGTGCATGGTCATGCCCTCTTTATTTGTCAATTGCCCAACTGTAATTTGTTCACCCAACATGCTGTTTATCTTATGGGAGAGACACCTCTAGTGAACTGTGGACCCCGGTCCAATTCTCTATACTGAAATACAATCTACTGCAATACTTGTTCTACTGTTTTCGCAAACAATCATCTTCCACACAATACGGTTAATCCTTTGTTACAGCAAGCCGGTGAGATTGACAACCTCACTGTTTCGTTGGGGCAAAGTACTTTGGTTGTGTTGTGCAGGTTCCACGTTGGCGCCGGAATCTCTGGTGTTGCGCCGCACTACATCCCGCCGCCATCAACCTTCAACGTGCTTCTTGACTCCTACTGGTTCGATTAAACCTTGGTTTCTTACTGAGGGAAACTTGCCGCTGTGCGCATCACACCTTCCTCTTGGGGTTCCCAACGGACGTGTCAACCACACGCATCAATGCTCCATCATCCATAGTGGTACTAAGGGCTTTGTCAATTTTAGGCCTATGATAGTTTTTTTTGCCTTAGGCACCTTAGAGACATACATGAACTTTTGCTCCTTACCCACATAAGCTTTCTCCTTAAACTTAAGAGAAGAAAAAGTTGAACCCAAGGCTCCCATAGCTTCTTCAAGTTCACTAATCCTATGGGTTTTATTATCATGAGTAGCACAAGTTTCTAGGATAGCAATTCTCTCATTAATTCCACCTAGAGATTTATCAAGTTTATCAGTGTTAATAAGTAATATTCCCAATTTAATCTTAATACTTGGAAGATTTTGCTCTATGGTCTCCAACTTTTTCATGACATCTTCAAGAGAGATTTCAATTTTAACTTCATTAACAGGTGGTATTCCAACTAGACTCTCAATAATGCAACTAGCTTCTAAAGCAGGAGTGCCTAGGAAATTACCTCCCGCAAGAGTATCAAGAACATACCTATTCCAGCTAGAGATACCAACATAAAAGTTCCTAAGCAGGATAATAGTGGAGTGTTTCTTAGTGCACCTATGATGAGCATCACTAATTCTATACCAAGCATCTTTAAAACTTTCTCCCCTTGTTGCTTAAACGAACGAACTTCAACTTCAGGATTACTCATTTTTAGTAGTAGTAAATAAAGCAAACTAAATTAAGTAAAGTAAATGCAAGTAACTAATTTTTTGTGTTTTTGATATAAGAAGCAAACAAGAAAAATGAAATAAAGTAAAGCAACTATTATTTTTTATGTTTTTGATATAAAGAAGCAAACAAAATAGAAAATAAAATAAAGTAAAGCAAGACAAAAACAAAGTAAAGAGATTGGAAGTGAGAGACTCCCCTTGCAGCGTGTCTTGATCTCCCGGCGGCGCCAGAAAAAGAGCTTGATAACGCGTGAAGCACACGTCCGTTGGGAACCCCAAGAGGAAGGTGTGATGCGTACATCAGCAAGTTTTCCCTCAGTAAGAAACCAAGGTTTATCGAACCAGTAGGAGTCTCCACTTCCCAATCTCTTTACTTTGTTTTTGTCTTGCTTTATTTTATTTACTACTTTGTTTGCTGCATTATATCAAAATACAAAAAAAAAATAGTTGCTAGTTTTACTTTATTTTACTGTCTTGTTTACACTCTATATCAAAAACCCAAAAAAATTAGTTACTTGCATTTATTTTATCTAGTTTGCTTTATTTACTACTGCTAAAATGGCCACTCCTGAAAATACTAAGTTGTGTGACTTCACAACCACAAATAATAATGATTTCTTATGCACCTATTGCTCCACCTGCTACTACAGCAGAATTCTTTGAAATTAAACCTGCTTTACTGAATCTTGTTATGCGAGAGCAATTTTCTGGTGTTAGTTCTGATGATGCTGCTGCCCATCTCAATAATTTTGTTGAATTGTGTGAAATGCAAAAATATAAAGATGTAGATGGTGACATTATAAAATTAAAATTGTTCCCTTTCTCATTAAGAGGAAGAGCTAAAGATTGGTTGCTATCTCTGCCTAAGAATAGTATTGATTCATGGACTAAATGCAAGGATGCTTTTATTGGTAGATATTATCCCCCTGCTAAAATTATATCTTTGAGGAGTAGCATAATGAATTTTAAATAATTGGATACTGAGCATGTTGTACAAGCATGGGAAAGAATGAAATCTCTGGTTAAAAATTGCCCAACCCATGGACTGACTACTTGGATGATCATCCAAACCTTTTATGCAGGACTAAATTTTTCTTCGCGGAACCTATTGGATTCAGCTGCTGGAGGTACCTTTATGTCCATCACTCTTGGTGAAGCAACAAAGCTTCTTGATAATATGATGATCAATTACTCTGAATGGCACACGGAAAGAGCTCCACAAGGTAAGAAGGTAAATTCTGTCGAAGAAACCTCTTCCTTGAGTGATAAGATTGATGCTATTATGTCTATGCTTGTGAATGGTAGATCTAATGTTGATCCTAATAATGTTCCTTTAGCTTCATTGGTTGCTCAAAATTCTAGGCCATATCCTGCTAATGGTAACTCTTATGGTAGATATGTTTCACCTAATGAGGAAAAGATGTTAGAAATTGAAAGATCTACCAAGAGCTTTATGCAATCACAATATGAGCAAAATAAATTGTTTACTAAAACTATGAATGAACAATCTACCTTGTTGAAGAATATAGGAAATCAACTTGAAAATCTGAATATGGAGATTTCTGGGTTGCAAACTAAACTTGCAAATGCTGAAAACCGAATCTCATACATGTCTGCATCACAATCTTCTTTAATTAATAAAATGGCTGCTAAACCTGAGGATATTGAAAATAAAATTGTTACTACAGCAAATGCCATCCAAGTTAGAATTAATGAGAATATAAGATTAATGGCTGAATTGCGTGCTAGGTGGGATAGAGAAGAAAATGAAAAACTAGCTAAAGAGAAGAATGTAGCTAAAGTTTGGACTATTACCACCACTAGCAATGCTAATGCTACACAAGTTGCTGCACCTCCTACTATTACTAATAAAAGAATTGGTGTTAGCAATGTTTCCACTTCTAATGCAAAGCGCGAGAAACTGCTAAACTGCTAAAACTGCTGTGATAAAACTGCTGAAATTTTTTCCAACCTTGGGGATGATGATCCCATTGCTGTAGCTCATAATGATTTAGATTTTGATGATTGCCACATCTCTGAAGTTATAAAGTTCTTACAAAAACTTGCTAAAAGTCCTAATGCTAGTGCTATAAACTTGGCTTTCACAAAACATATTACAAATGCTCTCATAAAAGCTAGAGAAGAGAAACTAAAACTTGAAACTTCTATTCCTAGAAAGCTAGAGGATGGTTGGGAACCCATCATTAAAATGAGGGTCAATGATTTTGATTGTAATGCTTTATGTGATCTTGGTGCAAGTATTTCTGTTATGCCTAAGAAAGTCTATGATATGCTTGACTTGCCACCATTGAAAAATTGTTATTTGGATGTTAATCTCGCTGATAATGCTAAAAAGAAACCTTTGGGGAGAGTTGATAATATTCATATTATGGTTAACAATAACCTTGTCCCCGTTGATTTTGTTGTCTTGGATATTGAATGCAATGCATCTTGCCCCATTATATTGGGAAGACCTTTTCTTCGAACTGTTGGTGCTATATTGATATGAAGGAAGGTAATATTAAATATCAATTTCCTCTCAAGAAAGGTATGGAACACTTCCCTAGAAAGAGAATGAAGTTACCTTATGATTCTATTATTAGAACAAATTATGATGTTGATGCTTCGTCTCTTGATGTTACTTGATTTACACTTTCTGCGCCTCGTTAAAGAAAAGCGCTTATGGGAGACAACCCATGTTTTTACTACAGTACTTGGTTTTTATTTTGTGTCTTGGAAGTTGTTTACTACTGTAGCAACCTCTCCTTATCTTAGTTTTGTGTTTTGTTGTGCCAAGTAAAGTCTTTGATAGTAAAGTTCATACTAGATTTGGATTACTGCGCAGTTTCAGATTTCTTTGCTGTCACGAATTTCGACCTGCCTCTCTGTAGGTAGCTCAGAAAAATATGCCAATTTACGTGCGTGATCCTCAGATATGTACGCAACTTTCATTCAATTTGGGCATTTTAATTTGAGCAAGTCTGGTGCCATTTTAAAATTCGTCTTTACGAACTGTTCTATTTTGACAGATTCTGCCTTTTATTTCGCATTGCCTCTTTTGCTATGTTGGATGAATTTCTTTGATCCATTAATGTCCAGTAGCTTTATGCAATGTCCAGAAGTGTTAAGAATGATTGTGTCACCTCTGAATATGTCAATTTTTATTGTGCACTAACCCTCTAATGAGTTGTTTCGAGTTTGGTGTGGAGGAAGTTTTCAAGGATCAAGAGAGGAGTATGATGCAATATGATCAAGGAGAGTGAAAGCTCTAAGCTTGGGGATGCCCCGGTGGTTCACCCCTGCATATTCTAAGAAGACTCAAGCGTCTAAGCTTGGGGATGCCCAAGGCATCCCCTTCTTCATCGACAACATTATCAGGTTCCTCCCTGAAACTATATTTTTATTCCATCACATCTTATGTGCTTTTGCTTGGAGCGTCGGTTTGTTTTTGTTTTTGTTTTTGTTTGAATAAAATGGATCCTAGCATTCACTGTATGGGAGAGAGACACGCTCCGCTGTAGCATATGGACAAGTATGTCCTTAGGCTTTACTCATAATATTCATGGCGAAGTTTCTTCTTCGTTAAATTGTTATATGGTTGGAATTGGAAAATGATACATGTAGTAAATTGCTAAAATGTCTTGGATAATGTGATACTTGGCAATTGTTGTGCTCATGTTTAAGCTCTTGCATCATATACTTTGCACCCATTAATGAAGAAACACTTAGAGCTTGCTAATTTGGTTTGCATATTTGGTCTCTCTAAAGTCTAGATAATATCTAGTATTGAGTTTTGAACAACAAGGAAGACGGTGTAGAATCTTATAATGTTTACAATATGTCTTTTATGTGAGTTTTGCTACACCGCTTCATCCTTGTGTTTGTTTCAAATAACCTTGCTAGCCTAAACCTTGTATCGAGAGGGATTACTTCTCATGCATCCAAAATCCTTGAGCCAACCACTATGCCATTTGTGTCCACCATACCTACCTACTACATGGTATTTCTCCGCCATTCCAAAGTAAATTGCTTGAGTGCTACCTTTAAAATTCCATCATTCACCTTTGCAATATATAGCTCATGGGACAAATAGCTTAAAACTATTGTGGTATTGAATATGTACTTATGCACTTTATCTCTTATTAAGTTGCTTGTTGTGCGATAACCATGTTTCTGGGGACGCCATCAACTATTCTTTGTTGAATATCATGTGAGTTGCTATGCATGTCGTCTTGTCTGAAGTAAGAGAGATCTACCACCTTATGGTTAAGCATGCATATTGTTAGAGAAGAACATTGGGCCGCTAACTAAAGCCATGATTCATGGTGGAAGTTTCAGTTTTGGACATATATCCTCAATCTCATATGAGAATAATAATTGTTGCCACATGCTTATGCATTAAAGAGGAGTCCATTATCTGTTGTCCATGTTGTCCCGGTATGGATGCCTAAGTTGAGAATAATCAAAAGCGAGAAATCCAAAATGCGAGCTTTCTCCTTAGACCTTTGCGGCATGGAGGTACCCCATTGTGACACTTGGTTAAAACATGTGTATTGCGATGATCCGGTAGTCCAAGCTAATTAGGACAAGGTGCGGGCACTATTAGTATACTATGCATGAGGCTTGCAACTTGTAAGATATAATTTACATAACTCATATGCTTTATTACTACCGTTGACAAAATTGTTTCATGTTTTCAAAATCAAAGCTCTAGCACAAATATAGCAATCGATGCTTTCCTCGTTGAAGGGCCATTCTTTTACTTTTATGTTGAGTCAGTTCACCTATTTCTCTCCCCCTCAAGAAGCAAACACTTGTGTGAACTGTGCATTGATTCCTACATACTTGCATATTGCACTTATTATATTACTCTATGTTGACAATTATCCATGAGATATACATGTTATAAGTTGAAAGCAACCGCTGAAACTTAATCTTCCTTGTGTTGCTTCAATACCTTTACTTTGATTTATTGCTTTATGAGTTAACTCTTATGCAAGACTTATTGATGCTTGTCTTGAAGTACTATTCATGAAAAGTCTTTGTTTTATGATTCACTTGTTTACACATGTCATATACATTGTTTTGATCGCTGCATTCACTACATATGCTTTACAAATAGTATGATCAAGGTTATGATGGCATGTCACTCCAGAAATTATCTTTGTTATCGTTTTGCTCGGGACGAGCAGAACTAAGCTTGGGGATGCTGATACGTCTCCGACGTATCGATAATTTCTTATGTTCCATGCCACATTATTGATGATATCTACATGTTTTATGCACACTTTATGTCATATTCGTGCATTTTCGGAACTAACCTATTAACAAGATGCCGAAGTGCCAGTTGCTGTTTTTGGTTTCAGAAATCCTAGTAACGAAATATTCTCGGAATTGGACGAAATCAACGCCCAGGGTCCTATTTTGCCACGAAGCTTCCAAAGACCAAGAGAGACGAAGTGGGGCCACGAGGTGGCCGACTACGGGCGGCGCGCCCAAGCCCGGCCGCGCCGACCCATAGTGTGGGCCTCGTGCCGCCTCTTGACCTGCCCTTCCGCCTACTTAAAGCCTCCGTCGCGAAACCTCCAGTCGAGAGCCACGATACGGAAAACCTTCGAGACGCCGCCGCCGCCAATCCCATCTCGGGGATTCTGAGATCTCCTCCGCACCTGCCGGAGAGGATTCATCTCCCGGAGGACTCTACGCCGCCATGGTCGCCTCCGGAGTGATGAGTGAGTAGTTCACCTGGACTATGGGTCCATAGCAGTAGCTAGATGGTTGTCTTCTCCTCATTGTGCTTCATTGTTGGATCTTGTGAGCTGCCTAACATGATCAAGATCATCTATCTGTAATACTATATGTTGTGTTTGTCGGGATCCGATGGATAGAGAATACTATGTTATGTTAATTATCAAGTTATTACCTATGTGTTGTTTATGATCTTGCATGCTCTCCGTTATTAGTAGAGGCTCTGGCCAAGTTGATGCTAGTAACTCCAAGAGGGAGTATTTATGCTCGATAGTGGGTTCATGTCTCCGTGAATCTGGGGAAGTGACAGAAATCTCTAAGATTATGGATGTGCTGTTGCCACTAGGGATAAAACATTGATGCTATGTCTAAGGATGTAGTTATTGATTACATTACGCGCAATACTTAATGCAATTGTCTCAAACTTAATACTGGAGGGGGTTCGGATGATAACCTGAAGGTGGACTTTTTAGGCATAGATGCATGCTGGATAGCGGTCTATGTACTTTGTCGTAATGCCCAATTAAATCTCACAATACTCATCATAATATGTATGTGCATGGTCATGCCCTCTCTATTTGTCAATTGCCCAACTGTAATTTGTTCACCCAACATGCTTTTATCTTATGGGAGAGACACCTCTAGTGAACTGTGGACCCCGGTCCTATTCTTTACATCGCAAACAATCTACTGCAATACTTGTTTTTTGTTTTCGCAAACAATCATCTTCCACACAATACGGTTAATCCTTTGTTACAAGCCGGTGAGATTGACAACCTCACTGTTTCGTTGGGGCAAAGTACTTTGGTTGTGTTGTGTTCCACGTTGGCGCGGAATCTCTGGTGTTGCGCCGCACTACATCCCGCCGCCATCAACCTTCAACGTGCTTCTTGGCTCCTCTGGTTCGATAAACCTTGGTTTCTTTCTGAGGGAAAACTTGCTGCTGTGCGCATCATACCTTCCTCTTGGGGTTCCCAACGAACGTGTGAGTTACACGCCATCAGTAGGCGGAAGGACAGAGTTGGAGGCGGCGCAGGGGCCCCACACCATAGGCCGGCGCGGGCCCCATGCGGCCGCGCCGCCCTATGGTTACGGGCCCTCGTGGCCCACTATGCTCTTCGGTCTTGGAAGCCCCGTGGAAAATAAGACCCTGGGCGTTGATTTCGTCCAATTTAGAGAATATTTCCTTTGTAGGATTTCTGAAACCAAAAACAACAGAAAACAGCAACTCACGTTAATAGGTTAGTGCCGGAAAATGCATATAAATGATGTAAAGTGTGTATAAAACATGTGAGTATTGTCATAAAACTAGCATGGAACATAAGAAATTATGGATACGTTTGAGACGTATCAACGAACACTTTATTATCTTGATTTTTAGTGAGAGGGATCATCTTATAATGCTACCGTCGCGATCTAAGCAATAAGATGCATAAAAAGGATTGACATCACATGCAATTCATAATGTGATATGATATGGCCCTTTTATCTCGCGCCTTTGATCTTCATCTCCAAAGCACGGGCATGATATTCATCATCTTTGGCGAGGCGTCAAGGTCCATGGTGTCGTTTTATGGTTGTTCACGACATGTAGCAACTATTACAACTACTTTGAAATAATACTACTACATGAAATATAAAGACAACCATAAAGCTCCTGCCGGTTGCCACAATACAATAATGATCATCTCATACATATTCATCATCACATCATGGCTATATCACATCACCAAACCCTGCAAAAACAAGTTAGACGCCTCTAATTTGGTTTGCATATTTTACGAGGTTTAGGGTTTTCGAGTAAGATCTAATCTACCTACGAACATGAACCACAACGCTGATACTAGTGTTGTCAATTGAAATAGTAAATTGAATCTTAACTATGGTGAGAGAGACAGACACCCGTAAAGCCACTTATGCAATACAAGTTGCATGTCGAGCGTGGCGCAAGTCTCATGAACGCGGTCATGTAAAGTTAGCCCGGGCCGTTTCATCCCACCATACCGCAAGATGCAAAGTACACATAACAAAAGACAACAAAAACATCAACGCCCACAAAACCATTGTGTTCTACTCGTGCAACCAATCTATGCATAGACATGGCTCTGATACCACTGTAGGGATTCGTACCATAGAAAACGAAAAATTTCCTACCGCAAGAACAAATAACAAGCCAAGATCTAATCTAGTAGATGGTAGCAACGAGGTGAAGATCAACATATACCCTCGAAGATCGGTAAGCGTTAATGAGATAAATCTCGTGGTGGATGTTTGTCGATCACTTGCCGCTTTCAAAAACGCATAGAAGATCTTGACGGTGCCACAATCGGGCAGCACCTCCGTACTCGGTCACACGTACGGTGTTGATGACGACGTCCTTCTCCCGTTCCAGCGGGCAGCGCACGTAGTAGATCCTCCTCGGAATCCCGCTAGCACGGCGGCATGGTGACGGTGGTGGTGGAGATCTCCGGCAGGGCTTCACCGTAAGCAAGGAGAAATAGGAGGGAGGAGAGGGGCGGCTAGGGTTTGGGCGTGGGTGGTGCTGCGACTTGGGGAGCTAGGGCTGCGAATTAGGTGCCCTTGGGGTGCCCCTTGGTCCCTTTAAATAGGTGGCCAAGCCCCTTGGGTCATCCATAAACCTACCCCCAAGTTTGACTGAGTTCCGACAGGTTTCCGGTTCCAAAGACCTACTCCTACTCGGACTCTTTTGCCAATTCCAAAATTGCATTAAGGAAAGACTTATTTTCCCTTAAGGCAACGTGGTTGCACCTATTATGGAACCCTCTAAACTTCCTTAGACATCCTGGGTCATCCCGGACACTTCCGGAACCTTCCATAATATTCCAGACTATTCCGGTCCTTCCAAACCCTTCTAGAAGCTCCGGTCAAAACACCGGATTTTTTCCAAACCCCGGAAATGACTTCCCATATATGAATCTTATTCTTCGGACTATTCCGAACCTCCTTGTGATGTCTCAGATCCCATTTGAGACTCCGAACAATATTCGAGCTCCATTCCATATTCCATATCTAGTTAAAACGACATCAAACCTTAAGTGTGTCACCCTACTGTTCGAGAACTATGCGGACATGATCGAGACTCCTCTCCCATCAATAACTAATAGAGGGATCTGAAGATCCATAATAGTTCCCACATATTAAACGATGACTCCGTGATCGAAAGAACCATTCACATAAAATAACAATTCCCTTCTCGCGATATTTTACTTATCCGAAGTTTGATCGTCGGTATCTCCATACCTAGTTCAACCTCGTTACCGATAAGTACTATTTACTCGTGATATGATATCCCTTGTGAACCAGTCACATGCTTGCAAGCTAATTGGATGTCATTCCACCGAGAGGGCCCAGTATATCTATCCGTCATTAGGATGGACAAATCCCACTATTGATACAAGTGCCTCAACCCTATACTTTCCGAACACTTAATGCCACCTTTATAACAACCCATTTACGCAGTAGTGTTTGGTATCATCAAAGCATCCATCCGGTGTAGGTGATTAACATGATCTCATGGTCGAAGGATTAAGTTACTAGGCATATTAAAGCTAGCTTGAAGGACAAAGAACTAAATGACTTGATCATATGCTACGCTTACTATGGGTGTATGTCCATCACATCATTCACCTAATGATATGATCTTGTTATTAAAAATATCCAATGTTCATGATCAGGAAACCATGATCATCTATTAATCAACAAGCTAGTTTAACAAGAGGCTTACTAGGAACTCCTTTATGTTTACAAAACACACAAGTATTAATGTTTCCGGTTAATACAATTATAGCATGGGATGTAAACATTTATCATGAACACTAATATATAACAATAAACACCTTATTGGCATATCTTGGACGCCTCCCTCGAGAAGATGATCAACTCATTCTCGGTTGAGAACAAGGAAGCGTCGGATAGGACCACCGTCGTGTGGAAGGCAATCCTCGACAAGCAAGACATGAAGATCGCGTTGGAGAGGGAGAAGGTGGAGGCGGCAAAGCTAGAAGCTCACACCGTTGCCATGAAGGCCACCAACGAAGCGACGCAGCTATCGTTGGCCAAGATGTCTCAAGAATTCAAAATATTAATGGCCGACATGGAGAAGATGGAACCATTAGCGCGGGCGTGGCACGAGAAGTATCGCGAGCGCATCGGCCAAGAGGTGATGGCGGCGCGAGCTGCGTCGGCGTGTCCCCCGGCACCGTCCGCGTTCTTGTCTACCCCGGCACCGTCCACGTTCATGTCTCCCTCGGCACCGTCGATGTTCATACCTCCCCCGGCAACCGTGGATCCTGTTGCAGCGACGGAGCTGCCGTCGGCCGCTGATGAGGATGTCGTCAAGGTTGAGCCGCCCGTGACCTCCTTCATGTGATCATCTGGCTTGGAAGCCCTTTTTTTGCGCCGGAGATGGCGATCTGGTGGCCGTGTGTTGGCCCAAACTTCTTATTCCAAAACCTATTCGAATTTGGTGGCCGTGTGTTGGCCCAAACTTCATATTCGTAAACTTATTCGAATTTCTATGCTTGTGTTTGAGTTTTCAAATTCAAATTATCTATTGGGGCTGTCGTATGAGGCGCGCCGGTGTGGGAGCAGCTCCCCCAAATGGAGGATGTTGTGCCGACGTCCCCCGTACGACAGTGCCGGCGCCCCTGCCGGCGACTACTTGGGGGGCGCCGGTGGAGATGCTCTTAACCGGTCTAAGTCATGCACCCTGAAGGTCATTTTCTCCCGGCGCGGTCCAATATGGTGTCTGGTGTATCGAGGCCATCTCATCTCCACAGGGGACGCTGCGGACGTACCGGACAGAGCGCGGAAACAAGTCACGAGTGACGGGCCCGACGTGTCATTGACACATGAAACAAAGCGTTGCAGCTTTGCCTTAATGGTGATGGAGGGGTAGGCGAGACGTCACGTCGACGATGCGCCTCCTCCACGTGTCACAGCCGTTCGCACACCACATCTTCCCGCGCTTTCTTCCCGTGGCTTCTCACCTCTTCCCCCGCTTTCTTCACACCTCTTCTCGCGTCGGCCCCGCCTATAAAAGGGCTCCTTCTCTCAATGGACGTCACCACAGCCGCCGGCATCCCTTTCTCTACTGCAAAACATGCCTCATCACCTGCATACCACCTACGCAATGCTGAGCTGCACCGGCGGTGGCCAGTTGCCTCCACCACCGTCTCCACCTCCACCACTGTAATATCCCAGGTAATGGGGTTACAAAAATAGAGGAAACAGATGTGTGCATTGCATTCATGCATAGAAAATCTGGGAATTTTTGCGCTTTAAAGTAAACAGTCACAGTAACTGAAGTTTCACTTGACCTTGGTGGAATTGAAGTAGCTCATCAAGTCAAGCGCTATAAACCACAATGTGACTTTGTTAAAACTCTGTTTTGGGAAGAGATGATTTGATCTAAGGGGATAGATCAAATAGAACTAATAATCAACACAACAACATTTTACTCAATGATCAACTACTTGATCTTATAACAGATCATAAAATGGTAATCATTGCCACAACACATGAACACCAATTCAATTGTAAATCCAGTAACAATAATTGGAGAAACTATTATTCACTTATCTTCTCCATGTCTTTAACTAATCCATGCTCTTATCATCAAACCTTTGATATCCATTCTACTTTAACTTTGGAAACATAACAAGGAGATCCACTCAAGAAGTACATATTCTTCTCTATTCCAATTAGTTAAGCATCAAACCTAGAGAGGTGAGAGATCTGTTATAATTATTGAGAAGCAATAACAAACCTTGAGTTAAACCTTGGATATAAATCCATGAATTCAAATCATTATCTTTGAGAGAAACCCTAGAGTATTATTCAAGCCTTCCCATATGAGAGAGACCATTTATTCTAAACCTAGCTTTACCTAGTAATGAACAAAGGACAACCTTTGAACTAAAGTATTAGGTTGTAAACCATTTCCTTTGGAGTGGTGAGATAATCTAATATCACATGGAATAATATCATATCCATGAATTGATAGAGTAAGGAGGAGGTTAATTTAACCAAGATACCCAAGTGGAGTTTTAGGCTTGATATCTGTTGAGATATTGTGAATACACCCTAAACCTTAGAATAATTATTCCTATGAGAGAACTCAAGCTATAGTGCTACCCTCAAGTTAATTGAGGCAACACTTGGATTTGAGGGAAAGAAATATCCATATACCCAGATGATTATATCATCATTCCCTGGAAAGAACCCTAAGTAATATCTCAGGAATTCTCCTGGGATATAAACTATTGAGGTAACCATAGTAGTCCTATCCTACAAAGTAAAATAGAAATGTTATATCCTAGTTGATCAAGACAACACTTGACCATGGAAGTGAAAACCATTCCATTAGAAATACTTTAGGAAGCCAAACCTTGATCATTATAAATTGTGTAGTGATCATGAACCCTAAGAACTTGAAGTAGAGGATTTTAGCACATAAGAAAAGCTTAGAGTTAAAGCCTATAATTCATATGGTGAGAAAACCTTCATCAATATAACCAAAGTTAATTATAAAAAGAAGCATAACTACTTTAGTTACTTTAATAATAGATTAAGGATATAAAAGAAGTCTATAGGAATAAGATAGAATCAATTCCCAGATCCTTAACGACTAAATGAGAACAATTACAATTAAAGTAAGTAACCATCCTATTTTGGTTAGGGGAGATTAAACCCTAGCTAATGCAACATAATGTCATCCAAATTCTATAAACTAGAAGTATATCTCAACCCCAGTTTATGCATCACTATGGTGATCATAATATGAACCTAGTGCACATGTGAGTTCCAAACCACATGCCATTAGGTGAACCTCATTAGAACCCTAGAATTGCTCACAAACTACATCTTATATTTCAATTATGAACTTAAGATTACCATAGTGCTAAATTATATTATTAAGAACCATAGGTGTTGATCAACCACTTAACATTATAAAAGACCAAACCATGGTGAGAGTAATATCTACTCCAAGTAATTCAAAGTGTTATTAAATATAATTCTAGAGCTAACTCTAAAATAGGGTTATGAGAAAAATCTAAATGACCTTAACCAATAGGTGCTCACATGAAATCATATGCAACTAACCAACTTCTAAAATAAGAGGTCAAGTCCTAATGATAACCTCTAAAATTAATTGAAGTGGGAATTATCAACCATAACCAGTAAAAAGGGAGTTGCATTCCAAATGAAAAAGGAACTTAAAGAACACCTATATTCATGCTTAATTGATATTTTGAATAAGCCCAAAAGTATGCAATATCCTCAAGATAAAATACTTGTCCAAATAGAATACTGGTACTTTAGTCAGTATACTATATCCTGATTGAATTAATATAATTACAAATACCTGCAAATAAGAAATTTAATTCAAATATGAATTCAAATAGAAAATACAAAACAAGAATCAAAAACAGAAATAAGAAAAGAGAGAAGAGAAATGGACTTACCTGGTCAGGGAGCCCAGCAACGGAGCCCATCAGGAGTCCACTCGAGCAGCCCAGCAGTGGCCCACGAGGCAACCCAGTACCACAGCCCAACCCAGCCCATGTACCCCTTCGTGGGGATAAGACTGGAGGCGAAGTCTTCGTCTTCGGCTTGGCCACCGTCGACGCGTGCGAGGGCGCCAGCACGACGGCAAGCTCCACGTCCGCGATTGCCGCCGTTGTTGACCGCCAGCGCACAGCGGAGAAGCTATAAAGCGCGCAGGAGTCCTCCATTTCCTCCCTCTGCTCAATTTTTCGTCCAATGCCCGAAACCCTAGCCGCAGACCTCCGCTCGCCGCCGGCGATAGAGGCATCCCCGAGCTCCGCCATGACCACCAGCAACACCGCCGTCATCGACAAGCCCACCGTGCAAGAGGAATCGAGCCAGGGAGTCCTCAGTCGCCGATGGGAGCTCATTCCCTTTCGCCGGCCACCGCCAGTACCTCGACGTTCGCCGTCGATTGGGATCACCACCGACCTCGCCGTCGAGCTCAACACGATCACGGTGAGCTCGCGCATCTCCTGAGCTTCCTAGTGCATCGATTCGACGACCGTAGCCTCCTAGCGCCGAGCACCTGTAACCCCCGCCGCGGCACATCATCGCCGGCTGAGCTCCGGCGGCCATATCTTAGCGGCGCCGCCACCTAGACGTTCCCCACGCTAGTGCGCATCTGATGCGCAAGCTCACGCCGTCCCGCGCTCGCCAGAACGTCGGCGCCAGCCCTCACTGGCCGCCGGCAGGGAGTCCCCTGGCCACCGTGGCGATTTTGACCACGGTCAAAGCCACCGTGGCAGGTGACCTGGCCATCGGCCCACCCGCCAGTGACCCTGGCTAACACCAGCCGGGTGTATTTAGTATTTTAGTTTAAAATTCGAATTCTATAAAAACATCTGAAACTTTGCATAAAGTTATAAAATTAATTATAACTCAGAAAAATGCAAATGAGATATCAAAATGATCATAAAAATAAAATCTATCCAATAAAAATATAATATGAAATTTTTATTTTAAATAAAAATTTAATTATTTAATACCTATTAATTTAAGTCTTTTCTTTTAATTCTAAATGCAATTAAAATTCAGAAATTATGAAAACATTTATAAAATGAATAAAACCAGCAATCAAATAAAGAAAACATGAGAACTAATTTTTCTTTATTTGTTGTTTTTGTTAAATCCTTATTAGAGATTTAAACCCTGATTAATAATCACCTTAATTATTAAATTCATTAAAAATAATAAAATGCCATATCCAGCATTATTTTAATTTCAAAGATTATTAATAACTTCAAATTACTTAATGAAGTTAAATCCAAGAATTATAGGGTAGCTAGAAAACCCTAGTTCCATATAGTAGAAAACTAGGAACTCATCATTTCATGTGAAACCTAAAACCCTAAATTAATTTGGAACCCTAGTTCCATTATTACATGTGAACCCTAAATTGCTTCTAACCTAAACCCTAGGTTAGAACATGTGATCAGGGTACTTTCTCTCAAGGCATAGAACCCTAGTAGCAAGTAAATACCTGTCTTGTCCACATAAAATGAAGAAGACCTATCACTAATTAGATGGATATCCCATGTGTTCATCTTATCAAACCTAGATGATCGGATAAGAACACCTAAGTCTAAACCTTAGTCCAATCCTCAAAATGATCAACCTTATTCATTCCTATTTAGGATCACACCATTGTGATGAATCTAAATAGCAACCAGGCTTATTATCTTGCATTACCCAACCATACTCCACTAAAAACCCTATTAGTGTGAGATAATTATTAACATCCTATTTAGGAAATCACCATCCCTCACTTAGTGAATCCAAGGGCTAATACAAGACAACCTCAACCTTAATTGCAATACTTCTTAGTATTTAAGAAGTATGTTCTTCAAAAGTTATTCTTTTAAAGAAAATAAAGAATCATCATCAATCCTGCCTAAAAGAACCTATAGCCAATATCCAGCTATCACCAGCAAGGTATACCAACCTTGGATAATTAATTGCTTAAGTTGCTCATGCTTAAGTAAAACCAATCAAGCCTAATTGCTGATGAATCCAACAATGTTGTGATCCATCTACTACTTACTCCAGCAATCAATTAGAACCATAGAAAACCATAGAACCCCACACACCTAATTATCATACTTGTTCTTTATTTAAGAACATGTTCTTCAAAAGTTATTCTTTTAAAGTATATGATAATCAATCATTAACCATGCCATATAGTACTAAAACTGACCACTGTTCTTTACTTGATAACATTATGACAATTGTTATTCTTTGTGTGCTCAATTGATTACTATGCTTTATTATCTACCTGTTGATAAAACCAAGTAATCACACCTGAATAAGAACCTTGTATGTGAATCACTCTAAAAGTGCAAGACACCCTAAACCAATCATTACAACTCACTGATCCTAAATCATCGGGGTTAGGTCACGCTTAGAGCGATTGCATCTCATTCTTATGCATTATTGCATCCTTGCCAATCTTTTAAACATCGTCCTTACCGGACGATGATGCTATTTCAGAATTTGGAGTTATTACGCATCGAAGACCTTGTCTGCATAATCTTGCAGCCAAGAAAGGCAAGTTCATCACTTGCTCATGTCAACTGAGTATTTTTATCAAATTACTTGCAAAGTATTATGGTTATCACTATTGCACAAAAATCAAAACCACTACTTTCATAACTATGAATATGACTATGTGGTGGGCAATGGAACCATGGATTGTGTTGATATGGTGGAGGTTCCATTGCACGGGTTATATCCATCTAGGATTAAACAACAAATGTCGCCAGTGATTCTTGTGCCGTAATATCCGTGTTAACCATAAGATCCGGAGTGGGACAGAGTAGTCAAAAGTGTTTCCACCTCTCGTTCATCAACGGATGCGCTTTACCGTAGTACACTTGTAATCCAAGGGGGCAAGGGTGAGGCTGGGAGTCCTAAGTCCCCACGGCATAGTCCGTAGTACACTTGTCGCCCGAAGGAGCAAGCTGGTGAGGCGGGGAGTCCTAAGTCCCCACGGTATTGCGGTCTATGATGGGTTGCAGCTACCGGCGAAGGAGTTTGGTTCGATCCCAGATGTCGTCGTGGTCGGGGTCCACCCAAATATATGGGAATAATGGGACCGGCGAGGACCCAGGTCGGGGCATGCAACAAAGGGTGGGTGTTCGAGGTAGCGAGGAACATGATTGGCTAGACCTTATACCGGGCCTCACACCAAAGGAAGTGTGGACGGGTCGCCGGTTGGCACCAAGGTTAAGATCTCTTATGGGTAAAGCAACACACCTCTGCAGAGTGTAAAGAACTGTGACCCCGGGATATGGAACTGCGAACGCGGCCGGAAAGGAGCTCCATGAAGTTCTAGTAAACCGGTGAAGGCTGACGGACATAGTTCTTCCGAATAAAAGCAACCTTTTGAAGAAATGGTTATGAAAACTTGCATTGGTATTAGACTTTCTGGTCTAATGCGTAGCTAGTGCATTAAACACCTCTTTCCTATAATGAACTTGTTGAGTACGCTCGTACTCATCCCACTCTTAAATCCCCTGCTTAGATATGGAGGCATCGAAGGAGGATCTACAGTGCAACTCGAAGACCGAGGAGTCAACAACTACTTCAAGAGACAGGACCCTGTCAGAGGAGTCAGATACCACAACCAACAAGGAGAAAACCTAGATTAGCCATAGAAGGGAACTAGCTTCCTATACCTAGCTCCTATTTAGCTAGAATCTATTCTTAGCCTCTATAGCTAGTCAAATACTCTACAAATAGAGTTCGTGATAGGATTAGACTACGAGTCGTTCTTCGGAGTTTATTTGCAGATTTACCTCATTGTAAAGTAGGAGGTTGTGATGATCTTATGTAACTGAGTCAATGTTGTAATTCTATAGACATGCTTTGGACCCGCATATGTTTCTGTTGTACCACTCTGAGCGATATAATACTAGTGGAACGGTGTTTCATTGGTGTTATATCATACTTGCATACTACACCATGCAGTGGTATGCCGGGTCACCACAGTTGGTATCAGAGCAAATGCTTTGACCTTAGGATTAAAACCCTTTAAAGGAGACCTATAGGATTGGTAGTGTCTATAGGAAGTTGTCTTAGTTAAATCAAATACTTCTTATGACTTGAGATGGATATTCACTTGAGAATAATCCTGACACACTTAAGTCAACCTTTCTTAACTATCTTTACTAAGTAAAGTTAGTTAACTAATCCCAAATATATAGAATACCATAAAGTCCTTAAACAATAGATGAGTAGATCACAGTTGATATACAATACATGGTAGTCCAAAGAGAGGATACAACCATAAGGAAGATATCCTATTGGAAAATGTGTACCAACATATGTTATGAGTAAATAAGAGTTATCCAGATCTGTAATAGGAGTAATATTAAGTGATGAAGATAATTAAGATATCCTACTAGAAGGTGTATAACTAGACAAGTAATGGGTAAGTAAGATCTATCCAAACTTGTGAAACATTTGATAATAAGTGATAAATGTAAGTCATATGAGGAAGTAAAGACCATGATGAGTCAATCATGGGAGGAAAGGAAGAGTGATAGAAATGAAATATGTCTACTTACATGGTAGAGATAGTAATCATAGTGATTCACTTGAGAGTCATTATGTGATGAACTAGAACATCATAATATTAGGAGGAGAACAATAAGAAGCCAGTTGTTCAATAATAGTGCAAGATTTGTGTTCCAAAACCATGGGAAGTGTGCCAAGCACATCATGACCATAGTTTTATGGTAGAAACAATTGGAAGTATATGAGCTATATTTTCATAGTTATGTGTTTAGAGTAGCAATGTTAGAACCCAGATATATCATGTGAAGTAGTCCTCAACAAAATGGAAGCTAAGTTAATTCTTCCAAAGAACTTTAGGTCAACCACAACTATTCTAGACCACTTTGTATCAAGTTTATCTCATTGCAAATGTGCAATTAAGGTAAAAGTTGAGACAAATAGTAGAATCCCATATAATCGTGCTAAGTATCACGATATAAACCTAACTATGTGGTGTTATATACTACACATCAGAGCCTGATGTTTAGAGATGTCTTACTCAACTATTATTATTCAGGCTTATGATGGTGTGTATTATATGCACAAAGCTGAATCTTCTTGGATTTTATTGGATTTTCATTGTTTGACTAGATCCATACATGAAGTTGACTTTGATATGCAAATGCATGTTGCAATATCAAGTCCTTACTTGATGATATAGATCTAGAGGGTAATAGTAATCGTGTGAGGAAGTGACGAATTCTGGAAGATTCCGAACACAAGATGAAGGTTCATCAGTAAAAGGAAGTTAAAGTTGTGGGAAGCAACCACAATATTTAGAAGGAAGTACAAATTAAAACTCATGCTTTACCCCCACAAAGGAGTACTTTTGTACATAAGAAGCATGAATGTGAGAAATCTGGTGATTATGGTGAAGCTGAAGCAGATCCATAATCCACATAGAAGAGGGAATGCATGGGAAATCACTTCGAATACTATAATCATAGTGTTAGCTAGTGGTTTTCTTGCAACAATAAACCCTCGAAAAAGGAAAATGACCTATGAAACCATAGCAGATATAAGAAGACCATAGTTGATATCAGAAGACCACAATTGATATAGGATCAATACTACGAGATAAAGCAGAAGATATCTCGTTCAGTTGATCAGAACCTATAATAGAATCCATTTTTAGATATCAAATAGCCACAGTTGGTATAATAACCACAGCTGGTATCAGTTGGTATTACAAATAGTCCACGATTTAATTATTTGTAACAAGAAGTTGTGAACAAATAAAATTTTGTTAACCAAATAACAATGACCTATAATCATTAAGTCGAAGGATTCACATTGGATGTCCACAACTGAGTGGATATACCACAAACATTCTTCATGAGACCTTAGAAGAAGTACAAACCAAAGCTATACTTAGACCAATATTCCAACCATAAGTCCAATAGTTGGAAGAAAAGGAGTTGAAGATTATAAGAAAACTCTAAGGGGTAGAGTAAATATTGAGTTGGATGTACAATGACTTGATACTTTGAGTAAGATAGATGAAGAAGGTCTGAACTGAGAGGAAGTTCAATCTTATTTTCATAAGATTGTTGAACACTACTTTCAGAAGGATGTCAGACCAGAAGCCGAGGATTCCTCGAGGAATTAAGAAGTGGACTATAACTTGAGAAAGTGAGTAATACTTACTCAGAAGTACGAGAACTCAAGTAAGTTAAGCTTAATGAAGTTGGACGAAGGAAATACCGTAGACCAATAAAGCCCAAGATGGCCAAAGAATGAAGACAATTGACCATACCAAAACTAAAGTCTATTTGAAAGATTCCTTTCATGGAACCTAAATAACCCAAAATACTTATAGGTATCAATTATAAACCACGATTGGATGGACTAAATGAGTCTAATCCATTCTTAGAGGAATAAAACCACCATGATCAATTCCATAGTAAGTACCTTACCAAGTACCATTCTGGCAGTTTTGGTAGTAAGGGAAAACAAAGACCATTTTATCAAATAGGAGATTGTTATCCAATTAGTCCTCAATTAAGACTGTCAGGACAAGAAGAAGTCCCAATCATTGAATATTCAATGAGAAAGGAAACAGGCTTATAAAATTGGAGGAAATCATGGAAGTAAAGGAAGTAATAGTTGTTTGATGTAAACACTAATGGATTCCAGGAAGAATCTGGGCAAGGGATATATTCAATTATATCCAGTAAGATCACCATGGAGTTCGAGAAAAGATTTAGTCTGCACAAGTCAGATTCACACTCCGAAACGTGAGAGTGATCAAACTTCGAGGACGAAGTTTAGTTTAAGGGGTAGAGACTATAATATCCCAGGTAATGGGGTTACAAAAATAGAGGAAATAGATGTGTGCATTGCATTCATGCATAGAAAATCTGGGGAATTTTCGCGCTTTAAAGTAAAACAGTCACAGTAACTGAAGTTTCACTTGACCTTGGTGGAATTGAAGTAGCTCATCAAGTCAAGCGCTATAAACCACAATGTGACTTTGTTAAAACTCTGTTTTGGGAAGAGATGATTTGATCTAAGGGGATAGATCAAATAGAACTAATAATCAACACAACAACATTTTACTCAATGATCAACTACTTGATCTTATAACAGATCATAAAATGGTAATCATTGCCACAACACATGAACACCAATTCAATTGTAAATCCAGTAACAATAATTGGAGAAACTATTATTCACTTATCTTCTCCATGTCTTTAACTAATCCATGCTCTTATCATCAAACCTTTGATATCCATTCTACTTTAACTTTGGAAACATAACAAGGAGATCCACTCAAGAAGTACATATTCTTCTCTATTCCAATTAGTTAAGCATCAAACCTAGAGAGGTGAGAGATCTGTTATAATTATTGAGAAGCAATAACAAACCTTGAGTTAAACCTTGGATATAAATCCATGAATTCAAATCATTATCTTTGAGAGAAACCCTAGAGTATTATTCAAGCCTTCCCATATGAGAGAGACCATTTATTCTAAACCTAGCTTTACCTAGTAATGAACAAAGGACAACCTTTGAACTAAAGTATTAGGTTGTAAACCATTTCCTTTGGAGTGGTGAGATAATCTAATATCACATGGAATAATATCATATCCATGAATTGATAGAGTAAGGAGGAGGTTAATTTAACCAAGATACCCAAGTGGAGTTTTAGGCTTGATATCTGTTGAGATATTGTGAATACACCCTAAACCTTAGAATAATTATTCCTATGAGAGAACTCAAGCTATAGTGCTACCCTCAAGTTAATTGAGGCAACACTTGGATTTGAGGGAAAGAAATATCCATACACCCAGATGATTATATCATCATTCCCTGGAAAGAACCCTAAGTAATATCTCAGGAATTCTCCTGGGATATAAACTATTGAGGTAACCATAGTAGTCCTATCCTACAAAGTAAAATAGAAATGTTATATCCTAGTTGATCAAGACAACACTTGACCATGGAAGTGAAAACCATTCCATTAGAAATACTTTAGGAAGCCAAACCTTGATCATTATAAATTGTGTAGTGATCATGAACCCTAAGAACTTGAAGTAGAGGATTTTAGCACATAAGAAAAGCTTAGAGTTAAAGCCTATAATTCATATGGTGAGAAAACCTTCATCAATATAACCAAAGTTAATTATAAAAAGAAGCATAACTACTTTAGTTACTTTAATAAAAGATTAAGGATATAAAAGAAGTCTATAGGAATAAGATAGAATCAATTCCCAGATCCTTAACGACTAAATGAGAACAATTACAATTAAAGTAAGTAACCATCCTATTTTGGTTAGGGGAGATTAAACCCTAGCTAATGCAACATAATGTCATCCAAATTCTATAAACTAGAAGTATATCTCAACCCCAGTTTATGCATCACTATGGTGATCATAATATAAACCTAGTGCACATGTGAGTTCCAAACCACATGCCATTAGGTGAACCTCATTAGAACCCTAGAATTGCTCACAAACTACATCTTATATTTCAATTATGAACTTAAGATTACCATAGTGCTAAATTATATTATTAAGAACCATAGGTGTTGATCAACCACTTAACATTATAAAAGACCAAACCATGATGAGAGTAATATCTACTCCAAGTAATTCAAAGTGTTATTAAATATAATTCTAGAGCTAACTCTAAAATAGGGTTATGAGAAAAATCTAAATGACCTTAACCAATAGGTGCTCACATGAAATCATATGCAACTAACCAACTTCTAAAATAAGAGGTCAAGTCCTAATGATAACCTCTAAAATTAATTGAAGTGGGAATTATCAACCATAACGAGTAAAAAGGGAGTTGCATTCCAAATGAAAAAGGAACATAAAGAACACCTATATTCATGCTTAATTGATATTTTGAATAAGCCCAAAAGTATGCAATATCCTCAAGATAAAATACTTGTCCAAATAGAATACTGGTACTTTAGTCAGTATACTATATCCTGATTGAATTAATATAATTACAAATACCTGCAAATAAGAAATTTAATTCAAATATGAATTCAAATAGAAAATACAAAACAAGAATCAAAAACAGAAATAAGAAAAGAGAGAAGAGAAATGGACTTACCTGGTCAGGGAGCCCAGCAACGGAGCCCATCAGGAGTCCACTCGAGCAGCCCAGCAGTGGCCCACAAGGCAACCCAGTACCACAGCCCAACCCAGCCCATGTACCCCTTCGTGGGGATAAGACTGGAGACGAAGTCTTCGTCTTCGGCTTGGCCACCGTCGACGCGTGCGAGGGCGCCAGCACGACGGCGAGCTCCACGTCCGCGATTGCCGCCGTTGTTGACCGCCAGCGCACAGCGGAGAAGCTATAAAGCGCGCAGGAGTCCTCCATTTCCCTCCCTCTGCTCAATTTTTCGTCCAATGCCCGAAACCCTAGCCGCAGACCTCCGCTCGCCGCCGGCGATAGAGGCATCCCCGAGCTCCGCCATGACCACCAGCAACACCGCCGTCATCGACAAGCCCACCGTGCAAGAGGAATCGAGCCAGGGAGTCCTCAGTCGCCGATGGGAGCTCATTCCCTTTCGCCGGCCACCGCCAGTACCTCGACGTTCGCCGTCGATTGGGATCACCACCGACCTCGCCGTCGAGCTCAACACGATCACGGTGAGCTCGCGCATCTCCTGAGCTTCCTAGTGCATCGATTCGACGACCGTAGCCTCCTAGCGCCGAGCACCTGTAACCCCGCCGCGGCACATCATCGCCGGCTGAGCTCCGGCGGCCATATCTTAGCGGCGCCGCCACCTAGACGTTCCCCACGCTAGTGCGCATCTGATGCGCAAGCTCACGCCGTCCCGCGCTCGCCAGAACGTCGGCGCCAGCCCTCACTGGCCACCGGCAGGGAGTCCCCTGGCCACCGTGGCGATTTTGACCACGGTCAAAGCCACCGTGGCAGGTGACCTGGCCATCGTCCCACCCGCCAGTGACCCTGGCTAACACCAGCCGGGTGTATTTAGTATTTTAGTTTAAAATTCGAATTCTATAAAAACATCTGAAACTTTGCATAAAGTTATAAAATTAATTATAACTCAGAAAAATGCAAATGAGATATCAAAATGATCATAAAAATAAAATCTATCCAATAAAAATATAATATGAAATTTTTATTTTAAATAAAAATTTAATTATTTAATACCTATTAATTTAAGTCTTTTCTTTTAATTCTAAATGCAATTAAAATTCAGAAATTATGAAAACATTTATAAAATGAATAAAACCAGCAATCAAATAAAGAAAACATGAGAATTAATTTTTCTTTATTTGTTGTTTTTGTTAAATCCTTATTAGAGATTTAAACCCTGATTAATAATCACCTTAATTATTAAATTCATTAAAAATAATAAAATGCCATATCCAGCATTATTTTAATTTCAAAGATTATTAATAACTTCAAATTACTTAATGAAGTTAAATCCAAGAATTATAGGGTAGCTAGAAAACCCTAGTTCCATATAGTAGAAAACTAGGAACTCATCATTTCATGTGAAACCTAAAACCCTAAATTAATTTGGAACCCTAGTTCCATTATTACATGTGAACCCTAAATTGCTTCTAACCTAAACCCTAGGTTAGAACATGTGATCAGGGTACTTTCTCTCAAGGCATAGAACCCTAGTAGCAAGTAAATACCTGTCTTGTCCACATAAAATGAAGAAGACCTATCACTAATTAGATGGATATCCCATGTGTTCATCTTATCAAACCTAGATGATCGGATAAGAACACCTAAGTCTAAACCTTAGTCCAATCCTCAAAATGATCAACCTTATTCATTCCTATTTAGCATCACACCATTGTGATGAATCTAAATAGCAACCAGGCTTATTATCTTGCATTACCCAACCATACTCCACTAAAAACCCTATTAGTGTGAGATAATTATTAACATCCTATTTAGGAAATCACCATCCCTCACTTAGTGAATCCAAGGGCTAATACAAGACAACCTCAACCTTAATTGCAATACTTCTTATTATTTAAGAAGTATGTTCTTCAAAAGTTATTCTTTTAAAGAAAATAAAGAATCATCATCAATCCTGCCTAAAAGAACCTATAGCCAATATCCAGCTATCACCAGCAAGGTATACCAACCTTGGATAATTAATTGCTTAAGTTGCTCATGCTTAAGTAAAACCAATCAAGCCTAATTGCTGATGAATCCAACAATGTTGTGATCCATCTACTACTTACTCCAGCAATCAATTAGAACCATAGAAAACCATAGAACCCCACACACCTAATTATCATACTTGTTCTTTATTTAAGAACATGTTCTTCAAAAGTTATTCTTTTAAAGTATATGATAATCAATCATTAACCATGCCATATAGTACTAAAACTGACCACTGTTCTTTACTTGATAACATTATGACAATTGTTATTCTTTGTGTGCTCAATTGATTACTATGCTTTATTATCTACCTGTTGATAATACCAAGTAATCACACCTGAATAAGAACCTTGTATGTGAATCACACTAAAAGTGCAACACACCCTAAACCAATCATTACAACTCACTGATCCTAAATCATCGGGGTTAGGTCATGCTTAGAGCGATTGCATCTCATTCTTATGCATTATTGCATCCTTGCCAATCTTTTAAACATCGTCCTTACCGGACGATGATGCTATTTCAGAATTTGGAGTTATTACGCATCGAAGACCTTGTCTGCATAATCTTGCAGCCAAGAAAGGCAAGTTCATCACTTGCTCATGTCAATGAGTATTTTTATCAAATTACTTGCAAAGTATTATGGTTATCACTATTGCACAAAAATCAAAACCACTACTTTCATAACTATGAATATGACTATGTGGTGGGCAATGGAACCATGGATTGTGTTGATATGGTGGAGGTTCCATTGCACGGGTTATATATCCATCTAGGATTAAACAACAAATGTCGCCAGTGATTCTTGTGCCGTAATATCCGTGTTAACCATAAGATCCGGAGTGGGACGGAGTAGTCAAAAGTGTTTCCACCTCTCGTTCATCAACGGATGTAATCCGTAGTACAAATCGGTGGGTGGAAGTGAGTCCGGTAGTCCGTCCCACTTAGTTTGTCGCCCAAGGTCAAATGGGTCCTAGAGTCCCGTGGGTATTGCGGTCTGATGGGTTGCAGCTACCGGCGAAGGAGTGGTTCGATCCCTTGTCGTCGTGGTCGGGGTCCACCCTGAAATATATGGGAATAATGGGACCGGCGAGGACCCAGGTCGGGGCATGCAACAAAGGGTGGGTGTTCGAGGTAGCGGAGGAACATGATTGGCTAGACCTTATACCGGGCCTCACACCAAAGGAAGTGTGGACGCCCGGTTGGCACCAAGGTTAAGATCTCTTATGGGTAAAGCAACACACCTCTGCGAGTGTAAAGAACCGTGACCTGTCCTCCCTGTTCCGGGATATGGAACTGACCCGGAAAGGAGCTCCATGAAGTTCTAGTAAACCGGTGAAGGCTGACGGACATAGTTCTTCTGAATAAAAGCAACCTTTTGAAGAAATGGTTATGAAAACTTGCATTGCTATTGGACTTTCTGGTCTAATGCTGTAGCTAGTGCATTAAACACCTCTTTCCTATAATGAACTTGTTGAGTACGCTCGTACTCATCCCACTCTTAAATCCCTGCTTAGATATGGAGGCATCGAAGGAGGATCTACGTGCAACTCGAAGACCGAGGAGTCAACAACTACTTCAAGAGACAGGACCCTGTCAGAGGAGTCAGATACCACAACCAACAAGGAGAAAACCTAGATTAGCCATAGAAGGGAACTAGCTTCCTATACCTAGCTCCTATTTAGCTAGAATCTATTCTTAGCCTCTATAGCTAGTCAAATACTCTACAAATAGAGTTCGTGATAGGATTAGACTACGAGTCGTTCTTCTGGAGTTTATTTGCAGATTTACCTCATTGTAAAGTAGGAGGTTGTGATGATCTTATGTAACTGAGTCAATGTTGTAATTCTATAGACATGCCTTGGACCCGCATATGTTTCTGTTGTACCACTCTGAGCGATATAATACTAGTGGAACGGTGTTTCATTGGTGTTATATCAGACTTGCATACTACACCATGCAGTGGTATGCCAGGTCACCACAACCACCAACATCGGTGGAGTTCGACGTTGATCTGAAGCCGGCGGACAACGAGGAGTGGGAGGCGGCGGCGCAAGCGGTCGCGATAGAGGCGTTTGTCAGCGATGCGTTTGTCACGCTCGAACGGCAAACGACGCCGCGGTAGAAGAGTCGCGTCCCCGCCTCCAGGCGTAGAGGGCGGAAAAACGCGAGCAGCGGCGGCGTCGGGATGAGCTGGACGAGCATCATCGTCTGGAGGAGCTGCATCAGCGGCTGCGGAGGCAGGAGCTGGCATCGGCGGGAGCTGTAGCAGTTGCTGCTGGAGGAGGCGGCGGCGGCGGCTTTGGCAGACTAGGAAGCGGAAGCATCAGCTGCGGCGGCGGAAGCGGGGGACGACAACGACATCGACTGGTCCGAAGATGAGCTAGACTCGGAGGAGCAGGCGGTGGAGCAGCGGGCGATCGTCGAGTTCTTCGAGTCATAGAATAAGCTGTAGGACGACGCTTGTGCCCGCGAGGAGGACAACGTTGAGCGGTGGCGCGGCGTCGTCGACATGTCCATCCAGCGGGCACCCGTTGAGGAGGCGGGCCGCGTCTTCTTCGCGGACGAGCGGCGGCGATTCCTCGAGGACGCAGCGGAACGATGCATTTTCATCACGCTCCGGAGAGAGGCGGCACGCATCGAACGAGCAGCGTTCGGAGGGGAGGCGATGACGTGGCGGGGCCATCGAGCGCACCGCCGAACGACCAGTAGGCTCGGTTTAGATGATCCTAAGTGTTATCATTCAAACATCTAAAATATAATTAAATTTAAATGAAATATTTTATTTTAGTGCATCTTTATTATCTTGAGGCCTCCAAATAACTGATGCAAGTGTAGAGAGACGTGCCACAAACCTGCACTGCATTAAGGCGCCTCGAAACGTTCAGTCCAGGCCGCTTGAGGCTGTTGTAGCAAAGTCGCTATTAGGCGGCGAGCACATCAGCAGCAGAATTTTAAACACTGCTAAAAGCAAGTACAAGAAGGTATAGTCAGCTGGCTATAAGATATAAAATATTATAAGTTTGCTTAGTTGGAGGAGAGAGATTAGGAGAGGGAAGAGAAGTAGGCTCTTATCTAATAGCCAGCTCAAACACGTGATCCTAGACACTATGTGAGATTAAAAGGTGACCCATGTATCGTAAAAATACTACACTTTTACAACTTACTATTGTACTCCATACTAGCTATAAATTAACTATAGATAATGTGGCAAATTATTATAGCCAGCTAGCTATACACTATTGTTTTTCCTCTAATTGTGGCCGCCGTTTTTCAGGGGATGTGCTTGCAAGCGGGAGCTAGGGATTATTGCACACTAGGATTTCAGTGAGGTCGCTCACCTACCTTAGACTACCCACAATGGGAGTATCATAGCTAGTATCATGCATCACATGCATGCAAAAAGCTGATGTGTCACATTAATAAATGAAGAAAGAGATGGTAGTAGTATCATAGGTAGATACTGTATCATAGCACGTAGAACTAGAAAAATTAATGTCAAAGCAATCTTGTACACACTTTTGCATTGAGATTCTACAAATCACTAAATATAAGTAATCTATGATACTACTACATGATACTATGCATTGTGAAGATAGTATCACACACTAGTACCATATGCATGATACTACTATATGATACTCTCCATTGTGACTAGTCTTAACCAACTTTTGTCCAAATATAATTATTAGGTTAAGAACACACTCCCTCTGGTTTAACAGGCGTGTAGTTTATTCATTATTTGATAGAGAATAATGTCATAAATGTTATATTGTTGGAAACCTTTTTGAATACGAACCTAATATGAAATAGATTTTGTAGATATATAATTTATATTTTATTAAACAAATTAAGGGTTAAACTTTGCCTTGAACCACATGCCTGCTTGTTAAACCGATATGGAGAAAGTACTGTTGTTGCAGTTGGATGCTCAGGCAATTCCGTCGAGATTGCGCACGCGAGAGCGTTTTCGGCGTGATCAAATCTGACGCAACAAGGTGTGCGTGTGCGCAGTGCGGTTCTCGCACTTTTGAGCGAGAAAATCAGTCTATCTCCGTTACACGCCAAATTGCACTGCCACGGGAAAAATGACCCCATGTGAGAAAATTAGGCCATCTTCAATGGAGTGATGCATTTCGGACACCCAAACGGATGCGTGCATCGGCTAAAATGGTCGAAACCGTCCGCGCGTCCGTTTGCGTCGGAGGTAGCGCCGCGTAATTGTTTTTTCCATTCATAAAGTCATAATTTACATTAATAAAAAACATAAAACGGTCATAAATGCGTGGTAAAAGTAGGTACTCCCTACTGGTCGTTGTCGCTGACGAAGTCGATAAACTCCGGCGTCGGCCATGGAAGCTGGTACGCCGGCGGTAGAGGAGGTAGAGCAAGTTGCGGCAACTGCGGACAGGCCGTCGCCTGAGCGCAGGCTGTGGTGAAGGTGGCTAGGGATCCCAGGCGAACAGCGGGCGCATCGTTGCGGAGGAGTCGCCGGCCTCCCTGCGAGCGCGGACTCGCGGAGCTGGATTGCGAGCCCCGTCCCAGAAAGCGAGCTCGTTGATCTCGTTGACCTCGCTGTTGGCCAGTGCCATGGTAATGGCCTCCTCCTCGGTAATGTCCGGCGGCCAGGTCTCCAGATCCCACGCCGGCCCGCCATCATCGTGTTCGTACTCTGCCATGTCCACGTCCTCGTCTGCGTCCTCTTGGTCGTTCTCTTCTTCTTCCGCGGTGATCTCGCGGTCGAAGTAGTCGACGTCGCCGAGGTAGCCAGCGCGGCGGCGCGCGTCGAGCTCCCACGTCCCGAAAGAGATCCAGGTTTATGAGTTGAGCACGTATGCCTGATCTTCCCGGAGATCCGGCGGTAAGATCGCTCGGCGGCGGCACACCTCGTCCCCCCGCTCTCGGACCTCGCACGGCATGGGGGGGGAGAGGGGCGGCACGTGCCTCGAGTTGAGGTACCAGCCCCCTCCAGGTAGGTTTGCGTCCGGCCATGGTACCGGCCGGTTTTCCTCCGAAAGTCGGCGCGCGAGCTCGACGCGGATGTACCGCCCGACCCGTGGCTTCTTGGCAGACCCTGAGCCGCTAGCCTCGTGGTCATTCTTGGTCTTGCGGAACGGTCAGCATTTCTTCCCCACGGCGTCGGTCGGGTGGATAGTGGGGGGCTCTGGCAATAGTATGGTCAGAAAATGGGCGCCGGCATCGTCCATTTAAGAGGCTCGGACGCCATCTCGCTTTCAATGTCCTGACACTGCAACGCCGCCCAGCTGCGCACGCTCGCGGAAGGCGAGGCGCGCCATTAACGCGTCCCTGGAAAGGCTGCAGCGCGCTGCCCGTAAGTAACAGTTGTGCCCCTACCAGGCGAGCCCGTGCGAGGACCGGCGGATGACCGTAGCGTCCGCGCAACGTACGTAGAGACGGAAACCTAGCGCATATTTGGGCCACATTTACTTCACCGCGGACGATCCGATTACTATGCGTCATCCCACTAGAGATGGTGCTCGACGCATTTTCAACCCGAGCACTCGAACGGTCGGCTCAGCGTCCGTTTATGTCCCGGCTGGAGATGTCCACGACGGATGTTTGTTGCAATTTGCCCACCGGCTCACGCGACTCTGCAGGTGGAAACAAAAGTTTCTGCCCTTCCGTCACATTCCCAAGACTCGCCTCCCAGTCCGGGTCGTTCCGGTCAAACCTGTCGGACCCGCAGTGCTAATTTCCGGGAACACCAAAATAAATCTTGGCCCGCCCTGTGTGATCTGCATAGCAAAGCACATTGTCTCTCTCAACTTCACAAGTTTTTTCTATATTTTTGACTCAACAAGTTTTTTATACTAGTATTTCTCGTATCTCTAGATCGTTAATTTAATCTATATAATTTAAATTCTATAATGCAAAAAATTATACCATTAAAAATAGAACATCTAAACTTTCTAATAATATAATTTTATAACATATAACTAATTTTAACTTTATCAAATTTATGATTTATGGATACACGCACGTCTAATATACTGTGAGAGAGGGTATTTTTGAAACTTTAATCAGCAATCATGGATTAACTAAACTTCCCGCCGGCATGGACAATGCAACCGATGCCCGACCACGGCGTTTAATTCGGGCCCTGTACTCCTGTAGCACCACTTGCGCGAAGAATCGACCAAATGACAAGGGAGATTTTCCTGCCAAATCAAATCATAGTTGGTCATGCTTCAGACTGTCGAACCAAAAAAAAAAAAAAACGCCATCTCCGCATATTGAAAGACGAAAAGTGATCGGTTGCGTCTGTTTTCATCGTCCCGATGGTCGTTTTTGACTGCGCGTTTGTTTGCGTCTAGGTATGTTTCCAGCGAGGTGACCCATTTTTTACCAACAATATTTCTTATTCACGAAGTAAAAAACATAATATACTACAAAATAAAGGAGAAACAAGCCCTAGGCTACTTGCCGCCCGACTGCCCGGCCCCGTTGTTGCGTCCTTTCCTCCTCTGCTTCTCCGCCACCCACCGTGCGGCCACTAAAGCTCGGTGAGCCGCCACTGCCGCAACGCCTCGCTCGCGGCATCCTCGACCTTCTTGAGCGTCTCGAAGGAGTCGACTAACGCCCTCTGTTATGCGGCCCTCTCCTCCGGGGTAGGCTCATCAGGGTCATCAGAGGACCAATCGATGTCGGAAGAGTCGTCCTCTGCGGCGTTCCATCTCGGCGTCGAACGCCGCGTGGGACGCCCGCTCCTCTCCTCTGCTTCCTGCTCCGCAACAGCCATGAACTTCGCGTCCATAGCCGCGTCAAGGACGTTGTTCGTGCTTTCGCCGTCCTCCAACTCCTCGTTGGAGCTCTCGACCGGGGGAGGTGGAGGCGCAGGAGCCTGTCCATGCCCGACACTACTAATGGCAAAGGCGGAGAACTGTGTGGAGGCGGCACTACGGTGGAGGTTGTGCGGCGGCTAGGGTGTTGTGTCGGAGGAGATGAGATGTGTGCGCCCCCTCTTTATATACGCCGGAGATAGGCGAGGGGCACGGCACGCATGACATCGTCATTACTTCGTTCGCAGAGGTCGTGGCGGTCGCCCGGTAGGCGAGGCATCGCCATTACGTGGCGCAGACTGCTGAAGCGACGCCTCGGCGTCAGTACTGGTGCAACTGAGAAGATGCATGAGCCTGGGTCGCTGCCAGGCGGGCCGATGAAATGTCCGACAGACGCGAGCGGACACTCAGCACGTCCTATTTAAGTTGGGTTTGCGTCTTCGCGCGCATACCGGTCACTATACGTCAGGCCGCTGGCCTAATCGCATCTACCGTCATCGTCCCGTTGGAGATGCTCTAACCGAACCCAGTCAGTACTCAGCACTGACCACGTCATCATCGGTGTTACGCCGTTTTTCAGGGAATGTGTTTGCAAGTGACAGCGATTAGCTACACCACCTTCGGTGGCCTAAGTACGGGTTAGGAGTCCAGTCGCTCTCCAACGTACTTTACAATACGTACACTTTATGTACGTCCTTTCCTTAACCGAACTTGCATCCGCTGATGATGATTACGGTTGAATCATACGCATTTCGTCCCTTAATCCCAAGTCCTAACTGGCACGCCACACATTTGCAGCTTCATGCTCACTAATCCATCCAGAATATGCGCAAGCATTCTGTTCACCGTACACTTTGCCACTATTTTATAGTTTGTTGCATAAGTATTTGGACGAGAAGTCCATAAGCTCTGCTAGTTGATCCATATTCGGTATCAATAGAATAGTTATCTCGCTAAGACGCTAACCCCATCACCTGTACTTCCAACTACGAAAAAACTGCTTTACCTGCTGCAATATTAAACGATCATTTGCTCGATGGAGTAGTAGGTTTTGGTTGCGGAAGAAACATATAGTGGTATCATTTTGTAATTTAGCTACTACAAAAGTGGTAGTTTGATGCTTATAACTCAGCACGAACCGAGCCTCGCAACGTTCTTACTGCATTTCTCCCTTAATTTGCTGCAACTAGAAAGTGAAGATCTTGGAGCAGCTGGTCCGTAATCCGAGCCTTTTGCACGCCTAACGCTCCTTTCCTGGTTAATCATTCGGAAACTCTGCTTTGGAGCTACAATCATCGGGGCAAGGAGGCTGCCGTGTCCATGCGTCGTGGCTACTCCACGGCCGCCGCCCCCAAAAGATACCGGATTTTCTAATCTTTCCGGCCGATCGGCGCCGTAAAGCGCAGAGTATTATACCGTACACAATTTTCCTGTCAATGCTGCCGAGCTTCCCCTCTGCAAAGGCACGCGATCAAGCGCGTTTTAGGCCAATATAAATTGCGCCATGAAACCTGGAGGTTTCCTAGGATCGCACATGATCAAGTTTTGGGTTCACATTTGCACAAACCGAACCTCGCAACGGTTGCAAGCAGTTTGTCCATCGTCAGTGGTAATGCCATGATTGGTCGTCTGGATCCAGCTCGATCGGCCAACCCAAATAGACCAGATCGATCGGCCAACCCAAATAGATGTGAACTGCGTAGACCAGATCGACCCAAGTCCAAATAGATGTTGTTTTGACTCTAAAAGTTCAATTAGATGCGAAAAACTACAAATGTAGCTCGGGCTACTCGGAGGCCACTATTTTCTTTAAATAACATCTTAATGTCGTAAAAAAAACTAAAAATAAACAATATGTTGATACGAGTGTGGATTTTGTACACACAAGCATGGGTGTGGATGCAATCTGTACCGTCTATGCTAGTATTGAGATCTGCGCCACCGGTAGCAACTTGTTTTCTATTCTGTTCTCGCTCGAATTTATCTGTCACTTCAATCCTTCGCTTTTCCCGTTCTTTACTCCGCCCGACACGGGAACACCGATCAATCGCACCCCTACTCTGTAGGGAGAGATTCTGGCCTGCCCAGAAAAAGAGAGAGACGCCCCGGTCGCCATTGCCCCTCTCGCCCTTGATTTCTCCGACCAAATCCTCGCTCTCTTTGACGGCAAGAAACAATATTTTCTCTCCAAGTTCATCCGCGGCGAGATCCCAGCCCGATTCCAGTATCGAGCCGAGCGTTGTCTTGGAGAAGGAGCAGATCGATTTCACGGGCGTGTCGTGGGGCGGTGAGCAAGTGGATCGTGTCGAGGCCGGAGACATGGGGCTCTTCCAGCGATGCGAGGGTGCGGCCAGGGTGGAGGTGCACCTGGCCGCGCCGGAGAGTCCTTCAGTAACCTCCCCTTGGTGTCAAAGAGCCTTGTGAGCTCCGCGACCACGGCGGCGTCCGCGGACTGAATCGCCTCGCCGTCGTAGAGGAACTGCACGAGCTGCAGCTCCCTGTAGGCCGTCTTGACGAACAGGTTGGCGATGAGGGAGGTCGCAAGCGCATCCGGCAAGACGACCGACACCGCCCTTGGACCCTTTCGCAAAGTACCGAATGTCGTGTCCCTGCTTCCTCTCTCTGTCTCTCTCTTTCCACTCTGTCCATCTCTCTCCCTCATCGCGTGTGTGCATCTGGTTTCTGAACTTCTTGCAATTTCGTTCGTGGTCCCAAGTTTTCAAGAATTTTTTCATTATAAATGGTTGTTCTTGCGTATTTGATATTTTTGTACAAATGACATGTTTGTGGTTCACAGCTATAGATTTTCTGAACCTTAGCTTAGTCATGTTTGTGGTGTTTTATACAAACGTTGAGTATTGTGAAATTTTGTTCATAATCTCTTCAGTTAAAAAAGTAGAGGTTTTGTTTGCCTTCTTGATCCCCCGTGGTTCAGCGCAGACCAGCGCAGACCTGTTTCTTTTCCATGTCCGTGATAGTCGCATAGCTGCGTAGCCACGCTCGTCTCTCTCTCCCTTCTAAAAATTGTCATCTAGGTGTGGAACATTTGCGGAATTCAGACATGGTTTTTCCTGCGACTTTGCTCGGATGGACCGCCTGATGATACAGGTTGGGCTGAAATTTCTGTTGACCAGTTTTAGTCGAAATGTTTCCACATGGCTCTTTGACTCGGCGTCCTTTTTTTTCTTGTAATTCTGCAGGTTGTGTGGAAAATCGTTTGATAGTTTAATCGAGTTCTTGGTACAGAGCTTTCAAAACCTTCTAAGTGCTGACCTTTCATGTTTTAGGCACTCCAGATCTGTTCAATGGAATTTAGAAACACCTCAACGAAATCCGAACGCAACAAGATTTCTTTTAGAGAGTAGAACACAACAAGATTTCAGTTGCTTGCTCAGTGACATGCTGGAGTAACACAACGCAGCTGTACCATTTTCTTTTCTTTTTTCAGTTCTCACATTGGTATGTAAGAATAGCCACATGGATGGTTAGTCGGAATTGGTGGAACGAGCATGACTACGGTTTCAGAACTTGTATAATTCGCAACGCAATGATCTTTAACATTTTGTAATATATAATCCAAGTGCTTGTATGCATTTGATAATATCAAGTTCTCGTCTTGAATTCATATCGTCTTCTTAATGTATGCGAACATGTTTATTATAGATCCCAGGTGCTTTTATGCATTTGATTACATCAAGTTCTCTGCTTGAGTCCACGCCATCATCTTAATATGAACAACCATGGCATGGAGCTTACTTTGCACAAGAGCTCAAATTCTAATACGAGCAGCCATGGCATAGAGCTTACATATTGCACAAGAGCTCAAAACCATATGGCATGGAGTATGTCATCTTCTTAGTATGAATAGACATAGCCTAGATCGAAGGATATTGCACAAGAATCTGTATTGCAGTGAGCTATTGGTGGCTGCATGACATCACCGTTCCAGAGGAGGGAGAAGACCGAGAGAAAGAAGAAAAGATAGCTGTGGGAGATCCGGAGCAATGAATGGTTGTAGTTTTGGGGGAATCCTATGCACCTGACCCATAGGCATGTCCATGAGACCATGACGCAGAACAGTTGGTGCCTCGGCGTCAAAGCCGGGCCTGACAACTTTATGTCTCCTCACAAAAATGCAGAAAATGAGGACAATGCAATTCTCTCAAAGCAACTTTTTCGGATCTTAAAGTATCTAACGGTACAGATAGCATCCATACCCATGCTTGTGTGTACAAAGTTATTTCCCATGTTGATAATGATGTATTCTAGCAACATGTAACAACTCCAAACACCAAGTATTTCTGGTCACACAAAAATGAGAAAATTTGACAAGTTTTGGATGTTTCAAAATTTGCACTTTTCACCACTTCAGGTTTCCATATTTGTTATTTTTTGCACTAAGCTGAGACCGTAGTCATGTCGGTGCACACATACACGAAGGTGCAAGTTGATCCAGACAAAGAGTAATTATTATGTCAGCATTTTTATCTGATAGCCTATTCGAGACAAACACAAACAGTAGTTACTATAGCCAAATTAGTACTACTACCTTCGTACCGATTTTTTTTTTTTTTTTTGCACAAAGAAGGTGGTATTCCATTATAGTAACAGGTGACGGGTACAATTTGCAAACAGGCCCTTTACAACACTCGCCCTAAAGAACCTAGTATTTGAAGATAAGGCCTGTAAAGTTACATAACACACCCCAGAACAACAGCAAAAAAGCAATCAGGTCCTGGAGCTTCACCGTCGCCGCTCGCCGGTTTCCTAGAAGCGTCGCCGCCAAGGAATGGAGAGAAGGTGCTCGCACTCTTCCTTCCGACGAGAACCAACCCCCACTGGCTACCTCCGCACCGCCGGGAACGAATCACTTGGCTGCACAGAGGCGTCGAGCTCCAACGGGGGTAGGGAAATACCTCCGCCGAGGAGGTAGAGAAGCAGTCGTCTTGGCGGCTGAAGATCGCATCGGCCATGATGCCGATAGCGTGATTGCGCTCACGAAGAACCACCAGGGATAAGGCTGGATCCATCTAGCCAGGAGCAGCACCTCGCCCTTCCTTCTCCCCTCGCCTCCATGGCCGGACAGAGAAGGAAAGAGAACGGCGCAGCTCTTGAGCAGAAAGAACCAGCAAGCTAACCTCCACATCGCCGAAGTCGAAGACGAAGCCTAGCGGAGCTTCTCCCCCTCGCCTCCACGGCCATCCAGGAGAAGCTTCACCCAGCTGCAGTCCTCAACCCCGTCGCTCCTCTTCCTCGCCGCCACGGCCGGCCAAGAGGAGTTCCGCGCCAAGGAACTCGCGCCTCTGGATGTGGAAGATGACCACTACTTTATTGAAGGAGACTGTGCTTCCCTCCTCCGCCCCTAGCTCCGACCACCGGAGAACTAGTTGCAGATCGAGAAACCCTAAGACACACTGGATCTGGCCATCAAGATCCCGAGCTGAGCTCCTACTACCGGGCAAACAACCCAAAACTAACCTAACTCTAAACCTAACTACTCCGGCTCCCCTCCTAGCCCATCTCTGGCCGGCTACTCCGGCGGAGAGGGTATCGGGGAGGCCCGGTCGGCGGAGAGCACCACGCAGAGAACTGTTCACGCGTGAGAGGAGAAAGGGGGGAAATGAGCGGCCCCTTCATACCGATTTATTAGTGTATTACTAATTTTAAGGTAAAAGTTTAACTAGTAATTTTTTTAAAATAGTATTATATATCACAAAAAGTATATCACTGAAAACAACTCTAAAATATGAATCCAGTGACATGTCTTTTATGCCATATAATTAATATTTTATTGGTTAAATAATAACAAAAAATTACCTCGACATGCAGAATACCCCGCCTGGTACAGCGGGAGTAGCGTAATTTTTTTATATGTGTAATACCCTATAAAAAGGCAATGGTGGGAGTATCATGCAAAGTCTACACACATTTTGTCTTGGGACGTATGATGTTATGGTACTTTGACTAATAATTTTATCAGTAAATATGAGCCATAAAATTATATGTGGTATATATATAATTTATATTTTGGTAACCAAATTAATGGTTAATTTTTCCACGAAGCATGTAATGTCCTAATAAACTGGCATAGAGGTGGTACCTCTGGTACTTTCCACTATGAAGGTGATAATATAGATTAGTTATATATGTGTGATACTAGATTACGTTACACTTCAATATGAGCAGTCTGAATTGTATGGATTCTGAAGAAACTCATTAGAAGAGAAATTAACCATTACTTTTAATTTTTCTTTTTGGCAATCAATACCACATATATTCATATTAATAAACAACGTCCATTAATTGTGGCCGCCGTTTTTCAGGGGATGTGCTTGCAAGCGGGAGCTAGGGATTATTGCACACTAGGATTAGTGAGGTCGCTCTCCTACCTTAGACTACCCACAATGGGAGTATCATAGCTAGTATCATGCATCACATGCATGCAAAAAGCTGATGTGTCACATCAATAAATGAAGAAAGAGATGGTAGTAGTATCATAGGTAGATACTGTATCATAGCACGTAGAACTAGAAAAATTAATGTCAAAGCAATCTTGTACACACTTTTGCATTGAGATTCTACAATTCACTAAATATAAGTAATCTATGATACTACTACATGATACTATGTATTGTGAAGATAGTATCACACACTAGTACCATATGCATGATACTGCTATATGATACTCTCCATTGTGACTAGTCTTAACCAACTTTTGTCCAAATATAATTATTAGGTTAAGAACACACTCCCTCTGGTTTAACAGGCGTGTAGTTTATTCATTATTTGATAGAGAATAATGTCATAAATGTTATATTGTTGGAAACCTTTTTGAATACGAACCTAATATGAAATAGATTTTGTAGACATATAATTTATATTTTATTAAACAAATTAAGGGTTAAACTTTGCCTTGAACCACATGCCTGCTTGTTAAACCGATATGGAGAAAGTACTGTTGTTGCAGTTGGATGCTCAGGCAATTCCGTCGAGATTGCGCACGCGAGAGCGTTTTCGGCGTGATCAAATCTGACGCAACAAGGTGTGCGTGTGCGCAGTGCGGTTCTCGCACTTTTGAGCGAGAAAATCAGTCTATCTCCGTTACACGCCAAATTGCACTGCCACGGGAAAAATGACCCCATGTGAGAAAATTAGGCCATCTTCAATGGACTGATGCATTTCGGACACCCAAACGGATGCGTGCGTCGGCTAAAATGGTCGAAACCGTCCGCGCGTCCGTTTGCGTCGGAGGTAGCGCCGCGTAATTGTTTTTTCCATTCATAAAGTCATAATTTACATTAATAAAAAACATAAAACGGTCATAAATGCGTGGTAAAAGTAGGTACTCCCTACTGGTCGTTGTCGCTGACGAAGTCGATAAACTCCGGCGTCGGCCATGGAAGCTGGTACTCCGGCGGTAGAGGAGGTAGGGCAAGTTGCGGCAACTGCGAACAGGCCGTCGCCTGAGCAGCAGGCTGTGGTGAAGGTGGCTAGGGATCCCAGGCCGGAGCAGCAGCTGGAGCGATGTCGTTGCCGGAGGAGTCGCCGGCCTCCCCTGCGCGAGCGCGGACTCGCGGAGCTGGATTGCGAGCCCGTCCCAGAAAGCGAGCTCGTTGATCTCGTTGACCTCGCTGTTGGCCAGTGCCATGGTAATGGCCTCCTCCTCGGTAATGTCCGGCGGCCAGGTCTCCAGATCCCACGCCGGCCCGCCATCATCGTGTACTACGCCATGTCCGCGTCCTCGTCTGCGTCCTCTTGGTCGTTCTCTTCTTCTTCCGCGGTGATCTCGCGGTCGAAGTATCGACGTCGCCGAGGTAGCCGGCGCGGCGGCGCGCGTCGAGCTCCACGTCCCGAAGAGATCCGGTTTATGAGTTGAGCACGTATGCCTGATCTTCCCGGAGATCCGGTGGCAAGATCGCTCGGCGGCGGCACACCTCGTCCCCTCTCGGACCTCGCACGGCATGGGGGGGGAGAGGGGCGGCACGTGCCTCGAGTTGAGGTACCAGCCCCCTCCAGGTAGGTTTGCGTCCGGCCATGGTACCGGCCGGTTTTCCTCCGAAAGTCGGCGCGCGAGCTCGACGCGGATGTACCGCCCGACCCGTGGCTTCTTGCCAGACCGCGAGCCGCTAGCCTCGTGGTCATTCTTGGTCTTGCGGAACGGTCAGCATTTCTTCCCCACGGCGTCGGTCGGGTGGATAGTGGGGGGCTCTGGCAATGGTATGGTCGGAAAATGGGCGCCGGCATCGTCCATTTAAGAGGCTCGGACGCCATCTCGCTTTCAATGTCCTGACACTGCAACGCCGCCCAGCTGCGCACGCTCGCGGAAGGCGAGGCGCGCCATTAACGCGTCCCTGGAAAGGCTGCAGCGCGCTGCCCGTAAGTAACAGTTGTGCCCCTACCAGGCGAGCCCGTGCGAGGACCGGCGGATGACCGCAGCGTCCGCGCAACGTACGTAGAGACGGAAACCTAGCGCATATTTGGACCACATTTACTTCACCGCGGACGATCCGATTACTATGCGTCATCCCACTAGAGATGGTGCTCGACGCATTTTCAACCCAAGCACTCAAACGGTCGGCTCAGCGTCCGTTTATGTCCCGGCTGGAGATGTCCACGACGGATGTTTGTTGCAATTTGCCCACCGGCTCACGCGACTCTGCAGGTGGAAACAAAAGTTTCTGCCCTTCCGTCACATTCCCAAGACTCGCCTCCCAGTCCGGGTCGTTCCGGTCAAACCTGTCGGACCCGCAGTGCTAATTTCCGGGAACACCAAAATAAATCTTGGCCCGCCCTGTGTGATCTGCATAGCAAAGCACATTGTCTCTCTCAACTTCACAAGATTTTTCTATATTTTTGACTCAACAAGTTTTTTATACTAGTATTTCTCGTATCTCTAGATCGTTAATTTAATCTATATAATTTAAATTCTATAATGCAAAAAATTATACCATTAAAAATAGAACATCTAAACTTTCTAATAATATAATTTTATAACATATAACTAATTCTAACTTTATCAAATTTACGATTTATGGATACACGCACGTCTAATATACTGTGAGAGAGGGTATTTTTGAAACTTTAATCAGCAATCATGGACTAACTAAACTTCCCGCCGGCATGGACAATGCAACCGATGCCCGACCACGGCGTTTAATTCGGGCCCTGTACTCCTGTAGCACCACTTGCGCGAAGAATCGACCAAATGACAAGGGAGATTTTCCTGCCAAATCAAATCATAGTTGGTCATGCTTCAGACTGTCGAACCAAAAAAAAAAAAAACGACCAGCGGCGAAAGACGAAAAGTGATCGGTTGCGTCTGTTTTCATCGTCCCGATGGTCGTTTTTGACCGCGCGTTTGTTTGCGTCTGGGTATGTTTCCAGCGAGGTGACCCATTTTTTACCAACAATATTTCTTATTCACGAAGTAAAAAACATAATATACTACAAAATAAAGGAGAAACAAGCCCTAGGCTACTTGCCGCCCGACTGCCCGGCCCCGTTGTTGCGTCCTTTCCTCCTCTGCTTCTCCGCCACCCACCGTGCGGCCACTAGAGCTCGGTGAGCCGCCACTGCCGCAACGCCTCGCTCGCGGCATCCTCGACCTTCTTGAGCGTCTCGAAGGAGTCGACTAACGCCCTCTGTTATGCGGCCCTCTCCTCCGGGGTAGGCTCATCAGGGTCATCAGAGGACCAATCGATGTCGGAAGAGTCGTCCTCTGCGGCGTTCCATCTCGGTGTTGAACGCCGCGTGGGACGCCCGCTCCTCTCCTCTGCTTCCTGCTCCGCAACAGCCATGAACTTCGCGTCCATAGCCGCGTCAAGGACGTTGTTCGTGCTTTCGCCGTCCTCCAACTCCTCGTTGGAGCTCTCGACCGGGGGAGGTGGAGGCGCAGGAGCCTGTCCATGCCCGACACTACTAATGGCAAAGGCGGAGAACTGTGTGGAGGCGGCACTACGGTGGAGGTTGTGCGGCGGCTAGGGTGTTGTGTCGGAGGAGATGAGATGTGTGCGCCCCCTCTTTATATACGCCGGAGATAGGCGAGGGGCACGGCACGCATGACATCGTCATTACTTCGTTCGCAGAGGTCGTGGCGGTCGCCCGGTAGGCGAGGCATCGCCATTACGTGGCGCAGACTGCTGAAGCGACGCCTCGGCGTCAGTACTGGTGCAACTGAGAAGATGCATGAGCCTGGGTCGCTGCCAGGCGGGCCGATGAAATGTCCGACAGACGCGAGCGGACACTCAGCACGTCCTATTTAAGTTGGGTTTGCGTCTTCGCGCGCATACCGGTCACTATACGTCAGGCCGCTGGCCTAATCGCATCTACCGTCATCGTCCCGTTGGAGATGCTCTAACCGAACCCAGTCAGTACTCAGCACTGACCACGTCATCATCGGTGTTACGCCGTTTTTCAGGGAATGTGTTTGCAAGTGACAGAGATTAGCTACACCACCTTCGGTGGCCTAAGTACGGGTTAGGAGTCCAGTCGCTCTCCAACGTACTTTACAATACGTACACTTTATGTACGTCCTTTCCTTAACCGAACTTGCATCCGCTGATGATGATTACGGTTGAATCATACGCATTTCGTCCCTTAATCCCAAGTCCTAACTGGCACGCCACACATTTGCAGCTTCATGCTCACTAATCCATCCAGAATATGCGCAAGCATTCTGTTCACCGTACACTTTGCCACTATTTTATAGTTTGTTGCATAAGTATTTGGACGAGAAGTCCATAAGCTCTGCTAGTTGATCCATATTCGGTATCAATAGAATAGTTATCTCGCTAAGACGCTAACCCCATCACCTGTACTTCCAACTACGAAAAAACTGCTTTACCTGCTGCAATATTAAACGATCATTTGCTCGATGGAGTAGTAGGTTTTGGTTGCGGAAGAAACATATAGTGGTATCATTTTGTAATTTAGCTACTACAAAAGTGGTAGTTTGATGCTTATAACTCAGCACGAACCGAGCCTCGCAACGTTCTTACTGCATTTCTCCCTTAATTTGCTGCAACTAGAAAGTGAAGATCTTGGAGCAGCTGGTCCGTAATCCGAGCCATTTGCACGCCTAACGCTCCTTTCCTGGTTAATCATTCGGAAATTCTGCTTTGGAGCTACAATCATCGGGGCAAGGAGGCTGCCGTGTCCATGCGTCGTGGCTACTCCACGGCCGCCGCCCCCAAAAGATACCGGATTTTCTAATCTTTCCGGCCGATCGGCGCCGTAAAGCGCAGAGTATTATACCGTACACAATTTTCCTGTCAATGCTGCCGAGCTTCCCCTCTGCAAAGGCACGCGATCAAGCGCGTTTTAGGCCAATATAAATTGCGCCATGAAACCTGGAGGTTTCCTAGGATCGCACATGATCAAGTTTTGGGTTCACATTTGCACAAACCGAACCTCGCAACGGTTGCAAGCAGTTTGTCCATCGTCAGTGGTAATGCCATGATTGGTCGTCTGGATCCAGCTCGATCGGCCAACCCAAATAGACCAGATCGATCGGCCAACCCAAATAGATGTGAACTGCGTAGACCAGATCGACCCAAGTCCAAATAGATGTTGTTTTGACTCTAAAAGTTCAATTAGATGCGAAAAGCTAGAAATGTAGCTCGGGCAACACGTAGGCCATTATTTAAAAAAAAGCATCTTAATGTCCTTTAAAATCTAAAAACAAATTGTTGATAATGATGTATTCTAGCAACATGTAAAATCTCAACTCCAAACACCAAGTATTTGTCGTCACACAAAAATAAATTTGACAAATTTTGGCTGTTTCAATATTTCCACTTTTCACCACTTCAAGTTTCCATATTTATTATTTTTTGCACTGACTAGAATGTAGCGATTTCAAGCTGAGATCGTAGTCATGTAGGTGCACACATACACGAAGGTGCAAGTTGATCTAGACAAAGAGTAATTATTATGTGAGCATTTTTATCTGATGGCCTATTCGAGACAAACACAAACAGTAGTTACTATAACCAAATTAGTACTACTACCTTCATACCAATTTATTAGCGAATTACTAATTTTAAGGTAAAAGTTTAACTGCTATTTTATTTAAAAAGTATTATTATATATCACAAAAAAGTATATCACTGAAAACAACGCTAAGATATGAATCCAGTGGCATGTCTTTTATGAAATATAATTAATATTTTATTGGTTAAATATTAACAAAAATTTACCTCGATATGCAGAATACCCCACCTGGTACAGCCGGAGTAGCCTAATTTTTTATATATGTGTAATACCCTATAAAAAGGCAATGGTGGGAGTATCACGCAAAGTCTAGACACATTTTGTCTTGGGACGTGTGATATTATGGTACTTTGACTAATAATTTTATCAGTAGATATGAGCCCTAAAATTATATGTGGTATATATATAATTTATATTTTGGTAACCAAATGAATGGTTAATTTTTCCATAAAGCATGTAATGTCCTAATAAATTGGTATAGAGGTGGTATCGCTCCTATGATAATTTCCGATAATATAGATTACTAATATATGCGTGATACTAGATTACGTTACACTTCAGTATGAGCAGTCTGAATAGTGTATGGATTCTGAAGAAACTCATTACAAGAAAAATTAACCATTACTTTTAACTTTTTTTTTGACAATCAATACCATATATATTCATATTAAAAAACAACGTCCATTATAAGGATACACGAGCTGTCTACGACAAATTCAAAATAAAGTGCACAAGGAATCAATAAATTTTCGAGATCTTCAAACTTTTATTCTCCCGTGACATAATCTTATTTTTTTCCAATGCAGTTAAAGATATAAACAAAATCATAGACCTATAAATAATAACAAAGATTCTCGCATAATTTTAATTTTGCCACAATGCCAAGGCAATGTGAACAAGTGCAATCATCAAAGTAGTCAATAAACATCGGCAAAAATATCAGCATCAGTATGTCACGGAAAAATAACCGAACAGTCTAGTCAATGTCGCTAGGGAGTCAAGAGTACGAATTCCTGTTGCCGAGAATGTAGCGGCCGGAGCAAATATTGCGAGGATAATTCTCTTTGAAGTAACCATGAGAAAAGATTCCAATCCATCTGCACGAAGCAAGAGGGTGAAGAAACCATTCGTAGAGAATTGTATTCTTCCAAAACCACTATTACTTTTACAATTCTCATTGACGGGGATCTCGTTGTCTAACAAAAGGTCAAAGGGGCAACCGATCTATGGGAATGCGAAGGTGGAGGCAGCGTCGGCACTGGTTTAAGGGCATCTGCGTGAACCTTTACGTTCGCGTGGATCGGAAATATGCCTGCACCCTGCTCCAGCGGGTCTACGCATCGTATCCGGGGCATCTGTAGCGACACAAACGCGGCGCAAATATGCGGCACGTTTGCGTCTCCGTGGACGTTGCGCGGTCGCGCCGAGCGTCCGCTAGCTTCCCCCACGAGCTCGCCTGGCAGCGACCCTGACTCGATCGACGAGAATTAAAGCACAACAAGTACGCCGAAGTCAACCGTCGGAGTGGCAACCGCGCCTATCAACCCGCCAATCGCCGGAATGGAGCGCCAAACCGCCACGGAAGAGCAACCGCAGGCCTCTTCATTATACACGCCGCCATTAATCTCCGCTGAATATAACCCCTGCGCCTGCTGTAATTCACGTCAAACCGCCTGCCAATCTTCTTCTTCTCCAACACCGGCTAGCCATCCACCATGACCATTGTCCTTGCCGTTGGACACGGACAACGAGGGCAAGCCGCCGGGATGGCGGCATTGGTGGGAGACGCCTGCGACGCCCAGCAACCCTGGCTCCCCGCTGAGGGAGGTCGAGGAGGACGGAGGTGCCATTGGCAGCGACGGCCAAGAGGAGGAGGAGGAGGACTCCGACGCAAAGTTCGCACGGCTGGAGGCGGCGGACGAGGCGGCGGCGGCAAAGAAGGAGGCAAGGGCCCGGGCGAGGGCGCAAGCGCGGGCGCAGGCAGAGTGTTGTCGTCCGTTCACCGACGACGACGACGAAGACCCCACTGATGAGTCGTCCGACTGGAACTCAAGCTCCAGGGACGTGTCGTCCGGCAGTTCCTCTTCTTAGGAGGAGGTGACAAGCAAGAGGCGCGTCTGTGAGGACGACGAGGCAGGGCCTTCTAACAAAAAGGCCAAGAATTAATTTATAGTTTCTTTGTTTTTAATTTTTTTTCTCTAGTTTGCATGTTAAGTATGTTTAAACTTGCTCGATTCGAGAATTAGTTTATAATCAGTACAACTTGTTTTCGCGTTTCAACTTGCTCTTTCGAAGATTCGTTAAGTATAACTTCAACTGATGAAAAAGAAGAAGACGAAAAACAAAACAGTGAGGTGTCCAAAATGCGTCGGACCATTGGGGGTGCCCCCGACGCAAATGGACAATTTGCGCATCATGGTCATTTTCGCGTCCGCCAGGCGATGCAAACGGACGCTCGCGGACAATTTAGACGTTCGAAATGCATCATCCCGTTGGAGATACTCTAAATGTAGGTATGAAATTACTTTCAAATTTCCTGCATTTTGATTGGATTGTTTCTTTTCACGTGTGATTATTTGGGCCCCTGGTCCGGTTCTGTCAAGATAGAACATGACTGAAATACGTGTCCTAGATACTCAAGTCAAGCACACGCTGGAGACTTGTGGCTCCTTTAATTTATAGAATTTATATATAAATTATGTAGGAATTGGATCCTGTGGAAAGTTTCATACTACACAAATTGTTTGATTCATATGAGTATAATATGAAATCTTGTAGTGCAAATCCTATAGGAAAAAACATTAGGTCACATCTCACATAAAATTTGCTTGGTACAATAAAAAAACTTATCTTTCTATTAGATTCAACTAAACATGACATCCCAACCTTTGATTTTTCTATTCATATATTTTTCCTTTTGCTATGAAATTTGGAAACAGCACAGGAATTCTTGAGAGATTCTACAAAACCCGACGGACTTGTACACCGGTAGCTGCCACGTTCCGTCAAATCACAGAATCTCCAGCTGGAAACAAAATTAATTTGCCATGTCGTCAGTCCCGACAGTCGCCTCGCAATCCGGGTCTCACTCGTCAAACATGTTTTGGTGGGACCTACGTTGCGCGTTCCCGGGCACGCAACGAGATCTCTCAGAGCTCTGGCCCAAGCAGCACCCGCCCACGTTGCATACACCGGGCTGCATCGTGTTTTTTTTTGTGCGAGTTTGATAAAAACTGTCCAGAGTAAATACCGTATAACGGTTTGAGTTTTTAATATTTTTTTGAAGTAAACTTCTAAATAATCCTTTCCTACTTTGTACGTGAGAAATTTTAGTTATAATGTAAGGTAAACTACAAAGATTTGGCATACCAAAACTTTGGTCAACGCTCACCGGAGCGGTACTACTCCGACGAAATTCCGCAGCGCCGACTCTAGTTCGGCCAAAACGAGACCATAATCTGAAGAAATAAACCGAATCTGGATGAACATGGCGGATTCGGACCTATTTCACCCGATCCCGGTGATGTTCATGGCGAACGAAGCTCGAGGATAAGATGGGGGCGGCTGGCTAGTGCAACAAGCAGTTGGCAAGGTAGCATGCACGTCCGCCTAGCACAAAAATAGGCGGCTGGGCAGGCACATGCATGCAGTGATGGGCGGTAGGGGTCGGGGCGCGAGCTCGATCAAGTGCCTCCTGATCTTCGTGCGAGGAAGACAATGCGCTGCGGGGTCTCCAGCGTAGAACGCCGCTGCTGCCGCCGCCTCACGCTGCTGGCGGCCCTCTGCTCGAGTGCCTCCTGCCGCTGCCGCCGCCCTTCACGCCAGATCTCCGCCCCGCGCCGCTGCCGCTCTGAGAGCGGCGGCGGAGATGTCGAGCTGCGAACCCGGTGGTGGAGATGGTGGTGGAGGAGACGGCGGTGGAGGGAACTAGCCATCGCCGGGGCGGTTCATCATTCCGCAGTGGTGGTGGAGGAGACGGCAGTGAAGCGTCGAGGGTTGTGCTTGTGGCAGAAAAAGGGGTGCCGGTGGCTCTGGTGGTTGCCATTGAGCCGGGAGGGCCTTTTATATACGCCGACATCGGGAAGAAAGCGAGGGAAGGGGCGAGAAGCGGCAGGCAGAAAGCGCGGGAACGCGCGGTGGCGTGCGAACGTCGGCGACGCGTCGAGGCTGCGCGGCGCCGACGAGATGTCTGCCCCTCCGTCGCCATTAAGGCAAAGCTGCGACGCTTCGGTCGTGTGTCACTGCGCACGAATAACTTCCGCCGCGAGGTATGCGATGGTTAGGTCCAAACTTAAATGTGTCGCTGACGCGTCGGCCCCGCCATTCCCCGCCTCGCTTTTCGTTGTGTCCGGCGTGCCCGGAGCGTCCCCTGTGGGGCGGGGACGAGCTCGGGGCGCCGGATACCGTATCGAGCCGCACCGGACAAAAAACGGGTTTGGGGAACACGGTTGGAAAGATTTTTTATCCGACGCGCCCCAATTCGCTTTGGGGGACGGTTTGAGGAGGCGACTGAGATGCTCTAAGGGATGCGATTGGAAGGCATTTTTGCCATCCGTCCCCCGAATGGCTTTCAAATTCCCTTTGAAGCTCCCGGATGGGGTGCTCTAAGATGCTAGTCTTGTACTATAATAGCACGGAATTAGTAATGGTCTTTTTCATCTCTAGAGCAAGGTGTCGAAACATGATAAATCTTGCACTGATCTCATCCCTACTAGCCTCCTTCACCACCTTCTTTTCGCAACTCATAAGTCATCAACATCCATGACACCCATATATAAACATTTCGTTTGTGTGACCAAACGTGGCGATACCGGAGCAACGAATTATTTCGGTCTATCCCTCCTTCGTTGATGCTCATGAATTACGAGTTGTGAAAAATATCGGCCAGGAGATTTTCCAGCCCAATTTTCCTCACCCATAGTTGATCAACCTTCAAGTTTACTCAGAGTGTGTTAACAGAGCGGCAGGTTCAGTGAGCTACTTGTACACAAAAAAAAAAAGTTTACTCAGTGTCAAAACTCGAAGCAAAAACAAAACAGCCTAAATTAGGGTCACAAGCATAATGCTGGTGCAATGTGCAACATTCTGACGCCGTTACTTGTATGACCCTCTGGCTTATTTATTTCGGATGATCCATCAAGTCTACTAATCATGGCGGCCAATCAGCCCGTTCCACCAAGTCCATTCCATTTTTTTAACCTGTGTTCGTGCCGTCTGGTCTGCTTCGTGCTGTGTGCTGTCCAAATAGAGGCACCATTTTGTTGTCAGTAAATATTTCTCATCATTTTTACTGTAGTACAGTACAGTACTCCCTAGCCTTGTTTGGGGCAACAAAAATAAGTTGCTCAGCATTCAGAAAGCAAACGCAAAACGTAAAATCCTCGGGGCAAAACTGCATACAGAAATCGGATTAGTACAACAAAAATATCCGCTGCAGCACAGTCGCCGTCGCATTCTCTCTTTGGTGGGCCCGGCAGGCGCCGACACGCTGTAGGCAGTGGCCACGTCCGTGGCAGAATTTTATATGCTACGGCCGCCTTTTTCAGGGGATGTGTTTACAAGTGGCAGCGATTGATCACACCATATTTCATATTTGGGGCGGATTAGGAGTCCAGTCGCTCTCCAAAGTACGTACTACCACCGCTGTACTACGTCCTTGCCATAACCAACTTTTGTCCGGTGATGATTCCCGTCTAATCATATGTATAGCCCATCCTAAGGGCACGAGCAATGAAGGCTGTTGTCCAATTAGGTTTAGATAATTTTATTACATATGCATGCTATGTTATAGTCACATTAATATGTCTTTCTCTCAAAAGTTGAATTAGTTTTTTATTTCTCTCTCACATTTCCAGTCGGTTTTCACATTATAGCTGAAGAGACGGCATTTTGATGAAGAGGCTGCCTCCTTATCAGAACCTAATTTGGACCACTCGAACCAAGATAAAGCTACGGGCAACATCCCTGGGGCTATGCATTGACCATGCCCTAATTAACTTGCCACAGTATATGCTACCGTTACCCGTATGTTGTATGCTTTCCTTGCCACAAACTACCGAACTAATGACATGAAATTTGACTGAGTTTATGAAGAAAACTATCTATGTCTACGGTACGAAATACGTTACACATGAAAAAAAAAATATCATGATTAATCCAGTAGCATTGATGTTGTAATCTAGGTGTTGATATTTTGATGTACATAATTGGCTAAACTTTACACTGTTTGACTTAGACAAAATTTGTGTGCACTATTTTATTTTTGCGAAACACAGTGCAGTGCAGACGCTCACAAATTTGCACATATATTTACCTCTATAAACGCACGCACACTGTATCTCTATTAGTACCTCTGAGAGTGAGTCTAAGAAACTTGATTTGGTGGGGTTTTAAATTGACGAGGTGACAATAGACGCGTTGTTGTCAATGGAAACGTCGCATCCTATGAAGAATAAGGCACATTTATGAGACATTAAATTATTAAATCTGGAGTTTAAACTCTGATGTGCTGAATTGACACTACCCTTCTAAGTTCTAACCATCCACAACCATAGATTGATTTTCACTATGAACTTGGAGTATTTTATAGCAAGAAGGTACTAGTACTAGTCCAGTTCTTAACAAGCTTAAGGACATACTACTACTGTACTTCATTTGCAGTTTGATTCTAGTACTCGCAAAATCTTGAATGAAAAGCCCTCGTGAGTGCACCAAGCACAAAGCTGTGCACGCGAAAGCGTTTTCTGCGTGACCCTATCTGACGCAACGAGTTTCTTGTGCGTGTGTGTGTGTGTGACTCCGTTCGATCTTTTTTGCTTCGGTCAGAAACGAAGGAAAAGCCGATGAACTTTCAGCGTAGCACGCGAAAGTGCAGTGTCACCGTAAAAGAGGCACCGACCGTGCTGGCGCGTGCGTCCATGTGGAGGAGTAGCAGTCAACAGTCATCTTTTTGCACGGCGGCGTCCCCCGTTCACACGGTTGTCCGACGGGGAATGATCGCAGAAGATCCCCACGGATGGAGATGGACTGCGGCGAGAGGATGGCTATGGGTGTCTTCCTGTCTCTTCTTCCCTTTGCTTTTCGTCTCTATTTTCCCCGACTATACTATAGTGACAGATGTTTGGGATATTTATTTTAGCTCATAGAAGCATTTGCTCTCGTTGTGTGAATGTATATTTCTATGTGTCCAAAAATTCAAAAATAAAATTTTCCATGTACATCTAAACATTTTATGTTCATACACAAGTTTAAAAAAAATACTAAAAAAGTATGTGGCTCCTGTAAAAAAGACAAATTTTGATGCTATAACACGACTACGTACAGGACATTTTTTTTGTTTTTTTTGTCCACATCACATAAAATATTGTTTCTCTACGAAAACTTGTGTACTAATATAGAATGACACGATGTACATCAAAAAAATTATATCAGATTGTTTTGACATTGTCAAAATTGTTTTTTTTAGTTATTTTGTATAATGGGAGCATTTGCTTCTATGAGCCAAAATGCCACCTCCTAGATGTTTCCAATACTCACTCCATGCTGAATTACTTGCTGAAGATTTGTTTACATCATCTTCGTCAGCGGCCTCAGTATAGCTTTGTTGGGGTCGGTGCGTGTTTTTCGGCTCACACTAAACGCGCCTTGAAATAGCTAGAGGGTTTTCTTGTCGGCCCCTGCGGATGATGACTAGACTGGTGGCTTCCTCTTTAATGTGGCGTCTCAGACTTCAACTTGGACAACTTCTCACATGACTTTAAATTTGACAAGTGGAACGAGACGTTCATAGCGGATGTGAAGGAGGACACGGAGTGGGCACCGAGGAGCAGCTCGAGAGAGACCCGAAGTAGGCGGTGATCCTAGCCTCCTCTAACGTGAAATGCGACAAGAGGATCCAGATGCAAGTACTTGAGAAGACCAATGCCACCATCTTCGAGCGCATCACCGAGATCTCGTGCAAGCGGGCGCCCACGAAGGAGACTGGTATCCTCCTCATGGCGCCCGAGCAAAAGGTATATACGCCTATTACTGTACCTTTTGCTCGTTCTTGATGAACCTATAATTGAATTAGTTTTACTACTTGTAAAACGGTAAAATTTACATTGGGATGCGTGCAAATTTAAATCACACCTGTATGTGCCGTTGCACGTAGTTGTACAATTAAACATTATTTTCCACAATTACATACTATAAAATTGGATGACCGAGAATTAAGTTCATCTTAGATCGATCAAAAAACAATCGCGTTCTTAAGCATTTGATCCTACTAGACAAATCTGCGGGTAACGTCTAGTTCGACACAGAGGAAGTACTATGATCTTTCCTTTTATCTTCTGCGTGAAAAAGAAAATTTGGTTTTACACGCGCGCACTTACATCACTATCACCGTATCACGCACTCCAGCGTGTCCACTTCTCCAGTCCACTTACTCAAGTTCTCCTGAACATGAGTACGAGCACACGTGCCTGTAAGCTCCAATATCCTCACATCATGAAGCAAATATAATTCCTTATTTCTTTTTGTCATCTACAACAATTCATCGTGAATTACCACTACAACTTAATTAACCTCCGCAAAAAAAACTTAATTAACCTCAGTTACATAAAAGACTTCAGTTACTCGAACACTTTTTCCTTTGCCAGATTCCAGAAAAGGCTGAAAAAGAAATTGATGGATTGCCAATGGACTCCTGATTTGGTCTAAGGGCTAGCTAGCCATCGGCATGGGCGCAATCATGCGTCTCCCATATATTCCCTCCTGGGCAAAGATGCCATTCAAAAAAAGTTGAGGCTGATCAAGCATGGGTAAACTAGTTTAGTTCCATGTGGGCGCCTAATTTAAGCAGCAGCACATGGCGATGCATGATGGAGCTGGTGAGGCCGCCGCGGCAACAGATTAGTAGGTGGCCCTCCGCCCCGAGTTCCCGGCTTTGGCCCCAATTATCAGGGGTTCACGCTCTTTCTGCTGACGCCGCCCGGTCCTGTCTAAGCTAATCTGCGCACCTAGGTTTGGTGAAACCGATTTTAGAAATTGGTAGATCGGTTTTAAATTTCGGGCCAACTAGCTAGGATTTGCAACTGCAGCTAGCACGAAATTTGCAACGATAGAAAGCTCTGCCAATTGCCGTGTGGAACAGTGCCTCATTGGTTAACTTCTTGGTAAGTTATTGTATCGGTTTTAAATTTTGAGCCTACTCGCTAGTAATACCAATATGATATTTTTGCAAGGCTAGAAAATGCCTATTACCTTATTGAAAGATTGCATTGTGGAAGAATGCTTGAGAGAACCTGGATTTGCCTAGTTGCGTACAACATTGGACTAGCACGAGTAGCTTCTTCTTGAGGTCATGAAGTACATCTTTGTGCAAATTATGAACACAGTTTCACCATGTTTCTCAATGACCATTTTCATGGTATGGCGATCTTCAATTTTTTTCAAAGTCGAGCGTCCGGATATTACAGCTGTTCCTTTGTGTTAAGAGCATCTCCACTCGTTGGAGGCCCCCGGGCTGAATTTCGGACGAAATTAGCTCCGGATTGGATCAATTTTTGGCATGAGGGGCAACAAACTTCCAGCCATGTGCACCCCACGCCGAGCTGCTCATGAGGTGTTCGACCATGGACCATGCCGGCTACGACCTCGCCCACGCTGGTCTCGCTTGGCCTCGACCTACTGCGCCTCCGTGATACGTCTCAAACGTATCTATAATTTCTTATGTTCCATGCTACTTTTATGATGATACTCACATGTTTTATACACTTTATATGTCATTATTATGCATTTTCCGGCACTAACCTATTAACGAGATGCGGAGAGCGATTCTTGTTTTCTGCTTTTTTGGTTTCGAAAATCCTAGTAAGGATTCTCGGAATTGGACGAAATCAACGCTCGGGGGCCTATTTTCACACGAAGCTTCCGAAGACCTAGGGGGAGACGAAGTAGGGCCACGGGGCGCCGCCACACTAGGCGGCGCGGCCCGAGAGGGCCGCGCGGCCGGCGTGTGGGGCCCCCGTGACTCCGACTCCGCCTCCGCCTACTTAAAGCCTTCGTCGCGAAACCCCGGTCTGAGAGCCACGATACGGAAAACCTTCCGGAGACGCCGCCGCCGCCAATCCCATCTCGGGGATTCGGAGATCGCCTCCGGCACCTGCCGGGAGAGGGATTCATCTCCCGAGGACTCTACACCGCCATGGTCGCCTCCGGATTGATGAGTGAGTAGTTCACCCCGGACTATGGGTCCATAGCAGTAGCTAGATGGTTGTCTTCTCCTCATGTGCTTCATTGTCGGATCTTGTGAACTGCCTAACATGATCAAGATCATCTATCTGTAATGCTATATGTTGTGTTTGTTGGGATCCGATGGATAGAGAATACTATGTTATGTTGATTATCAATCTATTACATATGTGTTGTTTATGATCTTGCATGCTCTCCGTTGTTAGTAGAGGCTCTGGCCAAGTTTTTGCTAGTAACTCCAAGAGGGAGTATTTATGCTCGATAGTGGGTTCATGCCTCCATTAAATCTGGGACAGTGACAGAAAGTTCTAAGGTTGTGGATGTCTGTTGCCACTAGGGATAAAACATTGATGCTATGTCCGAGGGTGTAGTTATTGATTACATTACGCACCATACTTAATGCAATTGTCTGTTGCTTGCAACTTAATACCGGAAGGGTTCGGATGATAACCTGAAAGTGGACTTTTAGGCATAGATGCATGTTGGATAGCGGTCTATGTACTTTATCGTAATGCCCAATTGAATCTCACAATACTCATCATGTCATGTATGTGCATTGTCATGCCCTCTCTATTTGTCAATTGCCCAACCGTAATTTGTTCACCCAACATGCTATTTATCTTATGGGAGAGACACCTCTAGTGAACTGTGGACCCCGGTCCATTCTTTTAATCGAATACAATCTGCAATACTTGTTCTACTGTTTTCGCAAACAATCATCATCCACACTAAACATCTAATCCTTTGTTACAGCAAGCCGGTGAGATTGACAACCTCACTATTTCGTTGGGGCAAAGTCCTTTGGTTGTGTTGTGCAGGTTCCACGTTGGCGCCGGAATCCCTGGTGTTGCGCCGCACTACATCTCGCCGCCATCAACCTTCAACGTGCTTCTTGGCTCCTCTGGTTCGATAAACCTTGGTTTCTTCTGAGGAACTTGCTTGTCGCATCACACCTCTTGGGGTTCCCAACGGACGTGTGTATACACGCTATCAAGCATATTTTTGCGCCGTTGGGGAAGAAAAGTTACATACGAGATCTCTAACTCCCACGTCAACTCGCACCAAAGAACATATTTTCTGGCGCCGTTGCAGGGAGATCAAGACACGCCGCAAGGGGAGTCTTCACAATCCAATCTCTTTACTTTGTTTTTGTCTTGCTTTATTTTATTTACTACTTTGTTTGCTGCACTAAATCAAAACACAAAAAAAATAGTTGCTTTACTTTACTATCTTGTTTGCTATATCAAAAACACAAAAAAATTAGTTACTTGCATTTACTTTATCTAATTTGCTTTATTTATTGCTAAAATGAATACTTTGAGAATACTAAGTTGTGTGACTTCACAACCACAAATAATAATGATTTCTTATGCACACCTATTGCTCCACCCGCTACTACAGCGAAATTCTTTGAAATTAAACCTGCTTTACTGAATCTTATTATGCGAGAGCAATTTTCTGGTGTTAGTTCTGATGATGCTGCTGCCCATCTCAATAATTTTGTTGAACTTTGTGAAATGCAAAAGTATAAAGATGTAGATGGTGACATAATAAAATTAAAATTGTTTCATTTCTCACTAAGAGGAAGAGCTAAAGATTGATTGCTATCTCTGCCTAAGAATAGTATTGATTCATGGACTAAATGCAAGAATGCTTTTATTGGTAGATATTATCCCCCTGCTAAAACTATATCTTTGAGGAGTAGCATAATGAATTTTAAACAATTAGATACTGAGCATGTTGCACAAGTATGGGAAAGAATGAAATCTTTGGTTAAAAATTGCCCAACCCATGGACTGACTACTTGGATGATCATCCAAACCTTTTATGCAGGACTAAATTTTTCTTCACGGAACTATTGGATTCAGCTGCTGGAGGTACCTTTATGTCCATCACTCTTGGTGAAGCAACAAAGGTTCTTGATAATATGATGATTAATTACTCTGAATGGCACACGGAAAGAGCTCCACAAGGTAAGAAGGTAAATTCTGTCGAAGAAACCTCTTCCTTGAGTGATAAGATTGATGCTATTATCGGAACAATTCTGTTGATGTTTCATTAGCTTCATTGGTTGCACAAGAAGAACATGTTGATGTAAACTTCATTAAAAATAATAATTTCAACAACAATGCTTATCGGAACAATTCTAGTAACAACTATAGGCCATATCCTTATAATAATGGCAACAGCTATGGTAATTCTTATGGAAATTCCTACAACAATAATAGGAACACACCCCCTGGACTTGAAGCTATGCTTAAAGAATTTATTAGTACACAAACTGCTTTTAACAAATCTGTTGAAGAAAAGCTTGGGAAAATTGATATACTTGCTTCTAAAGTTGATAGTCTTGCTGTTGATGTTGATCTTTTGAAATTGAAAGTTATGCCTAATAGGGATAATGAAAATAAAATTGTTACTACAGCAAATGCCATCCAAGTTAGAATTAATGAGAATATAAGATTAATGGCTGAACTGCATGCTAGGTGGGAAAGAGAAGAAAATGAAAAACTAGCTAAAGAGAATAATGTAGCTAAAGTTTGGACTATTACTACCACTAGTAATGCTAATGCTCCACATGTTGCTGCACCTCCTACTAATAATGGTAAAAGAATTGGTGTTAGCAATGGTTCCACTTCTAATGCAAAGCACGAAAAACTGCCTGAAACTACTAAAACTGCTGAAACTGCCTGTGATAAAACTGCTGAAATTTTTTCCAACATTGGGAACAATGATCCCATTGCTTTAGATTATAATGGTTTAGACTTTGATGATTGCCACATCTCTGAAGTTATAAAGTTCTTACAAAAACTTGCTAAAAGTCCTAATGCTAGTGCTATAAATTTGGCTTTCACAAAACATATTACAAATGCTCTCATAAAAGATAGAGAAGAGAAACTAGAACGCGAAACTTCTATTCCTAGGAAGCTAGAGGATGGTTGGGAGCCCATCATTAAGATGAAGGTCAATAACTTTAATTGTAATGCTTTATGTGATCTTGGTGCAAGTATTTCCGTTATGCCGAAGAAGAATCTATAATATGCTTGACTTGCCACCATTGAAAAATTGTTATTTGGATGTTAATCTTGCTGATAACTCTATAAAGAAACCTTTGGGGAGAGTTGATAATGTTCGTATTATGGTTAACAATAACCTTGTCCCTGTTGATTTTGTTGTCTTGGATATTGAATGCAATGCATCTTGTCCCATTATATTGGGAAGACCATTTCTTCGAACTGTTGGTGCTACCATTGATATGAAGGAAGGTAATATTAAATATCAATTTCCTCTCAAGAAAGGTATGGAACACTTCCCTAGAAAGATGAAGTTACCTTTTGATTCTATTATTAGAACAAATTATGATGTTGATGCTTCATCTCTTGATAATACTTGATATACACTTTCTGCGCCTAGCTGAAAGGCGTTAAAGAACAACCCACGTTTTTACTATAGTATTTTTGTTTTATATTTGAGTCTTAGAAGTTGTTTACTACTGTAGCAACCTCTCCTTATCTTAGTTTTATTGCATTGTTGTGCCAAGTAAAGTCTCTAATAGAAGTAAGATACTAGATTTGGATTACTGCACAGAAACAGTTTTCTTTGCTGTCACGAATCTGGGTAAAATTCTCTGTAGGTAACTCAGAAAATTATGCCAATTTACGTGAGTGATCCTCAGATATGTACGCAACTTTCATTAGTTTTAAGTTTTCTCATCTGAGCAAGTCTGGTACCTGTTAAAAATTCGTCTTTACGAACTGTTCTGTTTTGACAGATTCTGCCTTTTATTTTGCATTGCCTGTTTTGCTATGTTAGATGGATTTCTTTGTTTCATTGACTTTCAGTAGCTTTGTGCAATGTCCAGAAGTATAAAGAATGATTGTGTCACCTCTGAATATGTGAATTTTGATTATGCACTAATCCTCTAATGAGTTTGTTTCGAGTTTGGTATGGAGGAAGTTTTCAAGGATCAAGAGAGGAGGATGATATACACTATGATCAAGGAGAGTGAAAGCTCTAAGCTTGGGGATACCCCGGTGGTTCACCCCTGCATATATCAAGAAGACTCAAGCGTCTAAGCTTGGGGATGCCCAAGGCATCCCCTTCTTCATCGACAACATTATCAGATTCCTCTCCTGAAACTATATTTTTATTCCGTCACATCTTATGTACTTTACTTGGAGCGTCGGTTTGTTTTTGTTTTTGTTTTGTTTGAATAAAGTTGGATCCTAGCATTCATTGTGTGGGAGAGAGACACGCTCCGCTGTTGCATATGGACAAATATGTCCTTAGGCTTTACTCATAGTATTCATGGCGAAAGTTTCTTCTTCGTTAAATTGTTATATGGTTGGAATCGGAAAATGATATATGTGGTAATTGGTATAATATCTTGAATAATGTGATACTTGGCAATTGTTGTGCTCATGTTTAAGCTCTTGCATCATATACTTTGCACTTATTAATGAAGAAATACATAGAGCATGCTAAAATCTGATTTGCATGTTTGGTTTCTCTAAGGTCTAGATAATTTCTAGTATTGAGTTTGAACAACAAGGAAGACGGTATAGAGTCTTATAATGTTTACAATATGTCTTTTATGTGAGTTTTGCTGCACCGCTTCATCCTTGTGTTTGTTTCAAATAACCTTGCTAGCCTAAACCTTGTATCGAGAGGGAATACTTCTCATGCATCCAAAATCCTTGAGCCAACCACTATGCCATTTGTGTCCACCATACCTACCTACCACATGGTATTTCTCCGCCATTCCAAAGTAAATTGCTTGAGTGCTACCTTTAAAATTTTCATTCTTTATCTTTGCAATATATAGCTCATGGGACAAATAGCTTAAAAACTATTGTGGTATTGAATATGTACTTATGCACTTTATCTCTTATTAAGTTGCTTGTTGTGCGATAACCATGTTCTGGGGACGCCATCAACTATTTCTTTGTTGAATATCATGTGAGTTGCTATGCATGTTCGTCTTGTCTGAAGTAAGGGCGATTTACCACTGATTTAATGGTTAGAGCATGCATAATGTTAGAGAAGAACATTGGGCCGCTAACTAAAGTCATGATCCATGGTGGAAGTTTCAGTTTTGGACATATATCCTCAATCTCATATGAGAACACTAATTGTTGCTACATGCTTATGCATAAAATAGGAGTCCATTATCTGTTGTCTATGTTGTCCCGGTATGGATGTCTAACTTGAGAATAACCAAAAGCGAGAAATCCAATGCGAGCTTTCTCCTTAGACCTTTGTACAGGCGGCATAGAGGTACCCCTTTGTGACACTTGGTCAAAACATGTGTATTGCGATGATAATCCCGGTAATCCAAGCTAATTAGGACAAGGTGCGGGCACTATTAGTATACTATGCATGAGGCTTGCAACTTGTAAGATATAAATTACATAACTCATATGCTTTATTACTACCGTTGACAAAATTGTTTCTTGTTTTCAAAACCAAAGCTCTAGCACAAATATAGCAATCAATGCTTCCCTCTGCGAAGGGCCATTCTTTTACTTTTATGTTGAGTCAGTTCACCTATTTCTCTCCACCTCAAGAAGCAAACACTTGTGTGAACTGTGCATTGATTCCTACATACTTGCATATTGCACTTGTTATATTACTTTACATTGACAATATCCATGAGATATACATGTTACAAGTTGAAAGCAACCGCTGAAACTTTATCTTCCTTTGTGTTGCTTCAGTACCTTTACTTTGAATTATTGCTTTATGAGTTAACTCTTATGCAAGACTTATTGATGCTTGTATTTAAGTACTATTCATGCAAAGTCTTTGCTTTATGATTCAATTGTTTACTCATGTCATTTACCATTGTTTCAAATCGCTGCATTCATTACATGTGCTTACAATAGTATTGATCAAGATTATGTTGGTAGCATTGTCACTAAGAAATTATCTTTGTTATCGTTTACCTACTCGAACGAACTAAGCTTGGGGATGCTTGATACGTCTCAAACGTATCTATAATTTCTTATGTTCCATGCTACTTTTATGAATACTCACATGTTTTATACACTTTATATGTCATTATTATGCATTTTCCGGCACTAACCTATTAACGAGCCGAAGAGCCATTCTTGTTTTCTGTTGTTTGGTTTGAGAAATCCTAGTAAGGAAATATTCTCGGAATTGGACGAAATCAACGCCCAAGGGCCTATTTTCACACGAAGCTTCCAGAAGACCTAGGGGGAGACGAAGTGGGGCCACGGGGCGCCGCCACACTAGGGCGGCGCGGCCCGGGGGGGCCCGCGCGGCCCTGGCGTGTGGGGCCCCGTGACTCCTCCGACTCCTTTAGCCTACTTAAAGCCGTCGCGAAACCCCCCGAGAGCCACGATACGGAAAACCTTTCGGAGACGCCGCCGCCGCCAATCCCATCTCGGGATTCGGGATCGCCTCCGCACCGCCGGAGAGGGGATTCATCTCCCGGACTCTACACCGCCATGGTCGCCTCCGGATTGATGAGTGAGTAGTTCACCCCTGGACTATGGGTCCATAGCGGTAGCTAGATGGTTGTCTTCTCCTCATGTGCTTCATTGTCGGATCTTGTGAGCTGCCTAACATGATCAAGATCATCTATCTGTAATGCTATATGTTGTGTTTGTTGGGATCCGATGGATAGAGAATACTATGTTATGTTGATTATCAATCTATTACCTATGTGTTGTTTATGATCTTGCATGCTCTCCGTTGTTAGTAGAGGCTCGGCCAAGTTTTTGCTAGTAACTCCAAGAGGGAGTATTTATGCTCGATAGTGGGTTCATGCCTCCATTAAATCTGGGACAGTGACAGAAAGTTCTAAGGTTGTGGATGTCTGTTGCCACTAGGGATAAAACATTGATGCTATGTCCGAGGGTGTAGTTATTGATTACATTACGCACCATACTTAATGCAATTGTCTGTGCTTGCAACTTAATACGGAAGGGGTTTGGATGATAACCTGAAAGTGGACTTTTTAGGCATAGATGCATCTTGGATAGCGGTCTATGTACTTTGTCGTAATGCCCAATTGAATCTCACAATACTCATCATGTCATGTATGTGCATTGTCATGCCCTCTCTATTTGTCAATTGCCCAACTGTAATTTGTTCACCCAACATGCTATTTATCTTATGGGAGAGACACCTCTAGTGAACTGTGGAGGTCCATTCTTTTAATCGAATACAATCTACCAATACTTGTTCTACTGTTTCGCAAACAATCATCATCCACACTATACATCTAATCCTTTGTTACACAAGCCGGTGAGATTGACAACCTCGCTGTTTCGTTGGGGCAAAGTACTTTGGTTGTGTTGTGCGGGTTCCACGTTAGCGTCGGAATCACAGGTGTTGCGCCGCACTACATCTCGCCGCCATCAACCTTCAATGTGCTTCTTGGCTCCTCTGGTTCGATAAACCTTGGTTTCTTCGAGGGAAAACTTGTCTACGCATCACCCCTCTTGGGGTTCCCAACGGACGTGTGTATACACGCTATCACTCCGCCGGCCAGCCACGACCAGCCCGGCCACGACTTCGCCCGCGCTGGCCCCGCTTGGCCTTAACCTACTGCGCCTCCGCGGGCTCGAGGGCGCCACGGGCCTCGCCTCGCTCAGGACGTGAGCAGGTGGGTGCGCGGGCCAGCCGAGTGAGAAGAACGGCGCCGACCAAGTGAGGAGAGCGGGCGGCCGCTGGTGGTGCGGCGGCGAGCTGGGACGGCCTCGCTCGGGGCGCGGCGGCGTGCGGGCGTGGCCGGCGGCGCGGATGGAAGAGACCCGGCCTCGACGCCTGGCAGCGGGAAGAGTCCAGCGGGGACCGGGCGCCCGTCGCCGATGGCGTGGACGAAGGCGGAGTGGCGTGAGGGGCGGCGTGGCCGGAGGGTCGAGAGGGTGGGGCGGTGGGTCGGCTTGGCCGGTGGCCGGCGGGGCGGGAGAGCCAGGGCGTGGTCAGCGTGGCCGGTGGCGTCGGGGAGAGAGAAAGGATGGGAAATTTCTCTGACAGTGGCCCAGCCTGCGTGGTTCGCTCCATCCGGAGTCCCCGGGAAGACCCCGAGGAACCGGGGTTGGCGTGGAGAGTCCGGATGAAATAAGCTCAAATCCGGACCAAAACGAGAAACCGGGGATCTGACTGAACCGTTGGATGAAAAAAGTGGTCAAGGGGTTTCTCAGGGAGATGAGTGGGGATGCTCTAACTCCATCAGGTCCAGATCTCATCCATCCACCTAACCCTGTTCCGACCAGTGAAAGCTCCCGGCGGCCTGCTGGCGCGCGTAATGGTCAAAATTAGCGGCTGCGATTTTTCTATACTGAGCTACCCGTGCAAAGTTAACCGGGCGGGAAAGCCCAGGGAATAAACAACCAATGTTAGAAAGATGAGGAGAACACGTAAAGTTCAGTCTACATTGCACCGGAGAGGGGTTGAAAGCTACTCGTGCTATTTTTGGCTCGTGTTACCATCACTTCACTGCCATGTGTCAGGTGTGAGATGAAAGGGATAAAATCGTGTGCAAATTAAGCACAAGTCAACCATAAGGCCATGTGTCAAGTGGCAATTACCTTATTTCTTCACTAGTACGTACGTACAATGTAAATGTACATGGTAAACTACGAGCATGATTTCATCGGTAAACTCAAAGAATATGTATGCCATCTTCTTTCTCGAAGTCATTCCCATCATCCCCCATGTGGTATTTCTTCTTCCTCCTTTGCTACTAACCCTTCTTCTCGAAATGAGAAGGCGCAGAAGGAGGCATAGCTTGACCCTAAATGCAATGACAAAGACTTCGTAAAGCATCGACGGGTTTTTTCTATTCGAAGTTTAAGGGTTGGGGCAGGGCTCGGTGGAGTTTCTAGGTTAGGATTTACGATTATGGTTTCAAGTCATAAGATTGCTCTTTGAATCTACAAAGATGAAACGGAGATTTCTTGACCAATAGTGGCAGTGGAATGCGTACCCACGAGTTGCGGTGCACCCACAGATTATAATGAGGAAGGTAGTAGTTGGACGATAGGTCATTGCCGAGGAAGTGCAAGTTGCAACCCAACTTTGGTGAAATATAAGAAAATGAAAAACATCACTCGGATAGCAACATACTCTTGCAACTACTAAGGAGTACTCCCCCATCCTCAAATAAGTGGACGTTTAGCTCCAAACTTTGTCCATAAAAGAGTGTACTTATATCTTCCCATTGCACTTTAAAGTAGCAAAAATTGCTTCTCTCTCATCGTACGAAAATCAAACCCAATAATATTCACATGTTCTCCTCGTTTTTGTACATGCACTTAGCTCCAATAGCTGAAAGAATTAAAGAGAATTGAGATGTTGGTTTTCCAATGTATTTTTCACTTTACTCATAATATACCTTGAAAAACCTGCATATATACTTATTTGTGGACGGAGGGAGTAAGAAATATTTTAGAATAAGAGAAGACGTGTGACTTACATGAGGAAGAAAAAAAAATCTTGTTGTAGATGAATCAAGGTTTGAACAAAAAAAGCACCCACATTAAAAAAAATCCTCGCACGTTGTTAGAATTTTTATTCCGGTAAACAACTCCACATATCTAGATGCACCATGCACATCTCAGAAAATAAGGTTGCCAGTAATGACCATGCACAAAAAAAAAACTATGTTGAGAAATATGTAAAATATTATTCTGTCAATAAAGAAATATTTTTAGGGTTTCTATAGAATCACTAGGGAGTTGTAATGTTTCCTCGTTGTATATAAAACTCAGCAAGTCCTTATGATTCATGAAATGAAATAACATAAGAATTATTAAATCCAAATACACCATTATGTTATGTCCACTCCAATCATGTATATAGACATAACTGTATTCCGTAAACCAACCCAGGAAAGGATCATTAAACGTCCAGTTTTTTTCAAAATTTTCAGTGGAAATCTAATACCCCTTTTTTTAAAACGTTTCATTACGGTTTGTATGAAGGTTTTATTATAGCTTTCTTTCCATTCAAAACTGCAAGTTCGAGTGGTGTTTTGGAACATGGGAGCATATGCTCCCTATATTTTAAAATGCATCTTACACATATTTTAAATTTCAAAAAAATTGAAACAAAAAATTTGCACGTACATATTCATGTGCTACGCGCTCACAAAGTCGTTTCATAAAAAATAAACTTATCATGTGATGTGTGTAAAAAAGATAAAATTCAGTGCTTAAAACAATGCTTTTCATAGGATAAGTTTTCTCTTTTTTACATAGGTCACAAAAAATATTATTTTTCGTGGAACTTGACGCGCACACATATATTATGGAGATGTACATGTAGATTTTTTTCCAAAAAAATTTCACACTTTAAAATATGTTTTTTTGGTAGAGAGAGCATGTGCACCCGGGAGCCGAATTAAATTTCTCTTCAAAACTTTGTTAGAAGAGTGCTATGTGTAACAATAGAAAGTAACCCACCTTCGAACATCTAATACCCTAGCTTTGTTATATTATACAAGTAGGGATCACAACAGTGCTACTGATAGAAAGGGACCCACCTTCAAACATGATCTGATGTCATGGAGAGAACAAAACAAACTGGCCTGCAACATGCCAATAATCATATCTTCTATTTCTTGAGCTTGTTACTGAATACAATTCACAGAACATCGAATATTTTACAGCCTAACATATATTGGTAAGTAATTTGGCCAAATGCCCAATCTATTTTGTACTCCCTCATTTCCAAAATAGGATGCATATACTTTTTGGTCAAAGTCAAACTTTTTAAAAATTGATTAACTACATATAAAAACATAAATATCTGAGAAAACAAATAAACACAATATGTAATTTTATTTTACGATTGTTCTAAAAATATTGGTTTGAGATTACTAATATTGATACCTTTTTCTATATAGTTGGACAAATATTTTTTACGTTGACCAAAAGCTATATGTATTTTAGAAAGAAGGGAGTACCTAGTCCATGGAATTGAGGTTAGCTCAGAAACAAAGATATATAGCTGCAAATACCCACGAAACGAACTCAACATTGATTTACTAGTCTGCTCTTTATGAGCAGTATAGTTACCACCTAGGGTCAATGATTTTGGAGAAAAACATATAGCAAGTGCTCATTTTTTTTATGACCCCGGATTGGCCGACATTGTTCGCAGGCAGAAGCAAGCTCAACCAGTTGAGCTGTAAGATAAAAAAAAAATTCAATCAGTCCAAGTTACTGAATTCGTTCTTGTTTATCCAGAAAATTAAGCAAGAAAGTGAAATTGCCTTGACAGAAACAAGAATGAGCAAACGCTTAATATGTTCAGCAGTTTCATAACACACAAGAAAGTGCATATTAAAAATTTACATAATACACATGTGTACCTCTGAAGGCTAGGAAAAACACCTTTCAAACTGGAAAGTGGAAACAATGTAAATCACAGGGACCATCAAAAAAATCTTAATTTCATCAATAAGATGGTGCAACTGAAAACAAAGATAGGATGGACTATCGTATGAGGTGATGAAACCTAACTTTGCAACTAGATAAACCTAACTTTTAAATCACATGTTCTCAGCTTAATGGTGTCATTTATTTTGTTTGAAATGGGACAAGGTTGACACTCCTTCACAAAAGAGTAGGGCGCAACTGCCGGGAAAAGAGACTATTGTTGCTGCAGTGCACGCTCGGAAAAATAATCATCTGCATATTTTCTAGTTACATTCATGAACGAAAACCTAATGAATCAATCCCTTTACGTCTGTCTAGATGCAAAAAGATTTATCCGCAATATCCTGAATGTGAATGTTGAGTAACGCGTAGGCGAAATGCCTATAGAAAATAAAATTTGTATGATGAACCAAATAATGCAAAGCTACTGGGGAACACGTATAGAAAATAAAATTTGCCCACCGCGCATAAAGCAAGATCATGTGCAAGAAGGGAGTAACGGATTATACCCTCGTAGATCAAACTAGAGGTTGATGAACACGCGAGTCGATCTCTGCAAGTAGACTCGTCTAGTCGCGAAGAGATGTATTATCCCAGAAACTAGTGTTGTACGTGCAACACCTCCACGGTATCCACATGCGAGATCAGCGGCACCACGTTAAAGTGCGATCAAGCACACCGTCAAAGCGTCCACGTTTTGTTGAATATCTGTAAGCGCTTCTATGAGACAACCTAGATTAGATCTAAACGACGGTAGAACTCTGGGAGCACCATGAGGACAAAGGACGGCAACGGCAATGACCTCCGGGCAACAATGGCTAGGGCGGCACAAGGAGGAGAGCGATGGTACGGTGGAGGTGGAGTTTGTGTCTAGGGTTTGGAGAGAGGGGCATGCGGCTTGGCTTGTCCTTGCCAGCCACTCTCCACCCCTTTCAAATGGGGGCAACCGACCGGGGGGAGCGTTCAATACTAGGACTCCTCCCATCCCAAATTGACTTGGGGGCTTCCCCTTTACAAACTTGGGGAGGGGAAACCTAGTGGCACTAGGTTTCCTTCTGAAAGGATCGTATGCTGCACCTAGAGGGGGGGTGAATATGTGCTAACCAATTTTTAGTTCTTTTTAAATTTAGGCTTGACACAAAGGTAAATTCTCTAGATATGCAACTAAGTGAATTTGCCTATATGACAAGGTTAACAACTAAGCAAGATATAGCTACGCAATATATATGAAATAGAATAGGATAGAGGTAACCGAGAGTGGAGCACGCGGAGACACGGAGATGATTCCCGTAGTTCCCTTCCTTTGCAAGAAGGTACGTCTACGTTTGGAGGAGTGTGGTTGCTACGAAAGCCAAACCAACAGCCACGAAGGCTTCACTCAGATCTCCTGTGAGCAACGCCACGAAGGCCTAGCCCACTTCCACTAAGGGATTTCCTCGAGGCGGAAACCGGGCCTTTACAAGGTTCTTGGGGCACACATCCACAACCAAATTGGAGGCTCCCAAATCTGTAACAACACAACAAATCAACAAGAATACATCAACAACAACAACAACAACTAGGGATCCAAAGAGGAACACTAGCAAGAGGGCCCTCAAGCATATGAGGGGGAAATGTAAATCGCTTCGGTGAGGATGTAGATCGGTGTCTTCTCCTTCGAATCTCCAAAGATCGAGAGCTTTGGTTGGGTGAGGGAGGAGATCTTGCAAATCTTGTGTTCTTCAGGTGGCTCTAATGGAGGTGAGACTTGGCAGAATTTTGGACAATGATTGAGCAGGTTGGAAGGAAGAAGAAGGGGGTATAAATACCCCCTCTCAAAATCCAGCCGTTGGGACCTTTCGAGGGCCGGATAATCCGGCCTAAGTTGGGGCCGGATAATCCCCCCCCCCAAAAGTCCGGCCTCGGGAATTTCCGGTCAAATGTCCGGCCAAATATCCGGCCTCATGCCAGGGTAGTACTGAGCCGGATCGCCTCGAGTCCTTAGCTAAATTTTGGGGGCCGGACGGATTATCCGGCCTGGTAAAACCTTGACAGCTTCCTTTTGTCTTGTATTTCCACACAAGACACTCACAAACATGTATAAATGTATTCTCTGCACCACTTCATCAAACATTAGTGTATCCCATATATTGACATCAAACACTCCAAAACATAATGTTTGATATGTTCTTTCAATCTCCCCCTTTTTGGTGTTTAACGACAATATACGGATTTGCAAGAAATACATTATAGAGAACACTCATGTTGGCAAAACATAGAGGCACTCCCCCTACATGTGTGCATACAAGTAATTTGCTTTTGAATACAAATGCACAACATATAGGTGTGAGGTGCCTCAACACAAGAGCTATCCAACATGAGCTCAAACATGAGACATAGGCAAATATATAGATGAGACAAGGTGAGAGAGATCATCCCCATATGGAGATATATAATACCGGATATATGTAAATACCACACCATAACATAAACCTTGGTCACAAGCGAGACACCAAAAAGTTCAAATGAATGACATAAAAGAGGACACAAGCGATAAAAGAATGGTAAACGCATATGCTTGTGCCCGACCCTAGCAAATCCCGTAGATAAGGCCTAATAGAACACTTCTCCTCCTTTGGCATCGAGACACCAAAAAGGGGAAAAGCGCGATGCTACACTCCCCATGGAGATCACTCGGAGTCCGTCTCGGAGACATGATCTTCATCACTGTCAGCGGCAGGAGGAGAATCGCGAGCAATGCAAGCCCTCAGAATGCTCTGCTCAAGATCAGCCCACGGAACCTGAGAGGAGTGCCACCCACTGTAAGCTGGGTGAACTGGCGGCTGAGGCGTAGGTCCTTGCTCACCACTGAGCTTGTGAAGGATGACGGCCTGTGTGTGCTGAATCTCAGAACGCTGACGGCTTGCCTCAAAGTTTTCCTCGTGTATCTCAATGTTCATGCACAGAACATTGCGCTGGAACCAAGTAAGCTTCTTCACATTCCTCTGAATCACCGGGGTAGCAACAGGGCGACCGGGTGCATAGCCACAAGAGCGGGCATTGATGGCGCGTGACGGTGATGGAGCGTTGATTCCTCCCCGGCGACGGCGCCAGCAAAGTAGCTGCTTGTGACGGTAAAGCACACGTCCGTTGGGAACCCCAAGAGGAAGGTATGATGCGTACGGCGGCAAGTTTTCCCTCAGAAAGAAACCAAGGTTATCGAACCGAGTAGGAGATGAAGGCCACGTGAAGGTTGTTGGTGAAGGAGTGTAGTGCGGCGCAACACCGGGATTTCGGCGCCAACGTGGAACCTGCACAACACAATCAAGATACTTTGCCCCAACTTAATGAGGTTGTCAATCTCACCGGCTTGCTGAAAACAAAGGATTAAACGTATGGTGTGGAGAATGATGTTTGCTTGCAAAGAACAACATAGAACAATGATTGCAGTAGGTTGTATTTCAGATGTAAAAGAATGGACCGGGGTCCACAGTTCACTAGTGGTGTCTCTCCAATAAGATAAATAACATGTTGGGTGAACAAATTACAGTTGGGCAATTGGCAAATAGAGAGGGCATAACAATGCACATACATATCATGATGACTACTATGAGATTTACTTAGGGCATTACGACAAAGAACATAGACCACCATCCAGCATGCATCTATGCCTAAAAAGTCCACATTCGGGTTAGCATCCGCACCCCTTCCAATATTAAGTTGCAAACAACAGACAATTGCATTAAGTACTGTGCGTAATGTAAACAATACAAATATCCTTAGACAAAGCATTGATGTTTTATCCCTAGTGGCAACAACACATCCACAACTTTAGAACTTTCTGTCACTGTCCCAGATTCAATGGAGGCATGAACCCACTATCTAGCATAAATACCCCCTCTTGGAGTTACAAGTATCAACTTGTCCAGAGCCTCTACTAGCAACGGAGAGCATGCAAGATCATAAACAACACATATATGATAGATCGATAATCAACTTGACATAGTATTCCATATTCATCGGATCCCAACAAACACAACATGTAGCATTACAAATAGATGATCTTGATCATGATAGGCAGCTCACAAGATCTAAACATGATGGCATACTAGGAAGACAACCATCTAGCTACGCTATGGACCCATAGTCCAAGGATTAACTACTCACGCATCATCCGGAGGCGGGCATGGTGATGTAGAGCCCTCCGGTGATGATTCCCCTCTCGGCAGGGTGCCGGAGGAGATCTTCAGAACCCCGAGATGGGGTTGACGGCGGCGTCTCTGGAACTTTTGTCGTATTTTGGCTCTCGGTACTAGGGTTTTCCGATACGAAGGAATATATAGGCGAAGAGGCAGCGTCGGGGGAGCCAGGAGGTGGGCTCCCGACACATGTGCGTGCCAGGAGGGTGGGTCGCGCCGCCCTATGGGGTGCCTGATGGCGTGTATTTCACACGTTCGTTGGGCAACCCCAAGAGGAAGGTATGATGCGCACAGCAGCAAGTTTTCCCTCAGAAAGAAACCAAGGTTTATCGAACCAGGAGGAGCCAAGAAGCACGTTGAAGGTTGATGGCGGCGGGATGTAGTGCGGCGCAACACCAGGTTCCGGCGCCAACGTGGAACTGCACAACACAACCAAAGTACTTTGCCCCAACAAAACAGTGAGGTTGTCAATCTCACCGCTTGCTGTAACAAAGGATTAACCGTATTGTGTGGAAGATGATTGTTTGCGAAACAGTAGAAACGTGTAGATTGTATTTTAGTAAAGAGAATTGGACCGGGGTCCACATTCACTAGAGGTGTCTCTCCCATAAGACGAACGGCATGTTGGGTGAACAAATTACAGTTGGGCAATTGACAAATAAAGAGAGCATGACCATGCACATACATATCATGATGAGTATAGTGAGATTTAATTGGGCATTACGACAAAGTACATAGACCGCCATCCAACTGCATCTATGCCTAAAAAGTCCACCTTCAGGTTATCATCCGAACCCCCTCAGTATTAAGTTGCAAACAACAGACAATTGCATTAAGTATGGTGCGTAATGTAACTAGTGACTACATCCTTGAACATAGCACTAATGTTTTATCCCTAGTGGCAACAGCACAACACAACCTTAGAACTTTGTCCCAGGTGTCAATGCGGGCATGAACCCACTATCGAGCATAAATACTCCCTCTTGGAGTTACAAGCATCTACTTGGCCAGAGCATCTACTAGTAACGGAGAGCATGCAAGATCATAAACAACACATAGCATAACTTTGATAATCAACATAACAAGTATTCTCTATTCATCGGATCCCAACAAACGCAACATATAGAATTACAGATAGATGATCTTGATCATGTTAGGCAGCTCACAAGATCCGACAATGATAGCACAATGGGGAGAAGACAACCATCTAGCTACGGACCCATAGTCCAGGGGTAGACTACTCACACATCAGGAGGCGACCATGGCGGCGTAGAGTCCTCCGGGAGATGATTCCCCTCTCGGGCGGGTGCGGAGCGATCTCTGGATCCCCGAGATGGGATCGGCGGCGGCGGCGTCTCTCGGAAGGTTTTCCGTATCGTGGTTCTGCTGGGGTTTCGTCACGGAGACTTTTTATAGGCGAAAGGGCAGGTCAGAGGCGGCACGGGGCCCCACACCACGGGCCGCGCGGCCAAGGGGGCCGCACCGCCCTAGGGTGTGGCCCTCCGTGGCCCCTCTTCGTCTCTCTTCGGACTTAGGAAGCTTCGTGAGAAAATAGGCCCCTGGGCTTTGATTTCGTCCAATTCCGAGAATATTTCCTTACTAGGATTTCTGAAACCAAAAACAGCAGAAAACAGCAATCGGCACTTCGGCATCTTGTTAATAGGTTAGTTCCGGAAAATGCACGAATATGACATAAAGTGTGCATAAAACATGTAGATAACATCAATAATGTGGCATGGAACATAAGAAATTATCGATACGTCGGAGACGTATCAGCATCCCCAAGCTTAGTTCTGCTCGTCCCGAGCAGGTAAAACGATAACACAGATAATTTCTGGAGTGACATGCCATCATAATCTTGATCATACTATTTGTAAAGCATATGTAGTGAATGCAGCGATCAAAACAATGTATATGACATGAGTAAACAAGTGAATCATATAGCAAAGACTTTTCATGAATAGCACTTCAAGACAAGCATCAATAAGTCTTGCATAAGAGTTAACTCATAAAGCAATAATTCAAAGTAAAAGGTATTGAAGCAACACAAAAGAAGATTAAGTTTCAGCGGTTGCTTTCAACTTGTAACATGTATATCTCATGGATATTGTCAACATAGAGTAATATAATAAGTGCAATAAGCAAGTATGTAGGAATCAATGCATAGTTCACACAAGTGTTTGCTTCTTGAGGTGGAGAGAAATAGGTGAACTGACTCAACATTGAAAGTAAAAGAATGGTCCTCCATAGAGGAAAAGCATCGATTGCTATATTTGTGCTAGAGCTTTGATTTTGAAAACATAAAGAGAGCATAAAAATAAAGTTTTGAGAGGTGTATGTTGTTGTCAACGAATGGTAGCGGGTACTCTAACCCCCTTGCCAGACAAACCTTCAAAGAGCGGCTCCCATTTTATTTTATTTTGGGTGGCACTCCTTCCAACCTTTCTTTCACAAACCATGGCTAACCGAATCCTCGGGTGCCTGCCAACAATCTCATACCATGAAGGAGTGCCTTTTTATTTTAGTTTTATTATGATGACACTCCTCCCAACCTTTGCTAGCCATGGCTAACCGAAATCGGGTGCCGTCCAACAATCACATACCATGGAGGAGTGTCTATTTTTGTTAATTAATTTGGGACTGGGAATCCCATTGCCAGCTCTTTTTGCAAAATTATTGGATAAGCGGATGAAGCCACTAGTCCATTGGTGAAAGTTGCCCAACAAGATTGAAAGATAAACACCACATACTTCCTCATGAGCTATAAAACATTGACACAAATCAGAGGTGATAAATTTTGAATTGTTTAAAGGTAGCACTCAAGCAATTTACTTTGGAATGGCGGAAAATACCATGTAGTATAGGTAGGTATGGTGGACACAAATGGCATAGTGGTTGTCTCAAGTATTTTGGATGCATGAGAAGTATTCCCTCTCGATACAAGGTTTAGGCTAGCAAGGCTTATTTGAAACAAACACAAGGATGAACTGGTGCAGCAAAACTCACATAAAAGACATATTGAAAACATTATAAGACTCTACACCGTCTTCCTTGTTGTTCAAACTCAATACTAGAAATTATCTAGACCTTAGAGAAACCAAATATGCAAACCAAATTTTAGCATGCTCTATGTATTTCTTCATTAATGGGTGCAAAGCATATGATGCAAGAGCTTAATCATGAGCACAACAATTGCCAAGTATCACATTACCCAAGACATTTATAGCAATTACTACATGTATCATTTTCCAATTCCAACCATATAACAATTTAACGAAGGAGAAACTTCGCCATGAATACTATGAGTAGAAACCAAGGACATACTTGTCCATATGCTACAGCGGAGCGTGTCTCTCTCCCATAAAGTGAATGCTAGGATCCATTTTATTCAAACAAAACAAAAAACAAAAACAAACCGACGCTCCAAGAAAAAGCACATAAGATGTGATGGAATAAAAATATAGTTTCAGGGGAGGAACCCGATAATGTTGTCGATGAAGAAGGGGATGCCTTGGGCATCCCCAAGCTTAGACGCTTGAGTCTTCTTGATATATGCAGGGGTGAACCACGGGTGCATCCCCAAGCTTAGAGCTTTCACTCTCCTTGATCATGTTGCATCATACTCCTCTCTTGATCCTTGAAAACTTCCTCCACACCAAACTCGAAACAACTCATTAGAGGGTTAGTGCACATTATAAATTGACATATTCAGAGGTGACACAATCATTCTTAACACTTCTGGACATTGCATAATGCTACTGGACATTAGTGGATCAAAGAAATTCATCCAACTTAGCGAAAGAGGCAATGCGAAATAAAAGGCAGAATCTGTCAAAACAGAACAGTTCGTATTGACGAATTTTAAAATGGCACCAGACTTGCTCAAATGAAAATTCTCAAATTGAATGAAAGTTGCGTACATATCTGAGGATCATGCACGTAAATTGGCTTAATTTTCTGAGTTACCTACAGGGAGGTGGACCCAGATTCGTGACAGCAAAGAAATCTGGAACTGTGCAGTAATCCAAATCTAGTACTTACTTTTCTATCAACGGCTTAACTTGGCACAACAAAACACAAAACTAAGATAAGGAGAGGTTGCTACAGTAGTAAACAACTTCCAAGACACAAAATAAAAACAAAGTACTGTAGGTAAAAACATGGGTTGTCTCCCATAAGCGCTTTTCTTTAACGCCTTTCAGCTAGGCGCAGTGTGTATCAAGTATTATCAAGAGATGAAGTGTCAACATCATAATTTGTTCTCATAATAGAATCAAAAGGTACCTTCATTCTCTTTCTAGGGAAGTGTTCCATACCTTTCTTGAGAGGAAATTGATATTTTATATTACCTTCCTTCATATCAATGATAGCACCAACAGTTCGAAGAAAAGGTCTTCCCAATATAATGGGGCAAGATGCATTGTATTCAATATCCAAGACAACAAAATCAACGGGAACCAGGTTATTGTTAATGGTAATGCGAACATTATCAACTTTACCCAAAGGTTTCTTTGTAGAATGATCAGCAAGATTAACATCCAAATAACAATTTTTCAGCGGTGGCAAGTCAAGCATATTATAAATTTTCTTAGGCATAACAGAGATACTTGCACCAAGATCACATAAAGCATTACAATCAAAATCTTTAATCTTCATCTTAATGATGGGCTCCCAACCATCCTCTAACTTTTTAGGAATAGAGGCTTCACGCTCTAGTTTCTCTTCTCTAGCTTTTATGAGAGCATTTGTAATATGATGCGTGAAAGCCAAATTTATAGCACTAGCATTAGGACTTTTAGCAAGTTTTTGCAAGAACTTTATAACTTCAGAGATGTGGCAATCATCAAAATTCAAACCATTATAATCTAAAGCAATGGGATCATCATCCCCAATGTTGGAAAAAATTTCAGCTTTATCACACATTTCAGCAGTTTTAGCATTTCAGGCAGTTTTCGCGCTTTGCATTCGAGTGAAAACATTGCTAACACCAATTCTTTTATTAGTATGAGTAGGAGGTGCAGCAACATGTGTAGCATTAGCATTACTAGTGGTGGTAATAGTCCAAACTTTAGCTACATTCTTCTCTTTAGCTAGTTTTCATTTTCTTCTCTATCCCACCTAGCACGCAGTTCAGCCATTAATCTTATATTCTCATTAATTTTAACTTGAATGGCATTTGCTGTAGTAGTAATTTTATTATGATGATTCTCATTAGTCATAACTTTCGATTTCAAAAGATCAACATCAGCAGCAAGACTATCGACTTTAGAAGCAAGTATATCAATTTTCCCAAGCTTTTCTTCAACAGATTTGTTAAAAGCAGTTTGTGTACTAATAAATTCCTTAAGCATGGCTTCAAGTCCAGGGGGTGAACTCCTATTATTGTTGTAAGAATTCCCATAAGAATTACCATAGCCGTTGCCATTATTATAAGGATATGGCCTATAGTTGTTACTAGAATTGTTCCGGTAAGCATTGTTGTTGAAATTATTATTTTTAATGAAGTTTACATCAACATGTTCTTCTTGTGCAACCAATGAAGCTAACGGAACATTATTAGGATCAATATTAGTCCTATCATTCACAAGCATAGACATAATAGCATCAATCTTATCACTCAAGGAAGAGGTTTCTTCGACAGAATTTACCTTCTTACCTTGTGGAGCTCTTTCCGTGTGCCATTCAGAGTAGTTGATCATCATATTATCAAGAAGCTTTGTTGCTTCACCAAGAGTGATGGACATAAAGGTACCTCCAGCAGCTGAATCCAATAAATTCCGTGAAGAAAAATTTAGTCCTGCATAGAAGGTTTGGATGATCATCCAAGTAGTCAGTCCATGGGTTGGGCAATTTTTAACCAGAGATTTCATTCTTTCCCAAGCTTGAGCAACATGTTCAGTATCTAATTGTTTAAAATTCATTATGCTACTCCTCAAAGATATAATTTTAGCAGGGGGATAATATCTACCAATAAAAGCATCCTTGCATTTAGTCCATGAATCGATACTATTCTTAGGCAGAGATAGCAACCAATCTTTAGCTCTTACTCTTAATGAGAAAGGGAACAATTTTAGTTTAATAATATCACCATCTACATCTTTATATTTTTGCATTTCACATAGTTCAACAAAATTATTAAGATGGGCAGCAGCATCATCAGAACTAACACCAGAAAATTGCTCTCGCATAACAAGATTCAGTAAAGCAGGTTTAATTTCAAAGAATTCTGCTGTAGTAGCAGGTGGAGCAATAGGTGTGCATAAGAAATCATTATTATTTGTGGTTGTGAAGTCACACAACTTAGTGTTTTCAGCGTTGGCCATTTTAGCAACAGTAAATAAAGCAAACTAGATAAAGTAAATGCAAGTAAACTAATTTTTTTTGTGTTTTTGATATAGCAAACAAGATAGCAAGTAAAGTAAAACTAGCAACTAATTTTTTTGTATTTTGATTTAGTGTAGCAAACAAAGTAGTAAATAAAACTAAGCAAGACAAAAACAAAGTAAAGAGATTGAGAAGTGGAGACTCCCCTTGCAGCGTGTCTTGATCTCCCCGGCAACGGCGCCAGAAAATATGCTTGATGGCGTGTATTTCACACGTTCGTTGGGCAACCCCAAGAGGAAGGTATGATGCGTACAGCAGCAAGTTTTCCCTCAGAAAGAAACCAAGGTTTATCGAACCAGGAGGAGCCAAGAAGCACGTTGAAGGTTGATGGCGGCGGGATGTAGTGCGGCGCAACACCAGGGATTCGGCGCCAACGTGGAACCTGCACAACACAACCAAAGTACTTTGCCCCAACGAAGCAGTGAGGTTGTCAATCTCACCTTGCTGTAACAAAGGATTAACCGTATTGTGTGGAAGATGATTGTTTGCAAGAAAAAGTAGAAACAAGTATTGCAGATTGTATTTTAGTAAAGAGAATTGGACCGGGGTCCACAGTTCACTAGAGGTGTCTCTCCCATAAGACGAACAGCATGTTGGGTGAACAAATTACAGTTGGGCAATTGACAAATAAAGAGAGCATGACCATGCACATACATATCATGATGAGTATAGTGAGATTTAATTGGGCATTACGACAAAGTACATAGACCGCCATCCAACTGCATCTATGCCTAAAAAGTCCACCTTCGGGTTATCATCCGAACCCCCTCCGGTATTAAGTTGCAAACAACAGACAATTGCATTAAGTATGGTGCGTAATGTAACTAGTGACTACATCCTTGAACATAGCACTAATGTTTTATCCCTAGTGGCAACAGCACAACACAACCTTAGAACTTTCTGTCACTGTCCCAGGTGTCAATGCAGGCATGAACCCACTATCGAGCATAAATACTCCCTCTTGGAGTTACAAGCATCTACTTGGCAGAGCATCTACTAGTAACGGAGAGCATGCAAGATCATAAACAACACATAGCATAACTTTGATAATCAACATAACAAGTATTCTCTATTCATCGGATCCCAACAAACGCAACATATAGAATTACAGATAGATGATCTTGATCATGTTAGGCAGCTCACAAGATCCGACAATGATAGCACAATGGGAGAAGACAACCATCTAGCTACTGCTATGGACCCATAGTCCAGGGTAGACTACTCACACATCACCCGGAGCGACCATGGCGGCGTAGAGTCCTCCGGGGATGATTCCCCTCTCCGGCGGGTGCGGAGGCGATCTCCTGGATCCCCGAGATGGGATCGGCGGCGGCGGCGTCTCTGGAAGGTTTTCCGTATCGTGGTTCTCGGTACTGGGGTTTCGTCACGGAGACTTTTTATAGGCGAAAGGCAGGTCAAGAGGCGGCACGGGGCCCCACACCACGGGCCGCGCGGCCAAGGGGGCCGCCGCCCTAGGGTGTGGCCCCTCCGTGGCCCTCTTCGTCTCTCCTTCGGACTTGGAAGCTTCGTGAGAAAGGCCCCGGGCTTTGATTTCGTCCAATTCCGAGAATATTTCCTAGGATTTCTGAAACCAAAAACAGCGGAAAACTGGCACTTCGGCATCTTGTTAATAGGTTAGTTCCAGAAAATGCACGAATATGACATAAAGTGTGCATAAAACATGTAGATAACATCAATAATGTGGCATGGAACATAAGAAATTATCGATACGTCGGAGACGTATCAGTGCCCCCCCTGCTAGCCGTCTTCCACTCTTCTTCGATGTTCTGGAACACTCCGTTGAAAATAGGGCCGTGGGCTTTTGTTTCGTCCAATTCCGAGAATATTTCCTCTGTAGGATTTCTGAAACAAAAAACAACAGAAAACGGGGCGCTTCGGCATCTTGTTAATAGGTTAGTACCGGAAAATGCATCAAAATGATATAAAGTATGAATAAAACATGTAAGTATTGTCATAAAACTAGCATGAAACATAAGAAATTATAGATACGTTGGAGACATATCAAGCATCCCCAAGCTTAGTTCCTACTCGCCCTCGAGTAGGTAAACGATAAAAAGAATAATTTCTGAAGTGACATGCTACCAACATAATTTTGATCAATACTATTGTAAAGCATATGAGATGAATGAAGTGATTCAAAGTAATGGTCTATAGTTTACTAACAAATAGATAATGACTAAACAACTGAATCATATAGCAAAGACTTTTCATGAATAGTACTTTCAAGACAAGCATCAAAAAGTATTGCATAAGAGTTAACTCATAAAGCAATAGATTCTTAATAGAAGGTTTTGAAGCAACACAAAGGAAGATTTAAGTTTCAGCAATTGCTTTCAACTTTCAACATGTATATCGCATGGATAATTGTCGACACAAAGTAATATGATGAGTGCAATAAGCAAACATGTAAGAATCAATGCACACTGTTGACACAAGTGTTTGCTTCTAAGATAGAAAGAAGTAGGTAAACTGACTCAACATAAAGTAAAAGAAAGGCCCTTCGCAGAGGGAGGCAGGGATTAAATCATGTGCTAGAGCTTTTCAAGTTTTGAAATCATATAGAGAGCATAAAAGTAAAGTTTTGAGAGGTGTTTGTTGTTGTCAACGAATGGTAGTGGGCACTCTAACCCCCTTGTCAAAAGACTTTCAGAGAGCGGCTCCCATGAAGGACGTTATCTCTACCAGCAAGGTAGATCATCCCTCTTCTCTTTTGTTTACACATGTACTTTAGTTTTATTTATGAATGACACTCCTCCCAACCTTTTTCTTTCACAAGCCATGGCTAACCGAATCCTCAGGTGCCTTCCAACATTTCACATACCATGGAGGAGTGTCTATTTGCAAAATTAAGTTGCTACTGATAAATCAGGGCAAAACATGTGAAGAGAATTATTAATGAAGTTAATTAATTGGGGCTGGGAACCCCGTTGCCAGCTCTTTTTGCAAAATTATTGGATAAGCGGATGTGCCACTAGTCCATTGGTGAAAGTCTGCCCAACAAGATTGAAAGATAAAACACCACATACTTCCTCATGAGCTATAAAACATTGACACAAATAAGAGATAATAACTTTTGAATTGTTTAAAGGTAGCACATGAAGTATTTACTTGAAATGGCAGAAAAATACCACATAGTAGGTAGTTATGGTGGACACAAATGGCATAGGTTTTGGCTCAAGGTTTTGGATGCACGAGAAGCATTCCCTCTCGGTACAAGGCTTTGGCTAGCAAGGTTGTTTGAAGCAAACACAAGTATGAACCGGTACGACAAAACTTACATAAGAACATATTGCAAGCATTATAAGACTCTACACTGTCTTCCTTGTTGCTCAAACACTTTTACCAGAAAATATCTAGACCTTAGAGAGACCAATCATGCAAACCAAATTTTAACAAGCTCTACGGTAGTTCTCCACTAATAGGTTTAAACTACATGATGCAAGAGCTTAAACATGATCTACTTGAGAGCTCAAAACAATTGCCAAGTATCAAATTATTCAAGACAATATACCAATTACCACATGAAGCATTTTCTGTTTCCAACCAAATAGCAATAAACGTAGCGGCTTTCAGCTTTTGCCATGAACATTAAAAGTAAAACGAAGAACACCGGTGTTCAATATGAAAAAGTGGAGCGTGTCTTTCCCCCACACAAGGATTGCTAGGATCCGAATTTATTCAGAGAATGAAAATAACAAAACGAAAATAAAAGCACACAGACGCTCCAAATAAAGCACATAAGATGTGACGGAATTAAAATATAGTTTCACTAGAGGTGACCTGATAACTTATTGATGAAGAAAGGGATGCCTTGGGCATCCCCAAGCTTAGATGTTTGAGTCTTCTTGAAATATGCAGGGATGAACCACGGGGCATCCCCAAGCTTAGACTTTTCACTCTTCTTGATCATATTATATCATCCTCCTCTCTTGATCCTTGAAAACTTCCTTCACACCAAACTCAAAACAATCTCATTAGAGGGTTAGTGCATAATCAAAAATTCACATGTTCAGCAAGGACACAATCATTCCCAACACTTCTGGACATTACCCAAGGTTACTGAAATTTAATGGAGCAAAGAAACCAACTCAAACACAATAAAGAGGCAATGCGAAATAAAAGGCAGAATCTGTCAAAACAGAACAGTCCGTAAAGACGAATTTTTTGAGGCACTTAACATGCTCAAATGAAAAAGCTCAAATTGAATGAAAGTTACATATCTGAGGATTACTCACGAATTTTTTCAAGATTTTACGATTTTCCTACAGAGAGAACGGCTCAAATTCGTGACAGCTAAAAATCTGTTTCTGCGCAGAAATCCAAATCTAGTATCAACTTTCTATCGAAGACTGTACTTGGCACAACAATGCAATAAAGTAAAGATACAAAAGTATTGCTACAGTACTAACAAGCACCTTGACTCAAATATAAAACAAAAATTGCAGAAATAAAATAATGGGTTGTCTCCCATAAGCGCTTTTCTTTAACGCCTTTCAGCTAGGCGCAGAAAGTGTAAATCAAGTGACATCAAGAGAAGAAGCATCAACATCATAATTTGTTCTAATAATAGAATCAAAAGGCAACTTCATTCTCTTTATAGGGAAGTGTTCCATACCTTTCTTAAGAGGGAATTGATATTTAATATTTCCTTCTTTCATATCAATAATAGCACCAACGGTTCGAAGAAAGGGTCTTCCCAACACAATAGGACAAGATGCATTGCATTCAATATCCAAAACAACAAAATCAATGGGGACAAGGTTATTGTTAACCGTAATGTGAACATCGTCAATCCTCCCTAAAGGTTTCTTTATAGAATTATCAGCAAGATTAACATCCAAATAACAATATTTCAAAGGTGGCAAGTCAAGCATATCATAGAGTTTCTTAGGCATAACTTGCACCTAGATCACATAAAGCATTACAATCAAAATCATTGACCTTCATTTTAATGATGGGCTCCCAACCATCTTCCAACTTCCTAGGGATAGAAGCTTCAAGTTTTAATTCCTCTTCTCTAGCTTTAATGAGAGCATTTGTAATATGTTTTGTAAAGGCCAAGTTTATAGCACTAGCATTAGGACTTCTAGCAAGTTTTTGCAAAAACTTAATAACTTCAGAGATATGAAAATTATCAAAATCAAAACCATTATGATCTAAAGCAATGGGATCATTGTCCCCAACACTTTGAAAAATTTCAGCACTTTTATCACAAACAATTTCAGCAGTTTCAGGCAATTTTGCATGCTTTAAAGTAGAAGTAGAAACATTGCCAACACAAATTATTTTACCATTGATAGTAGGAGGTTTAGCAACATGTGAAGCATCAACATTACTAGTGGTGGTAATAGTCCAAACTTTAGCTACATTATTCTCTTTAGCAAGTTTTTCTTCTCTTTCCCACCTAGCATGCAATTCAGCCATCATTCTAATATTGTCATTAATTCGAACTTGGATATCGTTTGCTGTAGCAAATGACTTAATATCTTTAGTTTCATTAGGCATAACTTTCAGTTTTAAAAGATCAACATCAGCAGCAAGACTATCAACCTTAGAAGCAAGAACATCAATTTTACCAAGTTTTTCCTCAACAGATTTGTTAAAAGTAGTTTGTGTACTAATAAATTATTTAAGCATGACTTAAAGACCAGAGGGTACACTCCTACTATTGTTGTAAGAATTACCATAACAATTACCATTATTAGATGGATATGGCCTATAGTTGTTACCAAAATTATTCCTATAAGCATTGTTGTTGAAATTATTATTTTTAATGAAGTTCACATCAACATGTTCTTCTTGAGCAACCAATGAAGCTAAATGAACATTATTAGGATCAACATGAGATCTACCATTAACAAGCATAGACATAATAACATCAATCTTATCACTCAAGGAGGAGGTTTCTTCAACAGAATTTACCTTCTTACCTTGAGAGTCCTTTCAGTGTGCCATTCAGAGTAGTTGATCATCATATCATCAAGAAGCTTTGTTGCAGCACCCAAAGTGATGGACATAAAAGTACCTCCAGCAGCTGAATCCAATAGGTTCCTTGAAGAAAAATTTAATCCTGCATAAAAGGTTTGGATGATCATCCAAGTAGTTAGTCCATGGGTAGGGCAATTCTTTACCAAAGATTTCATTCTCTCCCATGCTTGGGCAACATGTTCATTATCCAATTGCTTAAAGTTCATAATGCTACTTCTCAAAGATATAATTTTAGCAGGAGGATAATATCTTCCAATGAAAGCATCCTTACATTTAGTCCATGAATCAATACTATTTTTAGGCAAAGATAGCAACAATCTTTAGCTCTTCCTCTTAAGGAGAAAGGAAACAATTTCAGTTTTATAATATCTCCATCTACATCCTTATACTTTTGCATTTCACAAAGTTCAACAAAATTATTAAGATGGGCAGCAGCATCATCAGTACTAACACCAGAAAATTGCTCTCTCATAACAAGATTTAGTAAAGCAGGTTCAATTTCATAAAATTCTGCTGTAGAGGCAGGTGGAGCAATAGGAGTGCATATGAAATCATTATTATTGGAGCTAGTGAAGTCACACAACTTAGTGTTGTCAGGAGTATTCATTTTAGCAATAATAATAAAAATAAGTAGAGCAAAACAGAATTAAATAAGGTAAAACAAGTAACTAATTTTTTTGTGTTTTTGATATAAAGAAAGCAAACAAGAAAGAAAATAAAATAAAGCAAGACAATAAACAAAGTAAAGAGATTGGGTGTGAGAGACTCCCCTTGCAGCGTGTCTTGATCTCCCGACAACGGCGCCAGAAAAGTGTTTGATGGCGCGTGACGGTGATGGAGTGTTGATTCCTCCCCGACGACGGCGACAAGTTTGCTGTGTAAAGCACACATCCGTTGGGAACCCAAAGAGGAAGGTATGATGCGTACAAAGTTTTCCCTCAGTAAGAAACCAAGGTTATCGAACTAGTAGGAGATGAAGGCCACGTGAAGGTTGTTGGTGAAGGAGTGTAGTGCGGCGCAACACCAGGGATTCCGGCGCCAACGTGGAACCTGCACAACACAATCAAGATACTTTGCCCCAACTTAACAGTGAGGTTGTCAATCTCACCGGCTTGCTAAAAACAAAGGATTAAACGTATGGTGTGGAGAATGATGTTTGCTTGCAAAGAACAACAGAGAACAATGATTGCAATAGGTTGTATTTCAGATGTAAAAGAATGGACCGGGGTCCACAGTTCACTAGTGGTGTCTCTCCAATAAGATAAATAACATGTTGGGTGAACAAATTACGGTTGGGCAATTGACAAATAGAGAGGGCATAACAATGCACATACATATCATGATGACTACTATGAGATTTACTTAGGGCATTACGACAAAGAACATAGACCGCCATCCAGCATGCATCTATGCCTAAAAAGTCCACCTTCGGGTTAGCATCCGCACCCCTTCCAGTATTAAGTTGCAAACAACAGACAATTGCATTAAGTACTGTGCGTAATGTAAACAATACAAATATCCTTAGACAAAGCATTGATGTTTTATCCCTAGTGGCAACAGCACATCCACAACCTTAGAACTTTCTGTCACTGTCCCCGATTCAATGGAGGCATGAACCCACTATCTAGCATAAATACCCCCTCTTGGAGTTACAAGTATCAACTTGGCCGAGCCTCTACTAGCAGAGAGCATGCAAGATCATAAACAACACATATATGATAGATCGATAATCAACTTGACGTAGTATTCCATATTCATCGGATCCCAACAAACACAACATGTAGCATTACAAATAGATGATCTTGATCATGATAGGCAGCTCACAAGATCTAAACATGATGGCATAATAGGAGAATACAACCATCTAGCTACTGCTATGGACCCATAGTCCAAGGATGAACTACTCACGCATCAGTCCGGAGGCGGGCATGGTGATTTAGAGGCCTCCGGTGATGATTCCCCTCTCCGGCAGGGTGCGGGAGGAGATCTTCAGAACCCCTCGAAATGGGGTTGACGACGGCGGCGCCTCTGGAACTTTTCTCGTATTTTGGCTCTCGGTACTAGGGTTTTCCGATACAAAGGAATATATAGGCGAAGATGCAGCGTCGGGGGAGCCAGGAGGTGGGCTCCCCACACAGGCGCGCCAGAGGGTGGGCCACGCCGCCTATGGGGTGGCCCCCGCGGCCGTCTCAGGCTCTTCTTCGATGTTGGAACACTCGTGTAAAACAGGGCCGTGGGCTTTTGTTTCGTCCAATTCCAAGAATATTTCTGTGTAGGATTTCTGAAACCAAAACAGCAGAAAACAGAACCGGCGCTTCGGCATCTTGTTAATAGGTTAGTACCAGAAAATGCATCAAAATGATATAAAGTATGAATAAAACATGTAGGTATTGTCATAAAACTAGCATGGAACATAAGAAATTATAGATACGTTGGAGACGTATCAGGCATCTCCCATGAAAGAACCAGAAGCAGGTGCAGCACTGGGGACAGACTTCTTCTTGTAGGCTTTCTTGACAGTGTGGCTCTCAGTAGGAAAGCGACTAAGGTCAACAGTGAGGGCAGCAGTATTGTTGATGAGAAGCTGAATATATGGAGCATAGGGCATAGTGGTCCGTGAGACCATAGCATCATGAATCTCATGAAAGATGAAATCCATGACATCAAGAGTGAAATCCCATTCCTCATCACCATCTTGGGCACACTGATAGGATAGATGCATAAGGTCCACAAGAGCTCCAAGGATAGCATCATTGTTTCCACCACTTGGAGAGATGGTGGCTCTAAAGAAACGGAGTAGCTGGCCATAGATAGGAAGGAGCACCTTGGTAGAACCAACAACACCATTCTCGTCATAAAGCTCATAAAGTACAATCTTATCCGTCTTCTGAGGGCCATGAAGGCGATGACCACCTTCCGAGGGAAGACCAAGAATCGAAGCAAACCGGGCCAAAGATGCCTCACAATGGGTAGAGCTAGTCATCCACTACAAGGTCCGTGCTTCATCCTTCTTGAAAGCAAGGGTGGCAAAGAATTGCTTGATCAACTCCGGACTGTAGTCACATTGAATCTTCATGAGATGCTGCAGGCCCATTCTCCCTGTGACCCAGATAGCATCCTCAAAGTAATTGTTCACTGCCAGATACTCCACATTGATTGCTTGCATGTGTCTCACTTTCTTCATTGGTTCATAAATATCCTTGTAGATGTACTCTTGTTCCAAGCACCAGAAACACTTGTCCTCAATATCCTGATCCCTCTGAACATCTTCATACCAGTTCTTCTAACGATAGCAACATAAGAGACACCATCCATGGACTTGTAGTTTTCCCTAGAGGCCTTGCCTTTCCGCCTAAGAGTAGCTGACTCGCGAGGAGTAGTCTAAGCAAACTCATCGCCCGACCTTGAAGATCTAGAGCGTCTCCGAGAACCACCTGTGAAAGAGAGACGGAAAGCAAAGAGAAGATAATGCTCATAAGTCATGTAATGATACAGTGGTATACTCTAGAAACATACTATGAGTCGATATAAGTTTAGACATGATAGATTGAATCAAAACTACAGCAGCAATAAAGCTCCAGGCCGGATAATCCGGTGTCCCCGAGGGGCGGATAATCCGGCCAGGCCGGATAATCCAGCTAGCGCGGGGGCCGGATAATCCGGCGCTGCGAATCTGCAGGAAACCCAAGCAAAAACTTGTCTAGAACCAGATCGGCCTCATAGCATGCAAATGGAGTATACTACACATGATTTGGAACAACTAGACACCATCCCCATCAAGAAAATAGCACATATAAATCACAACACATAGGGTTAGGGATTGTGAGCCATACCCTCTTCCATTGGAGGAGCCTCTTGGAGGGGATGAAAGCTAGGAGGGAGGAGCACCTGATCCACCCAAAAACTCCGAGAGGGGCGGACAGGGCGGCTCCGGCGAGGAGGGGCGGCGCCGGCGGGTTTGAGAGGAGAGAGAGAGAGGCGCGTGGGGGAACTGGTTCTGGAACCGTTCATCCCGCGGCCTCTCCTCAAACCCATCGAAACTTACCCAGGCCGGATAATCCTGTCCCAAGTTGGGGCGGATAATTCGGCCGGGCCAGATTTTCCGGGGTGGCTCAAGGCTGGATTATCCGGTGTTCTGGAAATTCCAGAACACCGTAAATCCTGCCTATCTTTTGTTGGTTATTTGCATATACTCATATGTGGTGCAATAAGATATCACGTCACATATAGGAGGCAAATTGACCAATAAGATGAGACAACCGAGATCGTCCGACCGAAACTCCTCAAACTCCAAGTTTTTACCAAAACATGACATAGGAGCAATATGGAAATGGCTTATAGATGAGTGTAGGCTTAGGTTTAGAATGATCAAACTTTTAATGGTACATGATCACTCAAGTTTGCAAGATATTAGCAAATAAGGCCAAACTAGTGTGATTTCCCATAAGAACACGAAGATGTCAAATAAAATCCAATTTAAGATCCAAACAACTCCAACTCTTCACAAAGAAGAGTGTGGTGGCCTAGGCCACCATATATGAGTGATATGGCATGGCACCGCGAAGATATATCTTGGGCCCAAACCATTACTCATCATTGAAGCTCACATATCAACATATGATATAAAGAGAATGATTTCTTAATGTTGGCATTATGGGGGGAGGGATAGCTCAATAATTTAAACCGCACTCCCCCTATTTCCATGCCCACATCTAAACCAAATACAGTTTTGAGATAAAGGTGTGTTTGCAAGATGGTCAAGCTATACTCCCTGAATCAATGATATTTAGCTCATTCCTCAAATAGCAAAACCTTGCTTCATCAAGAGGCTTCGTGAATATATCGGCAAGTTGATCTTTGGTAGGAACATAGATAAGCTCAATATCACCACGGGCAACATGATCCCTAATAAAATGATTCCGGATCTCAATATGCTTCGTTCTTGAATGTTGCACCGGATTATAGGCAATCTTGATAGCACTTTCATTGTCACATAATAGAGGCACTTTGTCACAAATTACACCGTATTCCTTTAAAGTTTGCCTCATCCATAACAATTGAGTGCATCCACTTGCGGCGGCAACATATTCGGCTTCGGCGGTGGAGAGAGATATACAATTTTGCTTCTTAGAAGACCAACACACCAAGGACCTACCAAGGAATTGGCAAGCCCCGGAGGTTGATTTCCTATCATCCTTGTCTCCCGCCCAATCCGCATCGGTGTATCCATTGAGAATAAAACTTGAGCCTTTAGGGTACCAAATACCATATCTTGGGGTATCAACTAAATATTGAAAGATTTTTTTGAGAGCCAACATGTGACTCTCCTTAGGTGAATCTTGATACCTTGCACACACACCAACACTCAACACTATGTCCGGTCTAGATAAACAAAGATAAAGCAAGGATTCAATCACGGAGAGATATACCTTTTGATCCACCTCTTTACCATTGGGATCTAGTGCAAGATGACATTTAGTAACTGATACGTCTCCGACGTATCGATAATTTCTTATGTTCCATGCCACATTATTGATGTTATCTACATGTTTTATGCACACTTTATGTCATATTCGTGCATTTTCGGAACTAACCTATTAACAAGATGCCGAAGTGCGCTGTTTTGCTGTTTTTTTTTGAAATCCTAGTAAGGAAATATTCTCGGAATTGGACGAAATCAAAGCCCAGGGGCCTATTTTCTCACGAAGCTTCCAGAGTCGAAGGAGAGACGAAGAGGGGCCACAGGAGGCCACACCCTAGGCGGCGCGGCCCCCTTGGCCGCGCGGCCCGTGGTGTGGGGCCCCGTGCCGCCTCTTGACCTGCCCTTTCGCCTATAAAAAGTCTCCGTGACGAAACCGAGAGCCACGATACGGAAAACCTTCCAGAGACGCTGCGCCGCCGATCCCATCTCGGGGGATCCAGAGATCGCCTCCGCACCCTGCCGGAGGGAATCATCTCCGGAGGACTCTACGCCGCCATGGTCGCCTCCGGTGTGATGTGTGAGTAGTCTACCCCTGGACTATGGGTCCATAGCAGTAGCTAGATGGTTGTCTTCTCCCCATTGTGCTATCATTGTCGGATCTTGTGAGCTGCCTAACATGATCAAGATCGTCTATCGTAATTCTATATGTTGCGTTTGTTGGGATCCGATGAATAGAGAATACTTGTTATGTTGATTATCAAAGTTATATCCATGTGTTGTTTATGATCTTGCATGCTCTCCGTTATTAGTAGATGCTCTGGCCAAGTTGATGCTAGTAACTCCAAGAGGGAGTATTTATGCTCGATAGTGGGTTCATGTCTCCGTGAATCTGGAGGAGTGACAAGAACCACTAAGATTACGGATGTGCTGTTGCCACTAGGGATAAAACATTGGTGCTATGTTCAAGGATGTAGTCACTAGTTACATTACGCGCAATACTTAATGCAATTGTCTGTTGTTAGCAACTTAATACTGGAGGGGTTCGGATGATAACCTGAAGGTGGACTTTTTAGGCATAGATGCTTGGATGGCGGTCTATGTACTTTGTCGTAATGCCCAATTAAATCTCACTATACTCATCATGATATGTATGTGCATGGTCATGCTCTCTTTATTTGTCAATTGCCCAACCGTAATTTGTTCACCCAACATGTTGTTCGTCTTATGGGAGAGACACCTCTAGTGAACTGTGGACCCCGGTCCAATTCTCTTTTGAAATACAATCTACAATGTTCTACTGTTTTGCAAACAATCATTTTCCACACAATACGGTTAACTCTTTGTTACAGCAAGCGGTGAGATTGACAACCTCACTGTTTCGTTGGGGCAAAGTATCTTGGTTGTGTTGTGCAGGTTCCACGTTGGCGCCGAATCACTGGTGTTGCGCCGCACTACATCTCGCCGCCATCAACCTTCAACGTGCTTCTTGACTCCTACGGTTCGATTAAACCTTGGTTTCTTACCGAGGGAAACTTGCCGCTGTGCGCATCACACCTTCCTCTTGGGGTTCCCAACGGACGTGCCAACCACACGCATCAAGCAAATTTCTGGCGCCGTTGCCGGGGATCAAGACACGCTGCAAGGGAGTCTCCACTTCTCAATCTCTTTACTTTGTTTTTATCTTGCTTAGTTTTATTTACTACTTTGTTTGCTGCACTAAATCAAAATACAAAAAAATTAGTTGCTAGTTTTACTTTACTTGCTATCTTGTTTGCTATATCAAAAACACAAAAAAAAATTTACTTGCATTTACTTTACTTATTTCATCATGTTTCCTTTTAATTTTACCACAAAAGACATACCGGTAGGACGTGGGTCTATAGTTGGGAGAAATAATATAGAAGAATTTTTCAATCATGTTAGTACTATTGAAAATTTTGAAGATAGACACTTGGTAGACCTTGCGCCTACTTATGAAATTGCTGCTGCGCATTTAGTTCGCTTGTTGGAAACTAAATTTGTTAATCTTAATCCTATAATCCAACACATGTTCTTCACACTTGGTGATATGGAAGAAGGGGAAAAGAAAGATTTTGTATTAGAAACCCTTCTTAGAGAATTTGGTGGTCTAGCAAGAGAAGCTAGAAAGGTGTTTGCTAAATTTAATATGCTTGGTTCTCCAACTAATTTTGTTAGTCTCCTTGAAAAAATGGATATGGATAGAATAAGATACACTAATAATATTGATGATGGAGGGGAGATCAAAGCACCAATACCATGTAAGCTCTTAGCTATGAATGATGCATTAGAAAATAACTATGCTTGGCTAGTTCCTGAAAATTTGTTTGATGAGAGTAGCACGCCTAAGACTAATGAAAAGGGAGATGCTGAAACTTATGTATCTAATATACTATGCCTGGTTGAGAAAAGCCCACACCCCGCTGTAGAAGTACCACCCTTTGATAATACTTGATACACACTTTCTGCGCCTAGCTAAAAGGCGTTAAAGAAAAGCGCTTATGGGAGACAACCCATGTTTTTACCTACAGTACTTTGTTTTTATTTTGTGTCTTGGAAGTTGTTTACTACTGTAGCAACCTCTCCTTATCCTAGTTTTGTGTTTTGTTGTGCCAAGTTAAGCCGTTGATAGAAAAGTAAGTACTAGATTTGGATTACTGCACAGTTCCAGATTTCTTTGCTGTCACGAATCTGGGTCCACCTCCCTGTAGGTAGCTCAGAAAATTAAGCCAATTTACGTGCATGATCCTCAGATATGTACGCAACTTTCATTCAATTTGAGCATTTTCATTTGAGCAAGTCTGATGCCATTTTAAAATTCGTCAATACGAACTGTTCTGTTTTGACAGATTCTGCCTTTTATTTCGCATTGCCTCTTTCGCTAAGTTGGATGAATTTCTTTGATCCACTAATGTCCAGTAGCATTATGCAATGTCCAGAAGTGTTAAGAATGATTGTGTCACCTCTGAATATGTCAATTTATAATGTGCACTAACCCTCTAATGAGTTGTTTCGAGTTTGGTGTGGAGGAAGTTTTCAAGGATCAAGAGAGGAGTATGATGCAACATGATCAAGGAGAGTGAAAGCTAAGCTTGGGGATGCCCCGGTGGTTCACCCCTGCATATATCAAGAAGACTCAAGCGTCTAAGCTTGGGGATGCCCAAGGCATCCCCTTCTTCATCGACAACATTATCAGGTTCCTCCCCTGAAACTATATTTTTATTCCATCACATCTTATGTGCTTTTTCTTGGAGCGTCGGTTTGTTTTTGTTTTTGTTTTGTTTGAATAAAATGGATCCTAGCATTCACTTTATGGGAGAGAGACACGCTCCGCTGTAGCATATGGACAAGTATGTCCTTAGTTTCTACTCATAGTATTCATGGCGAAGTTTCTCCTTCGTTAAATTGTTATATGGTTGGAATTGGAAAATGATACATGTAGTAATTGCTATAAATGTCTTGGGTAATGTGATACTTGGCAATTGTTGTGCTCATGATTAAGCTCTTGCATCATATGCTTTGCACCCATTAATGAAGAAATACATAGAGCATGCTAAAATTTGGTTTGCATATTTGGTTTCTCTAAGGTCTAGATAATTTCTAGTATTGAGTTTGAACAACAAGAAAGACGGTGTAGAGTCTTATAATGTTTTCAATATGTCTTTTATGTGAGTTTTGCTGCACCGGTTCATCCTTGTGTTTGTTTCAAATAAGCCTTGCTAGCCTAAACCTTGTATCGAGAGGGAATACTTCTCATGCATCCAAAATACTTGAGGCAACCACTATGCCATTTGTGTCCACCATACCTACCTACTACATGGTATTTTTCCGCCATTCCAAAGTAAATTGCTTGAGTGCTACCTTTAAAATTCCATCATTCACCTTTGCAATATATAGCTCATGGGACAAATAGCTTAAAAACTATTGTGGTATTGAATATGTAATTATGCACTTTATCTCTTATTAAGTTGCTTGTTGTGCGATAACCATGTTCACTGGGGACGCCATCAACTATTCATTGTTGAATTTCATGTGAGTTGCTATGCATGTCCGTCTTGTCTGAAGTAAGAGAGATCTACCACCTTATGGTTAAGCATGCATATGTTAGAGAAGAACATTGGGCCGCTAACTAAAGCCATGATCCATGGTGGAAGTTTCAGTTTTGGACATATATCCTCAAATCTCAAATGAGAAAATTATTAATTGTTGTTACATGCTTATGCATAAAAGAGGAGTCCATTATCTGTTGTCTATGTTGTCCCGGTATGGATGTCTAAGTTGAAGAATAATCAATAGCGAGAAATCCAATGCGAGCTTTCTCCTTAGACCTTTGTACAGGCGGCATAGAGGTACCCCTTTGTGACACTTGGTAAAAACAATGCATTGTGATGATCCGGTAGTCCAAGCTAATTAGGACAAGGTGCGGGCACTATTAGTACACTATGCATGAGGCTTGCAACTTATAAGATATAATTTACATGATGCATATGCTTTATTACTACCGTTGACAAAATTGTTTCATGTTTTCAAAATCAAAGCTCTAGCACAAATATAGCAATCGATGCTTTTCCTCTATGGAGGACCATTCTTTTACTTTCAATGTTGAGTCAGTTCACCTATTTCTCTCCACCTCAAGAAGCAAACACTTGTGTGAACTGTGCATTGATTCCTACATACTTGCTTATTGCACTTATTATATTACTCTATGTTGACAATATCCATGAGATATACATGTTACAAGTTGAAAGCAACCGCTGAAACTTAATCTTCTTTGTGTTGCTTCAATACCTTTACTTTGAATTATTGCTTTATGAGTTAACTCTTATGCAAGACTTATTGATGCTTGTCTTGAAGTGCTATTCATGAAAAGTCTTTGCTATATGATTCACTTGTTTACTCATGTCATATACATTGTTTTGATCGCTGCATTCACTACATATGCTTTACAAATAGTATGATCAAGATTATGATGGCATGTCACTCCAGAAATTATCGTGTTATCGTTTTACCTGCTCGGGACGAGCAGAACTAAGCTTGGGATGCTGATACGTCTCCGACGTATCGATAATTTCTTATGTTCCATGCCACATTATTGATGTTATCTACATGTTTTATGCACACTTTATGTCATATTCGTGCATTTTTGGAACTAACCTATTAACAAGATGCCGAAGTGCCAGTTGTTGTTTTCTTTGTTTTTTCAGAAATCCTAGTAAGGAAATATTCTCGGAATTGGACGAAATCAAAGCCCTATTTTCTCACGAAGCTTCCAGTCCGAAGGAGAGACGAAGAGGGGCCACGGAGGGGCCACACCCTAGGGCGCGCGCCCCCCTGGCCGCGCGGCCCTGTGGTGTGGGGCCCCGTGCCTCTTGACCTGCCCTTTCGCCTATAAAAGTCTCCGTGACGAAAACCCCAAGAGCCACGATACGGAAAACCTTCCGAGACGCCGCCGCCGCCGATCCCATCTCGGGGATCCAGGAGATCGCCTCCGGCACCTGCGGAGAGGGGAATCATCTCCCGGAGGACTCTACGCCGCCATGGTCGCCTCCGGTGTGATGTGTGAGTAGTCTACCCCTGGACTATGGGTCCATAGCAGTAGCTAGATGGTTGTCTTCTCCCATTGTGCTATCATTGTCGGATCTTGTGAGCTGCCTAACATGATCAAGATCGTCTATCTGTAATTCTATATGTTGCGTTTGTTGGGATCCGATGAATAGAGAATACTTGTTATGTTGATTATCAAAGTTATATCCATGTGTTGTTTATGATCTTGCATGCTCTCCGTTATTAGTAGATGCTCTGGCCAAGTTGATGCTAGTAACTCCAAGAGGGAGTATTTATGCTCGATAGTGGGTTCATGTCTCCGTGAATCTGGAGGAGTGACAAGAACCACTAAGATTACGGATGTGCTGTTGCCACTAGGGATAAAACATTGGTGCTATGTTCAAGGATGTAGTCACTAGTTACATTACGCGCAATACTTAATGCAATTGTCTGTTGTTAGCAACTTAATACCGGAGGGGTTCGGATGATAACTGAAGGTGGACTTTTTAGGCATAGATGCGTTGGATGGCGGTCTATGTACTTTGTCGTAATGCCCAATTAAATCTCACTATACTCATCATGATATGTATGTGCATGGTCATGCTCTCTTTATTTGTCAATTGCCCAACTGTAATTTGTTCACCCAACATGCTGTTCGTCTTATGGGAGAGACACCTCTAGTGAACTGTGGACCCCGGTCCAATTCTCTTTACTGAAATACAATCTCTGCAATCTTTTTTACTTTCTGCAAACAATCATTTTCCACACAATACGGTTAACTCTTTGTTACAGCAAGCCGGTGAGATTGACAACCTCACTGTTTCGTTGGGGCAAAGTATCTTGGTTGTGTTGTGCAGGTTCCACGTTGGCGCCGGAATCACTGGTGTTGCGCCGCACTACATCTCGCCGCCATCAACCTTCAACGTGCTTCTTGACTCCTACTGGTCCGATTAAACCTTGGTTTCTTACTGAGGAAACTTGCCGCGCGCATCCACCTTCCTCTTGGGGTTCCCAACGGACGTGCCAACCACACGCATCGGTAACCATAGGAGTGGCCACACCCTTCATCTCGGTCATCTTGAACCTCTTGAGCATGTCTTGGAGATATTTTTCTTGATGATGAAGGTTCCTTCTCTCAATTGCTTGATCTCAAACCCAAGGAAGAACTTCATCTCTCCCATCATAGACAGCTCAAACCTATTGGTCATAAGCTTTGAAAATTCATCATTGAAAGCTTTGTTAGTAGAGCCAAAGATAATATCATCAACATATAATTGGCAAACGAAAAGCTCCCCATTGACCCTCTTAGTAAAAAGAGTGGGATCGATTAGCCCAACATCAAACCCACGGTCTATCAACAATTCTTTAAGGTGCTTGTACCAAGCTCTAGGAGCTTGTTTGAGACCATAAAGTGCTTTATCAAGCTTATAGACATGGTTAGGAAAGTTGAGATCCTCAAACCCCGGGGGTTGCTTAACATAAACCTCTTCATGCAAAGGACCATTAAGAAATGCACTTTTCACATCCATTTGTTGTAACTTAAAGTTATGATGCGATGCATAAGCAAGAAGGATACGGATGGACTCAAGGCGAGCCACGGGAGCATAACTTTCTCCAAAGTCAATTCCTTCAACTTGAGAGAAACCTTGAGCAACCAATCTTGCCTTGTTCCTCACAACATTTCCAAACTCATCTTGCTTGTTCTTGAAAATCCATTTAGTGCCTATAATATTGCGGCACCCCTTTGGCTTCTCTACTAAAGTCCACACTTTATTGCGCTTGAAGTTGTTGAGTTCATGGTGCATAGCTTCCAACCAATCCGAATCTTCAAGGGCTTAAAATACTTTCTTGGGTTCCACTAAGGAGATATAGGCATGATGATTGCTAAAGTTAGCCAATTGCCTTCTTGTGGTAACATTTGCCCTTAAATCACCAAGAACCTTGTCATGAGTGTGTTCAAGATGTTCAAGTTGTCTCTCTCTTCTTGCAAGACGACGGGTCTCGATCTCCTCCTTGGTTCTTCTAGGCCTTGGAGGTGTCACTTGATCAACTTGATCATTTGGGTCCCCGTCTTGACCTTCAACTTGAGCTTCCTCAATTTCTTGAGAGTGCTCAATATCATGTGCTTGACCTTGGACATCATTTGGTGAGGAGTCATCATGATCCCTTGGTTGATCTTGTCCTTGATCTTGCACACAAGAGGGAGGGTCTTGTTCTTGTTCTTGGGTTGGTGCATCATAAGCTTCACTAGATGGGGTTTGTTGATGTTGAGAAGATGAGGGCTCCACCGTGGTAGAGCATAGTCCTTCCCGAGACGCCACACCGTGTCCCTCAACGGGCGGAAAAATCCCACACCCATTCTTACTATGGCATCTTGAGGTATTTCATCACCTGCACAAACATCAACTTGCCCCACTTGGGAGCCATCATTTTCTTCGAACTTCACACTACAAGATTCGATGATAATCCCGGAGGATACATCAAAGACTATAAGTGTGAGATTCGGCACCGTAACCAACAAATATACCCTCCAAAGCTTTAGGAGCAAATTTAGATAAACGAACTCCTTTGATTTTGTAGAAACACTTACACCCGACCACCTTGAAGTATGAGATATTAGGCTTGTTCCCGGTGAGTATTTCATATGGAGTCTTGTTCAAGCCCTTGCGGAGATAGAGCCAGTTAGAAGAGTGGCAAGTGGTGGAGATGGCTTCGGCCCAAAAGTTATAGCGGGATTTATACTCCGCCATCATAGATCTTGCCATATCCATAAGAGTCCGGTTCTTCCTCTCCGCAACACCATTTTGTTGAGGGGTGTATGCAGCAGAATATTGATGTCGAATCCCCTCATCACTAAGAAAATCATTGAGTGTATAGTTCTTGAACTCGGAGCCGTTGTCACTTCTTATTGCCATTATAAGGAGGTTGTGTTGGCGTTGCACCTCGGTGGCAAAGTCAATGAAGATTTGTTGAGTCTCATCTTTCCTTTTGAGAAAGTAGACCCAAGTGTATCTTGAGTAGTCATCAACAATCGCCAAGCAATGTTTCTTCGCACCAAGACTTGCATGAGTGGTAGGGCCAAAGAGATCCACATGAAGGAGCTCCAAGATCATCTTGGAAGAGATAATAGTCTTGCTTGGATGCGGAGAGTCATGCATTTTGCCTTCAACACAAGCCCTACAAACACGATCTTTGGCAAAAGACACATTTTCCATTAGACCCACAATATGGTTCCCCTTGTGAAGACTTTGGAAAGTTATCATGTTGACATGGGCCAAGCGGCGATGCCACAACCAACCCACATCCGCCTTTCCGAATAGGCACATCGCACTTGTCGTGGTGGTCCCCGAAAAGTCCACCACATACAAGTTGTGTTCGCGATACCCAACGAAAGCGACCTTTAGAGTCTTGCTCCACAAGAGGACCACAATATCTTTATCAATAAAGACGGCGAAACCCATCTTGCCAAGGGAGGAAACGGAAAGTAAATTGTAACCAAGGGTTTTGACAAGCATGACATCCACAAGAGTAATGTTGTGTGCAACCACAACCTTGCCAAAACCCAATACCTCGGATTTAGAATTATCTCCAAAGGAGACGGTGATATTATTTATATTGGGCCTCAACTCCTTGACGAGGTTCTTGCCGCTGGTCATATGACTTGTACATCCACTATCAAGTACCCATTTTGAACCTCCGGCGGCATAGTCCTACATGAGATCAATTCTTGGATTTAGGTACCCATTTCTCAATGGGTCCTCTTTTGTTAGCAACAAGGGTCTTTGGGACCCAAATAGACCAAGCAACATAACCATCATATGGGCCAACATATTTTGCATAGAAATCACCATAATAATCTTTAAATAGAACATAGTGAGGGTTAGCAATTCCCGCATCATCATCATTAATGGTTTTGCCCTTAGGGGCTTCATCATTAGTGATAGCTTTCTTCTTCTCTTGTGCGGGCTTGGCCTTTTGCTTGTTTGCCTTCTTTGCCTTGGCATTAAAACCAAGACCCTCCTTCCCATTGTTTGACCTTTGCTTACTCAAAATATCATCCAAGGAAAGTTTACTTTGGGGAGAGGAGGCCTTAGCAAGTTCATCCTTCAACCTAGCATTTTCCTCAATAATATTTGCATGATCACATGAAGGGGTAGAGGTACTAGGTATGTCATATGAAGCAAGCCTAATTTGAAGTTGCTCATTAGACTTGGAGAGGAGAGAGTATTCACTCTTCAAGGCTTTGTGAGCCTTGTCTAGTTCATCTAGATCCTTCACAAGTTTCTCATGATCAACACCAAATTTGGCCTTTTCCTTTTTAAGCACTTTAGTCTTAGCCCTAGCAAGATCTGTAGCTTTAGTGAGCTTGTTAATTTTATCTTGAGGCTCTTCAAGAGTTTCTAGCCTCTCTTCAAGAGAAGCTATGGTTTCTTGACTTTCCTCAAGAGTATTTTGAAGAGCATGAATTTCAAGAGAGTCTTCTCTCTCTATTTGACATTTCTTCTCAAGAGCATCATTTAGTTGTGCTAGACGAATCATGAGATTGGAAACATGCATTCTAGTGTCACCTTGTAACTTAAGAATGAACTCATCAAAATCTAGCATTTCTTGTTTCACTTCTAGACTAGCAAGATCAACCCCTAGATCATTTGATATGTTAGGCATAGAGGGGTTAGGAGATGATACCTCGGAAGATTTAGCTATGAGGCAACTTTATTCCTCCACATGAATGACTTCATTGGGGGATTCACTTGGTGATGAAGAGTTAGTGGAGAGGGAGGCAAGAGCAACCAATCCATTTGAGGTTCCATCTTCTTCATCATCAACATCATCATCTTCGGAGGTATATTCTTCTTGAGTTGATAGCACAATAGATGTGTCCAAGGTGGACCTTGTCATGAAGCAATGTGCATTCTTGGTATGAGTATTCTCATTTGGGGATTCAAAGAGAGATGAAGAGGGAATGTTGGTAGTGACAATGGCGGCCACTTCCTTTGAGCTTTCTTCTTCATCATCACTAGAACTTACAACTTCATCGGAAGAATATTCTTCCTTAGTCACTAGCACAATCCTTGAGGGCCTCTTGCCCTTCTTGCTCTTGTTGTAGAATTTCTTGTTGGGGGCCTTTGAATCTTTGCCCTTTGAATCTTTGCTCTTGTCCTTGGGAATGAGCCTTCCACCATTAGTTTCCCTATGCTCATAGGGGCATTGAGCGATGAAATGGCGCTTGTCACCACAATTGTAGCATGATCTTGATCTTGGACCCAAGCTAGTGGACCCACTTGAGTTGTTTCTCTTGATGTTGTCTTCCTTGGCCTTGGATGGATCAACCCAAAAAGATTTTGCATGGAAGGCCATGTGATCATTGTAGTGGAGTTCCAGATAGGCCATACTCCAAGATGTCCTATATGGTTCTTGAGGGTTCACTTCTTCTACGAAATTGACCGTCAAGGCAAGATTGTTCCCTCTTGACATTCCAATGGCACGATTGCGAGAATCGTGAGAGTTTTGCTCGAGCACCTTGAGGGCTTGCATCTCGTGCACGGCTTGTTGAGAAGTGAGAGAGGAAAAGCATTCTCTCCCAACAAGAGTATTGACATCAAAGGGTTCAAATGGCATCATGCAATCGATGCACTTATCTTTGATCCAAGAGTCATTTATGTGGGTGGCACCCACATTCTGGAAAGCATCGGCAACGGTGATAAGTCTTCCATACATGACTTCATGATCTTCATCCGGTAGCCTCATGAATCCTTCAGCTTGATTCCGAAGGGAATTGTACTTGTTCCTTCTCATGCTATCACTTCCAATGCAACTAGCGGCCAATCCATCCCAAGATAACTTGGCGGTGGTGAAATTCCGAACACGAGACAATTCCTTTGTCCCCACACTAGTTTGAATCATGTGCAAGGCAATGTCATTGAGTTGATTATCAACAGTTTCTCTTCTAGTCAACTTTTCGGGGTTGTAGGGCTTGAAGCCTTCAGAGATGATTCTCCAAAGTTCATTGGAAGCACTGCGAACATGAGAACGAAACTCAAATTGCCATGTATCGAAATCTTTAACATTAAACTTAGGTGGGTCGCCCCGAATGTTTATATGAGGATGAGGAACCGGGATATCGGGAGATAGGAAAGGCGGAGCCACGTTATTGTAGCTAACACCTCTACTAGTTCCCCTAGGAGAAGTAACGAGGGGTTTTATGGTGTTTAAGTTATCACCATTCAAGGGATTGGTAGTGGAGGGTGATGCCGAAGCATCTCCCTCTCTTAACGCACCCTTGTCCTTGTCCTCTATGATGGGAGACATGGGAGGGACCGGAGTCAAAAGCTCGGAAATCATTTTTCTCATGCTTTCCATTTGAGCTTCCATGGAGGACCTCAAGGATGTTTCCAACGACTTGAGATCATCCATGGAGACCATCTTAGCGGCCCCATCCGCAGGCTCATCATCCGGCATACTCTTAGGCGGTTAAGCCCGAAATAAGAGCCGAGGCTCTGATACCAATTGAAAGGATCGTATGCCGCACCTAGAGGGGGGGTGAATAGGTGCTAACCAATTTTTAGTGATTTTTCAATTTAGGCTTGACACAAAGGTAAATTCTCTAGATATACAACTAAGTGAATTTACCTATATGACAAGGTTAACAACTAAGCAAGATATAGCTACGCAATATATATGAGATATAATAGGATAGAGGTAACCGAGAGTGGAGCACGCGGAGACACGGAGATGATTCCCGTAGTTCCCTTCCTTTGCAAGAAGGTACGTCTACGTTTGGAGGAGTGTGGTTGCTACGAAAGCCAAACCAATAGCCACGAAGGCTTCACTCAGATCTCCTGTGAGCAACGCCACGAAGGCCTAGCCCACTTCCACTAAGGGATTTCCTCGAGGCGGAAACCAGGCCTTTACAAGGTTCTTGGGGCACACATCCACAACCAAATTGGAGGCTCCCAAATCTGTAACAACACAACAAATCAACAAGAATACATCAACAACAACAACTAGGGATCCAAAGAGGAACACTAGCAAGAGGGCCCTCAAGCATATGAGGGGGAAATGTAAATCGCTTCGGTGAGGATGTAGATCGGTATCTTCTCCTTCGAATCTCCAAAGATCAAGAGCTTTGGTTGGGTGAGGGAGGAGATCTTGCAAATCTTGTGTTCTTGAGGTGGCTCTAATGGAGGTGAGACTTGGCAGAATTTTGGACAATGATTGAGCAGGTTGGAAGGAAGAAGAAGGGGGTACAAATACCCCCTCTCAAAATCCAGCCGTTGGGAGCTTTCGAGGGCCGGTGACGTGGGCATTACCCTTCGGGTAACCAACATTGCCCTACCTCATATTTTCTAGTTGGAGGCCCATGAAGACACTTGGAGGCGAGATGGGCCACCCGGACGGTGCACTAAAGAATCCTTGACGGGCAAGACAAGGAAGCAGCCGAAGAAGAGATTAGATTCATAACTATTGTAAACCTAGTCGTATTCGGTTAAGCCTCTTGAGACCTAGCCTCCTATATAAAGGCTAGGAGAGGGGCTGCCGAGGGCGACAATCAATCTTAGCAGCCTTAACCACCAAAAGTCTAGAGCTAGGTCATCGCAACACTTAGCCTCTCGACGAGATCTCAGCCGAACTATTCGGCACCCCATTGTAACCCATTATTATCATAATCAAGAACAGACAGGCAGGACGTAAGGGTTTTTTAACTTATCAAGGGCCCCGAACCTGGGTAAATCGCTCTCCCCGCTTGTCGTGAACCGATGTCTCGTGTCGGCTTGGAGGATTCCGTCAACCCTAAGCCCCAATCGGAGGGCATTGAGAAGGTACCCTCGACAATTGGCGCCGTGTGGGAACCCGTCGGCACAAGATCGGACAAGAATCCATCATGTCATCGGCGACTTCATCAACACCATCATCGCCAAAACTGGGAAGCCCGATTCGCTTCGGCTCCTATGAATTCACCCCGCATAGCGACTCGTCTCGCTCGACCTTCTCCGATCTGCAAGGCAACATGGAGATTACCTTCGGGAGCGTCCACTACAACGTCAATTCAGAAGGAATTCTTTGGCTGCTGGAGTCGCCCACGTCTGGATCAACGAGTCCGAGCGTGTCATCATCACTCAACCGTTCAGTTGGGCTGACAGGCTCGACGGGTTCGCCCGCTCCCTCGACTCCCCGTTCAGCGTCTTCCATGTCGGTTGGGTCCGACGATCCCGCGTCTTCGGAGTTAACATCATACTACTGCTTGAACTGCGACACCAGGCACGGGCTGGGATCGAGCGACACACCGTTCATATGCAATGCCCAGTATTCATCGGGAGAGGACAGTGTCGACAGCACCATCCAAGGTGTCGCCCGAGGAGCAGCGCACCACCAAGTTTATGTTACTAACAGGGGAGACGGAGATCGCACCCCCCGTTCCAGCAGGCGAGCCAGCTTTGAGAACAGCGTCAGCAACAACAACAGCGACCACACCATCGCAGAGGAGGAGTGGGCAGCAGCCAAGGCAGCAGTGCTTAACAACACGTCGCTCCCAGCAGGAACCACGGTCGGCACCCTCAACGCTTACCGCTCCATACTGGAGAAAAACCGGGAACGACTGTCCAAAGAACAAGCCACCCTCAAGAGACGCCTATCTGCGGCAGACCGATCCAGCGAACGACAAAGAGGCTCGCAAGGAAGCGCCTCTCGAAGTACTCAGGGGGCAGGCAAGCACCGATCAAGGCTGTCTAGGCTCTCGGAAGACGACGCAAAAGAAATAACGTCGAATCTGACCAAGTCCTTTATGACCACGGACACCGCGGGCATGCCACGGCCAAAAACCGTCGCGGGAGCAACCGCCAACCTCGCTGCATACCTCATCAATCAGCGCCCTGAAGGTTCCATGGCTCAAGCACACCGAGGTGCCCTAGAAAGTCTTGCAATATTGGGAGATAATCTGGTTCCGCAGAAGGAAAGGACCACGCTGCAGGCTAATGGCTCAAAGCATCATGCGAGAGATGCTCGGGATGAGATCACCCAGAGCAGGATCGACAAAGCAAGGCGACGACGCGCCGCTAGGGAGGAGTATGATAGTGATTCTTCAGATGAGAGTCGGGAGAACGACGAGCTCGGGGGCCGATTGTCTAAGCTACAAAATCCGTGAGGCGATGCGCCTAGAAAGTTTAAACCCACCCCTACGCGCTGCCAAGTACGATGGGCAGCAGGAGCCAAGGTCATGGATAGATGACTACCTACAGGATGATCGCATAAGGGGAACCAGATAGCGGCAATGCAATGCTTGCACTTTACCTAAAGGATTCGGGGCCTGTTAGGGGCTGCCGAAGGTTCCATCAAATCATGGGACGACCTAGTAGATGCCTTCGTTGCCAATTTCCAAGCAACGTACAAAAGGCCCGTCGGGATCGAAGAGTTACGGCACTGCCAGCAAAAGAAAAAGGAATCGATGCGCTCATACATCGGGAGATTCACCAAGCTCCTAAACACCGCTGAAGATGTATCCGTCGATAGAGCAATCGACGCCTTCAGCGATGGCATCCGACGTGAAAGCTACATAGAAGAACTCGGACGCAAAAAGCCAAAAACCATAACCAAGTTAATGGAAATCATGCAATTTGGTGATGCGAGGATAACGTGCGAAAGCCGCAATGTGATGATAAGACGACGACCAGCGAAGCACGACTCGGGTGAACGAAGGGATCGTCACAAGAGAAGGAAGAACCGCACTATGACGACAACAATCTGGTACTCCGATCGCGGGACGATCGATATGATGATAAAAGACGATCGACAGGACGGTAATCGGAACAACTCCGGGAACCGTGGCAATTACAAACCACGACCACAGAGGACTCCTGAACTACCTTACGCTGAGCAAATCAACGCTCCTTGTTACTTGCACTCGTATACTGATTCCAAGGACGACAAAACGAAGTCAAGCCACTTGCTCAGGGACTGTCGGCAGTTCATTGACATGCACAAACTCATCCAGCAGTCAGGCCGCCGCCGCCACCACCACCACCACCTCCACCGCAGCATCAGATCCAGCAGGTTCAACCTCATCAACCCAACGAGCCATTTCCACCACCACGCGGGCAGATGAGCATAATCCACATGACAGATGTTTCAAGAAGGGAAATGAAGAAGCTCACTCGAGAAATCAACCTGGCAGAAAGCATCATGGCGAACATCCCTGGATACATCGAGTGGTCATCTCAGAATATTACATTCAGCCGAGCAGATCACCCGATGACCATACCAAAGCCAGGACACGCTGCTTTAGTAGTCGAGGCGTAGGTCGGGGGTTTCAAGATGAGCAAAGTCTTCATGGATGGTGGAAGTGGGCTAAACCTGATATTTCTCGACACGATCAAGAGTATGGGGATCACCATGAGATGCTAGAAGAATCGGACACCCGCTTTCATGGGATTCTCCCCACTTCACCGGCGTACTCTCTTGGCAAAGTTTACCTGAACGTCATCTTTGGTAAATCCGACAACTTCGGAAGGAAAAGATCGAGTTCGAAGTCGTGAACTGGGAGTCACACTATACTTGGGAGGCCAGCTTATGCCAAGTTCATGGATGTACCGCATTACGCATACCTCAAGCTGAAAATGCATGGGAGCAACGGGACAAACATTACAGTCTATGGAAGTTTCTCACGCTCGGACAATTGTGATCGAGACTTTCAGAGGATTGCTGCAAAGTTTGGACTGCGGCAGGAAATTACTGACCTTCCTTCAAAGTCATCGTCACTCGATATCAAGGAAGAAGAACGCGTCAAAGGAGCAAAGAAGAAGCCAGCCGACCTCGCCCTTGAAGCATCGACGTCACTAACTTCTGCAGCCCAAGCTTCGGCAGCAAAGGCTTCGACAGCTGATGAAACTAGAGACATAGGAGAAAACAAGGCATTGGCAACCGCCATCGAGACCTCTAGTGAAATCAACGACGCTTCAAAAACCACTAACGTGGTGGACATGCTGGAAGATAAGAAGAACCCTTTCCTCGCATAAAGTAGATGAACAGCTTTTAGTTTTTCCATTTACCTTCAATAGGGCCATCCTCTTTTTCCGCCCTTTAGTCCCGTGCTTACTTTATTAATGAGAACTTAAGTTTTAATCCCTTGATAAGCATTGCAGTAATTCAGAGCATCTAATCCGCATCGTCGTAAACCTTGCCTACGCCCCTTGGCGAGCAATGGTGCAACGTAGTACGCGGCAAAAGATCAAGCTCCAAAAAAGCCTCTACGAGCGCTAAAGGATGCAAAATAAAACAAGGGTGCTAACCTTTCCCTCTGCTATAGATGCCTATACGAGCGCCGAAAATAGCAAGAGTTCGGAAATACATATAAACACAACCCACGTTCGATATTCTACTTACGGAAATATCAAAGAACAACGGGCCCATCGGCAGAGTCATTACACCCAAAATATTCGAGAGTGACTGTCGAAACATACATCGGTTGAAAGCAAAGTTGCGCATACAACAGGTTTAGCAAAACCTGCAACACGAGTTGATCACTCAAATGATTTGCTGACCAACAAATACATTTTAGCGGGCAATTAAGATTTGCTCCTTCAAAATTTGCCAACGGCATTAACACGGTAAAAGTACATATACATGTATCTACCGAATAAAAAGTCTCGGCTAAACAATCCCAAACACTTGGATGCAGTAGCCAAAATAACCTATTTACAAGACAACCTTAATCCCTGAGATTACCATTGCAGAGTTTCTCATTCCTCAGGTACCTTCGACTCCTTTTCAAACTTGTCGACAATTATATTGGCGGGTAGCAATACCTTCGGATACAGAGTTTCCAAGTCACCAATTGCGTTGGCAATAGTGAGCAGATCTGCTGAAGGGTAACGTGCAAGAACAAGAGCAAGCGTAAACCTGGCCCCTGCAAAAACCTGAGCTCGCACCAAGTCTCGAATCTTCTTGGTATTTCCAAACTCAGACATCAGAGTCAATAACGTAGGAGGGACTGCGTTCAAAGGGAACATAGTTCTCCAGATTACCCTTAGAGCTTTGTAGCACTTGTCGAAGAAATGGTGGACTTGGTGGACCCGATCCTGAAACTGCGCGAAGGCCTCCAAAGAGGAGATAACATCCCGCAGGTTCTAAAGGAAAAGGGATATTTGACAAAGAATCATCAAGACGAGGTGCGCACTAGAAAAATTAGCGTTCTAATCAAAAAAAGGACTTACAGAAGGAGGAGTCGCGGCGGCAGCAGTCGAAGGAACATCTTTCCCCTTAGAAAAGGAGGAAGTTGTCGACACCTGAGCCGCGGGGACTGCCTTAGGAGCCGAAGCTTCGGAAGCTGTGGCACCCGGCGGAGCAGCGCCAGATTTGGCTTTCTTAGACGGAGGCTCAATGAAACCTTCGTCACTGCGAAAGGAAATAATTGATGAAAGTTATGAAAGGAACGCAAGAAGTAAAGGACGAAATATGAATTTAGGGAAGAAGGCGCTTACATATCAAAGAGATCGTCCTCATCGGCAAAGCCGCCGGTTGATATCTTCATAGGGGAAGCCCTGGTCTCCTCCACAGCTGCATTAACAAAGGAATCACGATCTGCATCATCATCACGCATTGATCCCTCTGTGTCGCAAGCGTCATTGGCTGAGGAAGGAAGATCGGTGCGAGCAGCTTCAGAGTCTATTGGATCATCGTGTTTGTTATCTGGGCCTGTGTGCTCGACAGTGTGAAAATCAACAGGGACTGAGGAGCCCCTTCCCTCAGATGAATCGTTTGGTGGATCATGCAAGTTTCCGGAAACTATGGCGATCTGTCGAAGAGAAAAAGCAAATAAGAACAAATGGTAATTATGTCGACTAAGTGGAAGCAGCGTAATAAGAGTATGAGAGGGGAAATTACCTCTGATGATGGATGATCGGCATCAAGAGGAGTATAAGAAGATATCAATGGACTCGAGTCTTCCTGACTGAAAAGAGTAAGTCGACGGACTTCATCAAGCAGTTCCTTTTCCGACAGTTCAGCAATGTTTATCCTGGTTTCATCCTTCGGACCCGAATACAACCACATCGGATGAACTCTGGCCATGACTGGTTGAACTCTACGTTTCAAGAACACTGTTGTTACCTCTGTGCGGATCATAGTTTGACCATCAGTCTCTTTGATCCGAAGAAATTTGGCGAATAATTCATCGGCTGCTGCCCTTTCGTCGGGAGAGAGAATGTTCTTCCAAGAATCTTTCGGCTTGGCTTCAAGGACGTCGGCAAAGCAAGGAAGCTGGGACTCGGTTGTCAAGGAGTCCTTGACATAAAACCATTTCGAGTCTCCATCGTTGCACGAGATTCTCTCATTGGGAAACTGAAATAGTTGACCTCTGAGCGAGCCACAAACCCCACGCCTCCGATGACAAAGGATCTGTTGCTACTGCTGTACCTCTTAACATAGAATATCTTCTTCCACAATCCAAAATTAGGTTCAATGCCCAGAAACGCCTCGCAGAGGGTGATAAACACATCAACGTGGAGGATCGAGTTGGGAGTAAGTTGCCACAGTTGGATTTCGTAAGTCCGAAGGAGATGAAGAAGGAATTCATGGGCAGGAAGCGAGAGACCCCGATACAAGAACGACAGGAACACCACGGTAAAACCAGCGGGGGATTGGGCCGAAATCGCACCTGGAAGGATCACGTTCCCCTCGTCGGGGGAGATTAATCTGAGGCTTCGGGCCCTCTTCTCATCACGTTTCGTGATGGAGGACGCTAGCCAATCCCCGGGTTTGGCTATCGCGCATGGCGGCGCTGGCGGCGCCGGAGCTGGAGGAGGAGCATCTGGCGCACTCCTCTTCGGAAGGGTCGAGGAGGATTTGGCGGCGGCGCCACCACTAGTAGAACGGCAGCAGTGGGGCTCTTCTTCTTCACCATTGCGAGATCTGGGGAAGATCAGAAAAGCGGTGGTGGCGGCGCAGCGGTTGCGAAGGAAAGAGGAAGAAGAAAGGCAAGAAGATGCAACGACAAATGTGGGAGAAGATTAGAAATTTTCGCCCTTTGGAGATTTTAAGAAAGGGAAGACTTGAGGACCGCGTGGGCACGTGTCGTTGCTGCCAGTTCATCAAAAGAACCTTTTTCCGTTTATGATTGCAGAAATCGAGGAGGCGCCTTGATAGCTGTGCGAAAAGAGCGGATATTGCTTAAAAACAGGGCCAGACAGAGAAAGAATGGGCCCATCGGGTCACGTCTTATCAGTCAAAATCAAGATGTCAGTAAACGTCATCAATGACGTTGTGAAGGATGCTTGAAGCATTCAAAGGAATAAAAGGTATCGGATGGAGAACTTGAGTCTATGCACGGATTGCGAGCATCCGCACTTAGACTCGGGGCTACTCCCATCGGGAGCGCTGGACGCGCACTCGACAGAATGAAGACTCGAAGGAAAAAACTGAAGAAAAAGATGGTTGCTCAGCTCGAGTCTGCACTCGGTTGCAAGCACCCGCGGACACAAGAACTCCCATCGGAGCGCTAGGCAGCACCCGACAAAACTTTTGCACTCCGGGGGTCATGCCCGGGGACTTGATTCTGTGTAGGGTAATGTTGTTTTACCATCGGTAGTTAACCAACAAAAGTTGGGCACGTTACTCATCATCCATTGCAGGCAGAAAATATATCGGATGACTTATGAAGACACTGCAGAAAACTTCGGTAGAGAAGAATGTTCGAGTGGTACAACTTGAGTCTACGACGGATTCTAAGCATCCGTACCTGACTCGGGGGCTACTCCATCGGGAGCGCGACGCGCACCCGACAGAAGAAGACGTCTTGATTCAAGATGAACAAGAACAATCAAGGAGAAGAACATCAGAAGAAGGCATGCTTCAGTCTCTACCCGAACAATGTTCGGCTAGACACTCGGGGGCTACTGACGTGGGCATTATCCTTCGGGTAACCAACATTGCCCTACCTCATATTGTCTAGTTGGAGGCCCATGAAGACACTTGGAGGCGAGATGGGCCACCCGGACGGTGCACTAAAGAATCCTTGACGGGCAAGACAAGGAAGCAGCCGAACGAGGAAAGATTAGATTCATAACTACTGTAAACCTAGTCGTATTCGGTTAAGCCTCTTGAGACCTAGCCTCCTATATAAAGGCTAGGAGAGGGGCTGCCGAGGGAGACAATCAATCTTAGCAGCCTTAACCACCAAAAGTCTAGAGCTAGGTCATCGCAACACTTAGCCTCTCGACGAGATCTCAGCCGAACTATTCAGCACCCCATTGTAACCCATTATTATCATAATCAAGAACAGACAGGCAGGACGTAAGGGTTTTACCTCATCGAGGGCCCCGAACCTAGGTAAATCGCTCTCCCGCTTGTCGTGAACCGATGTCTCGTGTCAGCTTGCAGGATTCCGTCAACCCTAAGCCCCAATCGGAGGGCATTGCCGAGGAGTACCCTCGACAGCCGGATAATCCGGCCTAAGTTGGGGCCGGATAATCCGGCCCCCCCAAAAAGTCCGGCCTCGTGGAATTTCCGGTCAAATATCCGGCCAAATATCCGGCCACATGCCAGGGTAGTACTGAGCCGGATCGCCTCGAGTTCTTAGCCAAATTTTGGGGGCCGGATATTTTGCAAATATCCGGCCCGGATTATCCAGCCTGGTAAAACCTTGACAGCTTCCTTTTGTCTTGTATTTCCACACAAGACACTCACAAACATGTATAAATGTATTCTCTGCACCACTTCATCAAACATTAGTGTATCCCATATATTGACATCAAACACTCCAAAACATAATGTGAGAGATGTTCTTTCACGTTCCCTCCCATGTGCTCTAGTCATGGGGGGCCATGCGGCCCATGGCCCATGGTGCCCTTTAGGCCTTTCACTCCGGAAGCTTCCAACCCTTCCGTGGAATATTTTGGACATTCTGGGATGTTCCGATATGTTCTAGAACATTCCAAGAATTTCCAAAAGTACTCGAAAACATTTCAGATATTCTCGTTAATATTCCGGACACCTTTGGAACATTTCAAGACTCCCTGAACAACTTTAAATACCACTTCTTACTCTATCTTATATCTCATTCACATTCTATATGTCCATGAACCTTTAGCATGTGACCCTATGGGTTCGGGTATATGTGGAAATGTCCTTAAAAACTTTCACCGCAATGATCCATGTCGAGATCTTGATCACCGCATTAATCCCCACATATAAGACAAAGATCTTAGATGTGTGGACCTTCCGTGTTACCATTCAATGCACATTGTATTGCTCCTTGATACTTTACATACCCCGAGATGAAACTTAGGTTATCCTTGTTACCCATCATGTACTCGTTTACTCATTACCCATCATAGATGTTTTTGTGATAAAAAAAACTTAGCCATGTGTCCGACCAGACGATGATGAACAATATGATACATGAGTGGGCACCCCGGATCGGAGTGTATCTCTCCATCATCGAAGTATAAATTCCCATAACTCCATAATACGGAACTACGATATACTATCTAGAAAGTAAAAAGAATATCTTTATAGTTACTTAGCCACGAGGTAAGATTTGAAGATCTTGCGACACCCATATATATCGTATCCTAGTCCGCACAAGTCTGATGGTCTTACACGATCTCACGACATCCATACTCCACTATGGAAGTGCCTCTTCTTTGGTACACATATCCGGGGTCACCACATGGATGGAAAACTTAAGGCATATGATATATTTGAGATTGCTCATTGAAAGTGCATGGAGCCCCCATGTGTGGTTTTGGTAATTAATGAAAAACCCTATGGACTAATGTTTGCATTGAGTTTTATTTGTAGGAGTTGTCGATAGGCAATGCTTGAACCATATGTTGGCTTCAAGATTGTTGTAAGAAGAAATGAAGTGCAAGTTCAAGATGAGCCAACTCGAAGAGATCATATGCTTGAAGCTTTCCATTCATATGGTGTTCATGGATATGTGAAGATGCACCGAAGAAGGAGCTCTCCCATACTGGAGTGTGTGGGGGAGCAATCCACAAGACTTCATCAAGCAAGCACAATCAAGAAAGGTGTTCCATCCTGTTGCGATCAAGATAGTTTAAGGTTTGCTCTTGATAGGGTTTTCTTCTTACCGGTCTCATGTTTTAGTTGGGATACCGGTTTATAGGATAGTGTTTGTTCTATCAAGAGGGTTCTCGAGTGAATAACTCGATCGTGTCGTTCGGAGAGATCTCAAACGGTTGCATCCTTGCATCATCTTTCTTGGTTGTTATTTTGATCTTATCCATGTGGTGTTTCAGAGCTTATTATTATTCTCATGACAAGCTCTAGTTCATTGAAAATGGATTTTGCACGGAAAACTTGTTGCATTTTCAAGGTTGGAGGTTTTACCGGTTTCTCTTTTATAGATAGGTCAAACCTTTCATCATTTGTTTATATCCTCCCTTGATGAACTATGATGGTTCTCTGCATGATCTTTTAGAGCTTTTTACTAGCTTCAAAGCGAGCCCAATATCATCAAAATCGGAATCCGGATGCTCAAGTTATGATCGTCTTCGTTTGGCCGTTTCTGCAACTTTCAAGCTGGGTGGTAGTACCGCCCTTTGCAGATGCAGTTCCGCTCGTATGGTACTACCGCTCGCACTACAGCTACAGTAACATGCTAGCACCTTCCGGGCTCTGTATTCTGATCGGTACTAGGCTGGTAGTGACCCAGTAGTACCGCCTATTGCAAATTTACTTGCAATGGTCGGTACTACCGCTCGTGGGGCCGGTAGTATGGCATCTCTATGTTTCTTGTTGTTTTGGGTTCATTTTCGATAGTCTGAGAGGTAGTACCGCTCTTAGGAGAGGTACTACCTCCGTGTCGCGCAAGCAACAGTAACATTTGGGAAAGAGGTATAAAAGGGAGTCTTCTTCCCCAAAATCTGGTTGCTTCTTCTTCCCCACTTTGCTCTCCTCCATTGTTGCAAACTTGAGAGCTTCCTCTCACTCAGATCCCTCCATGATTCTTGCTCATATTTGAGGAAAAGAGAGAGGAGATCTAGATCCATATTTTCACCAATCAAATCCCCTCTTTGTGAGGGAATCCCTAGACGTAGATCTTGGAAGAGAAATTTGGTGTTCCTCTTCTTATTTTTTCTTCCTCTCTTATTTCCACAATAGATTTTGTAGCTTTGTTGAAATTTGAGAGATAAGGATTTGAGCATCTTTGTGGTGTTCTTGCCATGGCATTTGGTGCATTGGTTTGGTTTCTCCGCGGTGATACATGGAGGTGAAAGTTCGTGAGATATTCAGTTCGGGAGCTTGTTCCCTGGGCTTGTTCCTCTTGAGTCTTTGGATCCTAGATGGCTTTGTGGTCTTTGTGTTGTTCTTGGGAGACTCCAATTAGGTTGTGGAGATTACTCAAGTGCAAGGCATATATTGGGAGCCTCCAATTAAGTTGTGGAGATAGCCCCAAGCTTTGTGCGGGTTTGGTGACTACCCTTAAGGTCCATAGTGGATCAAGGGCTTCCCTTTTGGTGGAAGGCTTGAGGAGAATACGGTGAGGCCTTCGTGGTGTTTGGACTGCTCTGTCCTCCACACCGCTCCAACGGTGAGTAGCACTAACAGGTGTGAACTTCGGGATACATCGTCGTTTCCTTATCACCTCGGTTATTCCTATACCCGAGCTATTTACTTATGCATTTTACTTTGTGATAGCCTTCGTGCTTGAAGTTATATATCTTGCTATCACATAGTTTCTTCTATTGCTTAGCTTAAATTGTTGGTGCACATAGGCGAATCCTAGTTATATAGGGTTTGTGCTTAGCAAATTAAACGCTAGTTTTATTCCGCATTTGTTAAGCCATAATCGTAAAAAGTTTTAAACTGTCTATTCACCCCCCTCAGGTGGCATTTGTGTCCTTTTACTCATCTTGAACTTGATCTTCCACTTCATTTCTTCTTACTTCCAACCTTGACGACATCATATGGTTCAAACATTGTCTATAGACAAATAGTATAAACATAACTAGATGCAAAACGTTACTCCATATGGATTGTCACTAATTACCAAGACAGGACGTGGGGGATCCATGCACTTTTATCCACATGCCATCGGTCCTGATTGTTTTTCATGTACCCCTCCACTTAACAGGATTTTCCAGTAAACATTGAAGATAAAATGCATGCCTAGGTAAAAAAAAAATCGTTGAATTAGTTTTTTTTTCCTCCTCCCATATATGTGAAATAACGCTAAATTGACATGCGGAATTCTCTCCCGCCGAACTCCTCCCATTCAAAAAAAAAACTTTTATAAATCCTATCCCCCTTGTGTTTCCTTCCAAAATCGTGAACACGTCTTTCCAAAAATCTTACCCGTCAAGTTTCTTTCCAAAATCTAAAGTGCCTTCCAACAATAGGTGCCTCGTTCTCTTTATAACCACAACGCCTTGGCCATGCGATGGACAGATCTACTCCTTCTTCTTCTCATCTCTTCTCCACCTCAAACCCATGGCTCCTAGCAAGTCCAATGACGAAGGTCCCCGACAGCCGCCTATCGGTTTGGTTGGTCTTTCGAGGGCCGGCTTTGTTCCCAAACGAGATGGGAAAGCTAGATCTACGGCTGGCCTGCCTATCGTTGGAATTGTTGGCCGTCAAGCACACCAGTCCTTCCTCGTTGACAAAGCGACCATCGAGGCAGTGGGGCAACCTACGGTGAACATTGGTCACGTCGACCTCATGCGCCATGTTTGCCCGCCTCCATCTGTACCTGGTGCATCAAACTGGGCTAGCTCGGTTGGAAAGAGCACACAGTCCAATTTTGTTGGCTTTTCCATGTTCAGCGGCGGCGACATCTCGTTTGGTAGCACTTTTGGCTACGGTGTTGGCGGGAGTGGCCATGGAAGGAGCGGTGGCTTCTTCCTTGAAGATGGAAACGGGCATAGATCTGCATGCCCGACCGATATGAGTAAGCCATCTTCACATATAAGACCATTCCTATGTTTAGGCTATATTTCAATTATATTTTCTAGTTTGTATTATTCAATTGATTCCTAATTTTTGATTTAATGTTTATGTGTTAATGGTTTATGCGATACTTTACTGCGGTTTTTAGTTTTAAATGTCTACATATGTATATGGTTTATGATATATTTTAGTCAAGTTTCTAATTTGAATTGATTACACGTATAAGTTTTACGATATATTTCAATTAGAATTATGACGATGATTTGACAGATATTATGTGTGCTCTCCCTTCTCCTTCATATATGGTAGGTTCATCCAACTGGATCAGCTTAGTCCACGGGAGGGGGAGGGGCAATAGCAGCAACACACAATCCAACTGTGTTGGCTTTCGCATCTTAAGCGGCGGAGGCATCTCATTCGGAGGCAACTCGAGCAACATCATCTTGGGCAACTCAAGTAGCGTTGGCCACATTTTTTTAGGGGCAGCTCAAACGGCGTTGATGGCGGTGTTATCGGCACCATGAATGGCATGGGTATCAACTTCAGCGACGGTGCTAGCGGGAGTGGCCATGGAGGGAGCGGTGGCTTATTTGTTGATAATGGAAGCGGTCTTGGATCTTCACACCTAGCCAACGATATCAGTAAGTCATCTTCATACATAAGAACATCTTTAGGTTTAGGCTATATGTAAATTAGCTTTTAAAATTTGATTTACTTAATTGGTGCTTAGTGTTCGCTTGAATGTTGATTTGTTCATGGTTTATGATATACATTAGCGCATTTTTTAATTCGATATGTTCGCACATATATGGTTTATGATATATTTCACATGTTTTTATTTGATTTACTCAATGATTTGACAGATAGTATATGTGCCCACCTTCCTACTTCATATATGGTCGGTCCATCCAACTGGCTTAGCTTGGCCCACGGGAGCGAGAGTGGCAACAATGGGAACACACAGTCCAACTATGTTGGCTTTCGCATCTCCAGCGACGGAGGCCTCTCATTCGGAGGAAGCTCGAGCGACATTGACGACAGCGGTGGCTTCGTTGTTGATGATGGGCGTGGGCATGGATCTTCGCACCTCGCCAACAATATCAGTAAGTCATCTTCACACAGAAGAACATCTTTAGCTTTAGGCTATATGTCAATTAGCTTTTTGATTTGAATATTTTAAGTGTTGGCTTGAATGTTTACATGTTCTCAGGATTTATGCTATATTTCAGTCGGGGTTTTAATTTGAATTGTTTACATGTATAAGGCTTAGGATATATTTCACTGAGATTTATGACAATGATTTGACAGACGGTATGTGTGCTCGCCCTCCTCATACATACGTGGTCGGTCCATCCAACTGGACTAGCTTGACCGATGGGAGCGGGAGTGGCAGCAACAACAACGCACAGTCCAACTACGTCGGCTTTCGCATCTCCAGCGATGGAGGCCTCTCATTCGGAAGCAGCTCAAATGGCGTCGATGTTGGCGCTAGAGGCCACGGGAATTGCATGGGCGGTGGCATGGGCTCTGGTGTCGGCGTGAGTGGCCATGAATGGTTCTTCAACACTGAGGGAAGCGGGCACGGATCTTCACCCCCAACCAAGGATATTACAAAGCCATTCTCGCAGATATAAGTTGGTCATAAGAAAAAACAGAATGAACATGCTGCGCCTGGATGGGAGAATCTATTTTTGCAATATGGTGCAATGGTCCAATGTATTTCGCAACATTTTCATGTAGTATGAAGCTTGATTTGAGATGGTACGCGGGGAATCTAATTTTTGCAATATGATGCAGTGCTCCAATGTATTTCGCAACATTTTCGGGTAATATGAAGCATGCCTTGATATGATTCATGTGTTCTTTTATTTATATAAGTATATCACCAACAAAATAAAATTACCACTGTTATGTTCCTGTTTAGGAGAACCTATGTTAGCAATATCATGCACTATATCGAAATCATTGGACCAAAGAGAGCCTCTGCCGAAGCAAAATTAGGGCATGAGCAATGGTGGCATACACAACTAGCTGCTCCATGTAAAAAAGTTGTCAGAAGCAACATCGTCAATTTTATATCTTCAATGGAAGCTACAACTTTAGTCGGAAAAAGAGAGAAGTGACCCCACAAATATGACACTATGTATCTCTTTCTCTCTCCAAAAAGCATACTTTTAAAACTTAAGATCCCACTTCCTGAACAGGAGGCTGCCTCCTTATCGGAACCAAATTTAGACCACTCGAACCTAATTAAATGTGTGAGGCAGTAACTTTAGGGCAGTGCATTGGGCATGCTCTTAATCACCTTGTCCGGGTCCGGGCGTAGGCGCTCTGTGCCAAACGACCATGAAAAAGAAATTCTTGCGGGCCCACACGGGAGGGAGGGAGGAGAGCAAGAACAAAACGGGAAGACAGTGAAAACCAGACGGGTGGGCTGGGCTGGTGGAGGAGAGAGAGAAGGACAGGACAGGAGGGAGCTGACCGCCGTACTCCCCTCTCTCTCATCCCATCGAGACTCGAGAGACGACGACACGGACAATAAGAAAAACTTTTAATCTCCCGAGGCAGAGCTACTCGCAATCGCAAGCAAGCAGGCACAAACCCAGACGCAGACTAGCCTCTGCCCTCTGGTCTGCAGAGATCGCAGAGCACAACGTCCCGGCCCCTACGCCACCACCCCTCTCTCTCTCTCCACACACGCAGGGCCGCCTGCTAGCCTACACACCGGCCAAGTCTTCGGTCTCGGCGCCCCGTGCTCGCCCGCCCGCCGTCCCTCTCCTCCCCCCCTGTCTCGCCCCTGTCGGAGGGGACACCCGCGCGCGCACGGCCGTGCCACGGCCGGCTTGTCTGCCTGCCCGCCTTTTCCGGCTTCGCCGCGCGGCCATGCGCGGGCCCCGCTGACGCCCAGCTAGCAGCGCGCGCTCGCCGGAGAACGGTGATCCGGCCGGTTCGTTCGGTTGGCGTGTGGGAGCGCAGATGATGATGAAGCAGCAGCAGCAGCATCAGCCGCCGGCGACGAGCTCCGCCGCCGGGTCCGCGGTCACCGTCGCGGTGGCGGCGCCTGGGTGCGAAGGTACTACTCCTTGCCTCCTTCGATGCCTCCTCCTCTGCCTCTTCCAATGGCGGTTGGTTCGGCTGGCGTTGCCGTGTTTTCCCTGTCTAGTCCCTCCTCCGTCGCGTTATTGCGCCTGAGGGTCGGAAAGGCCTCCCCTTTCTCGGCTCTCCCGAAGGCGGCGTGGTTTTTGCCTTTGCATTTCGGAGCCTGGGATTTCGGGAAGGCGTTTTCCATTTTTTTTGGGAATTAAAAGAGGTGGCTGGGCGGCCCGTCGCTGCCGGCGACGGAGACGAATGTGGCCAGTCGGCGTGTGGTGTTTTTGCCGTACTGCATTTGGGCTTCTAAGCGATTGGAGGATTGCAGGGTAGCCCCTCTCGGCGCCTCATTCGAGCCATGTGCAGCGCCGTTTCCGTAATAAACAACCAAAAAATGCCCAAGTAGCAAAAGCCGCCGTCACGGCCGGCGCCGGCGGCGTGTGGCGAAGCGCCGGGAAGGCGACGGAGCCGAATGCATCTGATCCCTCCCGTTTACAGTAAACTAGTGGAAAAGGCCCGGTCTTTCTTCTGTTACTGATTCGGTGGTGGTTGGTCTTGGTCTGCAGGGGAGAAGAAACCGCCGGCGATCAACTCGGAGCTGTGGCACGCATGTGCGGGGCCGCTCGTGTCGCTTCCGCCGGCAGGGAGCCTCGTCGTCTACTTCCCACAAGGCCACAGTGAGCAGGTGAATACCCCCTTTTCCCTCCCCTCCTTCCAGCGCTCCCTCAGATTATTCCTGTTTAGCGATGCTTGTTACCACTAGTACCCCTCTGGATGGATCCTCTCCTTCGATAATCTTTTTTGTACTGCTACGTAGAAGAATTCATGTTTTCTCCATGGAAAAAGTTCCGTTTTTTGTTGCAAGTCTTTTTCGGCGCCTTGAGACAACGTATGTGACCAAGGTTGGTTCCTGTCATCCTGAACTTTGTTGCCGAGAGATATCAAGGCAGCGATGCGATTTGATGTATGTGCCCCATTTTCGTCGAGTGGTGATGGAGTCACATTTATCTTTTCTTTGATGTGATGTCTTGCTGTTTGAGTGCTGGAAGTTACTATTTGCGCTTCCATCATACCACTATTTCCGGGAATGGTTCTTTGAAGACTTTCTGAAAGCACTGATATTCCGTTCCTTGATTCCTGATTGACGATTTTTTTGTGTGTTAATTCCGTGATATCACTCCTGCCATCTACACGTATTTGGATTTTCCTCGGGTTTACTTAGCCAGTTGGTTGGTTGCTACTATAGTTTGCTTTGTTTGTTACTGATTTTAAGCTTATGGGCGAAGTAGTTGGGGGAATTGGGCCTACTGGCCCCCCTCTTTTAAGGGGTTTCTGGTGTGTTGCACCATTCTCTTGCTCTCTTTGTCTGGTGGATGAAGCAACCGAGTACCTTCGGATTTTTGCATTCATTGGTGGGGCATTTAGTATCTTCTGCTGCATCTTTCGTGCATTTGGCATCGGAATAAGCTCGTTTTGAGCAAGTTTGGAGGATGGGGGTGATGAAATGCTTGGATTTGGAAAAGATTCTCTCGTCCGGAAGCTAGTGCAGGGAGGTGCCTAATTCTGTTTTGGCTACTGCCTCCCCTTTCTGCTCGACCAGGGGGGAAGGGAGTGGTTCTCGGCATGATTGGAAATGGGTTCATGGCACATGGCTTCACTTGCTAATTTATTGGTGTATCATTTAATTAGAATCCTAACTTCTGCTTTACGATTTTTATAGTCCCGGACTACTTTCCGTCACATTATATTATTGAGGCTGTATAAAGAAAAAGTATAATTAGGTGGTATATTTTAGATTCAGAACTGATGCATCGGTTGACAGAACTTCAACTAACCTGCGTCTCATTTCATTTCATCCAGAATTTGAATCTTTCAGCATAACGAACTATTTTTTGTTCCAGTGGTTTGTTGTTGATTGCATTTTCTGGTTTCTACTAGATGTCTCTGTCATTGCTAGTGTCCTAGTGATGCCAGTTTGTCCATTGAACTTCAGGATTATGTTTAAGTTGGTTGGATCTGGTATTTAAGCATGTTTCATTTGGCAGGTTGCAGCTTCTATGCAGAAGGATGTTGATGCCCATGTTCCAAACTACCCAAATCTTCCATCCAAGTTGATCTGCCTACTGCACAATATCACTTTACATGTAATCTACAGCCACATGCCTATTTATTGTATTTCTGCTTGTTATCATATATATATACTAAAAGGATTTATTCGTTCTCAGGCTGACCTTGAAACGGATGAAGTTTATGCACAGATGACTCTTCAGCCAGTTACTTCAGTAAGCGTATTATGTTTGTCGTTTCTTCTCAAAACTTATATTGACACCCCTTCTGTTCAGGTATGCTAACATAGTTATTTGTATTTTGATTGATTGGTAATTATGATCAGTATGGAAAGGAGGCACTACAGCTATCAGAGCTAGCACTCAAACAAGCAAGGCCACAGAATGAGTTCTTCTGCAAGACACTGACTGCAAGTGATACAAGTACGCATGGAGGCTTCTCTGTGCCCCGCCGATCCGCAGAGAAGATATTCCCACCTCTTGTATGTAAAGATTTTTGAGTCCATACTGATTTAGTTTATTTTCTGTGTCCTCTGTCCTAACTAAATTGTTGTTGCTTCTTATTCTAGGACTTCTCAATGCAGCCACCTGCTCAGGAGATACAAGCTAGGGATTTGCATGATAATGTGTGGACATTTCGTCACATATATAGGGGTAAGAAATTTCAGCATTCTGGAAACCTTTCCTTCTGTAAATGGATTGTTTATATTTGAACATTTAATTTATTGTTGTTGCGACTCAGTGTTGCACATGGTTGTCATAAGAATAGTAATATTTTTGCACATGGTAGTCCATGTGTGAACGCCAAAGTATGGTTTGATGTGATTCTGTCCACAAAGATATTGAGCCATTGTTGTGTTTTGTTATGAAACAGGTCAGCCAAAACGACATCTGCTTACAACTGGCTGGAGTCTCTTTGTGAGTGGCAAGAGGTTATTTGCTGGAGATTCTGTTATTTTCGTTAGGTAGAGCACATCTTCTGCTATCTTTTAAGTTTGAACTAATTTTGTTATTATTTAAACTTGGAAAATTTTACTTGCTTATTCCTGATGGTAAATTAACAGCGATTGTTTCTTGTTTGTTTTTTAATAAATTTTGTAGGGACGAAAGGCAGCAACTTCTACTAGGAATCAGGCGTGCTAACCGACAACCGACTAACATATCATCATCTGTCCTTTCAAGTGACAGTATGCATATAGGGATTCTTGCTGCAGCAGCCCATGCTGCTGCGAACAATAGCCCATTCACCATATTTTATAACCCCAGGTCAGTTCTTCGACTTAATGTGCAATATTAACTATTGGTTAAGGTCAATTTTGGCGAATCATGATGTCTCTTTCATATCAAACCATGACATCCAATCTTTGTATTTTCAGGGCCAGCCCTACTGAATTTGTTATCCCATTCGCTAAGTATCAGAAGGCTGTCTATAGTAATCAATTATCTTTAGGAATGCGTTTCCGCATGATGTTTGAAACTGAGGAATTAGGAACAAGAAGGTATTTATCGCTCATTTTAATGTTCTATTGCGAGTTACTGGCTATTCATTTTTTTTCTAATTTTCTTTCTTTCAAATGATTCGTATAGATTTTGCCATATATTATTTGACTAGCTTAGTGGTTTGTTAATACTCTTACGGAATGTCAAGACTATGAGTTTCCTCTAGTTTTCAGTCTTCTGTACCTGACGTATGTTAGCATGCTGCAGGTACATGGGCACAATAACCGGCATAAATGATTTAGACCCTGTAAGATGGAAAAACTCTCAGTGGCGCAACTTACAGGTTGATTTCCTAGTTCGATTGGCGTTACCGTTATTTACCCCTTTCTGCTGCTGATGCAAAATCTTCTTATTGGTCAATAGGTTGGCTGGGATGAGTCTGCAGCAGGTGAAAGGCGTAACAGGGTTTCGATCTGGGAGATTGAACCGGTCGCTGCTCCATTTTTCATATGCCCCCCTCCGCCGTTTTTTGGTGCAAAGCGTCCCAGACAGTTAGGTAGGACTACTTGAACACCACTTATATTGTATTGTATCTTCTAAATTGGCCTTTAATACAATTGATCCAGGATGTCAATCTTTAAACAATATTACAATGTAACTATACCATTGGGGAAGCAGGCTTGCACTAAGGGTGGTTGTATATCATGTCTGTTATGTAGTATATACATGTATGTCTCTGAAATGTAGATGCCTAATCTGAAGATAGTACTTATTTATGCATTTTTTTTTGCAAAGAATACCAGTACTCTGTTTCTTCAATTGATAGAGAGACTAATTAGGCATTCATATCAAACTACCATACTTTCATACATCAGGCATTCATATGATGAAACATATTTATGAGGTGCAATATAGACTAAACAAATCATAACTAATTAACTGTATCGGAGCTGGAAATGTTTGTGGATAATGTTCTCCAACTAATAGCTTAGGTAATTATGGACTTACCTGAACTTAGATGCAACGGAAGTTTGTGAATTCTGATTTCTGAAGTGTTCATTACACTGGTTTTATGCATGCCTATAAATTGATTGTAGTTATGTACTTGCAGATGATGAGTCCTCGGAAATGGAGAATCTCTTAAAGAGGGCTATGCCTTGGCTGAGTGAGGAGATATGCATAAAGGACCCTCAGACGCAGAATACCGTAATGCCTGGTCTGAGCTTGGTTCAGTGGATGAACATGAATATGCAGCAGAGTTCATCATTCACAAATACAGCCATGCAGTCTGAGTACCTGCGTTCAATAACTAACCCCAGCATGCAAAATATTGGTTCTGCTGATCTCTCGAGGCAGTTGTGCCTGCAGAACCAGTTTCTGCAACAGAATAACATTCAATTTAATACTCCCAGACTACCTCAGCAAATGCAGCCGAACAATGATTTTTCCAAAGCAACCCTTCCATTGAATCAGCCCGGCGGGAGCACCAAATCACAAGAACAAACTCAAGAAGCTAGCAACCTTCAGAGGCAACAACAGTCCATGAACTTTGCACTTCCTTTGAGCCAAGCTCAAACCAGTCTTGCTCAAGCTCAGGTCCTTGTACAGAATCAGATGCAGCAGCAGCCACATATATCTCAAAATCAGTTGCCAGCCGTCAGCCAGCCGCTCCTGTCCCATCAGCAGCAGCCACAACAACAACAACAACAAGACCATCAACAACATCAGCAGCAAAAATTTCTACACCAGCAGCAGCAACAGCTTTTACTTCAGCAGCAGCAGTTACAACAACAGCAACAACAGCAATTCAATAAGATGCCTACACAGCTACCAAATCTGCCAAATCAACAGCTGCAATTATCAGATCAGCAGCTTCAGTTGCAACTCCTGCAAAAACTACAACAACAGCAGCAGTCATTCCTGTCCCAACCTGGAGTTACCCTTGCACAATTACCTCTGATCCAAGAACAGCAAAAGTTAATTATGGATATACAGCAGCAGCTGTCAAACTCTCATTCACTTCCCCAACAACAGATGATGCCTCAACAAAGCACAAAAATTCCATCACAGGCAGCACTACTGCCAGCACCTGTGCAGGCAGATACACAACAGAAGCTTCCACAGAAGCAAGCTCTGCCCGCAGATGCCTTAGAAGCTACCATTCCTCCAACCACATCACTGAAATTCAGTTCAGCAAATGGAAGTCCTTTGAGGATGCCCGGTGCTACACATTCTGTAGTTACAGAAGAAATCCCTTCTTGTTCAACATCCCCTTCCACTGCAAATGGTAACCATCTTCTACAACCAGTCCCTGGAAGGGACCAATATTGCAGCATGATCAACACCGAGAAGGCAACTGCCCCTATGTCAGTTCCAAGCTCTCTTGATGTTGGCACAGGAACTCCCAGGATGACAAAGGAATTTCCAAAATTGAATTCCAATGTAAAGCAAAGTATGATGGCTTCGAAATTACCAAATGCAGAAGCTAGTCCCCAAAATTTTGTGAACAACGCACCCCCTACAGACTATCTAGAAACAGCTTCGTCAGCAACTTCAGTGTGGCTTTCCCAAACTGATGGGCTTCTACAGCAAAATTTCCCCATGTCTAACTTTAGTCCGCAGCAGCTATTCAAAGATGCTCCTCCTGATACAGAAATTCATGCTGAAGTTCCAACTAATAATGCATTGTTTGGAATTGGGAATGATGGTCATGTGGGCTTCCCTTTGGGAACTGATGACTTCCTGACGAATGGAATTGATGCTGTCAAGTATCAAAATCATATATCTACAGACATTGATAACAACTACAGAATACCAAAAGACACCCAGCAAGAGATATCATCCTCCATGGTTTCACAGTCATTTGGTGCATCAGACATGGCATTTAATTCAATTGACTCTGGAATCAACGATGGTGCCTTCTTGAACCGAACTTCTTGGCCTCCTGCTGCTCCACTAAAGAGGATGAGGACGTTCACGAAGGTGAGCGCTTCTTTTACCTGAAGCTTGGATGCTACTTTTAGTGTATTATCTATTAAGATTCAGTATGGTTTCCCTATAAAGTAAAAGGAAGCCTATTTTCATTACCATGGTAATATAGTTGGGAGATCAAACACTGAACTATAAACGAAAAGATCAATACTCCTTGACCAAATCTAAAATGTTAGTTAAATACACGTGAGAAGTTTGAGTTGCATAACTTGTCCTATTGTTATGTAAAATCTGTTCTCGGTACGATGAAGATCAGAAGACATGAAATTTTTGGTTCACTTAAACAAGGTACAGTCACTGTGTAAAATCTGACTATTGTCATGTATTAAACATTATGATTATGTTCACATTTAATTTGTGTATGCATGGTTCATGAGATGCTCATGTAGGTCTGAAACTTTGGTTGAGATTCTATCATAAGCAAAAATAAAAATAAAAAATCGGCGGGCACTAGTACACTTTTTCTCTAAATAGCAGTATCTGTTGCTCTGCCTTCATCAGGCTAGTGCAATTCTAATTTGAACATTTGTTTCTTTCAAATATTCACGAGTGTCTTTTCTGTTGCATCTTTGCCTAACCTACTGGTGTCTGTAGGTGTATAAACGGGGAGCTGTGGGCCGATCTATTGACATTAGCCAGTATGCTGGATATGATGAATTGAAGCATGCTCTGGCTCGAATGTTTAGCATAGAGGGGCAGCTCGAGGAAAGGCAGAGGATTGGCTGGAAGCTCGTCTATAGAGATCATGAGGATGATATCCTACTTCTTGGCGATGATCCTTGGGAGTAAGTTCATCCGTCTTTCCATTTATGCCTCCCATGTTTTTTATATTCAGAATGTCATATATGTTGAAAATTATTTACCTGTCCATGTTGTAAAATACTCCTAGGTGTGTAAGTTGCAGTGATAATGTGAAATATGGCCGTCTAGAACGATGAATGAATGAAAATGCATAGACAGGACTTAAGTTTGTTTACCATGATCAATAAAGCTCACCTGTTCCCTAATAAAGAAAGATGAAATATTGCCGTCTAGAATGACAAATAAATGAAAATGCATACACAAAACTTAGCTTGTGTTAATTGTGGATGCTAATGTGGATTGTTGCTTGCACATATTTTGGGCTTATTGTAGATGTTTAATTTTGGTTGTACAGGGAGTTTGTCAACTGTGTCAAGTGCATTAGGATCCTTTCACCTCAAGAAGTGCAACAGATGAGCTTGGATGGTGATCTGGGCGCTAGCGTTCTCCCCAACCAGGCCTGCAGCAGCTCAGATGGTGGGGGCAATGCTTGGAGGGCTCGCTGTGATCAGAACTCTGGCAACCCTTCCACCGGCTCATATGACCAATTCGAGTGACCTAATTTACCGGTCTAGACACATCACACCGCCACTGGAGGTGACCGGCGACAGCTCTGAGGTGCTAGGATGTTGTAGATGCGTCAGCTTACATCCAGAGCGCAAGCGGCTCATCGGATTAGTAGTGTTCTGTTTATATGTGTAGTTCTTACAAGAAAGGAAGTAGTAGGCTGGTAAAGGGAGATTACCTAGAGATCGAGAGGGTTAGGTGAAAGATGTCTTATTGGAAAGGCAAGTCTGTAGTAACCTGATACTTTGTTTCTTCTGGGGCCATTCTTAAGATCTCCATGAATCCCAAGTTGGTTGCTGCAAAAGCAATGTTTTTTCTATCTTGTGATTCATTGATTGTCTGATACTATCCAAACACAATGCACAAAAACCAACCTCATAGAACAGTATGTACAAAATTTAGAACTTTAATGTTGACATACTACTCTGAGTGATCGCTCAAATCAGTGCAGGATTTCAATGATAGATGTTTTGCTAGTTATCTCAGGTCAAGAACTTATCTGAAAATGTGTGCATATTTTGGCCAATTGCAATGTCAGAAAACTAGTGTTCTTTTATCTGGCATCTGTAGGTTACTCAGGCTTTGATCGAATTGATCGAATAATGCTAGGGATGTTGGACTGTTAGCTGACCTGTGATCTCAGCTCTCAGCATGAAGAGGACCAATTGCAGTATGTGCACAATAAAGAACTTTCAAGTTGACATAATACTTCGTATTGTTCACTCATGAGTAATATCTTCAAGATTTCATTGATTGGCATTTCGATAAGTAACTCGTAAAAAAATTGGGCGAAAACTGAGAGCACGTTTTGTAAATGCAATGCCAGAAAACTACTGATTCTTTTCTCTGGCATCTATAGGGTAGTCTCTGGCTTTGATCCAATAATGCTAGGGATTTTGGACTGTTAACTGTAGTATGTCACCAGTCAGCAGTATGTCACCAGTCAGCAGAGCCCTTGTGATCACAGGTCCCAGCATGGTACCAACCGTGGAACTGAAGTTGGGTTTTCGATTGTAAGATTAGGCTAAAACTTGACGCGCTAACAGCACATATTTCATCACAAGACTCATAAAATATTTTACATAGTTATGCATTACTACTTGATAATGAGTGGTTTGACAGGACATATTTTCTAATTTGTTTTACTGATGGGTGACCTATAAAGATCTTATTCACAAATCAAGGAGATGAGTTGTTTCCAAGAACATCTAATACAACACGAGGGCAAATCAGTTCTTCATAAAGAACGATCGTAGATCTCAACTCTCAACCTTGGTACTCGATTCAGGTTGTTCCAGCTCATGCATGAATGACTGGTAGGTCTCAACCCGGGTCTTCGGTTCAGGCTGTTCGAGTTCTTGCACAAATCCAAGTGTCATTGTGAGGAAATCCTTGATGTGAAGCTTCTTCCACTCCTACAGAGAATACATGACGAATATAACTAGTAAGGAAATGTCAAAATGAAAATGACGGAAATTGAGCAGATTGAAAATTACCACAGATCAATTGCATAAATAGACTATAATGACAAAAGTTTTTTTTTATCAAATGGGCAGAGGGAAAAGGTGGTGATGGGAGCTTAGGCCTCTGTCGAATACCAAAAGGAACGTCGATTTTAATTTCAGCAACAAAATTACCTACATGAGATCATATTAAAGAGTGCGGTTTAATGTGACAGTCTTTCGAATTAACATACTCACCTGTAGTCATAAGGAAAATCTTATGTTCCCTGCAGTTCTTTTGTCAGAACTTGTAACCTAAGTGAAATCTATTGACATTCGTACTCCCTCCGTCCCAAAATATGTTGTTCATAATCTTAGTCAAAGTCAAACTTTATAAAGTTTGACCAACTGTAATTCAATATCTATAATATGAATGTGTACAATATGAAAATATATTTCACCATGATTTTAATAACACTGATTTCATATTATAAAACTGGATATATTTTGTTATATAATTGGTCAAACTTTACAAAGTTTGACTTTGACCAGATATTATACGCAACATATTTTGGGATGGAGTATTGATCAGAAATAGTTCATTTGCAGTGTCACTTGGGAGTTGGGAACACATTAAATATATTCATTCCGGGAATCAAGTGGGACGGAAAGAACTGGAATAAAATGGATTTGAGATCCTGTGGCTGTTGTAAACAGGGCCCTGATAGATGAACATGAAGTAAAACATCCTCACCTCAAAATCCCATTGACCATAAAGGTCTGGATCCTTTGCATCACTCCATACATAAGTGTCAGCAAGCATTGTCTCTGAAGTATCCTGGAAGGTCAAACTTCCTTTCAGCAAAATCGTCCAAACAAGTTACCAGCTTCAAAGAGTTTGTAATAAAAGCAAGACAATGATCAATGGGTCACTACAGCTGAAAAAAAACTTACAGTTAGTGATATCTGAACTGTTCTCCTTACATACTCATAATCTTCAAATGCATCTAGGACAATGAGTTCTGCATCAGAAATACCCGTAATAACCTGCAGAGCAGTAATCATATAAAGAAAGGGCGTAAATGATTGGCTTTAATGCAAAAAGAGAATAAACAATTGCACACATCATCCCAAGGCAAGTGAGAAAGTGACTCCAACAAAACACATAGAAGAACTATACAGTAACATGGTTTAGAATAGTGTTAGTTTTCTAAAGTTAGTAACAAGAGTAAAAAACTTTTGATCACACAAAAATTAGAACTGACAATCTTTCTGACCAAAGCAACTTTTAGGAATGTGAAGTCAATTCTGCATCTAAACTCCCGAAAAATTATTGACTTAATTAAGAGGTAAGTAAAACTCCATATTCTGGGGTACAAGCATATAGAAACTATGGTCTTACGACATCAGTGGAACTAAGGGATCAGAACATAGCCAACTGAGAAAACTATAAATGCATTAACAAATCTCCGAATACAGAAAGAATGACAGGAAGGATAAGCAGGTGAGTCTTGTAGAGCAGTAAACAAACCCTTCCAGCAACTTTCTTGCTTTCAACAGGTAGGATTGCTGGATAAATACGATCCTTGACGGTAAACCTGTGGCTGCAGAGAATGACACCTGATGTTAAAACTGTACTTGCAACTTAGAACTTACAAGTAAATTAATATGAATGGAGAACACACGTAGCAGAAGAAATGAAATGTAATTCAATAGGGGAACATTGCCACAAGAAAAAAACACATCATCTGTTCATGTATAAATTTTGAAGGCAGCATGTGACCTGTGTGATACAGGAGATCCTATAAGTTTCAGTTCATTTATCAGTTTCATCCTAAAGCTAGAGGGGTTGATATATCAGTACCCTCTGTTTCTTGTGCGTTTTCACAAATATTCCTTTGCGCATATGGCTACAGGAGCATCAGTTGCTGTGAATTCTAATTTGTATACTGTTCATTTTCATCCTAAAGCTCGCACCTACATCTACATGTACTCCACTCTCATACAAGAACAATAAATCATCAGCGCGGGGCTCAAGATTCGCTGGCTCATTGCAGCATACTGTATCCAACCGGATCGCGGGCCACGATCAAACGCCGCAGCAAGTGACCAGCAGGAACAGCTAACTGAAAACGTACTTCCGTCAGCGACCACCGCGGTTCCGCAATCAGATTATACAGGGAGGGAAACGGAAGGGGCGTGTAGAGAGGAATAACTTGTCGGGATCGAGAACCAAGAGAGGATGGGAGAGGGAATGGGAAGGGCCGAAGGGGAAAGGGATCGCATGCGTACTAGTCGGTGAGGAGTGCCGGCGAGGAGGCCGGGACGCGGTGGAGGATGGCGCTGACCACCTCGTCCGCCATCAGGCTCCCGTAAACGAACACGCTGTGTGCGCCGGCGGCGGCGGTGGTGGCAGGAGCCGTCGCCGCCATGGCGTCAGGAGCAGGAGATGAGCGTGGGGAGTAGGAGGGGGTTCCGTTCCGTGCCAGTCGACTGCGTGGGGGCGAATTAATAGGGACTGGTGAGCATACCCTTCATGATTTTAAAATTCATCTTAGCCACATTTTTGAATACTAAAAAATTTAAAATAAAAAATTCACTCGTTCAGGTGCTACATGCTACGGGCATACAAAATCGTTTCATTAAAAATCAACTTGTCGTGTACAGTGTGTAAAAAAAGATAATTCATTGCTAAAAATAAGATTTTTCACAAGATAATTTTTCTCTTTTTACATAAATTACATAAATAACATTTTTCGTGAAATTCGACAGACACACATATATTATGAAGATGTACAAGTGGAGTTTTTTTCTCCAAATCTTTCGATATTTCAAAATATATCCTTTGGTAGATGGAGCATATGCATCCCAGAGCTAAATTGAATTTTCAAAATTAACACTACTACTACCCCGGTCCTAATAAATTGACGTGTCCACCCTCCTAAGCACACGCACGCGCAGTTCTCCCTCCGCGTCGATTAATTCCGACCGGAGGGAGTACTAACGAATGGGATTATAAAGGTAGATAGAGAAGGAACGGGAAGAGGAATTCACCGAGGCAACTCCCGCTGATCTCTTCCCTATAGGGGGGCCTGGTAATTGAGGCTGGGACTATGAATTGAACGAACAAAAAAGGAAAAAACGTTGGACTGGTTGTGCACTTTCATGGTCAATGCAGATCTACTGACGCCCTTTCTATTTTGTTTTTTTTTCATTTGAATGTTCCTGTTTTGTCTGACTCAAACATAGAGTATGAGTTTTTATACTGCAGATCTTGAGCTAGAGACGTAGTAAGAGCAACTCTAGCAGACACCGCAACCGTAAATCCCAAATACGCTGATGGAGGGCACCCCAAACACGTTTTGCAGGTTGAAAAAACGGGTCGCAACCAGACACCGCAAAGGAGTCCCTAAAACAACATATTCCATGTCCTAGCCCCACTACTAAAAAAAGCCTAAGCAGTGGCGCACCGGTTTTGCTATAAGTGGCGCACCCAGTTGCGCCACTGCTAACTATTAGTAGTGGCACACTAGTGGTGCGCCATTGGTAATCCACATAGCAGTGGGGCAAACCTAGTGCGCCACTGCTATATGGTTGAGGTGCGCCACTACGGGGAAAAGAGGTGCGCCACTAGTACAAATTTGAAATTTGGATCTGGATTTTTTTTGGATTTTTTTGGGTTTTTTATTTTCGTTCCAGTATGCATCTTGTTACGTTCACCGTGATGTGAAGCTCCACTTGCAGCCGAAGAAGAGGAAGGAAGGAGAAGGAGGAGAGGAGGGGGAGTGGATGAGGAAGAGGAGGAGGTGGCCAGAGTTGGAGAAGGCGTGGAGGTGGAGGAGGAGGAGGGGCGGAGTTGGAGGAGGAGGGAGTGGAAAAGGAGGCCGGAGTGGAGGAGGATGCCGGATTTGGAGGAGGAGACCTTAGTGGAGGGGGAGAGAGTGGAGGAGGAGGTGGCCAGAGTTGTAGGAGTGGAGAAGGAGGAGGAGGAGGGAGTGGAGGAGGAGTAGAGGAGAATGAGGAAACAGAGGGAAGAAGGTGGGGTTAAGGGTATGTGGCTAGCCAACGCAATTCAAATTTCGTGGGTGAGAAGTTTAGCAGTGGCGCACCCCATGGCTTAGTGCCCCACTGCTACTTTTTTTTCAATTTTCTACCCGAAATCTAAAACCTGCAAAAAATCATGTTTCCTTTTCGATTTTTTAGAATATAAAAATTGTATAAACGCCCGGACGGCGTTGAAATTGGATAGGAAATTTCATGTAGATACATTTTCATATAAAAAAGATTTTCATCGGAGATTGTATGCAACCAGAAATCCCATTTTATCGATACAGGACGCCATTTTGCACCAAAAAAAGTCGAAATTCATGTTTGTTAATTTTATTAAAACTAGATGACATAATACATAGGAAACTCGAAGGATTTTATTTTTTGAAATTTCTATCTATTTCTTTTATTTTTTTCCAAAACCGAAAAGGCGATCCATAGAGGAGGGGTTGTGGTGAGAATTTTGGGTAGGAGTTACGAGTGACACACCATATATAAGTGCGCCATTGCTATTTGAGGTAGCAGTGTCACACCTATATGTGGTGCACCTATCTATACCCACAACCTCACACTTACCAGTGGCACATCCCTTCTTGGTGTGCCACTGCTATGTGAGATAGCAGTGGACCCCTGGTAAGTGTGGGGGAGGGGGTGGTTTTGGCAGATCCTTAGTGGTGGCGCACTGCTCACAAGGTGCGCCACCGCTACATAGCAGTGGTGGACCAGTAAAGTGGTGCGCCACTGCAAGCATTCTACATCTAGGTCTTTTTCTAGTAGTGCCCACAGCCAGCCATTTTTCTCTCCTTCTTCATCAACCTTCCTTCGCTGCCGGTAGCCCACCCCCGCCAGCCGCTCGCTGCCGCCCGTTGCCTGCCCCGCGCTGGCGCCCACGCCTGCCCTTGCCGGCCGCCCGCTCCGGATTACGGCGAATTTTGGCCCGATTCTGGCGACTCCATCGAATTTTGGTAGATGATACGTCTCCGACGTATCGATAATTTCTTATGTTCCATGCCACATTATTGATGATATCTACATGTTTTACGAATACTTTATGTCATATTTATGCATTTTCCGGCACTAACCTATTAACAAGATGCCGAAGAGCCGTTCTTTGTTTTCTGCTGTTTTGGTTTCAGAAATCCTACAAAGGAAATATTCTCGGAATGGACGAAATCAACGCCCAGGGGTCCTATTTTGCCACGAAGCTTCCGAAGACCGAAGGGGAGACGAAGTGGTCACGCGCCGCCACAACAGTGGCGCTGCCTGCCGCGCCCTGGTGTGTGGGGCCTCGTGTGGCCCCCCTGCCCTTCCGCTACTTAAAGCCTCCGTCGCGAAACCCCGGCAGAGAGCCACGATACGGAAAACCTTGCGAGGCGCCGCCGCCGCAATCCCATCTCGGGATTCGGAGATCGCCTCGGCACCCTGCGGAGAGGGGAATCATCTCCCGGAGGACTCTTCACCGCCATGGTCGCCTCCGGAGTGATGAGTGAGTAGTTCACCCCTGGACTATGGGTCCATAGCTAGATGGTCGTGTTCTCCTTATGTGCTTCATTGTTGGATCTTGTGAGCTGCCTAACATGATCAAGATCATCTATCTGTAATGCTATATGTTGTGTTTGTCGGGATCCGATGGATAGAGAATACTATGTTATGTTGATTATCAATCTATTACCTATGTGTTGTTTATGATCTTGCATGCTCTCCGTTATTAGTAGAGGCTCTGGCCAAGTTTTTACTCTTAACTCCAGAGGGAGTATTTTATGCTCGATAGTGGGTTCATGCCTCCATTAAATCTGGGACAGTGAGAAAGTTCTAAGGTTGTGGATGTCTTGTTGCCACTAGGGATAAAACATTGATGCTATGTCCGGGATGTAGTTATTGATTACATTACGCACCATACTTAATGCAATTGTCTGTTGTTTGCAACTTAATACTGGAAGGGGTTCGGATGATAACTGAAGGTGGACTTTTAGGCATAGATGCATGCTGGATAGCGGTCTATGTACTTTGTCGTAATGCCCAATTAAATCTCACTATACTTATCATATCATGTATGTGCATTGTCATGCCCTCTCTATTTGTCAATTGCCCAATGTAATTTGTTCACCCAACATGCTATTTATCTTATGGGAGAGACACCTCTAGTGAACTGCCGGTCCATTCTTTTACATTAAATACAATCTACGCAATACTTGTTCTCTGCTTTGCAAACAATCATCATCCACACTATACATCTAATCCTTTGTTCCAAAGGGTGAGATTGACAACCCTCACTTTCGTTGGGGCAAAGTACTTTGGTTGTGTTGTCAGGTTCCACGTTGGCGCCGGAATCCTGGTGTTGCGCTGCACTACATCCCGCCACCAACAACTTTCAACGTGCTTCTTGGCTCCTCCGGTTCGATAAACCTTGGTTTCTTTACGAGGAAAACTTGCTACCGTGTGCATCATACCTTCCTCTTGGGGTTCCCAACGAACGTGTGTGTTACACGCCATCAAGCATATTTTCTGGCGCCGTTACCGGGGAGATCAAGACACGCTGCAAGGGGAGTCTCCACAATCCAATCTCTTTACTTTGTTTTTGTCTTGCTTTATTTACTACTTTGTTTGCTGCACTTAAACAAAACACAAAAAAATTAGTTGCTAGTTTTTACTTGTCTTGTTCTCTATATCAAAAACACAAAAAAATTAGTTACTTGCATTTACTTTATTTACCTTTTGTTTATTTCATCATGTTTCCTCCTAATTACACTCTAAAAGACATACCGGTAGGACGTGGGTCTATCATTGGAAGAGATAATATAGAAGCATTTTTCCCTCATGTTAGTAAAGTTGAAGATTTTGAAGATAGACACTTGGTAGAACTTGCTCCTACTTATGAAATTGCTGCTTCTTTAGTTCGCATGTTGGAAACTAAATTTATTAATCTCAATCCTATAATCCAACACATGTTTCTCACACTCGGTGATATGGAGAAAGGGGAAAAGAAAGATTTTGTTTTAGAAACCCTTCTTAAAGAATTTGGTGGTGTAGCAAAAGAGGCTAGAAAGGTCTTTATTAAATACAATATGCTTGGCTCTTATACCAATTTTGTTAGTATCCTCGAAAAGATGGACATGGAGAGAGTAAGGTACATTAATAATATTAATGATGGAGAGGAGATTAAAGTACCGATACCTAGTAAGCTCCTAGAAACGCATGAAGCTCTAGAAAATAACTATGGTTGGCTATTCCTGAAAATTTGTTTAATGAGAATAGCAAGCCTAAGAATAATGAAAAGGGGCTGAAACTTACATAGATAAGATAACATGCATTGTTGAGGCAACTCCCAACACCCCTGGTACTAATGTTGATACTTCGTCTCTTGATAACACTTGATACACACTTTCTGCGCCTAGCTGAAAGGCATTAAAGAAAAGTGCTTATGGGAGACAACCCATCATTTTACTACAGCACCTTTGTTTTATATTTGAGTCTTGGAAGTTGTTTACTACTGTAGCAACCTCTCCTTATCTTAGTTTTGTGCATTGTTGTGCCAAGTAAAGTCGTTGATAGTAAGGTTCATACTAGATTTGGATTACTGCGCAGAACAGATTTCTTTGCTGTCACGAATGGGGCCTAATTCTCTGTAGGTAACTCAGAAATTTATGCCAATTTACGTTAGTGATCCGCAGATATGTACGCAACTTTCATTCAATTTGAGCATTTTCATCTGAGCAAGTCTGGTGCCACTTTAAAATTCGTCTTTACGAACTGTTCTGATTTGACAGATTCTGCCTTTTATTTCGCATTGCCTCTTTTGCTATGTTGGATGAATTTCTTTGATCCATTAATGTCCAGTAGCTTTGTGCAATGTCCAGAAGTGTTAAGAATGATTATGTCACCTCTGAACATGTAAAGTTTTATTGTGCACTAACCCTCTAATGAGTTGTTTCGAGTTTGGTGTGGAGGAAGTTTTCAAGGATCAAGAGAGGGAAATGATGCAATATGATCAAGAAGAGTGAAAGCTCTAAGCTTTGGGATGCCCCGGTGGTTCACCCCTGCATATTTTAAGAATACTCAAGCGTCTAAGCTTGGGGATGCCCAAGGCATCCCCTTCTTCATCGACAACATTATCATGTTCCTCCCCTGAAACTATATTTTTATTCCATCACATCTTATGTGCTTTGCTTGGAGCGTCGGTTTGTTTTTGTTTTTGTTTGAATAAAATGGATCCTAGCATTCATTGTGTGGGAGAGAGACACGCTCCTCTGTTGCATATGGACAAATATGTCCTTAGGCTTTACTCATAGTATTCATGGCGAAGGTTGAATCTTCTTCGTTAAATTGTTATATGGTTGGAATCGGGAAATGCTACATGTAGTAATTCTAAAATGTCTTGAATAATTTGATACTTGGCAATTGTTGTGCTCATGTTTAAGCTCTTGCATCATATACTTTTCACCTATTAATGAAGAAATACATAGAGCTTGCTAAAATTTTGTTTGCATATTTGGTCTCTCTAAAGTCTAGATAATTTCTAGTATTGAGTTTTGAACAACAAGGAAGACGGTGTAGATTCTTATAATGTTTACAATATGTCTTTTATGTAAGTTTTGCTGCACCGGTTCATCCTTGTGTTTGTTTCAAATAACCTTGCTAGCCTAAACCTTGTATCGAGAGGGAATACTTCTCATGCATCCAAAATCCTTGAGCCAACCACTATGCCATTTGTGTCCACCATACCTACCTACTACATGGTATTTCTCCGCCATTCCAAAGTAAATTGCTTGAGTGCTACCTTTAAATTTCCATCATTCGCCTTTGCAATATATAGCTCATGGGACAAAATAGCTTAAAAACTATTGTGGTATTGAATATGTACTTATGCACTTTATCTCTTATTAAGTTGCTTGTTGTGCGATAACCATGTTCCTGGGGACGCCATCAACTCTTTGTTGAATATCATGTGAGTTGCTATGCATGTTCGTCTTGTCGAAGTAAGGGCGGTTTTCACAATCAAATAGTTTGAGTATGCATCGTTAGAGAAGAACATTGGGCCGCTAACTAAAGCCATGAATCATGGTGGAAGTTTCAGTTTGGACATAAAACCTCAATCTCTTATGAGAATATTAACTGTTGTTGAATGCTTAAGCATTAAAAGAGGAGTCCATTATCTGTTGTCTATGTTGTCCCGGTATGGGTGTCTAAGTTGAAGAATGATCAAAAGCGAGAAATCCAATGCGAACTTTCTCCTTAGACCCTTGTACAGGCGGCATAGAGGTACCCCTTTGTGACACTTGGTTGAAACATATGTCATGCAATGATAATCCGTGTTAATCCAAGCTAATTAGGACAAGGTGCGGGCACTACTAGTATACTATGCATGAGGCTTGCAACTTGTAAGATATAATTTACATGATACATATGATTTATTACTACCGTTGACAAAATTGTTTCATGTTTTCAAAACAAAAGCTCTAGCACAAATATAGCAATCGATGCTTTCCTCTTTGAAGGACCTTTCTTTTACTTTTATGTTGAGTCAGTTCACCTATTTCTCTCCACCTCAAGAAGCAAACACTTGTGTGAACTGTGCATTGATTCCTACATACTTGCATATTGCACTTGTTATATTACTTTACATTGACACTATCCATGAGATATACATGTTATAAGTTGAAAGCAACCGCTGAAACTTAATCTTCCTTTGTGTTGCTTCAATACCTTTACTTTGATTTATTGCTTTATGAGTTAACTCTTATGCAAGACTTATTGATGCTTGTATTGAAGTACTATTTATAAAAAGTCTTTGCTTTATGATTCATTTGTTTACTCATGTCATTACCATTGTTTTGATCGCTGCATTCATTACATATGCTTACAATAGTATGATCAAGGTTATGATGGCATGTCACTCGAAATTATCTTTGTTATCGTTTACTCGGACGGCAGAACTAAGCTTGGGGATGCGATACGTCTCCGACGTATCGATAATTTCTTATGTTCCATGCCACATTATTGATGATATCTACATGTTTTATGAATACTTTATGTCATATTTATGCATTTTCCGCACTAACCTATTAACGAGATGCCGAAGAGCCAGGCTGTTGTTTTTGTTTCAGAAATCCTACAAAGGAAATATTCTCGAATTGGACGAAATCAACGCCCAGGGTCCTATTTTGCCACGAAGCTTCCAGACCGAAGGGGAGAAGTGGGGCCACGAGGCGCCGCCACAACAGGCGGCGCGGCCGGGCCTTGGCCGCGCGGCCCGGTGTGTGGGCCCTCGTGTTCCCGACCTGCCCTTCCGCCTGCTTAAAGCCTCCGTCGCGAAACCCCCGCACGAGAGCCACGATACGGAAAACCTTCCAGAGCCGCCGCCGCCAATCCCATCTCGGGGATTGGAGATCGCCTCCGGCACCCCTGCGGAGAGGGGAATCATCTCCCGAGGACTCTTCACCGCCATGGTCGCCTTCGGAGTGATGAGTGAGTAGTTCACCGGACTATGGGTCCATAGCAGTAGCTAGATGGTCGTCTTCTCCTTATGTGCTTCATTGTTGGATCTTGTGAGCTGCCTAACATGATCAAGATCATCTATCTGTAATGCTATATGTTGTGTTTGTCGGGATCCGATGGATAGAGAATACTATGTTATGTTGATTATCAATCTATTACCTATGTGTTGTTTATGATCTTGCATGCTCTCCGTTATTAGTAGAGGCTCAAGTTTTTACTCTTAACTCCAAGAGGGAGTATTTATGCTCGATAGTGGGTTCATGCCTCCATTAAATCTGGGACAGTGACAGAAAGTTCTAAGATTGTGGATGTGCTGTTGCCAATAGGGATAAAACATTGATGCTATGTCCGAGGATGTAGTTATTGATTACATTACGCACCATACTTAATGCAATTCTGTTGTTTGCAACTTAATGGGAAGGGGTTCGGATGATAACCTGAATGTGGACTTTTTAGGCATAGATGCATGCTGGATAGCGGTCTATGTACTTTGTCGTAATGCCCAATTAAATCTCACTATACTTATCATATTATGTATGTGCATTGTCATGCCCTCTCTATTTGTCAATTGCCCGACTGTAATTTGTTCACCCAACATGCTATTTATCTTATGGGAGGGGACACCTCTAGTGAACTGTGGACCCCGGTCCATTCTTTTATATTAAATACAATCTACTGCAATACTTGTTCTACTGTTTTCTGCAAACAATTATCATCCACACTATACATCTAATCCTTTGTTATGCAAGCCGGTGAGATTGACAACCTCACTGCTTCGTTGGGGCAAAGTACTTTGGTTGTGTTGTGCAGGTTCCACGTTGGCGGAATCCCTGGTGTTGCGCGCCACATCCCGCCACCAACAACCTTCAACGTGCTTCTTGGCTCCTCCTGGTTCGATAAACCTTGGTTTCTTTCTGAGGGAAAACTTGCTAGTGTGTGCATCATACCTTCCTCTTGAGATTCCCAACGAACGTGTGTGTTACACGCCATCAGGAGACTCCGGCGCTCGTACGGGCTGAAAATTCCTTCGTGCCAACGCGAGAGTTGGGATGGGGTTCGCTCTTAGAAGGCCTCGCGGAACTGGGTAGTTGTGATTTCCGCGACGCGAATCTGGATAGACGGGATTTTTTTCGGATGGAGGCTCTATGCGGTGTCTGGATCGGTTCTTTTTCTTCATAAAACCGCAAAAAAGACAGAAATTTAATTCGGCTCCCGGGTGCGTATGCTCCCTCTACCAAATTTTTTTATTTCAAAGTATCAAAAAAATTTGACAAAAAATTCTACATGGTCATCTTCATAATATATGTTTGTTCGTCAAGTTTCAAGAAAACCCAATATTTTTTGTGGACTATCTAAAAAAGAGAAATTTTATCTTGTAAAAAGCATTATTTTTAGCATTGAGTTTTATCTTTTTTACACGCGTCACATGACAAGTTAATTTTTTATGAAACAACTTTGTATGCGTGTAGCACGTGAAGATGTACGTGTGAATTTTTTTTTTAATTTTTTTGAAATTCAAAATGTGGATAAGGTGCATTTTAAACTAAAGGGAGCATATGCTTCCATGTTCCAAAACATCACTCCCAAAGAAGATAATTACTATACGAATGAGGACTGGTTGCGTTGTCTACTGGAGCTGCTCTAATTCCATGAAATAACTGGCTTGCCGCCGATGCCGGCCGGCCGGATAAATGCTTTGCACGTCTAGTGGTGCACTTTTTGTTTTTGTTTTTATTTGATGTGTTGCACGTCTAGATAACACTTCATATGACTTCTTCGTGTTTCCGATACGATACGATACATAAAACTGCCACTCTGATCATACTTAATAATTTATGTTTAAGGTATGATACGAGTTGATACATACAACTGCCGCTCTAATCATACTTAATTCTTTATGCCTCCGGTATGATACGATACGATACATACAACTGCCACTATAATCATACTTAATTAGAATGACCACTAACACATATACTTGTGCCTAAACTAAGGGAACACGCGAGGACAATACTATCGGAAGTTCATAGATCTTGATCAACATCGTCGTTAGGCATATATGAGATAGATATAGTAAAGACCATCGCCGCGGCAGAGAAACGCTACTTCACCCTAAACCTCTGCCGCGACAGATAAATGACCATTTTGGCTGCCGCGGCGGAGACCCTCCAGTCTCGGTTCGTATCACGAACCGGGACCAAAGGTCCTCGACCACGAGCCCGCAGGCTGCACCACGTGGCAGCCCCTTTGGATCCGGTGCACATTTGAACCGGGACTAAAGAGGGGATCCTTTAGTCCCGCCTTGTTGGTCCCGGTTTGGAAACTGGGACTGAAGGCCCAAATGGACCGGGACTGAAGCCCTTAGTGCAAATAACTCGTCTCAAATTGCCACTAGAATTCTCATCCCACGCCAAGCAAGGGAACGAGACAAAATATAATTTTCCCACGTCAATTTCTTATTCAAACTTCCGCACTAAACTCCCATTCCTCTTGGAAATTGTTTTTGGCTCCCGAGCTTCAGTACTCTTGCCATTTAAAAACATTTAAAAATATTTTTACAAGTTAGTAAAAAATCTGAAAATAATTTGGGGATTATCAACGATACATCTCACAATCATGCAAAATCTCAACCCAAAATTCGTTTTATTTCGTGCTAGAAAAAATGACAAAATATGATATGTCTGGGAGATTTGAAAATGACTACTCAGATCTACACTTTTGTTATTTTTGTGTAGATCATAATATAAATTATTTGAAGTTGATATTTTACACGTTTGTGGAATACAACATTGACTATATACATATTTATTTTCAGAATTTTTTAAAATTCAAAAATGATTTTTTAAATAAAAAACAGGATCACTGGTACCCGTATGCATCAAATCTCTGTCCAATTTCTTTTCCCTAAGTTTTCCAAACACGCTGTGATACTTTTTTTTTGAGGCTGTGATAGGGGCGTGTGGCGTCAAGAGGCACGCGAACGAGCGATGTGCTGTGTGAGCTAGACAGCTGGTCAAGCGAGCAAGGTGAGATTCGGTGGGCGTAGCAAATATGGGTTGGGCCACTGGGCCAAGTAGGAACCCTGGTGGTTGAACTCACTGCGTGGAACAATGGCCCGAGGATGGGAAAAGGCCCAGATCGAGGCTGGAAGTGCTGGTCCGCTGTGAAGCAGGCCGATGACGCACATGCAGTGCAGACCAAGCATGGTCAATTCGGCCTGCATGGAAATGAAATGAGTAAAATCCTAACCCACTAGCCCGATGTAAGGTGACAGGCTTGCCCGCGCCGACACATTGTCAGCCCAAATTTAGGCTCACAATGCCACAAGCTGCATACGCGCGTGTCTCCCTCAACTAATCCATGTGACCGCTCGCCAGGGACACCGAACCCAGAAGCCACCAAATCGTGACCCTCCGTATCCCCTTGCAACCCTTAGAGCGCCGCCCCCCGCCATGCCCCCTCGCCATTGCTGGCATCTTCTGTTCGGGTTGCAGCTCGTCGGAGGCCACGATTGGTGCCAAAATCCTGGAGTGCACTTGTCGGCATTGTTCCAGGACCCTGTTCGCCATCCCTCTGCTCGGACCCGACCACCGTCATCGACGCCCATGACATGTTCGTCTAATTTCGAGGCCGATTTTGAGGTACAAAAACCTGGACCATTTTCGGCCATTTGCATCAACTATAGGCCATTGATCCATCCATGTTGCTCACGGATGGATCTCAGCAAGTCGGCCGAGTTCTTCTTCAACAATATCATGGACCATGGGTGTTGGTTTGTCTTTATAGGGCGACCGCGAATGGGGTCTTAACGGATTTATTCAATGGCTTTATGGTGGAGAATTGAGCACCACGTCTTTGGATCACCTAGCTACCAGTATCTCTCTGTTAGTTTGGACGATGTGCGGCGGCGTGCACCGGTGCAACAATCGTTTAGGTTTGAGGCTGCATGGTTGAAGGCTCCAGATTATCGGGTGGCATGGAGAAAGCTTGGGAGGAAGGGAGAGATGGCACCACGTCCTTGCAGTCCAGCTTCCAAAATCTTCATCGTCTGGCCGATTCGTTGAGACGATGGAGTCGTGACTCCTTTGGTGCCATAAAAAGAAGATTGGCAAGTTGGAGTTTAAACTTTAAACTGAGGGACCTCAGACATTGGAGAAGTCTCTTTGTGAGCTTTTTGAAAGGGAAGAATTATGGATTTATGGCACAACAACGTCCCGAGTAGATTGGTTTCATGAGGGGGATCGCAACACAACTTTCTTTCATGCAAGGTCTACTGCTAGAAAGCGGGCAAATAAAATCACCAACTTTGTGAAGGTAGATTGTTCGAAGAGTGATGACGTAGATGAAACTAAAGGTATGATGCATCATTTCTATGGGCATGTTTTTACTTCATGGATGAGGTCCTTGATGTAATTCCTTATAAAATTATTGTAATATAAACGAGTCTCTATGTAATTAAGGAGTATTCAGATGAGGAGATTAAAGCTGCTCTGTTCCAAATGGGTCCCACCAAGGCGCCAAAACCGGATAGGTTTCCCGCCTTGTTTTACCAAACTCATTGGGACTTCCTCAAAGATGATATCTGAGGTGTGGTACAAAGTTTCTTGGCAGGTGATGACATTCCAAAATGTTTTTTTTATTTGGTGATTGTGCTCATTCCGAAGATCAGCAACCCTTAACATCTAAAGAACTTTCTTCCCATCAACTTGTGTAATGTGTTATATTAACCTGCATCAGAAATACCCATAATAACCTGCAGAGCAGTAACCATAAAAAGAAAGGGTGTAAATGATTGGCCCAATGCAAAAAGAGAGAATAAACTATTGCACACAACATCCCAGGCCAACTGAGAAAGTGGCTCCAACAAAACATATACAAGAACTTCAACATTTGCACGGTTCAAAAATTGTGTTAGTTTTCTAAAGTTACTAACAAGAGTAAGTATTGGATCGTACAATTAGAGTTAACAATATGCCTGACCAAAGAAACTTTTAAGAAAGAGAAGCCAGTTACCTAAACTCCCGAAATACTTATTGAATTAACATTAACTTGTAACTAAAGTCTAGCGCTTCCATATTCTGGGGTGCAAGCAGACAGAAACTATGGTCTTATGACAACTGTGGAGCTAAGGGAGTAGAACACAACCAAATGAGAAAATTATAAATGTATTAACAAATCTCTGAACACAGAAAGAATGACAGGAAGGACAAGCAGCTGAGTCTTGTAGAGCAGTAAACAAACCCTTCCAGCTACTTTCTTGCTTTCAACAGGTAGGATTGCTAGATAAATACGACCCTTCACGCTAAACTGTGGCTGCAGAGAATGACATCTGATATTAAAACTTAACTTGCAACTTATAAGTAAATTAATAAGAACGGAGAACACAGGTAGCAGCAGAAAGGAAATGTAATTCCATAGGGGAACATTGCAACAAGAAAAAAAAAACATAATCTGTTCATGTATTAATAATTGTTAAAGGTAGTATGTGACCTGTGTGAGTAGAGGAAAATCCTATCTGTTTCAGAATATAGAATTGAACATGGTAGCTAGAGAGTTTCATTTTGACATGCAGTATTGATTTACCCACATGGCGAGATGAACTTTGGTTGCTCTGGTTTCTAACTTGTGCAGTGTTCATTTTTCATCCTAAAGCTTCTCCTACCTTATGTGTACTCCAGTGGGGCCCAAAATTCGACAGTTCATTTTATCAGTTTCATCCTAAAGCTAGAGGGGCCGATTTATCAGAGCAGTTCCGCAATCAGATACAGGAAGGGGAACGAAAGCGGCGGCTAGAAAGGAATAATCTGTTGGGATCGGGAACCAAGCGAGGATGGGAGAGGGAAGGGGGATTTTTGAAGTCAAATTTCTAACCTTAAGTATCGTCATACACGATTCACTGATTCTACCACAAACGAGTCTAAAAAATTTATCCAAATGGGGGTCGTCTAAGACTGAGTAATATTGTCCACCTTAGTTGTATCTAATAACTAGTTGTAAATCTGGGGCGTCAACAATCCTTGAGTAATAACAATTGGGTGGCAAAAACAATTCTTCGAGTCTGTAGCAACATTCGGTGACAAATCTTTTTTAGCCCCAGACAAAAAACCATGCATGTTCCAGTTGGTTGATTAGAAATGTTGCCCATTTATTTTGAAAAGAACCATGCAAAAAAGCCAATACATCCAGGGCACATTCTACTTGAGTGCTGATTTGGGATTAGGATTAGGGTTTATAAATATCGGCACCTTTTCTTATTCTTCTATTGTTATCACCAGAAGTTGACCAAGTCAGAGGTGGGCCGCGATCAAGATGGATTTGAAGAATGTACATGGAAGAAATACGTGAATCGGCCTGTTATGCAAAGTTTGGGCTAGTTGGCCCGTGTATCTGTAATATAGTAGGATACGTGTCGGTTAGGTAGAGTTTGTCTCGTGCACGGTGGGGATTATTCCCACGTTAGAAAGTCCCTGGACTATAAATATGTATCTAGGGTTTATGAAATAAACAACAACCAACGTTCACCACAAATCAATCTCGGCGCATCGCCAACTCCTTCGTCTCGAGGGTTTCTACCGGTAAGCATCATGCTGCCTAGATCGCATCTTGCGATCTAGGCAGCTTATTCGTTGTTCATGCGTTGCTCGTGCTGAAGCCTTTTGATGACGAGCAACGTGGTTATCTTAGATGTGTTAGGGTTAGCATTGTTCTTCGTATCATATGCTGTCGTAGTGCAACCCTTGCACATCTAGCCGCCCTTACACCTATCTTAGGTGTAGGGGCGGCACCCGCTGATCATTATTTAGTAGATCCGATCCGTTACGGTTGCTCCTTGTTCTTCAAGGATTAGTTTAATATCTGTAATAGGTAGGCCTTACAAAGGGTTGGAGGATCCAGCGACGCGTAGGGTGTCGTTTGCTAGCCCTAGACAGGATGTTCCGAGGATCAACCTCGTGTTGGTTTTTAGGCCTTGTCTAGGACCGGCTTACGATCACCGTACGTGACCGCGAGGCCCAATCATGAGTAGGATGATCCGATTATGCGGTTAAAACCCTAAATCGTCGTAGATCTCTTTATCTTGATCAGCAGGACCACCATATATTCGTGCACCTCGTACAAATCATGGGTGGATCGGCTCCTTGAGCCGATTCACAGGATAACCGAGACCGATCGAGGCTCGTATTTAATGTTTACGTGTATGCCATGCGGGACTAAGCGAGGCATCTCCATCACCTTCCTGACCGGTATAGGTCATGGCACGCCTTGCACCAGCATCGGACGTGTGTACAGAGGCTTTGCGGGCCGTCGCTCGGAGGGACCGGGGCCAGCCGCAGCCCTAAGTTGTTCCCGGCTCTCTTGTGTTGCCCGTCGCACCCCGCCGGTGGGTTTCGTGCACATTACGCACGCCCGGTGGGACAAGCTTCGACATCAACCACATCGCCATCTACATCCGAGATGGCGGACGGCACTCCGGTCACGTACGAGGATCTGACCAACGAGCTCAAGAAGAAGTATGACGAGAGGTCAAAGCAATCCTCGAAGCCGACCTCATCGGCTCTTTTCACAACCCGTTCACATGGCATCGGGTGGAAGGGGTTCTCGCCTGATGGTGCGCTCGATGGGATAGACCTCTCTGCCGTCGAAGAACGCACCAGGTCCCTACGTCAGGAGATCAACTACATGGTGGCTCACTCGCTGCACCGCCACTCGAGAACCCGGTGAACACTTTGGAGCGTGTCGCTCGGGTGATCCAGGAGATCATGAGCACCGTACTCTCCGTCGGGACCAGCTCTGGGACACACCAGGAGAGATGCCACTCAGTCCCGCCACCATTTGCGTTGGCAGCACCAGCCCGAATTCACGGCATTCGTCGTCTACAAGATCGGTGGTGACCCTAGTGACTGCCGTTCTTGCATGAGGCGCCTAAGGAGATCCCTCACGGGTACATGTGCACATACGTGCCAGCGGCCGGGCACTCACAAACCAGCCGCGACGACAGGGACTTGGGAAGCAGGAGGAACGTCGGCAACGAGATCTTGAGAAGCGGACGTGGCTAGCTAAATATGCCACCCGACGAACCTCCGAGCTCAGCTCCCAGTTGGCTCAGAGCTGGAAAAGCAAGCATGGCTGGCTAAGTACGCCACCCCGGCGAATCTTCGAGTTCGACTCCTGGCCAGCACCGTGGATCAGATCAGCACGATTCGAGGACAGTTCGGCATGGTGCCGAAAAGGAGGACAATCGGCTATTCCAAGCCGTACGGTGAATACGAGTTGGTCCTCTACCACCAAGTATCGGCTCGACTTCTCCAAGTTCAAGGATCGGATGGTTCCGCTCCATCGAGCATGTGAGCCGATATTTGGCACAGCTAGGAACGGCCTCGTCGGATCCACTACGCGTGAGGTTCTTCGCACATCCCTCACGGGATCGGCTTTTGGGTGGTACACTTCGTTGCCACCGGACTCGATCCGGACTTGGAAGCGCTTGGAAGAACAGTTCACATGCGGTTTCACTCAGAAGCCGGGCATTGCCGATCTAGCTCAAATACGTCGAAGCGTGGAGAATACATCCGGCGCTTAAATCTAAGGAACCGTGTTATTGGCTCGTGTGGCGAAAAAAGTCAAGTTGGGTGGTGGGCCTTGCCTCACAAATCAAGGATATGGCTTCCCAAACACTACCCTTCAACGGCGCACATGGTTCGCGTCGGCATATGAACAGGCGCCATCCGGACTTGTACAGGACAAATTCAAGCGTGCGGTAGTCCTGGTTGAGGCAGATGAAGACGAAGGCTGCGGAGATCAAGAGGTAGCAGTGGCTGAATGGACTCGGGGGCAACCCCGTGTCCCGCAAATGGGTTAAGCCACCAGGTCCGCCCGGAGGGTTTGATTTTGACGTGACCAAAACGAAAATCTTCGACCTCCTACTCAAGGAGAAGCAGTTGAAGATACCCGAAGGTCTCAAATTCCCCACGGTACGGAGCTGAACGGAAAGCCATACGCAAATGGCATAACTCGCTCTCCCATGCCACCAACGCGCAGGGTGTGGCGTCGGCGATCAAATGGCGATAGAACAAGGACGTCGATTTTCAACCAGACGCCATGAAGGTCGACACACCCCTTCCCCCCGTTAACATGGTGGAGTGCACTTACCCCGAAGGTTGCCCCGGGATCCTCGTTCGGTATCAACATGGTAGGACACAGGCACCACTCGGCAAGGATGGAGACGAGGGCAGTGCTCTCGTAGCAAGGACACGAGGAGGCCGCTCCACGCGATCGGCTCCGTCACGATGGCAAGCGCTACGTCACGGAGGGAGAAGTGAAGAACATAAGATATCGACGACCTCTCTCCGATCACCTCCTCAACAAGTATGTGAGTCAATATAGCCAGCCGACGATCCCGACGATGATGATAGAGACCGTCGGCTAGGGACGCCAGGAGATATCGTCGGCATGATCGCGATGAGGAGGAGTACGAGCGCCGTGCCAAGGAAAAGTCGAGGGAGCAGGATGACGAAGATAGGCGGGACTGCCCCTTCTTCGGACTTCGGGATTCGGGAATGAGCCGATTACCTACAATGGCAATTGCCCGTAATGCAGCCAAGAAGAAGGAGGCAGCCAACGTGTCCGTGTTCCAACGCTTAGGGCCTCTCGCCTCGAAGCAAACGCGCTGAGTCCCCTCGGATGGAAGATCTCGAGGATGCGGAGACGAGGGAGAAGAAGAAGAAGAAGACAGTCCACCGCAAGGTGGTGCCCTGATGGACTCAGCCGTTCCCAAGCGTAGGGTTCAGCGATTGCGCGGCTTGGAGGAAGCGAAAGGTTATATCTGCACACGCTAAGGAAGGCGCGGCTTGATCTGGCCGCGAATTCACGAACCCTGGATGAAGAGGGTCGACCACGGAAAATGGAGTGGCGCCCCAAGCAAAGGAAAGCCGATGATGATACATCGGCTGGCACAAACATGGTGCTCGTCCTTCCGACGGAGCTTAGTGCTCCAGGATTACACGAAGCACCCAATTTGGACGACTGCGAGCGCATCGACGTGACGAAGGGAAGGGTTAGGCTGGTTTTATCCACTGGCCTGACCGTGTAGCAAGAGCAAACCGATGAGCAAATGTGGCGAGGCCGATCCTTGGGATCGGCCCCCAAAGGTATATGAAGGAAAAGCACAACGCCTTCATTGAACACTTCGATCAATATGGAGGCCGATTCCAGAATCGGCCAAAATTATCCTCACCATGTGTTCTGCTTGTATGCAACGTCGATCTACTAGGCAGCGGTTTACGTCGGCTGATGAGTCGGGGAAAATCAACATTGGTCCTACCGAAGCCGACGTGCAAATACGGTGCCTTGGCTAAACTCTGAGCCGATATCACGTTACGACCAGTTCGGCTCGGGACCTAATCGAGATGAACATGTGCAGATGAACATGTGTGCGTGAAATATTGGGGCCGATAGAAAAATCGGCGATAAAAAAAAGTGGGTATACGACCGTGATCGACTCAAGAGGTACTGATATAAGCGAAGCCCGATGGAGCAGTTGTTGAGTTACAAGGAGAGGCTCTACTGGATGAATTCCTTCTCAAGACCTCCAACTCCTTCTGCAAGACTTCAAGTTCAGCAGTGCCAGTGTAAGCATGCAGATCAGATTAAGGATGAGTCCAACAAAGGGAGCATACCTATCCTAGAAGCATGAGCACAGCCGATAACGAATCAAGCGGCTATGGCATTTTTGCCTGGCGTGGATTAAGGTGGCGGCTTGGTCGATGTCACTTTCAGAGGAGTCTTGGAGGGTATTAGAATTCAAAACCTCCTCACCGGAAGTTGCATCAGTCTGCCAAAGATGAGGAGCCGAGCTGATCAGCAAAGCGCAAAGGATTGAACTAGGAGGAGTCGGAAAGCCATTATGTTAAGGCTTCTTAAGTTCAAGGTACGAATTTGCTGATCTTTCCGAACCCTTTCAGTGCGTTGGTTCTTTGGGCGTAAGCTTCCCTGCCACGTTTGATGGGAGCTGAAGAGGCTCGGGGGGCAGCTCGCCCTGAAAAATCTTTGCTCTGGAGAGCCGATTTTGTTGGAATCGGCTGGTTCTGCATTATAACTTGGAGGCCGATGGTAACACATTTGGCTGATTCATCACTGTTCTCGCCTTGGATGAGGCTTGGGGGGCAACTCGCCCGAAAAGTTCTTGGCCCTGGAGAGCCAATTTGGTTGGAATCGGCTGGCTCTACATCACAACTGTCCTGAAGGGTGGTGCTTTTGTTACGGAGTTATCAGTTTCAGCATCCAAGCTGATTCAGCGACAGTTCCAGGGTTCTCTTAAAGACGCCTGCTCAAGACCAAATCGCAGGCCTGCTGCGATCGGCTGTGCCAAATGCTGTCGTCATCGGCCTGTCGCGCAGATTATCGTGAGAGACCGATGCGTTGCCATCAGTCATTGAGTATTGATTAGGCTAACAGTCAACAAAGTCAGATGAGGAAAAGTCGGCTAAATCAGCATAGAGGACATTGGCAAAATCAAAGGAAGTTTTCATTGATAATAAGATTTCTTACAAAGAGGAGCCGATTGTTCAACAAGAGGGAGCAGGTTACTACTGCTAACCCTATGCTAGTAGATCCCTACTCTAAGGGCTGTTGCTATCTTCGCCGTCGCTGGGGTAGCTGCGTCGTCCGAGTTCCTCGTTGCTGCCGTGACCTTCAGCGGAGGCTTCTTCCTCGTCATCATCATCGTCCTCGTCGACCAAGCCCAACCACGGATGCGTTTTGGCGGCGGTTCGTCGGAGGAGGTGTCGTCCTCCTGTTCCTTCTTCATGTCGGAGGAGATGTCTTCGTCTTCGTCATCCTCTTCTTCTTCTTTGGTGACGGAGGTGAATTTACCCGGAAGGGAGGGTCGTCGTCGTCGCTCTCCGCCTCCGTGCTCCGTCAATCCGGAGGTCATCCTCCCGTCGTTAGGGGCATGGCCCCATCCCGACGAGGAGTCCTCGCCTGCAGCCGAAATCGAAGTCCCACTCACCTTGTCCCAATGCTTGGGAGCGTGCCGGTTGTACGCCTCCATCTGGTTGTGCTCTGGAATCGACTCGCTTGAGAGGATTGGAGAGGAAGAGGGAGGAAGAGGACGACATGGTTGTGGAAGGAGGGGTTTTTTGGCGGGCTAGTGGAGCGGAGGATGAAGAGGTGAACTGTTCGATGCTTAAATAAAAGGGGATGGAATAGAGATTTATTGCTCGAAGCGGTTTCCGAGGAGGTGGAGCCAAAGTTGTCGAATCGTGCGAGAGAAGTTGAGAAGGCAAATCATCATGATGAAGAATACTGCGACGGTCGACTCTGCCACGACATGACCCTTGAAGGAAAGGTGGTTTTGAAATTATCATTACCAAAACCAGGGGGGCATGTGTTATCACCAGAAGTTGACCAAGTCAGAGGTGGGCCGCGATCAAGATGGATTTGAAGAATGTACATGGAAGAAATACGTGAATCGGCCTGTTATGCAAAGTTTGGGCTAGTTGGCCCGTGTATCTGTAATATAGTAGGATACGTGTCGGTTAGGTAGAGTTTGTCTCGTGCACGGTGGGGATTATTCCCACGTTAGAAAGTCCCCTAGACTATAAATATGTATCTAGGGTTTATGAAATAAACAACAACCAACGTTCACCACAAATCAATCTCGGCGCATCGCCAACTCCTTCGTCTCGAGGATTTCTACCGGTAAGCATCATGCTGCCTAGATCGCATCTTGCGATCTAGGCAGCACGGGCTTATTACGTTGTTCATGCGTTGCTCATACTGAAGCCTTTTTGATGGCGAGCAACGTAGTTATCTTAGATGTGTTAGGGTTAGCATTGTTCTTCGTATCATATCTTGTCGTAGTGCAACCCTTGCACATCTAGTCTTACACCTATCTTAGGTGTGGGCGGCCCGCTTGATCATTATTTAGTAGATCCGATCCGTTACGGTTGCTCCTTGTTCTTCAAGGATTAGTTTAATATCTGCAATAGTTAGGCCTTACAAAGGGTTGGAGGATCCAGCGGCGTAGGGTGTCGTTTGCTAGCCCTAGACGGGATGTTCGAGGATCAACCTCGTGTTGGTTTTAGGCCTTGTCTAGGACCGGCTTACGATCACCGTACGTGACGCGAAATCGTGAGTAGGATGATCCGATTATGGTGAAAACCCTAAATGGTAAGATCGCTTTAGCTATCTTGATCAGCAGGACCACCATATATTCGTGCACCTCGTATGAATCATGGGTGGATCGGCTCCTTGAGCCGATTCACAGGATAACCTAAGAGCCGATCGAGGCTCGTATTTAATGTTTACGTGTATGCCATGCAGGAAACTAAGCAAGGCATCTCCATCACCTTCCCGACCAGGTATAGGTCAGGTGTGCATTGCACCGGCATCGGACGTGTGTACGGAGGCTTTGCGGGCCGTCGCTCGGAGGGACCAGGGCCAGCCGTAGCCCTAAGTTGTTCCGGCTCTCTTGTGTTGCCCGTGCTGCCGCCGGTGGGTTTTCGACGCAACATCTATAGCTGGTTGATGCGTGCGGTTAACACCGTCCGTTGGGAACCCCAAGAGGAAGGTGTGATGCATACAGTAGCAAGTTTTCCCTCGAAGAAACCAAGGTTATCGAACCAGTAGGAGTCAAGGAACACGTGAAGGTTGTTGGTGACGGAGTGTAGTGCGGCGCAACACCAGGGATTCCGACGCCAACATGGAACCTGCACAACATAATCAAAGTACTTTGCCCCAACGTAACAATGAGGTTGTCAATCTCACCGGCTTGCTGTAAACAAAAGATTAACCGTATAGTGTGGAAGATGATGTTTGTTTGCGAAGAACAGTAAAGAACAAGTATTGCGGTAGATTATATTTCAGATGTAAAGAATGGACCTGGGGTCCACGGTTCACTAGTGGTGTCTCTCCCATAAGATAAATAGCATGTTGGGTGAACAAATTACAGTTGGGCAATTGACAAATAGAGAGGGCATAACAATGCACATACATATCACGATGACTACTATGAGATTTAATCGGGGCATTACGACAAACTACATAGACCGCTATCCAGCATGCATCTATGCCTAAAAAATCCACTTTCAGGTTATCATCCGAACCCCTTCCAGTATTAAGTTGCAAACGATAGACAATTGCATTAAGTATGGTGCGTAATGTAATCAACACAAATATCCTTAGACAAAGCATCGATGTTTTATCCCTAGTGGCAACAACACATCCACAATCTTAGAACTTTCTATCACTGTCCCAGATTCAATGGAGGCATAAACCCACTATCGAGCATAAATACTCCCTCTTGGAGTTACAAGTATCAACATGGCCAAGCCTCTACTAGCAACGGAGAGCATGCAAGAACATAAACAACACATATATGATAGATTGCTAATCAACTTGACATAGTATTCCATATTCATCGGATCCCAACAAACACAACATGTAGCATTACAAATAGATGATCTTGATCATGATAGGCAGCTCACAAGATCTAACATGATATCACAATGAGGAGAAGACAACCATCTAGCTCGCTATGGACCCATAGTCCGGGGGAACTACTCACACATCAATCCGGAGGCGATCATGGCGATGAAGAGTGCTCCGGGAGATGATTCCCCTCTCGGCAGGGTGCCGGAGGCGATCTCCTGAATCCCCGAGATGGGATTGGCGGCGGCGGCGTCTGGAAGGTTTTCCGTATCGTGGCTCTCGGTATAGGGGTTTCGCGACGAAGGCTTTAAGTAGGCGGAAGGGCAGAGTCGAGGGCTGATGAGGGGCCCACCCCATAGGGCGGCGCGGGCCCCCCTGTCAACACCCGACTTTTTATGTCCAGATGCCTATTATGCCATACATCGCAATCCCAGGAATATTGTTGTTGCGAGACATAATAGTTGAATATCATAGAGTCATCATTTATTACAACACATAATCGTCTTACAAGGGTAGATCACATGATCCCATATTACAATAGTAGTTGATCTATTGATCAACGAACATCACAAATAGCGGAAGCGAAGTAGTAGTGGCTATCTAATCCACAGGCCAACGCTTGACGTCAGGAGTAGTCCTAGTTGTCGTAGATGTCCTGCTATCCATCTTCCTCGTACTGCTGTTCTCCTTCAAAGTATGGCCATTTGAATAGCCAGGGACAAAGCCATGAGTACTTTTAAAGTACTCGCAAACTAATACTAAGGTAAGTACTTATCAATTTTAGTAAGGGGTGCTAAGCTCTAAGTTTATTTGCATAAAGCCAGTTTTAGTTCACAAACATTTAGTAAAAGCCTCCTCATTTGCCAACTAATTCAAGCGGGAACATTAGTGTCATTCCCACAACTCTATTGTGATTCAAGCCAAATTCAACATTCACCTTTCAAATGCAAAATCACAAGTCATATGTCACATTTTTGAAAATGGTCTGATGACGGAACATTATGGCATTTCCAACCGTCCTTACCCGTGGACGCGGCTATTCGAATAGGTATACACTCTGCCAGAGGTTGTACACTTGTGCCACAACTTTTGATTACATCCGTTAGGGATAACCCTGAATAATCGTAACTCAGTACGCGGATCATCAACCATAACCTTTCACTTACATATCCTAGTATAGGCACCTCTCCCCATGAGCTTGGTGACGAGGGATCACCTCGCCAATATAGTGAAGACAGACGGTCAGCCTGGGAACTGCACAGGGCTTGGGCCGGACATTCACCTCATCTTTAACGTCGTTTCTTTTGTGTTGTGGAGGCAGCTTTCGGCATAACCCCGATGACGCTTGTTTAGAGGGAACCCATACTAAGACACATAAACTTCCAGTTAAGCCCTACCCATAATCAGGTATTGTGGGGGTACTTGTAAATTGTAATTGTATCGCATTCGAACCCAACCATCAGTTTTCATCAAAATTTCATCAAGTCATTCATGTCACATTTACCTTCAAAATCTTTCAAAGTCATTTCATTTCATGTGTTCCCATCTAGAGTAGTCAATTTTATTTATTTAGCAATAGCAACTAGTCATGAGGGGTGCTATCTAGCTTTGTTTGCTTAAAGCTAAATTTGATGCTCTTGTTCTATTCTAGCCCAAGTGAATCATAAATCAAAAATAAGCTTTGAAATACAATAAGCAAAATAATTGCAAGGTAAAAACATGGGATAGGTTTATTGGACATAAAAATAAATGGTGATGGTGCCTTGCTCTTGTAGAGCTTTGCACTTGGGACTTTGCAAGAGTGTTAGCTTGCATTGGTAATAGCTTGCAAGAATATTAGCTTGCCTTGGTTGGTGTATTGATCAAAATGTTCCTTCTTCTTCTCCGTAGATGTTTTCGTCGTCCCCTTCGTAGCCTTCAGTACTAGCGTCTATAAACGAATACGAGGATACAATCACCACACCAAAACTTGCATGCTAGGCTAAACACACCAAAGATTCACACAAGCCTATGCTAGCATCACATCTTATTAACATGGTGATTTACTTTGTTTTATTTTAAAGAAAAATAATTTCCTCTCATTATAATTATTTATTGGTATAGCTCTTTAATGCTTTGGAGGAAATAATTTCCTCTCATTGAATCTTATTAAGATTTAATCTCTTCAAATAATAATAAGGTATGAATATTGGTTGACCAAGGTCAACAATTCATATCTATTATTTGAGAGTAGAATTTAAATGAGGTGCTACACCTCATGCATTTTAATACTAGCATGGTAATGATTTAATATCACTAAGTAATAAAATATGAGGTTCATTAGAATAAGGTCATTACCTCTTATTGAATTACTTAGGATCAAGATTTAAATGAGAGAGTGGCTCCCATACTATTAAATAAATTTATTTGTATGAGTTAAATGGACTAGAAATGACTCCATAGCCATTATTTTGTTCTAGTCCATGATCATGCAAAACAACTAGGCTATCTTTTTTGCATAAACAATTAGAGAATATCAAATGTGATTTATGAGAGTTGGAATCAACTCAAAATGAATTATAGATAATTTTTAATAATTATTTGAAGTTAGAAAAGGCCCTGACTTGTCATTTTTGCTATTTGAATTCTACAAACAATCTGCAAGTGAGACCAGTGGCATTGCGTAGATAATTTCATGGGCTTTCCAGAGATATAAAGTTTGCTAGATTTGGTGCAGTAGTTTGAAAGTTATTCAAATTTGAATTTGACATCAGTATTGAAATTGAGTTGAACTAATTAAACAAGATTTGAATACTTGGGCCGCGCGGGAAAAGCCTACGGGCCCAAACGAATTTAAACATCGCAGCGCAGCCCAGCAACGCATCAGTGCGGGTGGGCCGCCTGACTAGGTGGGGGCCACCCGTCAGTGTCTCTTAAACGCGCGAAGCGGTACGCGCATGGTGAGACGTCGGATTAAAATGCAGATCGACGGCGCACAGACATCGTCGTCATCGACGAGATGCCAGGGCTTCACCGGCGTGCCTAGGGGGTCGGAGGGAGTACCAGGGCTCCGGCGGTCGGCGGCGAGGTACTGGGCGACGTTGTCGATGGTGCTGAGGCGGCTGGTAGCAGTGGCGAGGCTCGGGGAGGCGTGAATCGACGGCGGCGATCTCAGGTCTCCGGCGGCTCCGATCTTGAAATTGGGGCGGCTCCGGCGATGATTGGACGAGCTAGTGGTGCGAGGAGAGGCAGTGAAGCGAGGTGAGTGAGATGGTGTGAGAGATTGGGTCGAGGGAGCTCCTTTTATAGGATGGTGAGGGTGCCGTGGGTGCTGTGGAGGAGCGTCGTCGGCAATGGTGCTCCAGGGCGGTGAAGGGGCAAGTGATGGGCGCGTCGTGTAGGCGACTGCTAGGCGGTGCTAGAGCACTTGATGGCATCGCTAGGGGAGGACGGGAGCGTGCGGCGTCATTGCCGTCCTTGCGGTACCGGCGCGGCAGACTTGATGATGGCGTCGTCTACGGCGCCGGTGATGGCCAATGGCGGTGTCCGGCGGTGTACTGGTGCGGTGTGGAGGGTGCATGCACAAGGAGAGAGGAAGAGGGGCTCGACAGCGACCAGGCGACGCGAGGTACTGGCGTGTCCAGGACGGTGCCCATGCGCGCTCTGGCGCGCCATGACCGGCATGGGCGCGTCTGGGCTTGCGGCGTTCTGGCCAATGCCGTGCCTTGGCGAGCTCGGGCCGTGCATGGTGATGATCGTCGTTGCCAGGTGAGAGTACTAGACATGATGAGAGGGAGAGAGTCGAGCCAGAGAGAGAGAGCATGGTGGCCGGCATGAGCATGACATGGAGTAGTTTAGGGTTTCTCTCCTCTTCAAACAGCACGGGCAAGTACTGGCAATGATGCAGGGGTACAAGAGGTGCAATGATCAACAAGATTCACCACTGGTTTAGTCTAAAATCTGTTGGACAATACCACATTTGATCAAACCAGTTTGATGCCTGCCAACTGTTCGACAGAATGGCCGCAAGAGAAAAATGTTGGAATTTTGGAATTATTTTTGGTGGAGTTCATTGATATAATTAATGTGATCTAATGATGGTGGTGGTATCCATTTTGATGAAGGTTTGCAACATTTCAAATTGAGGGTCATCTACACTTTGTTTCAAAGTCCTCTCTTGTTAATTCTATTCTGGTCAACCTGGTCAAAGTTAGCATGGGTGGTCAACAGCAAAGTTGTTCACTTTGACATGGTCTTGGATGAGGTGTCAAGGGTTGACCAAGTTTGGTTTAAGAAAAGATAAAACCAGGGGTGCAAAGTAGTGAAGATATAAAAAGGGGACATATGACCATTATCATATGTATGTTGGTTTTGCAAAATTTCTTGATTTGATTCTGGTTTCTTTGATGCATTTGGGTTTGTAATTGATATCAAAGTGTTTTACAACCAAGAGATCAAGCAATGGTGGCCTTTGGTGAAGATTTGGATAATTGGCCTAAGTTGTATGTGAGTGAAAATGAGATTTTCTCCCTATTTCATTCCTCTCTATTTGATTTGATTTTTCTTGACTCAAAAGTGATTCTTATTAGTTTAGGAATATTTCCAAACCATTGAAACCATTTCAAAAGGTCTAGTTCAAAGATTTGCAAAAATGGCCATAAACACATGTATGTGATATTCCATTTTTTCTTATTTTCCTCTTTTATTTATCTTGCTTTACTTGGGCAAGGTTGAGGGTCAACTTAGGGTGAGATTAGGTTTAGAGATGGTGTCACACCATTTGGGTAAGGTATAATGGCCTAGGTCAAGGTTTGGGTAAAATGGCTATGTGCCACATATGCCTCTATGCATATGTTGCATTTGATTTTTAAGTTGACTTGGCTTGACCCAATTTATGTTGTTGAGTGTTGAAAGGGTATAAAGGAGTGATCCAACCATTCACCACAAGTCTTAGGGTCAAGATCCTCAAATTCACAAATTTGCTATTTTACTCTCATATGCCTCTATGGCATTTTTAGTTTCTTTTTATTTTCTTTGGTTTCCACTTGGATTTGGTTTGATAAGAACTAGGTAAGGTTTATGAAGGTTTTCCAATCCTCTAAACAAAGTAGAAAGGCCTAAGGTAAAGTTTTCCAAAAATAGCCATAGGCACATATGCCTTTTTCTTATTTAAATTCTTTTAATTTGTTTTAACTTGGATGGTCAAAAGAGGGGTGAGGTTTTGGGTTTAAGATCATTTCAAATACTAATTAAACAATCATGGCAATAGCACAAGAATTAAGGAAGATCACTATGTATCAAACTTAATTTCAGAAAAGTTTTTGTTGGTTCCAAAATTTGGAAAAAAGGAAATTCATTTTCTTTCTTTTGAAATTTTTGGGATGTTACAAACCCTTCCCCCTTAAAAAAATCTTGTCCCGAGATTTTAAGAAAAGTTAGGTTCCTAAGAAAGATTGAGCAATTGGATTTACAGGAAAACATACTTGGCATGGCCTGAGGCGCTTCCTGTGCTTCGGTGGTATTCAAGTGGTAGTAACGACCGTTGCGGTTGTTTGGGTAGTTTGGGGCAAACTTCCTTCGGTTGGGGCAATCGCAAGCTTCTGGGGCATTCATTGGTAATGACCCACATCCATAGCAGGTTACCGTTGACTTGTCCTGTTGGGCAATGGGTACAGCATTGCTTCCAGTCCTCGGGGCATTGTTGGCGGCTTTCATCGGGCACTTTCTAGAGTAATGACTAGTAACACCACATTCATAGCAAGTCACAGTGGACTTGCCTCTGGGGGCATGGTTGGGTATTGGGATGAGCTGCTCCAGTGATGCTATCCTCACGCGGAGGCGAGCAATGAGGTAGTCCTTCTTGGCGTGCTGATGACGAAGTGCCTTGCGCTCCATTGCAAGGATGTTGATGGTGTTAGTCATCTTGGCGTGCTCAATGTGCATCTGGTTGGCTTGGGCACGGGGGTTGTTGCGGGTAGGAGGGGCCATCTGAACAATGAGGTGGATCATAAGATAAGCGGGGAGTTTCTATGGTTTGTTTGAGATAAACTTGAAAAGTTTCAAAACTTGAGTAGTGTTGAGGGGGTACAACCAACAACACTTTTTCATTCATACCAACATCACACATTACAAAGCTAACACACCGTTGGTTTTAAGAACCATTCACCGCTCTACGATACAAGGGGATCCTGATACAAACTCTTGCGTAGGTGTGAGTTCTACTAAAGTGATCAAGTGTGCAAAATTTTAGGTAGAATTTCAAGGAAAAGTAGAGCATGGACTTCTCCTTTTGAAAAGATTTCAAGGATAAGAGTGAGAATAAGTTTTCATAAATATTCACTTCATTGGTTTTGAAACTAAGTTTTTCAGACGTCCATTCTAACTAGGGTCTCCTAGGGTCAAACAATGGCTCTGATACCAACTTGTCAACACCCGGATTTTTAAGTCCAGATGCCTATTATGCCATACATCGCAATCCCGGGAATATTGTTGTTGCGAGACATAATAGTTGAATATCATAGAGTCATCATTTATTACAACACATAATCGTCTTACAAGGGTAGATCACATGATCCCATATTACAATAGTAGTTGATCTATTGATCAACGAACATCACAAATAGCGGAAGCGAAGTAGTAGTGGCTATCTAATTCACAGGCCAACGCTTGACGTCAGGAGTAGTCCTAGTTGTCGTAGACGTCCTGCTGTCCATCTTCCTCGTACTGCTGTTCTCCTTCAAAGTCTGGCCATTTGAATAGCCAGGGATAAAGCCATGAGTACTTTTAAAGTACTCGCAAACTAATACTAAGGTAAGTACTTATCAATTTTAGTAAGGGGTGCTAAGCTCTAAGTTTATTTGCATAAAGCCAATTTTAGTTCACAAACATTTAGTAAAAGCCTCCTCATTTGCCAACTAATTCAAGTGGGAACATTAGTGTCATTCCCACAACTCTATTGTGATTCAAGCCAAATTCAACATTCACCTTTCAAATGCAAAATCACAAGGCATATGTCACATTTTTGAAAATGGTCTGATGACGGAACAGTATGGCCTTTCCAACCGTCCTTAACCGTGGACGCGGCTATTCGAATAGGTTTACACTCTGAGAGGTTGTACACTTGTGCCACAACTTTTGATTACATCCGTCAGGTAACCCTGAATCATCGTAACTCAGTACGCGGATCATCAACCATAACCTTTCACTTACATATCCTAGTATAGGCACCTCTCCCCATGAGCTTGGCCTCCAGTGAAGACAGGTCAGCCTGGGAGCACAGGGCTTGGGCCGGACATTCACCTCATCTTTAACGTCGTTTCTTTTGTGTTGTGGAGGCAGCTTTCGGCATAACCCGATGACGCTTGTTTAGAGGGAACCCATACTAAGACACATAAACTTCCAGTTAAGCCCTACCCATAATCAGGTATTGTGGGGGTACTTGTAAATTGGAATGGTATCGCATCCGAACCCAACCATCAGTTTTCATCAAAATTTCATCAAGTCATTCATGTCACATTTACCTTCAAAATCTTTCAAAGTCATTTCATTTCACGTGTTCCCATCTAGAGTAGTCAATTTTATTTATTTAGCAATAGCAACTAGTCATGAGGGGTGCTATCTAGCTTTGTTTGCTTGAAGCTAAATTTGATGCTCTTGTTCTATTCTAGCCCAAGTGAATCATAAATCAAAAATAAGCTTTGAAATACAATAAGCAAAATAATTGCAAGGTAAAAACATGGGATAGGTTTATTGGACATAAAAATAAATGGTGATGGTGCCTTGCTCTTGTAGAGCTTTGCACTTGGGACTTTGCAAGAGTGTTAGCTTGCATTGGTAATAGCTTGCAAGAATATTAGCTTGCCTTGGTTGGTGTATTGATCAAAATGTTCCTTCTTCTTCTCCGTAGATGTTTTCGTCGTCCCCTTCGTAGCCTTCAGTACTAGCGTCTATAAACGAATACGAGGATACAATCACCACACCAAAACTTGCATGCTAGGCTAAACACACCAAAGATTCACACAAGCCTATGCTAGCATCACATCTTATTAACATGGTGATTTACTTTGTTTTATTTTAAAGAAAAATAATTTCCTCTCATTATAATTATTTATTGGTATAGCTTTTTAATGCTTTGGAGGAAATAATTTCCTCTCATTGAATCTTATTAAGATTTAATCTCTTCAAATAATAATAAGGTATGAATATTGGTTGACCAAGGTCAACAATTCATATCTATTATTTGAGAGTAGAATTTAAATGAGGTGCTACACCTCATGCATTTTAATACTAGCATGGTAATGATTTAATATCACTAAGTAATAAAATATGAGGTTCATTAGAATAAGGTCATTACCTCTTATTTAATTACTTAGGATCAAGATTTAAATGAGAGAGTGGCTCCCATACTATTTAAATAAATTTATTTGTATGAGTTAAATGGACTAGAAATGACTCCATAGCTATTATTTTGTTCTAGTCCATGATCATGCAAAACAACTAGGCTATATTTTTGCATAAACAACTATAGAATATCAAATGTGATTTATGAGAGTTGAAATCAACTAAAAATTAATTATAGATAATTTTTAATAATTATTTGAAGTTAGAAAAGGCCCTGACTTGTCATTTTTGCTATTTGAATTCTACAAACAATCTGCAAGTGAGACCAGTGGCATTGCGTAGATAATTTCATGGGCTTTCCAGAGATATAAAGTTTGCTAGATTTGGTGCAGTAGTTTGAAAGTTATTCAAATTTGAATTTGACATCAGTATTGAAATTGAGTTGAACTAATTAAACAAGATTTGAATACTTGGGCCGCGCGGGAAAAGCCTACGGGCCCAAACGAATTTAAACATCGCAGCGCAGCCCAGCAACGCATCAGTGCGGGTGGGCCTCTTGACTAGGTGGGGGCCACCCGTCAGTGGCTCTTAAACGCGCGAAGCGGTACGCGCACGGTGAGACGTCGGATTAAAACGCAGATCGACGGCGCACAGACATCGTCGTCATCGACGAGATGCCAGGGCTTCGCCGGCGAGCCTAGGGGGTCGGAGGGAGTACCAGGGCTCCGGCGGTCGGCGGCGAGGTACTGGGCGACGTTGTCGATGGTGCTGAGGCGGCTGGTAGCAGTGGCGAGGCTCGGGGAGGCGTGAATCGACGGCGGCGATCTCAGGTCTCCGGCGGCTCCGATCTTGAAATTGGGGCGACTCCGGCGATGATTGGACGAGCTAGTGGTGCGAGGAGAGGCAGTGAAGCGAGGTGAGTGAGATGGTGTGAGAGATTGGGTCGAGGGAGTGCTCCTTTTATAGGATGGTGAGGGTGCCGTGGGTGCTGTGGAGGAGCGTCGTCGGCAATGGCGCTCCAGGGCGGTGAAGGGGCAAGTGATGGGCGCGTCGTGTAGGCGACTGCTAGGCGGTGCTAGAGCACTTGATGGCATCGCTAGGGGAGAACGGGAGCGTGCGGCGTCATTGTCGTCCTTGCGGTACCGGCGCGGCAGAAACTTGATGATGGCGTCGTCTACGGCGCCGGTGATGGCCAATGGCGGTGTCCGGTGGTGTCCTGGTGCGGTGTGGAGGGTGCATGCACAAGGAGAGAGGAAGAGGGGCACGACAGCGACCAGGCGACGCGGGGTACTGGCGCGTCCAGGACGGTGCCCATGCGCGCTCTGGCGCGCCATGACCGGCATGGGCGCGTCTGGGTTTGCGGCGTTCTGGCCAATGCCGTGCCTTGGCGAGCTCGGGCCGTGCATGGTGATGATCGTCGTTGCCAGGTGAGAGTACTAGACATGATGAGAGGGAGAGAGTCGAGCCAGAGAGAGAAAGCATGGTGGCCGGCATGAGCATGACATGGAGTAGTTTAGGGTTTCTCTCCTCTTCAAACAGCACGGGCAAGTACTGGCAATGATGCAGGGGTACAAGAGGTGCAATGATCAACAAGATTCACCACTGGTTTAGTCTAAAATCTGTTGGACAATACCACATTTGATCAAACCAGTTTGATGCCTGCCAACTGTTCGACAGAATGGCCGCAAGAGAAAAATGTTGGAATTTTGGAATTATTTTTGGTGGAGTTCATTGATATAATTAATGTGATCTAATGATGGTGGTGGTATCCATTTTGATGAAGGTTTGCAACATTTCAAATTGAGGGTCATCTACACTTTGTTTCAAAGTCCTCTCTTGTTAATTCTATTCTGGTCAACCTGGTCAAAGTTAGCATGGGTAGTCAACAACAAAGTTGTTCACTTTGACATGGTCTTGGATGAGGTGTCAAGGGTTGACCAAGTTTGGTTTAAGAAAAGATAAAACCAGGGGTGCAAAGTAGTGAAGATGTAAAAAAGGGGACATATGACCATTATCATATGTATGTTGGTTTTGCAAAATTTCTTGATTTGATTCTGGTTTCTTTGATGCATTTGGGTTTGTAATTGATATCAAAGTGTTTTACAACCAAGAGATCAAGCAATGGTGGCCTTTGGTGAAGATTTGGATAATTGGCCTAAGTTGTATGTGAGTGAAAATGGGATTTTCTCCCTATTTCATTCCTCTCTATTTGATTTGATTTTTCTTGACTCAAAAGTGATTCTTATTAGTTTAGGAATATTTCCAAACCATTGAAACCATTTCAAAAGGTCTAGTTCAAAGATTTGCAAAAATGGCCATAAACACATGTATGTGATATTCCAATTTTTCTTATTTTCCTCTTTTATTTATCTTGCTTTACTTGGGCAAGGTTGAGGGTCAACTTAGGGTGAGATTAGGTTTAGAGATGGTGTCACACCATTTGGGTAAGGTATAATGGCCTAGGTCAAGGTTTGGGTAAAATGGCTATGTGCCACATATGCCTCTATGCATATGTTGCATTTGATTTTTAAGTTGACTTGGCTTGACCCAATTTATGTTGTTGAGTGTTGAAAGGGTATAGAGGAGTGATCCAACCATTCACCACAAGTCTTAGGGTCAAGATCCTCAAATTCACAAATTTGCTATTTTACTCTCATATGCCTCTATGGCATTTTTAGTTTCTTTTTATTTTCTTTGGTTTCCACTTGGATTTGGTTTGATAAGAACTAAGATTTATGAAGGTTTTCCAATCCTCTAAACAAAGTAGAAAGGCCTAAGGTAAAGTTTTCCAAAAATAGCCATAGGCACATATGCCTTTTTCTTATTTAAATTCTTTTAATTTGTTTTAAATTGGATGGTCAAAAGAGGGGTGAGGTTTTGGGTTTAAGATCATTTCAAATACTAATTAAACAATCATGGCAATAGCACAAGAATTAAGCAAGATCACTATGTATCAAACTTAATTTCAGAAAAGTTTTTGTTGGTTCCAAAATTTGGAAAAAAGGAAATTCATTTTCTTTCTTTTGAAATTTTTGGGATGTTACACCCCCTTAGGCCGCGCGGCCCTATGGTGGCGGCGCCTCGTCGCCCCACTTCGTAACCCTTTCGGTGTTCTGGAAGCTTCATGGAAATATAAGACCCTGGGCGTTGATTTCGTCCAATTCCGAGAATATTTCCTTTGTAGGATTTCTGAAACCAAAAACAGAGAAAACAGGCGGCTCTTCAGCATCTCGTCAATAGGTTAGTGCCGGATAATGCATAATAATGACATAAAGTGTGTATAAAACATGTGAGTATCATCATAAAAGTAGCATGGAACATAAGAAATTATAAAACATGTGAGTATCATCATAATAGTGCCCGCACCTTGTCCTAATTAGCTTGGATTAACACGGATTATCATTGCATAACGTATGTTTCAACCAAGTGTCACAAAGGGGTACCTCTATGCCGCCTGTACAGAGGTCTAAGGAGAAAGTTCGCATTGGATTTCTCGCTTTTGATTATTCTCAACTTAGACATCCATACCGGGACAACATAGACAACAGATAATGGACTCCTCTTTTAATGCTTAAGCATTCAACAACAGATAATATTCTCATAAGAGATTGAGGATTTGTGTCCAAACTGAAACTTCCACCATGATTCATGGCTTTAGTTAGCGGCCCAATGTTCTTCTCTAACAATATGCATACTCAAACCATTTGATCATGAAAATCACCCTTACTTCAGACAAGACGAACATGCATAGCAACTCACATGATATTCAACAAAGGTAGTTGATGGCGTCCCCAGAAACATGGTTACCGCTCAACAAGCAACTTATAAGAAATAAGATACATAGCAACATATTCAATACCACAATAGTTTTTAAGGCTATTTTCCTATGAGCTATGTATTGTAAAGGCAGAGAATGGAATTTTAAAGGTAGCACTCAAGTAATGTACTTTGGAGTGGCAGAGAAATACCATGTAGTAGGTAGGTATGGTGGACACAAATGGCATAGTTTTTTCTCAAGGATTTGGATGCACGAGAAGTAATCCCTCTCAATACAAGGCTTAGGCTAGCAAGGTTGTTTGAAGCAAACTCAAGTATAAACCGGTACAGCAAAACTTACATAAAAACATATTGCAAGCATTATAAGACTCTACGTCTTCCTTGTTGTTCAAACACCTTAACCAGAAAATATCTAGACTTAGAGAGACCAATCATGCAAACCAAATTTTAACAAGCTCTATGTAGTTCTTCATTAATAGGTGCAAGGTACATGATGCAAGAGCTTAAACATGATCTATATGAGCACAACAATTGCCAAGTATCAAATTATTCAAGACATTATACCAATTACCACATGAAGCATTTTCCGTTTCCAACCATATAACAATGAACGAAGCAGTTTTCAACCTTCGCCATGAACATTAGAGGTAGCACTAAGAACACATGTGTTCATATGCAACAGCGGAGCGTGTCTCTCTCCCATACAAAGAATGCTAGGATCCGATTTTATTCAAACAAAAACAAAAATAAAAGCAAACAGACGCTCCAAGTAAAGTACATAAGATGTGACTGAATAAAAATATAGTTTCACTAGAGGTGACCGATAAGTTGTCGATGAAGAAGGGATGCCTTGGGCATCCCCAAGCTTAGATGCTTGAGTCTTCTTGAAATATGCAGGGATGAACCACGGGGCATCCCAAGCTTAGACTTTTCACTCTTCTTGATCATATTGTATCATCCTCCTCTCTTGACCCTTGAAAACTTCCTCCACACCAAACTCGAAACAAACTCATTAGAGGGTTAGTGCATAATTGAAAATTCATATATTCAGAGGTGACATAATCATTCTTAACACTTCTGGACATTGCACAAAGCTACTGAAAGTTAATGGAACAAAGAAATCCATCAAACATAGCAAAACAGGCAATGCGAAATAAAAGGCAGAATCTGTCAAAACAGAACAGTCCGTAAAGAAGAATTTTTCTGGGGCACTTAACTTGCTCAGATGAAAAAGCTCAAATCGAATGAAAGTTGCGTACATATCTGAGGATCACGCACGTAAATTGGCAGAATTTTATGAGTTATCTACAGACGGGGCTGCTAAATTTCGTGACAGCAAGAAATCTGTTTCTGCAGTAATCCAAATCTAGTATCAACATTACTATCAAAGACTTTACTTGGCACAACAATGCAATAAAATAAAGATAAGGAGAGGTTGCTACAGTAGTAACAACTTCCAAGACTCAAATATAAAACAAAAGTGCTGTAGTAAAATAATGGGTTGTCTCCCTTAAGCGATTTTCTTTAACGCCTTTCAGCTAGGCGCAGAAAGTGTGAATCAAGTAACATCAAGAGATGAAGCATTAGCATTCTTACCAGGGGCTTTGCGCCTACTCTTTTTACTCTTATTCTTACTCTTTGGTTTAGGGAATATATGACCGCATCCGGACGTAGAGGTAAAATTTAGAGTGCCTTTCCCCACATCTATGATTGCTCCCACGAGTTTCAGCAGGGACCTTCCAAGTGTGATTTGTCCTGTTCCTACACATTCAACAACGAGATAATCAGTGGTTCCCCGTTCTTCCAAGAAAGGTTGTGAACACCCCTTTAGCTATCCCCATAGGAATTATAACAGAGTTATCAGTAAGAGTTATTCCTTCTCCTCCTTCAGTAAGTTCCCAAAGTGTCAAAGATTCATAGATACTTTTAGGCATAAGGCAAAAATCAGACATAATATCACAACGAGCATGAAAAGTTTCACCACAAATAGTAACTTTAATAGTAGGCACCCACATTGATGGTTCAAAACTTACTGGAACATAATCATAATATTCGCGAATCTGGTTGTACCCTTCCTTTAAACAAGATATATTTGTCTCGAGGGTGTTTAATCTATTATGAATGCTAGCAAGAGATGAATCAAAATTATTAGCGGAGCTAGATGATGTAACCACTTTTCTTATGGCATTAAAAGCTTGATACCCATTGATACGTCTCCGACGTATCGATAATTTCTTATGTTCCATGCCACATTATTGATGTTATCTACATGTTTTATGCACACTTTATGTCATATTCGTGCATTTTCTGGAACTAACCTATTAACAAGATGCCGAAGTGCCAGTTCCTGTTTTCTGCTGTTTTTGGTTTCAGAAATCCTAGTAACGAAATATTCTCGGAATTGGACGAAATCAACGCCCAGTTCCTATTTTCAGGAAGCATCCGAACACACGAGAAGGACCGGGGGGGGGCCCCGGACCATGGCGGCGCGGCCGGGCCACAGCCGCGCCGCCATATGGTGTGGCCACCCCTTCAGCCCTCTGCGCGCCTCTTCGCCTATTTAAAGCCTCGTCGCGAAAACCCGATGCGTTCGACGAAACCAGAAACCTTCCAGAGCGCCGCCATCGCGAAGCCAAGATGCGGGGACAGGAGTCTCTGTTCGGGCTGCCGGAAGTGCCCGGAAGGCTTCTCCATCGACACCGCTGCCATCTCCATCGCCATCTTCATCACCGCGCTGCTCCCATGAGGAGGAGTAGTTCTCCATCGAGGCTCGGGCTTACCGGTAGCTATGTGGTTCATCTCTCCCATGTACCTCAATACAATAATCTCATGAGCTGCTTTACATGATTGAGATTCATATGAGTTTTGTATCACTATTCATCTATGTGCTACTCTAGCAATGTTATTAAAGTAGTTCTATTCCTCCTGCACGTGTGTAAAGGTGACAGTGTGTGCACCGTGTTAGTACTTGGTTTATGCTATGATCATGATCTCTTGTAGATTGCGAAGTTAACTATTGCTATGATAATATTGATGTGATCTATTCCTCCTACATATGCATGAAGGTGACAGTGTGCATGCTATGTTAGTACTTGGTTTAGTCTTTTGATCTATCTTACACTATAAGGTTACTTAAATATGAACAAATTGTGGAGCTTGTTAACTCCGGCATTGAGGGTTCGTGTAATCCTACGCAATGCGTTCATCATCCAACAAAAGTGTAGAGTATGCATTTATCTATTCTGTTATGTGATCAATGTTGAGAGTGTCCACTAGTGAAAGTCTAATCCCTAGGCCTTGTTCCTAAATACTGCGTTACTACTGCTTTCTTCTTTCTTGTGTTACTACTGCAATACTACCACCATCAACTACACGCCACAAGCTATTTTCGGCACCGTTGCTACTGCTCATACTTATTCATACCACCTGTATTTCACTATCTCTTCGCCGAACTAGTGCACCTATTAGGTGTGTTGGGGACACAAGAGACTTCTTGCTTTGTGGTTGCAGGGTTGCATGAGAGGGATATCTTTGACCTCTTCCTCCCCGAGTTCGATAAACCTTGGGTGATCCACTTAAGGGAAAACTTGCTGTTCTACAAACCTCTGCTCTTGGAGGCCCAACACTGTCTACAAAGGAGAGGGAACGTAGACATCAAGCTATTTTTAGCGCCGTTGCGGGGAGGAAAGGTAAAAGGTACTCACACTCCGGACCTCGGCTACCAAGCTATTTTCTGGCGCCGTTGCCGGGGAGGAAAGGTAAAAGGTACTCACACTCCGGACCTCGGCTACTAAGCTATTTTCCGGCGCCGTAAGTACTCAAAGCTATTTCCTTTAGATCCTGCAATTGCATCTTTTTGTTTCTTGTTTACACTAGTAAGGCATAATGGAAAACATCTGTGAGCTTTTATTCTATTTCCCGAGTCAAGACATGAATGGTTTAATGCGAAAATTAAAAAACCCATGGAATCTTATTTGCATGCTGGTAGTAATATTAGTATGAACGCTTTGAACACCATTGTTGATAATGATATAGAAAGTTCTAAGCTTGGGGAAGCTGGTTTTCATGATCTTTTTAGTCCCCCAAGCATTGAGGAGAAAATTTTCTTTGATGATACTTTGCCTCCTATTTATGATGATTATAATGATATTGGTCTTTTAGTGCCGCCTACTATGGAGAGTAATATTTATGATGATAATACTATGCCTCCTACACTTGATGAGAATAATAATGATAGCTACTTTGTTGAATTTGCTCCCACTACAACTAATAAAATTGATTATGCTTATGTGGGTAGTAATAATTTTATGCATGAGACTCATGATAAGAATGCTTTATGTGATAGTTATATTGTTGAGTTTGCTCATGATGCTACTGAAAGTTATTATGAGAGAGGAAAATATGGTTGTAGAAATTTTCATGTTACTAAAATGCCTCTCTATGTGCTGAAATTTTTGAAGCTACACTAGTTTTATCTTTCTATGCTTGTTACTTTGCTTTTCATGAACTTGTTTATTTACAAGATTCCTATGCATAGGAAGCATGTTAGACTTAAATATGTTTTGGATTTGCTTCTTGATGCTCTCTTTTGCTTCAAATACTATTTCTTGCAAGTGCATCATTAAAACTGCTGAGCCCATCTTAATGGCTATAAAGAAAGAACTTCTTGGGAGATAACCCATGTGTTATTTTGCTACAGTACTTTATTTTATATTTGTGTCTTGGAAGTTGTTTACTACTGTAGTGTGATGACCCGGCATACCACTGCATGGTGTAGTATGCAAGTCTGATATAACACCAATGAAACACCGTTCCACTAGTATTATATCGCTCAGAGTGGTACAACAGAAACATATGCGGGTCCAAGGTATGTCTATAGAATTACAACATTGACTCTATTACATAAGATCAACACAGCCTCCTACTTTACAATGAGGTAAAACTGCAAATAACTCCAGAAGAACGACTCGTAGTCTAGTCTTATCACGAACTCTATTTGTAGAGTATTTCACTAACTACAGAGGCTAAGAATAGACTCTAGCTAAATAGGAGCTAGGTTTAGGAAGCTAGTTCCCTTCTATGGCTAAACTAGGTTTTCTCCTTGTTGGATGTGGTATCTGACTCTCTGACAGGGTCCTGTCTCTTGAAGTAGTTGTTGACTTCTTGGTCTTCGAGATGCGCTGTAGATCCTCCTTCGATGCCTCCATATCTAAGCAGGGGATTTAAGAGTGGTATGAGTACGAGCGTACTCAACAAGTTCATTATAGGAAAGAGGTGTTTAATGCACTAGCTACGGCATTAGACCGAAAGTCTAATACCAATGCAAGTTTTCATAACCATTTCTTCAAAAGGTTGCTTTTATTCGGAAGAACTATGTCCGTCAGCCTTCACCGGTTTACTAGAACTTCATGGAGCTCCTTTCCGGCCGCGTTCGCAGTTCCATATCCCGGAACAGGGAGTGACAGGTCACGGTTCTTTACACTGCAGAGGTGTGTTGCTTTACCCATAAGAGATCTTAATCTTGGTGCCAACCAAGCAGCCTTGTCCACACTTCCTATGGTGTGAGGCCCGGTATAAGGTCTAGCCAATCATGTTCCTCCGCTACCTCGAACACCCACCCTTTGTTGCATACCCCGACCCTGGGTCCTCGTCGGTCCTCTTATACCACTTATGGAGACCACGACCACGGGACATTCAAACTCCTTCGCCGTAGCAACCCATCATAGACCGCAATACCGTGGGGACTTTAGGCTTCCCCAGCCCACCGCTTGCACTTCAAGCGACAAGTGTCTACGGACTATGCCGTGGGGACTTTAGGCTTCCCCAGCCCACCGCTTGCCCTGAGATACAAGTGTCTACGGTAAAGCGCATCCGTTGATGAACGAGAGGTGGAAACACTTTTGACTACTCCGTCCCACTCCGGATCTTATGGTTAACACGGATATTACACAAGAATCACTGGCGACATTTGTTGTTTAATCCTAGATGGATATAAGCCCATGCAATGGAACCTCCACCATATCAACACAATCCATGGTTCCATTGCCCACCACATAGTCATATTCATAGTTATGAAAGTAGTGGTTTTGATTTTTTGTGCAATAGTGATAACCATAATACTTTGCAAGTAATTTGATAAAAATACTCAAATGACATGAGCAAGTGATGAACTTGCCTTTCTTGGCTGCAAGATTATGCAGACAAGGTCTTCGATACGCAATAATTCCAAATTCTGAAATAGCATCATCGTCCGGTAAGGACGATGTTTAAAAGATTGGCAAGGATGCAATAATGCATAAGTATGAGATGCAATCGCTCTAAGCGTGACCTAACCCCGATGATTTAGGATTAGTGAGTGGTAATGATTGGTTTAGGGTGTGTTGCACTTTTAGGATGATTCTCATACAAGGTTCTTATTCAGGTGTGGTTACATGGTATCATGAACAGGTAGGTAACAAGGCTTAGTAATCAATTGAGCACACAAATAATGACAATTGGCATAATGTTAACCAGTAAAGAACAGTGGTCAGTTTTAGTATTATATGGCATGGTTAATGATTAATTATCATATACTTTAAAAGAATAACTTTTGAAGAACATGTTCTTTGATAAAGAACAAGTATGATAATTAGATTGAGGGGGTTCTATGGTTGACTATGGTTTCAGTTAATTTCTGGAGTAAGTATTAGATGGTTCACAACCTAGTTGGATTCATCAGCTACTAGTCTTGTATTGTTGAATTAAGCCTAAACATCTTAATTACCAATAGTTGCTATCAAGGTGGCATACCTTGTTGGTGATAGTTGGCTAGGGTTTATAGGTCCTTATAAGCAGGGTTGAAGATGATTCTTTGTTTACTTCAAAAGAATAACTTTTGAAGAACATACTTCTTAAGTAATAAGAAGTATATTAATTAGGTTGAGGTTGTTTAGGTTTGCTATTTCATTTCCTAAGTAAAGAATTATTGGATCCTAAATAGGGTGGTTCATAATTATGAAGTACTTGTAGGGTTTAGTGGACTATGGTTATGTAATGTAAAATAGTAGGTATGGTTGCTAGTAGGGTTCATCACAATGGTGTGATGCCATATAGGTATGAGTAAGGTTGATGGTTTTGACAGTAGAGGCTAGGGTTTAAACTTGGTTGGCCCTACCTAATGATTTAGGTCTGATGAAGATGAACACATGGGCTACTAATTAGTAGTGATTGGGTTCCCATATTTCATGTGGATGTGAACTAGTACATAGTTGCTAGATATGAGTCTATGATAACTAATGAAGTAATCATGATCACATGTTACTCGAGGTTTAGGTTTGGAAACCATTTAGGTTTCACACATAAAATAGTGGAGCTAGGGTTCCTAATGGAATTAAGGTTTCACAATTACTATTTAGTTTTTAGGTTAATAACTTCATTATAAGGTTGAAGTTATTAATCACTTTATAATAAACATAAGGTTGGATTTAGCATTTTATTATTTTTAAAGAATTAATAATTAAGGTAATTATTATTTAGGGATTAAATCCTTCTAATAAGGATTTAATGAGTTATTAATAAAGGAAAATTACTTTTATTGTTTCCTTTATTTACTTACCGGTTTTTATTTATTTTAGAACTTTTTCTTAATTTCTGAATTTTAGTTGCATTTGGAATTAAAAGAAAAGACTTAATTAATAGGTATTTAAATAATTACAATTTTCTTTCAAATAAAAATTTCATTTTATATTTTTATTGGATAGATTTCATTTTTAGGATCATTTTGATATCTCATTTGGATTTTTCTGAGTTATGATGGATTTTCTAAATTATTTCAAAGTTTCAGACATTTTCTGTAATTTGAAATTAACTTTAACACTAAACACACCCGGCTAAAACTACCCAAGGACGCTGACATGTGGGCCAGTGCCACGCTGGCTGCCATGCTGGCGTCGATGTGGAAACTATGTGCCTCACCGGCGGCCAGTGGTGGTCGACGCCGGCGATGGAGGGTTCCCGCGGGCGCGTGCGTGTGCTCAATCGAAAGAGGACGACTAGACGAACCTAATAGTGGTGGCGCCGCTCCCTAATGGTCACCGGAGCGTGCTCGCCGGCGAGGTACTGCGGCGGCGGACACAGTTGATAGACGCGGCGGCACTACGGGACGCGATCGAATGAGCTAGGCATGCTATGGGACGCAGAAGCTTACCAGGGTCACGACGCGCGTGATGGCGAGGCAAGGGGATGACTGGTTCGCCGGAATCGCCAGCTCCCGTCGTCGGAGAAGACGAGGTCGACGGCGGTGCTACTGGATGATTGGGGTCGATTCCTCTTGCATACAGAGCAAGTCGAGGATGGCGATCACGATGGTATCCACGGCGAGGTCTGGGGATGCTCTGAACGGCGGCGATGCTCGGGGTCTGTGCGGCTAGGGTTTCGGCATTTTGGGGAAATCGAGCAGAGGAGGAAGAAAGCGAGTTAGGGTTCATCCTTGTGCTTTTATATGGCGCTAGGGCGCGCCTCGTCACGACGCCGAGCTCTGGGAGGTCGCCAGCGAGAGGGAAGGACGAGCACGTCGTCGTGCTGTCGTCCATGCGCCCAGAGAGGATGAGGACGACCCCCTCTCCTCTGTTTTTAGACGAAAGGTAAGGTGGGCTGGTCTGGGCCGTGTTGGGCTCTTGCTGATGGGCTCCTGCTAGGCTACTTTGCTGGACTCCTGGTGGGCTGCGACGGCAGGTGAGTCCAGGTGAGTTTTTCCCTCTTCTCTTCTTTTTCTGTTTTCAATTCTTGTTTTTATAATTCAAATTCGAATTCTTTTCTATTTTTAATACTGTTTTTCAATTCAAATTTGAATCCTGTTTATATCTTGCAGGTTCCTTATGATGTTAATATGTAGTGCAAAGATGATTCCACTACTTTTCTGTTTGAAACAATTATTTTATATTTGATTAGATTGCATACTTGTGGGTTATTCAAAATATTAAATAAACATGAATTTATGTATTCATTTTAAGTTCCATATTCTTGTGAGATCAATTCTGTTTAAATTATTTGAAATTACCTTCTTGTTTATGGTAGAAATATGAGTAGGGTTGGATTATGTGTTTAACCATATTGGTTATTCACTTGCATTTTAGAATATGGCTAACTTTTCAGATAGGTTTCTTTATGGTGATAATTCAATCCACCACTCTCTTAGTTCTAGGAATATTTTATTAAGGGTTATAAGGTCTCTTATTAATATATAATGGTATTTATCTGTATTACTTTTATAAGAAAACAACTTGGAGTGGACCATATTACTTAATTTCTTATTTGATAATGTGGTCACTTTCTTATAATTTTATGTTCTCATCTATTGGCTAAGGTTTTGGAACTTTATGGGTTTAGGTTTTAGTTGTGGATCACCCAAATGATGCACCAACTAGGGTTTAGTCTCCCCTATCCATTATAAGGTGATTATTTACTTAATAGTTGATGTTCTCCTTTAGTTACTAAGGACTTGAGAAATGGTTTTATCTTTTTCCACTAGATTTCTATTATATCCTTAATCTATTGTTTAAGTAACAAAAGTAGATATGGTTCTTTTTATAGTTAACTTTGGTCACATGGATGTATGGTTTCTCACTACATAAAGTATAGTGTTTAACTCTAAGGTTTTCTTGGGTTCCTTAATTTAGGAAATATAGATATGGTAGGGTTCTAATTGTGAGCACCAAGTGGTTCACAAGTAAAGGTTGGGATATAAGTCTAGGGTTGCTTACTAATGATTTCCCCATGATTTCAGGTGGTGAATGATATCTACTTATCCTATCAAGTTTATCTTATCCTCACATATCTCAAGAGCATGATCATGGTTAGACATGATCGACTTGTTCTTGATATCATTTCCTCAAGTTCTTAGGTTTTATGATCATCATTCAATTTATAATGTTCAAGGTTGGGCTTCCTAAAGTATTTCTAATGGAATGGTTTTCACTTCCATGATCAAGTGTTGTCTTGATTAACTAAACATAATATCTCCCTTATAGTTTCTTGGGTGGACATGGCTATGGTTGTCTCTATAGGTTATATCCCAGGAAAATGCCTGAGATATTTTGTTAGGGTTCCACTTAAATAAGGTTGATATTATCATCTGGGTATATGGGTAGTTCTCTCCCTCAAACTCAAGTGTTGCCTCAACTAACTTGAGTGTAACACCATAATTGTTCTCTCTTATATAAGAATGGATTATTCTAAGTTATGGTGTACTCCTAATACTCTGGTTCAATTGTTGTCCTTTATTCTTAAATAGATAAAGCTATGTTTTGTATGACTGGTCTCTCTCATTTTGGAAAGGACTTTAATACTAACTTAAGGTTAGGCTCTATAGAGAATGATGTGATCACCACTATCTATGGTTAACATAGGTGGATCCTCTCTCTAGGAAATATCTTGAATAAGTTCCTAGGGTTCCTCTTAAAGATAATGATTTAAATACTTGGATGTATATCCAAGGTTCAGCTCAAGTTTTGGTACTGCTTCTCTAATAAATATTATAGAACTCTCACCTCTCTAGGTTTGATGTGTAATAACTTGGAATGGAGAAGAACATATACTTCTAGAGTTGATCTCTTTGTCTTGTTTCCAAGATTGAATTAGAATGAATACCATGAGGTTCATGGTAGGCTCATGGTTTGGTTTAAGACATGGAACAGATAAGTGAAGAATAGTTTCTCCAATTATTGTTGCTTGATTTCCAATTGAATGCATGTTCATATGTTATGGCAAGGAATATCATGTTGTGATCTTTAATAAGATCAAGTAGTTGATCATTGATTTAAGTGTTGTTGTGTTAGATGTAATTCCATTTGATCTAAGTCCTTAGATCAAATCATCTCTACCCAAAACAAGGTTTAGTCAAAGTCACATTGAGGTTTATAGCGCTTGACTTGATGAGCTACTTCAATTCCACCAAGGTCAAGTGAAACTTCAGTTACTGTGACTGTTTTACTTTAAAGCGCGAAAATTCCCAGATTTTCTATGCATGAATGCAATGCACACATCTGTTTCCTCTATTTTTGTAACCCCATTACCTGGGATATTACAGTCTCTACCCCTTAAACTAAACTTCGTCCTCGAAGTTTGATATCTCTCACGTTTCGGAATGTGGATCTGTCTTGTGCAGACTACGACTTTTCTTGAACTCCATATTGATCTTACTGGATATAATTGAATATATCTCTTGTCCAGATTCTTCCTGGAATCCATTAGTATCTGCCTCTGAACCATGGTTCTTACTTTGATTCATTGATTTCTTCCAATATCATTATCTTGTTTCCTTTCTCATTGAATATTCAATTATTGGAATTTCTTCTTATCCTAACAGTCTTAATTGAAGACTAATTGGATAACCTTCTCCTATTTGATAAAATAGGTCTTTGTTTTCCCTTACTACCAAAACTGCAATAATGGTACTTAGTAAGGTATTTACCATGGAAATGGTTTTGATTGTTTATTTTCCTAAGAATGGATTAGACTCATTTAGTCCATCCAATCATGGTTTATAGTTGATACCTATAACTATTTTGGGTTATTTAGGTTCCATGAAAAGAATCATTCTATTAGACGGTGTTTCTGGTATGGTCAATTTCCTTCGGTCTTTGGCCTTCTTGAGCTGTATTTGGTCTATGGTATTTTCTTCGTCCAACTTCTTTATGCTTAACTTACTTGAGCTTTCATACTTCTGAGTAAACACTACTCACTTTCTCAGGTTATAGTCCACTTCTTACTTCCTCGAGGTATGAACCTCGGCTTCTGGTCTGACATCTTTCTGAAAGTAGTGTTCATTAATCTTATTAAAATAAGATCGAACTTCCTCTCAGTTCAGACCTTCGGCTTCGATCTAGCTTAAAGTATTGAGTACTTGTATATCCAACTCAATCTTTACTCTACCCCTTAGAGTTTTCTTATGTTCTTCAACTCCTTTTCTTCAAATCATTGTGCTTATGATTTAGGATATTAGTCTGGGTCTAGCTTATGGTTTGTACTTATTCTAAGGTCTCATGAAGAATGTTCGTGGTATATCCACTCAGTTGTGGACATCCAATGTGAATCCTTCGACTTAATGATTATAGGTCATTGTTATTTGGTTAACAAAATTTTATTTGTTCACAACTTCTTGTTACAAATAATTAAATCGTGGACTATTTGTAATACCAACTGATACCAGCTGTGGTTATTATACCAACTGTGGCTATTTGATATCTAAAACTGGATTCTATTATAGGTTCTGAACAACTGGACGAGACATTCTCTACCTTATCTCGCAGTATTGATCCTATACCAATTGTGGTCTTCTGATATCTACCATGGCCTTCTTATATCTGCTATGGTTTCACATATCATCTTCCTTCATTCAGGGTTTATTTTGCAAGAAAACCACTAGCTGACACTATGAATATAGTATCCTTAGTGATTTCCCATGCATTCCCTTTTCTATATTAACTATGGATCTGCTTGAGCTTCACCATAATCATCATATGTCTCACCTTCATGCTTCTTCTGTACTAAAGTACTCCTCTGTTGAGGCAAAGCATGAGTTTTGGTTGGTACTTCCTTCTAAATATTGTGGTTACTTCCCACAACTTTGTTTCCTTTAGCTGATGAACCTTCATCTTGTCTTCCAATCTTCAGAATTCGTCACTTCCTCACACGAATACCATTACCCTCTAGATCTATAACACCAAGTAAGTACTTGATATTGCAACATGCATTTGCATACCAAAGTCAAACTTCATGTATGGATCTAGTCAAACAATGAAAATCCATTAAAATCCAAGAAGATTCAGCTTTGTGCGTATAATACACATCATCATAAGCCTGAATATACTAGTTGAGTAAGACATCTCTAAACATCAGACTGAGATGTGTAGTATATAACACCACATAAGATAGGTTTATATCGTGATACTTAGCACGAGTATATAGAATTCTACTATTTGTCTCAATATTTACCTTAATTGCACAATTGCAATGAGATAAACTTGACACAAAGTGGTTTGGAATAGTGGAAGTTAACCTAGTTTTCTTTGGAAGTACGACTTAACTTTCATTTTATTGAGGACTATCTCACATGATATGTCTAAATTCTAACATTGCTACTCTAAACACATAACTATGGAAATATAGCTATAATACTTCCATGTGTTCTTACCATGTAACTAGGGTTCTGATGTACTTGACACAGTTCCCATGGTTTTGGAACACAATTCTTGCTCTATTTGTTTAGCACTTGGCTTCTTATTGTACTCCTCCTAAATACTTTAGAGGTTCTACTTCATCACATAATGATTCTCAGGTGAATAATATATGATTAGAAACTCTACTATGTAAGCAGACATATATTATTTCTATCTCTCTTCCTTACTTTCTGTGATTGACTCATCATGGTCTATACTACCTCATATCACTTAGATTTTTCACTTACTATCAGTTGTTTCACATGTCTAGATAATTTTACTTACTCATTACTTGTCTGGTTATACACCTTCTAGTAGGATATCTTAATTATCTTATCACTTGATATCTTCCTATTACAGGTCTGGATAACTCTTACTTAACTATAACAAGTGTTGGTACACTTCTTCCAATAGGATATCTTCCTTATGGTTGTATCCTCTCTTTGGAATACCATGTATTGTATACCAACTGTGATCTACTCATCTATTGTTCTGAGAACTTAATGATGTACTACATGTTTGGGATTATCTGACTAACTTTACTTTATCTTGGTAAGTTAGGTAAGAAATGTTGACTCAAGTGTGTCAGGATTATTCTCAAGTGAATATCCATCTCAAGTCATAAAAATATTTGGTTTACCTAGGACAACTTCCTATAGACACTACCAATCCTATAGGTCTCCTTTAAAGGGTTTTAATCCTAAGGTCAAAGCATTTGCTCGATACCAACTGTGATGACCCGGCATACCACGCATGGTGTAGTATGCAAGTCCGATATAACACCAATGAAACACCGTTCCACTAGTATTATATCGCTCAGAGTGGTACAACAGAAACATATGCGGGTCCAAGGTATGTCTATAGAATTACAACATTGACTCTATTACATAAGATCAACAGCCTCCTACTTTACAATGAGGTAAAACTGCAAATAACTCCAGAAGAACGACTCGTAGTCTAGTCTTATCACGAACTCTATTTGTAGAGTATTTCACTAACTACAGAGGCTAAGAATAGACTCTAGCTAAATAGGAGCTAGGTTTAGGAAGCTAGTTCCCTTCTATGGCTAAACTAGGTTTTCTCCTTGTTGGATGTGGTATCTGGCTCCTCTGACAGGGTCCTGTCTCTTGAAGTAGTTGTTGACTTCTTGGTCTTCGAGATGCGCTGTAGATCCTCCTTCGATGCCTCCATATCTAAGCAGGGGATTTAAGAGTGGTATGAGTACGAGCGTACTCAACAAGTTCATTATAGGAAAGAGGTGTTTAATGCACTAGCTACGGCATTAGACCAGAAAGTCTAATACCAATGCAAGTTTTCATAACCATTTCTTCAAAAGGTTGAGAAGAACTATGTCCGTCAGCCTTCACCGTTTACTAGAACTTCATGGAGCTCCTTTCCTGCGTTCGCTTCCATATCCCGGAACAGGGAGTGACAGTCACGGTTCTTTACACTCGCAGAGGTGTGTTGCTTTACCCATAAGAGATCTTAACCTTGGTGCCAACCAAGCTGCAGGCTTGTCCACACTTCCTATGGTGTGAGGCCCGGTATAAGGTCTAGCCAATCATGTTCCTCCGCTACCTCGAACACCCACCCTTTGTTGCATACCCCGACCCTGGGTCCTCGTCGGTCCTCTTATACCACTTAAGGATGGACCCCGACCACGACGACGGTTGGGATCGACCAAACTCCTTCGCCGGTAGCCGCAACCCATCATAGACCGCAATACCGTGGGGACTTTAGGCTTCCCCAGCCCACCGCTTGCACTTCGAGCGACAAGTGTCTACGGACTATGCCGTGGGGACTTTAGGCTTCCCCACCGCTTGCTGACGGATACAAGTGTCTACGGTAAAGCGCATCCGTTGATGAACGAGAGGTGGAAACACTTTTGACTACTCCGTCCCACTCCGGATCTTATGGTTAACACGGATATTACGGCACAAGAATCACTGGCGACATTTGTTGTTTAATCCTAGATGGATATAAGCCCATGCAATGGAACCTCCACCATATCAACACAATCCATGGTTCCATTGCCCACCACATAGTCATATTCATAGTTATGAAAGTAGTGGTTTTGATTTTTTGTGCAATAGTGATAACCATAATACTTTGCAAGTAATTTGATAAAAATACTCAAATGACATGAGCAAGTGATGAACTTGCCTTTCTTGGCTGCAAGATTATGCAGACAAGGTCTTCGATACGCAATAATTCCAAATTCTGAAATAGCATCATCGTCCGTAAGGACGATGTTTAAAAGATTGGCAAGGATGCAATAATGCATAAGTATGAGATGCAATCGCTCTAAGCGTGACCTAACCCCGATGATTTAGGATTAGTGAGTGGTAATGATTGGTTTAGGGTGTGTTGCACTTTTAGGATGATTCTCATACAAGGTTCTTATTCAGGTGTGGTTACATGGTATCATGAACAAGGCTTAGTAATCAATTGAGCACACAAATAATGACAATTGGCATAATGTTAACCAGTAAAGAACAGTGGTCAGTTTTAGTATTATATGGCATGGTTAATGATTAATTATCATATACTTTAAAAGAATAACTTTTGAAGAACATGTTCTTTGATAAAGAACAAGTATGATAATTAGATTGAGGGGGTTCTATGGTTGACTATGGTTTCAGTTAATTTCTGGAGTAAGTATTAGATGGTTCACAACCTAGTTGGATTCATCAGCTACTAGTCTTGTATTGTTGAATTAAGCCTAAACATCTTAATTACCAATAGTTGCTATCAAGGTGGCATACCTTGTTGGTGATAGTTGGCTAGGGTTTATAGGTCCTTATAAGCAGGGTTGAAGATGATTCTTTGTTTACTTCAAAAGAATAACTTTTGAAGAACATACTTCTTAAGTAATAAGAAGTATATTAATTAGGTTGAGGTTGTTTAGGTTTGCTATTTCATTTCCTAAGTAAAGAATTATTGGATCCTAAATAGGGTGGTTCATAATTATGAAGTACTTGTAGGGTTTAGTGGACTATGGTTATGTAATGTAAAATAGTAGGTATGGTTGCTAGTAGGGTTCATCACAATGGTGTGATGCCATATAGGTATGAGTAAGGTTGATGGTTTTGACAGTAGAGGCTAGGGTTTAAACTTGGTTGGCCCTACCTAATGATTTAGGTCTGATGAAGATGAACACATGGGCTACTAATTAGTAGTGATTGGGTTCCCATATTTCATGTGGATGTGAACTAGTACATAGTTGCTAGATATGAGTCTATGATAACTAATGAAGTAATCATGATCACATGTTACTCGAGGTTTAGGTTTGGAAACCATTTAGGTTTCACACATAAAATAGTGGAGCTAGGGTTCCTAATGGAATTAAGGTTTCACAATTACTATTTAGTTTTTAGGTTAATAACTTCATTATAAGGTTGAAGTTATTAATCACTTTATAATAAACATAAGGTTGGATTTAGCATTTTATTATTTTTAAAGAATTAATAATTAAGGTAATTATTATTTAGGGATTAAATCCTTCTAATAAGGATTTAATGAGTTATTAATAAAGGAAAATTACTTTTATTGTTTCCTTTATTTACTTACCGGTTTTTATTTATTTTAGAACTTTTTCTTAATTTCTGAATTTTAGTTGCATTTGGAATTAAAAGAAAAGACTTAATTAATAGGTATTTAAATAATTACAATTTTCTTTCAAATAAAAATTTCATTTTATATTTTTATTGGATAGATTTCATTTTTAGGATCATTTTGATATCTCATTTGGATTTTTCTGAGTTATGATGGATTTTCTAAATTATTTCAAAGTTTCAGACATTTTCTGTAATTTGAAATTAACTTTAACACTAAACACACCCGGCTAAAACTACCCAAGGACGCTGACATGTGGGCCAGTGCCACGCTGGCTGCCATGCTGGCGTCGATGTGGAAACTATGTGCCTCACCGGCGGCCAGTGGTGGTCGACGCCGGCGATGGAGGGTTCCCGCGGGCGCGTGCGTGTGCTCAATCGAAAGAGGACGACTAGACGAACCTAATAGTGGTGGCGCCGCTCCCTAATGGTCACCGGAGCGTGCTCGCCGGCGAGGTACTGCGGCGGCGGACACAGTTGATAGACGCGGCGGCACTACGGGACGCGATCGAATGAGCTAGGCATGCTATGGGACGCAGAAGCTTACCAGGGTCACGACGCGCGTGATGGCGAGGCAAGGGGATGACTGGTTCGCCGGAATCGCCAGCTCCCGTCGTCGGAGAAGACGAGGTCGACGGCGGTGCTACTGGATGATTGGGGTCGATTCCTCTTGCATACAGAGCAAGTCGAGGATGGCGATCACGATGGTATCCACGGCGAGGTCTGGGGATGCTCTGAACGGCGGCGATGCTCGGGGTCTGTGCGGCTAGGGTTTCGGCATTTTGGGGAAATCGAGCAGAGGAGGAAGAAAGCGAGTTAGGGTTCGTCCTTGTGCTTTTATATGGCGCTAGGGCGCGCCTCGTCACGACGCCGAGCTCTGGGAGGTCGCCAGCGAGAGGGAAGGACGAGCACGTCGTCGTGCTGTCGTCCATGCGCCCAGAGAGGATGAGGACGACCCCCTCTCCTCTGTTTTTAGACGAAAGGTAAGGTGGGCTGGTCTGGGCCGTGTTGGGCTCTTGCTGATGGGCTCCTGCTAGGCTACTTTGCTGGACTCCTGGTGGGCTGCGACGGCAGGTGAGTCCAGGTGAGTTTTTCCCTCTTCTCTTCTTTTTCTGTTTTCAATTCTTGTTTTTATAATTCAAATTCGAATTCTTTTCTATTTTTAATACTGTTTTTCAATTCAAATTTGAATCCTGTTTATATCTTGCAGGTTCCTTATGATGTTAATATGTAGTGCAAAGATGATTCCACTACTTTTCTGTTTGAAACAATTATTTTATATTTGATTAGATTGCATACTTGTGGGTTATTCAAAATATTAAATAAACATGAATTTATGTATTCATTTTAAGTTCCATATTCTTGTGAGATCAATTCTGTTTAAATTATTTGAAATTACCTTCTTGTTTATGGTAGAAATATGAGTAGGGTTGGATTATGTGTTTAACCATATTGGTTATTCACTTGCATTTTAGAATATGGCTAACTTTTCAGATAGGTTTCTTTATGGTGATAATTCAATCCACCACTCTCTTAGTTCTAGGAATATTTTATTAAGGGTTATAAGGTCTCTTATTAATATATAATGGTATTTATCTGTATTACTTTTATAAGAAAACAACTTGGAGTGGACCATATTACTTAATTTCTTATTTGATAATGTGGTCACTTTCTTATAATTTTATGTTCTCATCTATTGGCTAAGGTTTTGGAACTTTATGGGTTTAGGTTTTAGTTGTGGATCACCCAAATGATGCACCAACTAGGGTTTAGTCTCCCCTATCCATTATAAGGTGATTATTTACTTAATAGTTGATGTTCTCCTTTAGTTACTAAGGACTTGAGAAATGGTTTTATCTTTTTCCACTAGATTTCTATTATATCCTTAATCTATTGTTTAAGTAACAAAAGTAGATATGGTTCTTTTTATAGTTAACTTTGGTCACATGGATGTATGGTTTCTCACTACATAAAGTATAGTGTTTAACTCTAAGGTTTTCTTGGGTTCCTTAATTTAGGAAATATAGATATGGTAGGGTTCTAATTGTGAGCACCAAGTGGTTCACAAGTAAAGGTTGGGATATAAGTCTAGGGTTGCTTACTAATGATTTCCCCATGATTTCAGGTGGTGAATGATATCTACTTATCCTATCAAGTTTATCTTATCCTCACATATCTCAAGAGCATGATCATGGTTAGACATGATCGACTTGTTCTTGATATCATTTCCTCAAGTTCTTAGGTTTTATGATCATCATTCAATTTATAATGTTCAAGGTTGGGCTTCCTAAAGTATTTCTAATGGAATGGTTTTCACTTCCATGATCAAGTGTTGTCTTGATTAACTAAACATAATATCTCCCTTATAGTTTCTTGGGTGGACATGGCTATGGTTGTCTCTATAGGTTATATCCCAGGAAAATGCCTGAGATATTTTGTTAGGGTTCCACTTAAATAAGGTTGATATTATCATCTGGGTATATGGGTAGTTCTCTCCCTCAAACTCAAGTGTTGCCTCAACTAACTTGAGTGTAACACCATAATTGTTCTCTCTTATATAAGAATGGATTATTCTAAGTTATGGTGTACTCCTAATACTCTGGTTCAATTGTTGTCCTTTATTCTTAAATAGATAAAGCTATGTTTTGTATGACTGGTCTCTCTCATTTTGGAAAGGACTTTAATACTAACTTAAGGTTAGGCTCTATAGAGAATGATGTGATCACCACTATCTATGGTTAACATAGGTGGATCCTCTCTCTAGGAAATATCTTGAATAAGTTCCTAGGGTTCCTCTTAAAGATAATGATTTAAATACTTGGATGTATATCCAAGGTTCAGCTCAAGTTTTGGTACTGCTTCTCTAATAAATATTATAGAACTCTCACCTCTCTAGGTTTGATGTGTAATAACTTGGAATGGAGAAGAACATATACTTCTAGAGTTGATCTCTTTGTCTTGTTTCCAAGATTGAATTAGAATGAATACCATGAGGTTCATGGTAGGCTCATGGTTTGGTTTAAGACATGGAACAGATAAGTGAAGAATAGTTTCTCCAATTATTGTTGCTTGATTTCCAATTGAATGCATGTTCATATGTTATGGCAAGGAATATCATGTTGTGATCTTTAATAAGATCAAGTAGTTGATCATTGATTTAAGTGTTGTTGTGTTAGATGTAATTCCATTTGATCTAAGTCCTTAGATCAAATCATCTCTACCCAAAGCAAGGTTTAGTCAAAGTCACATTGAGGTTTATAGCGCTTGACTTGATGAGCTACTTCAATTCCACCAAGGTCAAGTGAAACTTCGGTTACTGTGACTGTTTTACTTTAAAGCGCGAAAATTCCCCAGATTTTCTATGCATGAATACAATGCACACATCTGTTTCCTCTATTTTTGTAACCCCATTACCTGGGATATTACATGTAGCAACCTCTCCTTATCTTAGTTTTGTGTTTTGTTGTGCCAAGTAAAGTCTTTGATAGTAAAGTCAATACTAGATTTGGATTACTGCGCAGAAACTGTTTTCTTGCTGTCACGAATCTGGGCCTAATTCTCTGTAGGTAACTCAGAAAATTATGCCAATTTACGTGAGTGATCCTCAGATATGTACGCAACTTTCATTCAATTTGAGCATTTTCATCTGAGCAAGTCTAGTGCCATTTTAAAATTCGTCTTTACGGACTGTTCTGTTTTGACAGATTCTGCCTTTTATTTCGCATTGCTTCTTTCGCTGTGTTGGGTGGATTTCTTTGTTCCATTACCTTCCAGTAGCTTTGGGCAATGTCCAGAAGTGTTAAGAATGATTGTGTCACCTCTGAACATGTGAGTTTTTGATTATGCACTAACTCTCTAATGAGTTTGTTTTGAGTTTGGTGTGGAGGAAGTCAAGAGAGGAGGATGATATACTATGATCAAGAAGAGTGAAAGCTCTAAGCTTGGGGATGCCCCGGTGGTTCACCCCTGCATATTCTAAGAAGACTCGAGCGTCTAAGCTTGGGGATGCCCAAGGCATCCCCTTCTTCATCGACAAATTATTAGGTTCCTTCTCTTGAAACTATATTTTTATTCGGTCACATCTTATGTGCTTTACTTGGAGCGTCTGTGTTTTTATTTTTGTTTGTGTTTGAATAAATTGGATTACATCATGCTTGTGTGGGAGAGAGACACGCTCTTCATATGAACACATGTGTTCTTAGCTTTTAGTATTCATGGCGAAGTTTCTTCTTCGTTAAATTGTTATATGGTTGGAATTGGAAAATGATACATGTAGTAATTGCTATAAATGTCTTGGGTAATGTGATACTTGGCAATTGTTGTGCTCATGATTAAGCTCTTGCATCATATGCTTTGCACCCATTAATGAAGAAATACATAGAACATGCTAAAATTTGGTTTGCATATTTGGTTTCTCTAAGGTCTAGATAATTTCTAGTATTGAGTTTGAACAACAAGGAAGACGGTGTAGAGTCTTATAATGTTTTCAATATGTCTTTTATGTGAGTTTTGCTGCACCGGTTCATCCTTGTGTTTGTTTCAAATAAGCCTTGCTAGCCTAAACCTTGTATCGAGAGGGAATACTTCTCATGCATCCAAAATACTTGAGCCAACCACTATGCCATTTGTGTCCACCATACCTACCTACTACATGGTATTTTCCGCCATTCCAAAGTAAATTGCTTGAGTGCTACCTTTAAAATTCCATCATTCACCTTTGCAATATATAGCTCATGGGACAAATAGCTTAAAAACTATTGTGGTATTGAATATGTAATTATGCACTTTATCTCTTATTAAGTTGCTTGTTGTGCGATAACCATGTTACGCCATCAACTACTCTTTGTTGAATTTCATGTGAGTTGCTATGCATGTTCGTCTTGTCTGAAGTAAGAGCGATCTACCACCTTATGGTTAAGCATGCATATTGTTAGAGAAGAACATTGGGCCGCTAACTAAAGCCATGATCCATGGTGGAAGTTTCAGTTTTGGACAAATATCCTCAATCTCATATGAGAAAATTATTAATTGTTGTTACATGCTTATGCATAAAAGAGGAGTCCATTATCTGTTGTCTATGTTGTCCCGGTATGGATGTCTAAGTTGAGAATAATCAATAGCGAAATCCAATGCGAGCTTTTCTCCTTAGACCTTTGTACAGGCGGCATAGAGGTACCCTTTGTGACACTTGGTTGAAACATGTGCATTGTGATGATCCGGTAGTCCAAGCTAATTAAGACAAGGTGCGGACACTATTAGTATACTATGCATGAGGCTTGCAACTTGTAAGATATAATTTACATGATACATATGCTTTATTACTACCGTTGACAAAATTGTTTCATGTTTTCAAAATAAAAGCTCTAGCACAAATATAGCAATCGATGCTTTTCCTCTATGGAGGACCATTCTTTTACTTTCATTGTTGAGTCAGTTCACCCATTTCTCTCCACCTCAAGAAGCAAACACTTGTGTGAACTGCATTGATTCCTACAAATTTGCATATTGCACTTGTTATATTACTCTATGTTGACAATATCCATGAGATATACATGTTACAAGTTGAAAGCAACCGCTGAAACTTAATCTTCCTTTGTGTTGCTTCAATACCTTTACTTTGAATTATTGCTTTATGAGTTAACTCTTATGCAAGACTTATTGATGCTTGTCTTGAAGTGCTATTCATGAAAAGTCTTTGCTTTATGATTCACTTGTTTACTCATGTCATATACATTGTTTTGATCACTGCATTCACTACATATGCTTTACAAATAGTATGATCAAGATTATGATGGCATGTCACCCGGAAAAATTATCTGTGTTATCGTTTTACCTGCTCGGACGAGCAGTAACTAAGCTTGGGATGCTGATACGTTCCACGTATCGATAATTTCTTATGTTCCATGCCACATTATTGATGTTATCTACATGTTTTATGCACACTTTATGTCATATTCGTGCATTTTCTGAACTAACCTATTAACAAGATGCCGAAGCGCCAGTTCTTGCTTTTTGGTTTCAGAAATCCTAGTAACGAAATATTCTCGAATTGGAAGAAATCAACGCCTGTTCCTATTTTCACCGGAAGCATCCAGAACACAAAGGACCCGAGGGGGCACTGGGCCCCCGACCATAGGCGGGCGCGCCTGTGCCCCGGCCAGCCGCCATATGGTGTGGCCACCCCTTCACCTTCCTGCGCCGCCTCTTCGCCTATTTAAAGCCTCCGTCGCGAAACCCCTGACGTTCCGAAACCCACGAAACCTTCCAGAGCCGCGCCATCGCGAAGCCAAGATCCGGGGACAGAGTCTGTTCCGGCACGCTGCCGGAGCGGGTGCCCAAGGCTTCTCCATCGACACCGCTGCCATCTCCATCGCCATCTTCATCACCGCCGCTCCCATGAGGAGGAGTAGTTCTCCATCGAGGCTCTGGGCTGTAGGCTATGTGGTTCATCTCTCCCATGTACCTCAATACAATAATCTCATGAGCTGCTTTACATGATTGAGATTCATATGAGTTTTGTATCACTATTCATCTATGTGCTACTCTAGCAATGTTATTAAAGTAGTTCTATTCCTCCTGCACGTGTGTAAAGGTGACAGTGTGTGCACCGTGTTAGTACTTGGTTTATGCTATGATCATGATCTCTTGTAGATTGCGAAGTTAACTATTGCTATGATAATATTGATGTGATCTATTCCTCCTACATATGCATGAAGGTGACAGTGTGCATGCTATGTTAGTACTTGATTTAGTCTTTTGATCTATCTTACACTATAAGGTTACTTAAATATGAACAAATTGTGGAGCTTGTTAACTCCGGCATTGAGGGTTCGTAATCCTACGCAATGCGTTCATCATCCAACAAAAGTGTAGTATGCATTTATCTATTCTGTTATGTGATCAATGTTGAGAGTGTCCACTAGTGAAAGTCTAATCCCTAGGCCTTGTTCCTAAATAAGTTACTACGCTTGTTTAATGCTTTACCGTGTTACTGCTGCAATACTACCACCATCAACTACACGCCAGCAAGCTATTTTCTCGCACCGTTGCTCGCTCATACTTATTCATACCACCTGTATTTCACTATCTCTTCGCCGAACTAGTGCACCTATTAGGTGTGTTGGGGACACAAGAGACTTCTGCTTTGTGGTTGCAGGGTTGCATGAGAGGGATATCTTTGACCTCTTCCTCCCTGAGTTCGATAAACCTTGGGTGATCCACTTAAGGGAAAACTTGATGTCTGCTACAAACCTTTCTTGGAGGCCCAACACTGTCTACAGGAAAGGAGGGGGAACGTAGACATCACCCATCACAGTGAAGGAAATCTCCTCCTACTACAGCATCTAAGGCATATCTATAGCGAAGAATAAGCCCAAAATAAAAGTTACTAAGAAGCAAACTTAGAGTCATTTTAGGTTCAGTTTTACTATAAGAATCGAAAATTCTTGACCAAGCTTCTTTAAAACTCTCTTCACCACCTTGTTTAAAAGTAAAGATCGATTCCTCAGGAGATAGAGTAACAACTACAGGACTAGTCATGGTAACAAAATAAAGTAAATGCAAGTAACTAATTTTTGTTTTGTTTTTGATATAGAGAACGCAAACAAGACAGTAAATAAAGTAAAACTAGCAACTAATTTTTTTGTATTTTTAATGTAGAGAACAAACAAAGCAGTAAATAAAATAAAGTAAAGCAAGACAAAAACAAAGTAAAGAGATTGGATGTGGAGACTCCTCTTGGTGTGATCTCCGGCAACGGCGCTAAAAAGAACTTGATGCGTAACACACACGTCCGTTGGGAACCCCAAGAGGAAGGTGTGATGCATACGGAGCAAGTTTTCCTCGCAAGAAACCAAGGTTATCGAACCAGAGGAGTCAAGGAACACGTGAAGGTTGTTGGTGACAGAGTGTCGTGCGTAACACCAGGGATTCCGGCGCTAACGTGGAACCCGCACAACACAATCAAAGTACTTTGCCCCAACGTAACATGAGGTTGTCAATCTCACCGGCTTGCGTAAACAAAGGATTAACCGTATAGTGTGGAAGATGATGTTTGTTTGCGAAGAACAGAAAGAACAAGTATTGCAGTAGATTATATTTCAGATGTAAAGAATGGACCGGGTTCACAGCTCACTAGTGGTGTCTCTCCCATAAGATAAATAGCATGTTGGGTGAACAAATTAATTGACAAGTAGAGAGGGCATAACAATGCACATACATATCACGATGACTACTATGAGATTTAATCAGGCATTACGACAAACTACATAGACCGCTATCCAGCATGCATCTATGCCTAAAAAGTCCACTTTCAGGTTATCATCCGAACCCCTTCCAGTATTAAGTTGCAAACAACACAATTGCATTAAGTATGGTGCGTAATGTAATCAACACAAATATCCTTAGACAAAGCATCGATGTTTTATCCCTAGTGGCAACAGACATCCACAATCTTAGAACTTTCTGTCACGGTCCCAGATTCAATGGAGGCATGAACCCACTATCGCATAAATACTCCCTCTTGAGTTACAAGTATCAACTTGGCAGCCCTCTACTAGCAACGGAGAGCATGCAAGAACATAAACAACACATATATGATAGATTGATAATCAACTTGACATAGTATTCCATATTCATCGGATCCCAACAAACACAACATGTAGCATTACAAATAGATGATCTTGATCATGATAGGCAGCTCACAAGATCTAACATGATAGCACAATGAGGAGAAGACAACCATCTAGCTACCTATGGACTCATAGTCCAGGGGTGAACTACTCACACATCAATCCAGAGGCGATCATGGCGATGAAGAGTCCTCCGGAGATGATTCCCTCGGGGGCCGGAGGCGATCTCGAATCCCCGAGATAGGATTGGCGGCGGCTGCGTCTCTGGAAGGTTTTCCGCATCGTGGCTCTCGGTACAGGGGGTTTCGCGACGAAGGCTTTAAATAGGCGGAAGGGCAGAGTCGGAGGGCTGACAAGGGGCCCACCCCATAGGGCGGTGCAGGCCCCCCTTAGGCCGCGCGGTCCTATGGTGGCGGCGCCTCGTCGCCCCACTTCGTAACCCTTTCGGTCTTCTGGAAGCTTCGTGGAAATATAAGACCCTGGACGTTGATTTCGTCCAATTAGAATATTTTCTTTGTAGGATTTCAAACCAAAACAGCAGAAAGGGCTCTTCGCATCTCGTCATAGGTTAGTGCCGGAAAATGCATAATAATGACATAAAGTGTGTATAAAACATGTGAGTATCATCATAAAAGTAGCATGGAACATAAGAAATTATAGATACGTTTGAGACGTATCACTGGTCACTTTGACTTTTCTCTTGCACGCATAGGACATTGTCAGGCTTTGACCAAAAAAACGATACGTTGGACTGTTAACTGTACTACGTCAACCGTCACCAAGTGTTTTGTGAGCACAGAACATAAGGAAAAGCACGCACCAGTACCGCAAATATGGTTCGTTTCAGTTCTAAAATCGTGCTTGATTTTTATACATTAACAACACATATTTCATCAGAAGTCTCACATAGCAGATTTAATTCCGATATGCACTACTAGATCATCAGGGTTTTCACAACGATTTTTTTTTTACTAATTTGCGGTCAAAGAAAGTTCTTATTCAAAAATCAAGGAGATGAGCTATTTCCGAACGCTACTATGTAGGGTACTTCACACGGACGAATCAGTTCTTCATGAAAGAATGATAGTACACATCTCAACTCTCAACCTTGGTATTCGGTTGGGGTTGTTCAGCTCATACATGATAACAAAGGAACAAGCACATGTAATAATATTCATATAGATAATTATCATACTAGGTTATAACACAAAATACCCCATAGATTAATCAATACTAACACAATCTCTATGGGCTCTCACAGAGAGGCGTGGCTTTAGTGAGGTATGCCTACATTAGGTTGTCTAGTGGCTCGACGGGAGCAGTTAATTGCCGGAACTCTGTTCGATGGGTGCATTGCAGTCATGTCATGGACTTAAGTGTTAAAGCAGTAGAGGAGCATGAGACAAACACCAGAGAAGAAAGATGTTGTCAGCGACGAGGTATTGAGTGCATTGCTAAGTGATAGTGCTGGAGTTGCAGACATACAATTAATTTCATGGTGAATGATGGATCATAGAGTTTAGTCGACATATGGTGAGAAAAAAACATCGTCAAATCTTTATACTAAACCCTTTTACGTCTATATAGCTAGTGTTGTTACGAAACTTGACAAATATTTACATTGGTAGGACCAATAACATAGAGTCATAACAAGCTGCCTCTATTATATGTAAAACCATTCTCCGAATAATTTTTATTAAATATTGCAAAATAGAGTTATGTTACTTTTAAAAAAATATTACAAACGTTTCACTTGACTTAATTTCATCTTAACCAACCCGAAACACCAAAATAAAACGAAATTGCATCCATCTACTAAATATTTGTGGCACTAAGATGATGTACTATAGCGCGTTTCTGTTTTCTCTGTAAAATTTATGAACTCTAAGTATAATTATCTTGGTACATGATTCTACAACACACGAGTCTAACAAATATCAACATAGGGGTCGGCTGAATAAGATTGTCGAGCTTAGTTGTATGGAATAGGAAATTCGGGTTCATGAGGCTTCTACGATCCTTGAGTAATCTTAGCAAGATGCAGTGTGGTGCGAACGCAATGCATTAGGAGCCTGCTGAGCGTCCCCCGGGGGATCAAATCTCCGATCCCCCGGGTCCTCAGCCGTACGATCAGCACAAACTATGCTATCCAGCCACGGTTAACCAAGCGAAAACGGAAAACATAACTAAAACTAACACGCTGTGGAAGCTGGCAGTCTCATCCCCGCACGCACCACCCCTCCCATCCTAGTAGCACAATCGCCCTCGCCGGCAGCACTGCCGGTGACTCTTGGTAGCGCCACCGGCTCGCAGCACCAGCGCCGCCCGTTCGCCTAGTAGCACAATCACCCTCGCCGACAGCACTGCCGGCGACTCTTGGTAGCGCCACCGGCTCGCGGCACCAGCGCCGCCCGTTCGCCCAGCATCACCGGCTCCGGCGAAAAGCAGCAACGACGCCGATGGAAAGCAGCACCGGCGACTCGGCAGTCGGCATGTAGCAATGGCTACTGCTGCATGTAGCACGCCGGCGGCCTATTGTAGCAACGGCGGTGACTCCATGTAGCACGCCGACTGCTTGATGTAGGAAAGGTGACGCCGTCATGTAGCAACGGCTGCAGGAGCATGTAGCACGTCGGCGTCCAATTGTAGCAACAGCGGCGCCGGCATGTGGCAACACCGGCGGCTTGATGTAGCAATGCCGCCGGTCGCATGTAGCAGCGGCAGCGGCTTGATGTAGCAACATCGCCGGTCGCATGTAGCAGCGGCGGCAGCCTGATGTAGCAAGGCGGCGGCCCGCATGTAGCAACGGCGGCGGTTTGATCTAGCAAAGCCGCCGGTCGCCTGTAGCAGGGGCGGCGAGGCCCAACTTCAAGTAGCAGGGTATCCATGCACGCCTCCTTGATTTGGTCTCCACCCCCATTGGCCGCACGCAGGGGAGACTAAGGAATGCTCCAGTATGCAGCGCCGTCACCGACGAACACCGCGGCGCAGCTCCGTGCTGTAAGCTTGCCCATGGGATAGAAAGTATCGGATAAACAGAAGGTAGGAGATGGGGCGCATGGGATTGGGTATGGGGGTGGAGGAGGAGGAGGCAGCGTCAGCGACGGCGGGATTTACTCGTCTCTAATGGATGAGGGCTGAGAGAAACAGCTCGCGTGCGGGAGGAAGGGGGATTTTGGTAGGAAGAAGATGAGGAAGGTTGGAAGAGATAAGAGAAGGTGGTGGGACCATAACAGCTATCCTCTCGTTTTGGACGCGTGGCGCGTCGTTAAGGCGGAGGAAGAGACGCCCGATCCCCCGGGTGATCGCTAGCGTTTTCCAATGCATTATGCCGTTTTCCTATCCCACCGATACACAACTGAAGTGATAAATACGGTTTTCCAACTTTATCCTTTCTTTTTTATGAATTATTAAGGACACAATACCAACGTGGACTGGGAGCACGGGGTGGTTCAAGACCGTCCAGGGTCGGGCCGTTTGGGCCGCTTGTCCCCAACTCTAGTCTCTACCCGGGCCGGCCTGCGCCCTGCGCACAACTTCACCGGAGCTCGCTGTCCCCGTCAGAGTTTGCCAACGACTTCACTACTTCAGCCGAACGCCGATGGAGCTCTTCGACGTCAAGGATTGGGAGGCGTCTCGGAATCTTTTTTGCGGTCAGTCGAAACTGCACATCAGCTATCCGCTCTGTATCCCACCCCAATTCTCTTTCTCTCTCCCCTCTTTTGTTCCTCTCTAATGCGTTCCCAACCATCCCGGTCTCTATCGGTAGCAGGCTACGAGCAAACATTGGTGGCGCTTCTGAGAGCCATTTAGAGCATCTTTAACACAGCTAAAATTGTAAATCAAAAAATTTAAGTTCAGTCTTTCGAAAACGTGTTTACGAGTCGTGGCTATAAACTAAAACTGAAAACGAAATATTCAAAAAATCACCATCTTCTTTATAAGAATTATCATCATCTTCTTCACAAGAACTGTCCGCGCCGCACTTGATTGATGGCTGGAGACAGGCTAAGCGATTCCTCGATGGATCCTGCTGATTATTTCCTAGCTAATTAATTAATCAGGGATGAGCTAGCCGACTTGTAGTTGATTATCAGACCCCTAGCGAGCGAGAACTCATGTAGGTCAGTCTGTATCCCGGCCGACCGGTTCATATACCCACGCACGCATGTAGGAGCAAATTTAGAACCGGACGACCACACACGTGCCCGCGATGCTGCTACTTACGTGCACCATGACGTTCGCTGAAATTAGTCTATGTCGAGAAGATTCGACGCGAATTGATATAGACATGGTTGGAATTAGAGCAAGCTAACAGGATGTTTGTCCGACGGCGCACAATTTTAGGAAAGCAGCCAGAAATAGGAGTGGTGAGAAATCCTTTCAGTTTTGGGCATGTAAACCGCCCTTCAGTCTGTATTAATAGGGGTCGAGTGTGAAATTTTTTGGGTGCCTCAGAAATTTTTTCGGGCCGGACAATGAGTTCAATCTCTGTTTTGCGCCACTTCCGACCCCAACCCGTAAATCGGCTGGAAAAATACGGTTTCGACGTGATTTACGGGCTCTGTTAGAGTTGCTCTTAGGCCGTGGAGGTGTGGCAGACCTTGGTCTCTCACCAACGGGAGGGTTCTTGTTTTTAGTTTTAGGTTTTTCACTATCTTCTTCAAATTGTGAGGCGGTGGCTACATCCTAATGGTAGAATAAGGTCCCGTCATATCTTCGCTCCGGTGGTGTGCCTAGCGTCGACGGAGGGCATGTGAAGTTTTGTGTCTAGTGAGTCTCTTGGTATGAGTTCCGTCTTCCATGTTCGTTAGTGTGGTTATAGGTTTGGCTCTTTTGATCTACGATTCTCATCTTTGGCGATGGTTGCTACTCTGATGCATTGGTCCCTCGAGGCATTAGCACGATAACTTCCCGTTCATCTACTATAATAAGTTCTACTTTGACAATCTTTACTCGACTCCAGTAATGGAGGGGCGAGGATGGCGGCGCGCCTTCAGCTCGCTCCATTACTCAGAGTCTTCGCTAGTTGGTCAAATATCTATTTGTAATTTTTATTACCATTGGTGTTAGATCTTTGTACTATTGTTGATGATGATTAATAGATTGGTGGTACTTTTGGCAAAAAAGAAAATACATACTATTCATAAAGACAATTATTATACTAGGATATAACGCAAAAAATACAAAGATTAGTTGATAATCACCTGGCCCTAGCTAGGTGCTCTGATAGAGGCAGCGTTGGCGAGGTATGGCTCCATCTGATTGATTGGTGGCTAGTGGCGGATAGCTGCATTGCAATCATGCCATAGACGCAATCGCCAGAGTTGTAAACGAGTTCGAGGCAAACACCGGAGCTAGAAGATATATTATCGACGGCGGGGTAGTATTACTGGAGTGATAGTGTTGAATCTGTATTCACAAAATTAATTTCATGGTGAAGGTCGGATCGTAGAGTTTAGTGGGCATATGTAGAGTTACAAAAAAGCATCGTCAAATCTTTATACTGAACCTTTTTACGTCCATATAGATAGTTTTGTTATGAAATCTTGACAAATTTTACATTGGTAGGACCTACTATAACCTACAGTCGTAACAAGTTGTCTCTATTGTATGTAAATCATTGACCGTATAATTTTATTGGTTATTTTGAAACTCAATGTTGAATATTATACCGTTCATACTTCTAATATTGCAAAGTAAAATTATGTTACCTTTAAAAAATATAGTTACATACGTTTCACTTGACTTAATTTATCTTAATCGAACCAAAGCACCAAAATAACACTAAATTGCATCCATCTACTTAATATTTGTGGCACTTAGATGTATTAATTATAGTGTGTTTTCTGTTTTCTGACAAATTGATTGCTCTTACGTATATACTACTCCCTCCATTTTTGTTTAAAGGGCGCATCTTCAAATCACAGAATTTTCAGAATGGAAGCCAAATAAGGCGCACACAATTAATTAGGCCCAGTTATTTCTCTATTTCTCGACCAATGCATGCGAGGAAACGTCAAATTGATTGGCCGTGGGGTTTCCTAAGCGTTTTTCTAGCGATTTGTTAGGCACATCTCCTTAATCACCGAACCGATTTTCACGTTCCACACCCACGGAATTCCTCCAATCGGCATATACCTTGGTCCCAGAGATCTTTGAGCTGCGCCCTATTTAAAAAAATGGAGGGAGTAGGACAAAGCCCGTGCTTAGTTACGGAATAAATCAGAAATCTATCCCGGCTGGTCTATATTACCGGTTGTCGTCCATAAACGGTCTTTGTTCTTGTGCTAGCACCCACCACCCCTCGCTCTCTCATTCTCCACATTGCACCACCCCTCGAGAATTTATGACAAGCTAAAACACAAAGGTCTTAAAAGAAACAATCATTTTTCTATAATGGATTGTTTTTGTTAAATATTTTTTGATAGAGCAAATTGTTGTTGACACGGTGAGATGCTACTCCAAGAACCAGTATCAAGCAGGAATAAACACAATTCTACAACAATGAGCGGAAAGTCATTTTGACTCCCGAGCACAAGTTGCTTGGCATATTAGAAAATTAAAAAATTTATATTTACAGATTCAAAAAATTATGAAACAAAAATGTAAAAGTAGTAATGAAATATCCTACTACTAACATGTAAAATCTCAATTTTAAATGTTTTTCTATTCTGAACAACACAAAAATGACGAAGTCTATTTTTTTAGAGATTCGAAATCACTATGCTCAGATCTACACATTTGTTATTTTTATGTAGCCCAAACGATACATTGTTTTCTATAGAAAATGTGATCATTTGTGAGATACATTAGTGGCTACATCATGATTTTTTATTTTATTTAAAACTTAAAAATATTATTTTCAAATTTTAAAATAAAGAGATTACTTGTGTCGATGTATACCAAATCTTTGTCCAACGACAATAAAACCTAAGAGCAACTCTAACAGAGCCCGTAAATCCCGTCGGAACCGAACTTTTCCGGATTTACGGTTCGCCTGAAATGCAAATTAGAGCGAAAGATGGGCCGGCCGAATCGGAAGTTCACGGGCCGAAAACTCACCGCGCGACCCTATTAAAAGGGTTCGCGGAGGGAGTTCGGTTCGGAACCCTACTCCTCCGCCGCTCCTCCCGCCGCGCAGTCCGCCGCCCTCCGACGAGCAATCCCGGGCGCTCGGCCGCTCCGCCGCTACGGCCACCACCCGCCGTCCGAAATGACAGGGCAAGACCCGCGGTAGGGGCGGCGGCCGATCCGGCGAGAAGGGCACTCGTCCGCCGGCGTACGGCGGACACGGAGCGCGAGGCGGCGCGCTCCGACGGCGCATAGCGGGCCGGCCGCGGTGGCGCAATGGCGGGCGGCTCCGACGCGCGGAGGTGGCTGCGGCGGCGAGGCGGTGGGGCGGACGAGCCCTCGGCGACGGCGGGTGCCGGCGTTCGCCCGAGCCGACGACGACGGACGGACCGCCGCTTCTGAGACGCCTCCGCGCGGCAGCCATGGAGCTGGTGGCCCTCATCGTCGCCTAGCAACCGGCGGCGTCGAAAAACCCTCCGCCGCCGCCCGGTGACAGTAAAGTCGCCGGGAATCTTAATTTTTAGTCTAAATAGGTCCGTAGTAGTCGATTTCAGCCGATCGTACGGGAGGCAGGTCGGGCCGCCGACTGTCCTCCTCCCAACCTGCCGCTGGGATCCCGGCCCCCGGCAGCTTCCTCTCTATCCCGGCTGCTGCTCATCTTCTCAAGCCACCCCCGGCTCCACTCCATCAAGCCCTGCATCAGGTGCCCTTCCCACACCGCGGCCGTCGTTTTCCTTTAGCTGGCCGGCTGCTTAATTTCCAATACAGATTATATCCCCCCATATGAGCCATCCGAGTCTTCCGCTCTCATTGATCATTAGATCTGCTGGCTGCTGCTTATGCTTTTCTAGGCGACTCGTTGACATCGAGGAAACTTGAGTATATGAACCAGTAAAAGTCGTCCTAAAGAAATGAGGTGGTACTAATCCGGGCATCTCTTTAGATATTGATTATCCTGGTTAGCACGGGCGAATGATGCGGAACTGGGATAGCAGCACAGTCATGTGGCCCATCATGGCCAGAACGGGGACAAAATTGCTGGCGAAGCTAGGCCCACCCGAGCGCTCAATCAAACCAAGAAAACGTTTGACATCCACGGTGGCAATTTCATCTATTATGTATTTTGGTGGGAGAGCAAAACGGTTCAGAAAAATGTTGTTGACGAAAACTTTGGCAGAAACCATAACTTCTATTATTAGGTATAGATATCTCGATACATGGTTCTACAACAAATGAGTCTAGAAATATCAAAACTAGAAGGATACCCCGCGCGTTGCAGCGGGAATTTCTCCGATAACTCTATTTTGTAAAAAACAAAAGGATATAAGTTGATTGGAATAGGATGTTATTTGTAGAAACATGTAGGATTCAATTGACGTAAATAGTCAAGAGACTAACTTAAACTAGTAGAATGCCCGTGCTTCGCCACGGTCCTTTAATGTAATGTCAAATGCATAAGCGTGTAAATAATGCATGCAAATACTAAAGTATATACAATAAATATATAATACTTAAAATATTTAAAGATCCACTTCACACAATTCATTTTGTAGAAGAGAAATGACTGAATACACTATTTATTAAAGCCATGGTCCGTTGACGCGTCTAAGGTATTCTCGCACGATCTCAGGAATGTTGTCTTCAACTTCATTAGCCAGATACTTGAGTATGTGTATCAAAAACTTTTTCCTTAGCTCATAACCATCCTGCACAATTAGTCTATCATGTTAACATGAAGTTTTCTTCCCACCAAAAATATAAGATTGTAAACATAGAGTACTCACGCTGCAAACTGGATGAACAAATCTTTTACCATCCCATGAAAGCATAAAACTAAATACTAAGTATCCAGACAATTTTCTGCAAATAAATGGAACATATCATTATCTTTGGGAAAAATCACCTGTCGGGGCTTGTTGGTATTGGGATATTGCGAGGATATTTACGTGTCCAGAAATAAATATCGGAATTCCAGCTTGGTTGCGCTATCTCAAGAGCGTCATTTAGATAGAATGAACACCTTTGTAATTTTAGTTGGTACCTCTCTTCTGATAGAGGTTCAGAACATGGGTCTAAAATACATACACGACACTCATGTTTGTCGATGGTGAACAAGATGAAGTTGCCAAGAAATTCGTGTGGCAAAAAAATCTGCAAGTGGTGAGCATTAAAACACATAAATCATGTTAATAATGGAAAAGAGACCTAACTTACCATGTTGCATGATGATATATTATGGTCTATCCCAGGCCAGCTATGTAAAAATGTTGCCAACTCCTTAATATCTGGCTTAACACGCCAAAATGGATGTTTTCTACCATCGAGTATCGCCGAGTGAGATGAAAAAAAGGTTTAGAACCATAACAGTGACAACAAATATGCGATTATAATAACTTACGCAAAATCTTAAGTCCATGTTATGCACGGGAGGCTCTATCAAAAATTGTATCTCATCACATGCCACTATGCACACAGCCATGTTAAAACAATCCTTGTCCATTGGCTTGTCCATCCTGAGTATGTCCTGAATTTGCTTTAGAGTTAATCCTAGTGGATAAGGTGTGGAGCTTCGCACCCATTCTTTTCTGCAAAATAATTGATAAGAAAAATGATATGATAATAATATGTACCGACGCTTGATCATTATCTTATGAGGCTTACTTCAAACAGGTTTCATCGTCAATGGACATGATGTATTTGCATATCTCGTCAACAAACTCATGTGGTTTGGTGGACAAGGTGCAAATAGGAAGCTGGATATTTTCTTTGGCTACATCTCCTTGGTGTTCTTTACCTAGACTTGGCGATTCCGTAATATCAGAATCGGATCCATTTTCTTGATCTTTAGATTGATTATATATCGAATTGCCTCTTATTTTGTTTAGTTCCGAATCATGCAATATGACAATTAATTTTCTTCGGAATGCTTTCATATCCTCCTACAAAGTAGTAAGAAACATTGATATTGTAAATTAATAATTTAAGATGCAAGATACTACTAACGGTCTCTAAACAAAAATAATACTTGAGTGATGCAGTCAGAAAGCATATCGCCTGTCCAATATTCCATAAAATTTAACATGAACAACCCGCACGATGCGCTACAAAATTAGCAAATGTTATAGTAGAATTCTATCTAGACAAATCAACATAAAAAATATTAAAACAATCATCAAGCTAGAAAGATTTTCGGTATACTTCATGCTACTGGTACCAATGGAGGATGCTAAAATATCATTCGACCTACCCAATCCTCCAGACTGGCAAACCGCGCATTTTTTGTAAACAATTTAGAGTTTTCAGACCTACTTGATCAGAGGATTAATAACTTTTTTTTGCATAGGTTCATGGTAGCTCAACTGCTTAGTCAATTTTATTTTCTGTCTCTACATGTCACTGAACTACCGTGCACCACACGACCTAGAAAAACAAGAAATTACGTTAGTACCCATATAGAAGAGATATAGAGCTGATATACCAAAAAAAGAAGTGGCTGAGCTTCTCCACGCCCGTTACTCAATGGTAAGGTCTAATTTAACTACTATCCAAACACACCTTTAAATACATTAATTTTGTATCACCGTAATTTTCACATTCGAAAGTTCAAGAGATTCAACATACCCATTAGTCTGCGGTGGTTTTTCGGATATGCTCTACTATTGGCCATGTCGTGACATCGAGATCGTGCCACTTTTCACCTTTGTCAAATTCCCTTCTTTAGGATGCAGTCTTTAAGTGCTTCTCAAGTCCTCGGGGCTGTTATATGAGGAAAAAAGATATTAGACACGGGGAAAAAGTAAAATGTCAAGAGGAGATCATAATCAAATAACTTACCATAAACGTGAGGTCAGTTCTACCCATTCCAGGACCAAGTGAGTCTAATACTTGTATCAAGCGTTTCTTCGCATTGATGACCGCTAAATACCAGTGGGTCTTACTGATATTTATCGGTAGGAAGATCTAAAATAAAATATTACATAAGTAGGTATACACATGTTAAAAATATAATAAATGAGATGCATAGGTAGGGATTTAGTTCTGACCATGTCATGCTTTAGATAAATATATGCCTGCTCTATGATATGGTGATATATTTTTACGTCTTTCTTCAGCATATTGGAGACGTATGTTTTATCCATATATACCTTATCGCCAGCTCTGTTAAGCAGATGATCACATGAACGCATGCAATATATGTAGGCATTTATCACCTACAATTGAACACATAAAATACATTTAAATTAAAAATAGACACAAATTGTGTAAATAGTGATTTCTTGTTGACTTACATCATCGGGCAGAAATCCGTCATCACATGTAAGACACTTTAAATGGTCATTAGATAGCGATGCATCACCGATCTCCACAAAGTTGGTATTTTTAGGCGCATACATTATTGATTCAATGACGACAAAATCTTCCGCGGTGCAGACATAGTTTGGCAAGATATATAAGTGTGCCACATTAATTACATAAAAAGTAATATAGCAAAAAGGAAAGGGCGGAACTAAGTACCTTTTGGGATAACGTTTGTGTTTTCTTTTTTTGGTTTATTATGACATGACTCCTTTGGATTTGAAAGAGTCGGTGAGTCTAGGGTCCCTTCCATCAAGGTAGCCTCGAGGCCTTTGGTGATGGCTTCTTTAACATCAACATCCATTTTTATATTGTCCATGACCTGCAAAAACGAAATTAATTATAAAGATCCTATTAGTCCTGTATTTCAGAGTCAATTGTTGATTTCTGAGATTTTTTTTGGAGCGGTCTTTTGCTTGGTTTCTTTACTCTTTGCTTTTAGTGGGAGTGAAAAGATGGAGAATAAAGGGAAACAAAGCAACGGAGTAGCCGAGTAGAAGTTGCCTCCATCCACGCTGAGCTCTCTTTCTCATTTGAAATCATTTTTCTTCTTCAGTTCATTTTTCTTATTTCTTCATATTCTTCATTATAATTTTCTTAGTAGGTAATCTCAGTTCATTTTGCTTATAATTTTCTTAGTCAGTAATCTCATATATATTTTTAGTGGGAGAAGAAAGGGAAACCGAACGAAAGAGTGGTAGAGGAGCAATTTGCTTTCATCGACAAGGAGGTTTTTATCTAATTAAAATCATTGTTGGCTTTCTCATTTCTTCATCATTAAAATCATTTGTTGATTTTCTCATTTGTTATGCTCAATTTGGTTAGCTTATCAATCTCTCAATTTGGAGATGATGTATAGCGAGTAATAGGCTAGAAATTTTCTAATCGACTTCCGCATATTGGGTTTCACATGAACTACTGAAGCCACTTTTATTGCTAATGATGATAATGTCATCGCATGCGGCTTACCAGGTTGATTTATCATTAATGGTGTGCGAGTCCTCTCACATAATGGGATGATTTGCTTATGTGATGGTTATATGAGCATGACTTTTTGTGTGGCAATTTCACCAGTTTTAGCTTCTTTTACATCACCTTGTGCTGCATTTTTGCTCATTCGTGGTATACATGTAGGAACTATTCAGTGGTTAATCATGTTTCTGTTGGTGGGGCATACAAATGCAAGACATATGCTGATTGGTTTTTGGAGTCGAAAAGTTTATAAGGAATCATTTATGGTCAAACTCAACAAATTAATATTTGTCCCATGATGGGTGACTGAAAATCCAGAATGATCTCCCAAGTCTAGGAAAGCACCTACACGAACCACAATAAAACGAAGGAGAGATTTGGATTTAAAAAATTTCTCATGCAAAAGCAACACATAGAAAATCGCTGGGCGTGAATACGACATGCTTGGGCACATGTAGTACACAAGCACAACCTGAAAAAATCAAGAAAACTTTTCTGCTATTCCTAGATGGTGACACATCTGACCGAGGCGACAAGGTACAAATGAAATGGCATTCCTGTGGACTGAGGCGATGTAAGCGGAGGTCGGAAAAGCCGATCCGTGAACCTACGGCGACGTATCAGGATCGCCGGCAGCTTTGTCGTGAGGGAAGCTAGGTTGGGGAAGAAACGCATCCATATCGGGAAGTACCTACCCGGCGGATCCGATGTGGGAGGAGCCCGGCTCCGTCCCCGTCAAACGCTTAGCACAGGGTGCAGACTGCAGAGCTAAGCGGGCTCGGGGGAGGATGGCGGCAGACGCAGGAGAGATCGCTGGTGGAGGGCGGCGGCGGTCTCCACGGGACAGAGCGAGAGGAGAATAAGAGAAACAATAATGGCGAGGTGTCCTCCTGATCAATTAGGTGCTGGCCGCCTCTTCTCAATCCTTGCTAAATCGATCTTTGCTTGCTTGTTAGTATGTGGTTGCCGATTTTCTTGGATCAGATAAGTATGTACCTGTGAGGATCTTTGCTTGCTTGTTAGTATGTGGTTGCCGATTTTCTTGGTAGGATAAAGACCTCGTGTTAGTTTAGAAATAGTAGGATTGAGTTGTTTGGTAGGATAAAGACGTGGGGGTATTATTGTCCATCCTGAAAATGTGACACCAGGTATTCACCAGTTTGCTCTTAATAGTAGAGAAAAACTGACTTAAAATGGCTATGTAGTTGGTGTTGATGATGTGGATAATTGGATGACTTAAAAAATATATGATGTGGCTTGCATGTAGAATATTAATGAATGTTAGTGGGGGATGTCATTGACAATTGGATGGCTAATAGAATGGATGATGTGAATAGCTTGCATGTTGAGATAGACACTTAAATGACCCTCTAGTGAGATTTTTTTTTGCTTTATAAGAGATATAGATATGTATCGACTGAATAAGAGTCAAGCTTAGTTGTATCGAATTGGAAATTCGGGTCCAAGAGGCTTCTTCGATCCTTGAGTAATCTTAGGCAAGATGCAGTGTGGTGCAAGACAGTGCATTATGCTGTTGTCCAATCCCACCGATATACACACTGAAGCGATAAATTGGGTTTTTCCAACTTTATCCTTTCTTTTTTTTGATTTTTTTGAGGTAGACATTTTTGAATTATTATTTTTATCCATTTTTAAAAATTGTTAAGGACACAATACTACGTGGGCTGGGAGCACGGGGCTCGTTCAAGAATAACCCTCTCCGTCGGCCCGTTTAAGCCGCCTGCCCTGAACTCTAACTCTACCCGGGCCGGCCCGCGCACAGCTCCACCGGAGCCCGCCGTCCCCGTCAGAGCTCCGCCGACGACGACTTCGGCCGCGCGGCTCTGCTCCGCCCCGCTCCGACCGCCGCCGGAGCTCGCAGAAGCCAAGGACTGGGAGGCGTCTCGGAATCTTTTTTGGGTCAGTCGAAGCTGCGCATCAGCTATCCGCTCCGTATCCCACCCCAATTTTCTATCTGCACCCGCTCCGTGTTCCTCTTGACTCCGTTCCCAACCATCCCCGCCTCTATCCGTAGCAGCAAACAGCGGTGGCGCGTCTCACCCAAGGACGGCGCTCTCCGGCGGGCGAAAAGGAATAGCTTGCTACACACTCGCGGCGTGAAGGCTGGGAGCGCGAATCATGGGGAGTTCCGCGGCCCAGGAATCGGATCTCTGGAAGCAAATCGACGACGCCGAGTGGTTAGATTCCTCCTCCTTCTGTCCGGCTTCTCACTACTTGGTTGTCTTGTCACTTCGTTTTCTACGCATGTGGTTTGTGGTCGTAGTTGTTCGGGTGCTTGCTCATCACTATGCGATTGAATGGATGAACTAAGCTTGTCCTTCTACAACCTACTAGCTAGCAACCTATGGCATGTAATTTCCTTCAGTTTGGAAGTTTAAGAAGACATGAGATTTACTCGGAGTAGCCAATAAACATGCTTGCCATACTAATTGCTTGAGTAAAATTGGAACTTCCTTTCTTCTGATTGCCGATGACTCCTGGATTGGAAGAGCAGACCACGTTGTATTATTTCGTTTATCGTTTTGGTAAAGCATGCAATGTTCCAAAAGGGGAAATAATAATATTGGAACTTGTTCACTTATCACTGTTTACATCCTCATGGCCCAGCTATCTGGTCAGCGGATCATTTGACAAGGCGGTTTTGACTGCATTATCCGTCTCTGATCAAATTCGAGCGGACGCTGCGCGGGAGGTACACGACGCCGATGAGCTCTTGGAAATGCTTGAGTTAGCTGGGATGGTACTCGTTCAGGCACTTAAAGAGCTCAGAAGGTAAATTATGTCCATTTCCTCCCTTTGTTGTGTTATAAGCCCTTGTGTTCTATTCGATATTCGGTACTTTTCTGTGTACTGCATTAACATAACGATGTTGATCAGAAGTTTTTGATACTGCTAACATTCCAAAAGCGGTTAACTTAACTATGCTTATGTGCTTTCCGGAAAAATTCTGCACTGACTTTAAAGCAAAATAAGAGGCTGCGATTAACTGTGGTAACCACCAGCCGCTTTGAAATTTTAATGACTCGTTATCCAAATAATTCCGTGCGCTTGGCCCTGTCCATTTATAGAACCCATATACACATTCTTAAGAACAAAAAACTGCATAATCATGGGCTCACGGCATCCTTACATGCCAGATGCGGAGAAGACAAGTGAGCAATGGGTAAAACGCATCAAGGCTGTGGAAGGTCAAGGAGGCACCAAAAGGGAGAGGGGCAAGATGAATGAGTGCACTGCTACTTCGTATTCGCAATTTTGCTTTCCCACAGCCGCATGCCTTTGTTGTGTGCGTCTGCTACTTCAACACCGGCATATATCATGGTTGTCCACCTGCGGCGGCCGTGCTTTGACAACTACTATTGGAGAAGCATCTGCTGAACACCTTCGTTAATTAAGGGACCTTGACCCACCAGTAAGCAAACTTGGCAGCAGCGGTGCCGTGAAGGCACTTGCCCAGGGTGTGGTGTTGTAGCCGACATAGAGTAGCTATCTTGTTTCCGTAGTGGTCCTTTGCCAGCTATCTGCTCCATGCCGTTCACCGCGATTATCACGTGTCACCTTCATACTCCTCACAATTCTGGGTGGTAATTAGGACATCATTAGCAATTAAGTGTTGGCGACCATGTTGACAACGATCAGGTTGAGAGAACGCTGTGGACGATGACGGATACAGATCATGCAATGAAGGATAACCCAGATTGAGTGGGTATGGACTTGGGCTTCGGACTCTAGTGCTATGATAGATGAGTAATTTACCTTTGCACTAAATATCTAGTAACGCTTTGCGATTTGTCTAAATAGAATTTGGAAAAGCATACTTAATGTGCTTACTTGGTTTCTGAAAGGAAAAGCATGATGGACAGCTATCCTAATTATATATGTTCTATTGACCAGAATCCTTAAAAGATGTTCTGATAAAAGGGAAAATGAAGTGTATCAGTTACTTCCAGCATGCTTGCCCCAACTATTAGTTTCCTTAAAAAGTGGGCAAATGAAGATTGTAGATATGTAGGCTAACAAGCACTTTATTCAGGTCTATATTGGCTTATGAATCATATTGCAGATACTGAAGTCCTTAATTGAAGATTGTATATATGTAGGATAGCAAGCACTGTATTCATTATTGTAGAGTATTTGCATAACTTTTGGGATCTGGTTCTTATTCTAATATGTTTAACACATATGCTAACTGTTCCAGGACATCTGAAATGTTTATTCAGCTTAAAGCTATGTTTGGTTCAGTTGCATCAGTACCAGTGAAAATTTTCCTGACAGGGTAATATTACACAGAATTCTCTTATGTTATTGGTTTTGCTCAGTGTGTCCCCCTTTCTGTATCATTGACAAGTATCTTTCTTATAGGGCTACCATGCTAATGGCTGAAGGATCTGGGCCCGACCTTCGACCAGTCTTTGAGGAATACCTTGCTCAGTGGAGATATACAGATGATCAGGTTTATGTTTTGAATGGAGGACAGGAAAGATCCTCAAATGGTCTTATTGTTACATCAACTATGGCAACTGAAGAGTATTTTGAGGTGGCAGAATTGTATACAGTTACATTTCTTGGTATTGCCTCCAATGAGCCTGCAAGTGCCATTGCATGGGTAGAAAAAGCAGAATTGACAGACCAAGAACAACAGGTATTTTTTATGAAGTATGTTAATGATAGATACTATAGCATTCCAATTTCCAATAGGAGTTACTACCTACCATTGTTTGAATTGCCTGTATCATTAAGCTGAATTTTGATTCTTCTTTACAGGAGCTACTAAAAAAACTTCATACATTACAAGCAGCTGCAAAAAAGTCATCAGCTGCTACAGGGGCAAAACAGTCAGCTGAAAGGAACCTTTCCGTTTCTGTGAACGACAAAACACCACCAACACCTGAGGATGGTCCAACAAGCACCACACGTGCACCCAATGGGAAAACACATGGCTTACCAAAGTCCATCGAACCTACCCTGCAGCATGTCACAAATAAATTCGATCCCGTGTTTTGGTGGTTTCATTCAGTTCGGGTAAAGGTTGGCGAAACACATATTGTTCTGCCAAGTGGTAAACTGATGCTCCTGTTCTCGCTGTTGTTCTCGGCACTCTATGTTCTCCGGAGGAAAGGTGCTGGCTTGAAGAGGTAAAGGTTCCATCTACTTGCAGTAGACTTTCAGATGATGCAGAGCTTCTTGTGCGTTTTAGTGACCCTGGCGAATGTTTTTTCCTAATACAAATGTACATTGGACAGGGCTATATTCCAGCAAGCTTCATCCCTGCGACGAGCGTTCCTCGATGCCCTGCAACTCGCCTTCTCGGTGCAGATGAACCCGCTAGCCGCTGTTCAACAGACGCCACAGGCCCCTCGAGGAAGCTGGTGATACAACTGATACGATGTACTTAACCATCCCAACCTGTAACTAGCAATACCCGAATTGTAATATGGCACACCGTGATACTCGTTGTTATTCTTTTGTGCCATTGATAAATGTGCGGGAATAATAAAGCAAGGCTGCTAAATAAATCGTGGGAATGGTCTAGTTTTGGCATCATTCCTGGCTTGAGAATTTTGTTTTCAGACTTTGTTCGTGTTCTGTTGGTTGAGGCGTGTTTAGTTTTTCAGTATAGTTGCAGCTAGCCAGCTAGCATCAGAAATCATGTGGAGCGAGACTCTGGTTCACATAGAAACTGACGTTCAGCAACCTTTAGCATCAGTTTGTAAGAAATGAGCACCACAATGTACCTGGTGGATAGGTGTCGATTGCACATGACGAAATGAAACAGGATCGGTTTCAGTTCATCTCGACAGCATTTGGTGAGTTTAGTGTTGCATACGTCAAGATTAACGTAACAAAGAAAACTGTGACACTCTAGCAACAATGTGGCTGTAGTTTAGTGGTGAGAATTCCACGTTGTGGCCGTGGAGACCTGGGCTCGAATCCCAGCAGCCACACATTTCTGTTTTGTTCATTTCTATTTTTTATTTTTTTGAGACGTACTGTACGTCTGTTTTTGTATCACATCATCATCGTCGCGTTTTATTTGATCAAATCGATCGATTATCTCCAGATTTAAATCACACACCCCTACTGCAGCTCTCCGTACGCACCGCACGTACGACCAAAAAAGATCTAGTATATACACACATGGCGTTCACGTCGATCACCTTGCCGGAGACGCGTCGCCGCTGTCACCGCCGTCGCGGCGGACGCCGTCGTCGTCTTCCACTCTGGCAGCGAGCGCGTCCTCGAGGACGAGCACGACCCTGCCCATGGCCGGCCTTACCTTGGGGTTCTGGCTGAGGCAGTCGTAGGCCAGCCTTGCCACCCGCTCGAGCGCCCTGGCCGAGTAGGGCCCCAGCCGCTCCATCCTGGCGTCCACGATCTTCTCCAGCTTCTTGCCCCGGATGAGGATCGGGCGCGCCCAGTCCACGAGGTTCCCCGCCCGGCCGGCCCTGCTGGGCTCCAGCGCCCGCCGCCCCACCAGCATCTCCAGCAGCACCACCCCGAACCCGTACACGTCGCTCATCGCCGTCAGGTGCCCCGTCGCCACGTACTCCGGCGCCGCGTAGCCGTAGGTGCCCATCACCCGCGTGGACACGTGCGTCTTCCCGCCCACCGGGCCCTCCTTCGCCAGCCCGAAGTCCGACAGCTTCGCCTTGAAATCCTGCAGGCAAGGTTCAGATCGGTCAGTTCAAGCCTGAATGAATGAAGTCGCTGACAGTGCGACAATGGCGGGAAGGACGGACCGCGTCGAGCAGGATGTTGGAGGTCTTGAAGTCTCGGTAGATGATGGGCCGCTCGGCGCCGTGGAGGAAGGCGAGCCCCCGCGCCACGTCCAGGGCGATCTTCACTCGGGTCGTCCACGACAGGCTGCACGCCCCTGATAAAAGAGATTCAGCAAGGGATGCTCGTCTCGTCAGGTACCAGAAATTGGCAAGAAAATGAAGCAGATTCGTGTGTGTAGAACTGTCGATGCGTACGCCGGAAGAGGTGGTTCTCGAGGCTGCCCTTGGCCATGTACTCGTACACCAGCAGCCGGTGGTCGTCATCGCAGCAGCACCCGATGAGCTCCACCAGGTTCGGGTGGCTGTACTGCCCCAGGCAGCTCACCTCCGTCTGCAGCGCGCACACGAAACAGCTTTGACACATCAATCGATGAATTGGGGAAGTCGACAGGTCGATTGGAACGACCGATATATGAAACTGACCAGCCACTCCCGGTCCCCCTGGATGCCATCCGGGTTGAGCTTCTTGACGGCGACCTCGGCCCCGCCCACCATCCCCTTGTAGACCACCCCGAAGCCGCCCTCGCCGATGATCTGCGTCGGGCTGAACTCGCCCGTGGCCTGCCGGAGCTGGTCGTGCGTGAACAGCCGGAGGTGCCCGTACGCCGACATCGCCCGGAACTCCGCCAGGTCCTTGGGCACCAGCAGCATCATCGGCTCCGAGCTTGTCTTCCGCAGCCGGGGCGTGGACGACGTCGCCGCGCGCCGCGCACGCGGCCGCGGCTCGTCTGCACGAAGTACGAACACAATGCTCAATGGTGCACGTGGGAGAGCGATATCAGAAACTGAGCATGCGAGGGCGTAGGTACCTTGTTCGTCTTGGACGCGGCGGCGGACCGGCCGCATGTCGCCGCAGCTGGAGAGCCAGCGATGCATCTTCGGAAGAGATGTCACAACCCCGCGTGCACGTTTACCGGGGTACGTCGACTGTGAAGGTGGGTTGATTGGGTGATCGACCGGCGAGGTCCGGGCGGTGGCGGCGGAGGCCAATGGCAGCCTCCAACCGCCCACGCGCCGGGAGAGATGTGGAGGGAGGGAGCGAGGCGCGCGACGGGAGGAATGGTCGGAGAGCGCGGTACGTCATTTGGGGTTGCCTTAATTTGGGACGCGCGCACGGGTACGTCTGTTACTTCAGGGCCACCGTGCCGACGAAAATGGCGCGCTGTCTGTGTGTGTGACACCAGAATTTGCGCCATCTGCCTGAAACACCCGAGGAACTAATTTTGCCGCATGGAAATCCTTTCTCCCTACTCTGAATCTCTGATTACCACAGTAATAACACCGTAGTAGTCAATGTACTCCTACACTACCAGTTTCCTCAGGAAAACTAGCATTCACTTCAATCTTATGATTTCTAGCAGGGTCCTGTATTTGCAAAACACGACTGAATAATTCGGCATACCCATGTAGTAAACACAAAGAAACAATCATCCAATTAACTGAATATTACCAATTGTGCATCAAGTAACTTGGGTTTACGCTTGCACACCAATGTTTCAACAGCACAGTAGAACGACAACAACAACCTTAGCTTACAATACCACACCATCATTTAATAGTATACTAGTTCACACTTATTTGAACCAACAAATCGTTTGGCAACCAATAAAATCACAATCCAACTCATGAGTTTAAACAACACAAACATTATTTGGAAAAAAGCCAGTTGGGAGGAGGCTGACCAGTGATGTATAGATGACCAGTGTAATGAACATATGACCGGGGTGATGAAAGTAGGAGCTCGCAGAACATGAAGCTTGGTACAGGAATGTAAGCTTGGCCAGAGAGTGTTGGCCAAAGTGTTCACCATGGAAGACAAAGACTGTAAGCACATCTCCAAATGGGTGCTCTGCTCACTAGTGTTGCACGGAGTGGCCGGGTCAATGGGATGCCCAGGGTGTAGCTCGCTCCTTCTGTAGCAGCTCTGCTCGAACGCCACGTGAACCTACATCTGGAGCAAAATACACTTTACCTTTCAGCTTCTTTTTTGCATCGGTGCAGAATTCAGTACCCATTTCAGCCAAATGGACCTCCCGAAGATAATTACGCTTGGCAATCCGCTCTGGCAGGCTTTTTAGTTCGCCACATTTAGCAAACACCACCACCTCCAGGCTCCCCATGGCATTTTCATCAATGCTGCACGTCTCAAGTTTTTCCATGGAAATGATGGACAACTTCTTGAGGTTCTTGTAACCATTGCTACAAATCATCTCCTTTATGGTGGATATATTAACCAACGAGAGTAGGACGAGGTTGTTGAGACCTTGCAGAGTTTTTAGGAGATCGATATCATCTGACAACTCGCTCTCCCAGAGATACAGGAAGGTGATGGAATTCATAAACGGTACAAGATCATAGAAGTTACACATCGGACCACCGAGCTTTAGCTTGCGAAGATTCTTGGTGATCTTCAAAGCACTTAGATCAAACTTCCGCCGACCCTTCTCGCATGAAATAGCTAGTGATTGCAGGTGTTTGACTTTCTTGATGGCACCACAGATATTTTGGGAGGACGCACCTGGAATTTTCTTCATTGATAGCTTCCTGAGGCACCCTGCTAGGCCTTCTATTTGCTTCTCGAAAGTGATATTCTTTGAAGAGACCCCGTATGCAGCACCCGACAGCGTTTGCAGATTAACCAACGAGTGCAGGCCTTCTCTGACAGCCACGGAATGGCCGCGGAATGAGTTTGTAAGATAGAGGTGCCTCATTTCTTCGAAGTCGGACACATCAGCTAACTCCTGTATGCCTGTGTCCCTAATATCAAGGCACATCAAGTGCGTGAGATTTTGCAAGGTCAGAGGTAGAGCTTGCATTAGTTTATTGAGCTAAATACATCACTAGTCCCAATAGTTGTAGTTTAGGTGCATTTTAGTCCCAATAGTTGTAGTTTAGGTGCATTTTAGTCCCAATAGTTGTAAAATGGGGTAAGTTAGTCCTATAAGTTGTTCCAATGTGCAAAACTAGTACCAAACTATTCTGATGCTGACACGTGACATTGGTCCTTTCACCAAAGAGCCCCTCTACATATTTTCTATACCACACACCTGGCCTTGCACATGCTTACCGCACGTGGGTCCACCTGACAGGTGGGAGCAAAGAAATAAAACATAAGTGTGTTGTCGCAAGGAATCGAACTCGCGGCCTAGTAAGTAGGAATCGAATGTCAGCGCGGACGCGTGAACCACCAACTCCGATGTTTTAATATGTCAAATAATAGAGCTTAATGTTATCTATAACCTCGCAGTACAAAGTTATCCCTAATCGACTTGCCCATTTGATCAGGTCGAGCTAATGCATGTCGCATGTCACCATGCATGGTTCAGCAGCACGATCGTTCAGCAGCCCGAGTATTAGCTTTGGCGACCATGCATCGTTCAGCATCAAATTTAGACCGTCTGGCTGATAGCATCTCCACTCGTTTGCCCTCCCCACGCCGAAATTTGGGGAAATTTACGTTCGGATTGGACGTAAATTTGGTGTGGGGAGGAGTAGTTTCCAGCCGCGTTCTCAGGCGAAGACGGCGATCTAAATTTGAAAAACGGAAACTTAACAAACTACGGCTTAAAACGGTCGAATTTAGACTAAATTTAATGATATTTACTATATAGAGGGCGAAGCTCATACAGAGAGGCCGAATTCGACTATATTTCGAATTCGGCTAGGGGAATACAACTGTAAATAAATGTAAGCTTGGCCAGAGAGTGTTGGCCAAAGTGTTCACCATGGAAGACAAAGACTGTAAGCACATCTCCAAATGGGTGCTCTGCTCACTAGTGTTGCACGGAGTGGCCGGGTCAATGGGATGCCCAGGGTGTAGCTCGCTCCTTCTGTAGCAGCTCTGCTCGAACGCCACGTGAACCTACATCTGGAGCAAAATACACTTTACCTTTCAGCTTCTTTTTTGCATCGGTGCAGAATTCAGTACCCATTTCAGCCAAATGGACCTCCCGAAGATAATTACGCTTGGCAATCCGCTCTGGCAGGCTTTTTAGTTCGCCACATTTAGCAAACACCACCACCTCCAGGCTCCCCATGGCATTTTCATCAATGCTGCACGTCTCAAGTTTTTCCATGGAAATGATGGACAACTTCTTGAGGTTCTTGTAACCATTGCTACAAATCATCTCCTTTATGGTGGATATAATTAACCAACGAGAGTAGGACGAGGTTGTTGAGACCTTGCAGAGTTTTTAGGAGATCGATATCATCTGACAACTCGCTCTCCCAGAGATACAGGAAGGTGATGGAATTCATAAACGGTACAAGATCATAGAAGTTACACATCGGACCACCGAGCTTTAGCTTGCGAAGATTCTTGGTGATCTTCAAAGCACTTAGATCAAACTTCCGCCGACCCTTCTCGCATGAAATAGCTAGTGATTGCAGGTGTTTGACTTTCTTGATGGCACCACAGATATTTTGGGAGGACGCACCTGGAATTTTCTTCATTGATAGCTTCCTGAGGCACCCTGCTAGGCCTTCTATTTGCTTCTCGAAAGTGATATTCTTTGAAGAGACCCCGTATGCAGCACCCGACAGCGTTTGCAGATTAACCAACGAGTGCAGGCCTTCTCTGACAGCCACGGAATGGCCGCGGAATGAGTTTGTAAGATAGAGGTGCCTCATTTCTTCGAAGTCGGACACATCAGCTAACTCCTGTATGCCTGTGTCCCTAATATCAAGGCACATCAAGTGCGTGAGATTTTGCAAGGTCAGAGGTAGAGCTTGCAGTAGTTTATTGAGCTAAATACATCACTAGTCCCAATAGTTGTAGTTTAGGTGCATTTTAGTCCCAATAGTTGTAGTTTAGGTGCATTTTAGTCCCAATAGTTGTAAAATGGGGTAAGTTAGTCCTATAAGTTGTTCCAATGTGCAAAACTAGTACCAAACTATTCTGATGCTGACACGTGACATTGGTCCTTTCACCAAAGAGCCCCTCTACATATTTTCTATACCACACACCTGGCCTTGCACATGCTTACCGCACGTGGGTCCACCTGACAGGTGGGAGCAAAGAAATAAAACATAAGTGTGTTGTCGCAAGGAATCGAACTCGCGGCCTAGTAAGTAGGAATCGAATGTCAGCGCGGACGCGTGAACCACCAACTCCGATGTTTTAATATGTCAAATAATAGAGCTTAATGTTATCTATAACCTCGCAGTACAAAGTTATCCCTAATCGACTTGCCCATTTGATCAGGTCGAGCTAATGCATGTCGCATGTCACCATGCATGGTTCAGCAGCACGATCGTTCAGCAGCCCGAGTATTAGCTTTGGCGACCATGCATCGTTCAACATCAAATTTAGACCGTCTGGCTGATAGCATCTCCACTCGTTTGCCCTCCCCACGCCGAAATTTGGGGAAATTTACGTTCGGATTGGACGTAAATTTGGTGTGGGGAGGAGTAGTTTCCAGCCGCGTTCTCAGGCGAAGACGGCGATCTAAATTTGAAAAACGGAAAACGGGCGAATTTAGACTCATACAGAGAGGCCGAATTCGACTATATTTCGAATTCGGCTAGGGGAATACAACTGTAAATAAATGTAAGCTTGGCCAGAGAGTGTTGGCCAAAGTGTTCACCATGGAAGACAAAGACTGTAAGCACATCTCCAAATGGGTGCTCTGCTCACTAGTGTTGCACGGAGTGGCCGGGTCAATGGGATGCCCAGGGTGTAGCTCGCTCCTTCTGTAGCAGCTCTGCTCGAACGCCACGTGAACCTACATCTGGAGCAAAATACACTTTACCTTTCAGCTTCTTTTTTGCATCGGTGCAGAATTCAGTACCCATTTCAGCCAAATGGACCTCCCGAAGATAATTACGCTTGGCAATCCGCTCTGGCAGGCTTTTTAGTTCGCCACATTTAGCAAACACCACCACCTCCAGGCTCCCCATGGCATTTTCATCAATGCTGCACGTCTCAAGTTTTTCCATGGAAATGATGGACAACTTCTTGAGGTTCTTGTAACCATTGCTACAAATCATCTCCTTTATGGTGGATATATTAACCAACGAGAGTAGGACGAGGTTGTTGAGACCTTGCAGAGTTTTTAGGAGATCGATATCATCTGACAACTCGCTCTCCCAGAGATACAGGAAGGTGATGGAATTCATAAACGGTACAAGATCATAGAAGTTACACATCGGACCACCGAGCTTTAGCTTGCGAAGATTCTTGGTGATCTTCAAAGCACTTAGATCAAACTTCCGCCGACCCTTCTCGCATGAAATAGCTAGTGATTGCAGGTGTTTGACTTTCTTGATGGCACCACAGATATTTTGGGAGGACGCACCTGGAATTTTCTTCATTGATAGCTTCCTGAGGCACCCTGCTAGGCCTTCTATTTGCTTCTCGAAAGTGATATTCTTTGAAGAGACCCCGTATGCAGCACCCGACAGCGTTTGCAGATTAACCAACGAGTGCAGGCCTTCTCTGACAGCCACGGAATGGCCGTGGAATGAGTTTGTAAGATAGAGGTGCCTCATTTCTTCGAAGTCGGACACATCAGCTAACTCCTGTATGCCTGTGTCCTTAATATCAAGGCACATCAAGTGCGTGAGATTTTGCAAGGTCAGAGGTAGAGCTTGCAGTAGTTTATTGAGCTAAATACATCACTAGTCCCAATAGTTGTAGTTTAGGTGCATTTTAGTCCCAATAGTTGTAGTTTAGGTGCATTTTAGTCCCAATAGTTGTAAAATGGGGTAAGTTAGTCCTATAAGTTGTTCCAATGTGCAAAACTAGTACCAAACTATTCTGATGCTGACACGTGACATTGGTCCTTTCACCAAAGAGCCCCTCTACATATTTTCTATACCACACACCTGGCCTTGCACATGCTTACCGCACGTGGGTCCACCTGACAGGTGGGAGCAAAGAAATAAAACATAAGTGTGTTGTCGCAAGGAATCGAACTCGCGGCCTAGTAAGTAGGAATCGAATGTCAGCGCGGACGCGTGAACCACCAACTCCGATGTTTTAATATGTCAAATAATAGAGCTTAATGTTATCTATAACCTCGCAGTACAAAGTTATCCCTAATCGACTTGCCCATTTGATCAGGTCGAGCTAATGCATGTCGCATGTCACCATGCATGGTTCAGCAGCACGATCGTTCAGCAGCCCGAGTATTAGCTTTGGCGACCATGCATCGTTCAACATCAAATTTAGACCGTCTGGCTGATAGCATCTCCACTCGTTTGCCCTCCCCACGCCGAAATTTGGGGAAATTTACGTTCGGATTGGACGTAAATTTGGTGTGGGGAGGAGTAGTTTCCAGCCGCGTTCTCAGGCGAAGACGGCGATCTAAATTTGAAAAACGGAAACTTAACAAACTACGGCTTAAAACGGTCGAATTTAGACTAAATTTAATGATATTTACTATATAGAGGGCGAAGCTCATACAGAGAGGCCGAATTCGACTATATTTCGAATTCGGCTAGGGGAATACAACTGTAAATAAATGTAAGCTTGGCCAGAGAGTGTTGGCCAAAGTGTTCACCATGGAAGACAAAGACTGTAAGCACATCTCCAAATGGGTGCTCTGCTCACTAGTGTTGCACGGAGTGGCCGGGTCAATGGGATGCCCAGGGTGTAGCTCGCTCCTTCTGTAGCAGCTCTGCTCGAACGCCACGTGAACCTACATCTGGAGCAAAATACACTTTACCTTTCAGCTTCTTTTTTGCATCGGTGCAGAATTCAGTACCCATTTCAGCCAAATGGACCTCCCGAAGATAATTACGCTTGGCAATCCGCTCTGGCAGGCTTTTTAGTTCGCCACATTTAGCAAACACCACCACCTCCAGGCTCCCCATGGCATTTTCATCAATGCTGCACGTCTCAAGTTTTTCCATGGAAATGATGGACAACTTCTTGAGGTTCTTGTAACCATTGCTACAAATCATCTCCTTTATGGTGGATATATTAACCAACGAGAGTAGGACGAGGTTGTTGAGACCTTGCAGAGTTTTTAGGAGATCGATATCATCTGACAACTCGCTCTCCCAGAGATACAGGAAGGTGATGGAATTCATAAACGGTACAAGATCATAGAAGTTACACATCGGACCACCGAGCTTTAGCTTGCGAAGATTCTTGGTGATCTTCAAAGCACTTAGATCAAACTTCCGCCGACCCTTCTCGCATGAAATAGCTAGTGATTGCAGGTGTTTGACTTTCTTGATGGCACCACAGATATTTTGGGAGGACGCACCTGGAATTTTCTTCATTGATAGCTTCCTGAGGCACCCTGCTAGGCCTTCTATTTGCTTCTCGAAAGTGATATTCTTTGAAGAGACCCCGTATGCAGCACCCGACAGCGTTTGCAGATTAACCAACGAGTGCAGGCCTTCTCTGACAGCCACGGAATGGCCGCGGAATGAGTTTGTAAGATAGAGGTGCCTCATTTCTTCGAAGTCGGACACATCAGCTAACTCCTGTATGCCTGTGTCCCTAATATCAAGGCACATCAAGTGCGTGAGATTTTGCAAGGTCAGAGGTAGAGCTTGCAGTAGTTTATTGAGCTAAATACATCACTAGTCCCAATAGTTGTAGTTTAGGTGCATTTTAGTCCCAATAGTTGTAGTTTAGGTGCATTTTAGTCCCAATAGTTGTAAAATGGGGTAAGTTAGTCCTATAAGTTGTTCCAATGTGCAAAACTAGTACCAAACTATTCTGATGCTGACACGTGACATTGGTCCTTTCACCAAAGAGCCCCTCTACATATTTTCTATACCACACACCTGGCCTTGCACATGCTTACCGCACGTGGGTCCACCTGACAGGTGGGAGCAAAGAAATAAAACATAAGTGTGTTGTCGCAAGGAATCGAACTCGCGGCCTAGTAAGTAGGAATCGAATGTCAGCGCGGACGCGTGAACCACCAACTCCGATGTTTTAATATGTCAAATAATAGAGCTTAATGTTATCTATAACCTCGCAGTACAAAGTTATCCCTAATCGACTTGCCCATTTGATCAGGTCGAGCTAATGCATGTCGCATGTCACCATGCATGGTTCAGCAGCACGATCGTTCAGCAGCCCGAGTATTAGCTTTGGCGACCATGCATCGTTCAGCATCAAATTTAGACCGTCTGGCTGATAGCATCTCCACTCGTTTGCCCTCCCCACGCCGAAATTTGGGGAAATTTACGTTCGGATTGGACGTAAATTTGGTGTGGGGAGGAGTAGTTTCCACGTTCTGGCGAAGACGGCGATCTAAATTTGAAAAACGGAAACTTAACAAACTACGGCTTAAAACGGTCGAATTTAGACTAAATTTAATGATATTTACTATATAGAGGGCGAAGCATAAGAGGCCGAATTCGACTATATTTCGAATTCGGCTAGGGAATACAAATAAATATTAAAACACGGCGCTACATGCCGAAATGGCGGTAGAACACCGTGTAGTCCATGTCACCGTCGCCATCGTCGCCGAATCAACGCGACCGCGCCGCTTTTGGCCGCTCTCCCCACCGGCCACCGCGAGGCGGGGATGGCGATTTGTACCCCATCGTCGGAGGCTTCGAGGTCGACGACGGGGACGGAGGCGCCGATGGAGGAGTCGGCGGGAGCAGCGACGTCCTCGAGGAGCTCGCCGCGCTCCGCCTCCTCCTTCTCCCACGCCCTCGACCGGCGCAGGCCTGGTCGAGTGGCATGGCGTTCTCCGGGGACGAGGTCCCGAGGGACCTCGCGACGGCCTCGAGGATGGCGACGTCCTCGGCGCTTTCCACCTTCACCTTCGCCGCCTTGCGCTTCCGCCGGGAGGTGTCGTGTTCGCGCTTGGGGCGGATCCGTCCTTGTGCCGTCGAGGGCTCGCGGATGACGATGTCGCGCGCCGCGCGCGCGGCTGGGCCGGCGCCCTTTTCACCGGCGCCAAGGATGGCGCCGACCAGAGCGACCTCGACGCCGATCCAAGACGACGAGCTGGCAGCCATGCGCCGTGGCTGCCACTGTTTCCCCGAGGGCGGCCGATGCCCTCGATGGAGGGGCATCGCGCACCGGGACATTGCCGCCCTCGATGTGCTCGAGGACGTTCTCCAGCCGTCCTATTCGCGCGCTCCACCACCGTCGCAACCCGCGGCGTTGTTGCGCGGAGGCGGAGGCGGCGGGCCGTAGGACGCCGCTCCCACTCCCACCGCCGGAGGAAGAACGAGTTCCACCTCGTAGTTCTGGGGGTGGCGGGTTGGCGCGCTCTTCGTCGGTCATCGTCATTCGAGCCTCCTCGATGGCGACGTCGAGGGCGTGGCCTTGGGGCGGCGGCGGGATTGGCCGCGACAGCCGCCACCCGCCGCCGGGAGGCCTCGTGTCCGGCGGGGGTACCCCGCCCGGAGGAGGTGCCCTCCACGCGTGGAGCGACCGCGGGGAAGCCGCTGTTGGCCGCTTCGTCGTTGAACGCTATGGATCGGGAGAGTGGAGGGAGAGTGGAGCGGGGATACGCGTCGCGGCGAGCGGAGCGGGGTATATAGGCGCGGCTGGTGCCGGCGATAAATGTCGCGTCAAGTATATGAATTTTTTCACATTTCATTATAACTTTCTATAAAATTATTTATGTATATTTTGTTTTTTATTTTAATAGTACAATTTAACTGTATTGTATTTTCTAGTACTGCCGAAATAATTATCCAGCGGCGACCTTATACTTCGGAAGTTTAGGATCGGATGCAACCGTGAGAATTTAGTTTAATACTAGGATGCATGTCAGCCGTGCATGTGTCAAAATTTAATTTTTTAATTATATTCCATAATTCCAGTTATTTAATAATTATGTTATATTCTTCAAAAAAATATTATCAATTGGCGCGCCAAAAATTTAGTGTGGCATACCTTTTGGCAAAATCCTAGGTTCGCCACTAGGTATTCATATGCAGGCCTTGGCAGTGTGAGCTTGAGTGAACGTGTCGCTCGGTTCCCAGACCACCCAGCCGCCAACGTGGGGTACTCGTACAATCTGCCGTGTGCAGCGAGCGACGAAATTTACAACATCATATGAGATTTTTGTGGAGAGCGTGAATATTAAATGGGTTAAAGCCAGAATTTTTTTTCACTGGGTAGTTGTATGTTTATCTATATTTTAGTGTGTTAATTCTGTAGTTAAACAGCCATTGGCAAAAAAAAAATTAAGGCTTTCCATGTTTTATCAGGGGCCAGCTGACACGAACGTTCGTCCCAGCGGCTGGAGCATGCAAAGACCCAGGCTGTGTAGCTCCAAGCCTCCAACAGAAAATATCGAATCATAAGTAAATGATCTGCAGATTTTCAGAAGGAGTGCTGAGCGCCGCCGGTTGTTAGACGCGGGTTACAACCTGTTGATCGTGCGTTCGAATCCCCGGCAGGGCCGGCACAGCGTTCTGTTGTTTTATTTCTTTGCTCCAACCTGACATGTGGCATTTGGTCTTTTCGCAAAAGGATCCCTACCTTTTTCCTATACCATATCTGGCCCTGCAAATGCCTAACGCAGGTGGGTCCCACCTGTCAGGTTGGAGCAAAGAAATAAAACAACAGAACGCTGTGCCGGCCCTGCCGGGGATTCGAACGCACGATCAACAGGTTGTAACCCGCGTCTAACAACCGGCGGCGCTCAGCACTCCTTCACCTGCGTTAGGCATTTGCAGGGCCAGATATGGTATAGGAAAAAGGTAGGGATCCTTTTGCGAAAAGACCAAATGCCACATGTCAGCACCATAATCATTTGGGACTAGTTTTGCACAAATGAACAACTTTTGGGACTACTTTACCTTATTTTGCAACTATTGGGACTAAACTGCACATGAAGTACAACTATTGGGACTTGTGGTGTATTTAGCTCTAGTTTATTCCCCCTCAGACCTAGGTAACGCAGGCAGACAAGGCAGTCAATGTTTGGTGTTAATTTGGCAACATTGGCTCCCTGAAGCTCCAGCCAGAGTCCGTAAAAGCATGTTTGTGCGGGGAAAGGTCAACTTAAGCTCAGGCTGATCTGTCATCCCAGTTTTGAAATGCAGCAGGGAGCGAAGGCGAATATCTTTTCCAAGTGTCTTGGATAGCTGTTTAACACCTCCATCACCATGCACGGCAAGCATCCGATCGATACCGGTCCGACAGTGGCTTCTTCCTTCGGATAAGTATGTTGGGGTTTATTGGCAAGCACTTGGTCATCCCCTGCTGCTGGGTGAAGATGCCTCATCAGCGTCCTCGTCTGCAACTTTGCAGAACTTTTGATACTCACACATTTTTTCAGCCAGGGGCCGGATACGCTCGTTGACACTGCATTTTAGCACCTCCCCATTGTTAGCGACCATTCCTAGTACCGCCATGTGCTGGACCGTGGGCTGCTCCTACTGGGCTTGGGCTTCTCTGAATCGACGCGCTGCAGCAACTACATATACGAACGAAGGGAAGGACTACGAACAAGGCGGCTTGGATTGGGACGGCTTCGGCCTCCTCGCTTCTGTCTCCTTCTTCCTCCTCTCTCCCCTGTTCCTCTTCCTGTAATGGCTACAACTCTTGAATCCATGGATGTATTCCCCAATTCCTGAGTAATTGATCTGTGTGAGTAGTGTGCTGTTAACATTTGGTATTCAGAGCCACTCGATTCCTCCACGAAAAATCCCCAAAATTCCAACCAAAAAATTTTCATCTCCACCATCCGTCTCCTCTCGTTTCCATGGATTGGAAATCCGAGCTCGTCTCCTCAATCGAGGCGGCCGTGCAGGCGGGCGTCGAGGCAGCCCTTCAGAGATCGGGGTATGCCTCTGTTGAGGATTCAATGGAGGAGACGGCAAGACGCTGCACCAGCTGGTTCGGCGAGGCGGGCAGGCGTCGCATCGAGCGCCAAGAGGACAGGGTGAGGCGTGACCCTGTGTACGCGGAGAAGATAGCTAGGCTTCATGCTGCGTTTCGGCTACCATGGACGACAGCATCGGCATCAACTCCATCTACGGTCAGCGTCCCCGTCGTCCCCAAGCACTGCTACTTCGACCCCGAGCCAGCATCCGCGGCTTCGACTGCAACCTTGACTTCTCCCGTGGCCGCCTCCGTCGACACTGCATGTGCATCACGCGATGATAACAACCTCGCTGATCGCCCGCCCACAGCATGTTCGATGCAATGCGCAAGCCGTGACATCACCGTCTCTGTGTCAGCACTCGCCCCTGCTGCACCATCAGCTATGTCCGCCAAGGTCTCCGCCGGCGGCGTCCCCGAGTGCTACTCCCTCAACCTCCAGCCAATGGATGTGGCCTCGACTCCGACCTCCGTGGACATCTCGAGCGCCTGCTCAACCAAGGCCAACCCGCTCAAAGACGAGGTCGTCTCGCTTACTGCTTCAGCCATGGCCTCTGAGCGTGTGTCGCCATCAATGCTCGTTCCTAAGGTGGTCTTGCTGGACTCTACACCGGACATTGTCCTGGGGGCGGCCGCAGAGCATGAGACGAACACATGCTCTGTGACATCCTTCACATGCACAAAGATATCATCACCACCGGCTGTGTTCATGCGCCCAGCTGTGGGTGACCTGCTCGAGGGCGGCGATGAACTCAACCCAACATCGCCCTCCATCTGCTTGATCATGTATCCTGATGGCCCGACAACTCAGGTGAACAACAACAACACTAACAGCTCTGGTGGACTGCCCCTCCACATTCCCCATTCTGCAACTGCTCTGCTTGTCGAATATGAGTCTGGGTGTTCAGATATTGCTATTGTACATGAGCCTCAAGCGTTGGATATAATTCCATTGACTACCTCACCAGATCCTAGTGATGATACGAAAAGAGATGACCGATGTCTGCTCAGCTCTGTTGGCATGGCGCAGTCACCAGGCATGCACGATATGTTCAGAACCTTGCCAAGAACCTTATGGCCGCCAATAACCTTGGAGGTATGCACAAGCTTAGCTGCGAGGCGGAAACACTTGGTGATTCGAGATAAACGCCAACCATGTTCGGCGGTGACTAAAAATTTGGGCGGCACCTTCCATGTGACCAGCTCGGTGTTAATCTTGAAGGGCATCTACTCCAGATCCATACACCACTTTGAATCTGCTACAAGTCTTACTTCATCAAGAGATAAGAGATCACGGTCAGGAAGGGGAAAACACAGTTTGCGTTTTTCTCAACCATCGTGTGTTACTACTAGTAGTCAGAATGGTGAGAGTGGTGGACTAAGGTTTAGATCCAAGTACATGTCATCTGAGGAGATCAAGTCTATTCTAAGAATGCAGCACTTCGATTTTACTGCAGTCGCCCATGCTCATCATATCATTGATAATTGTCTCAAACAGCTACAGTTCCAGCAGGCAAATAAATGTCCCATTTATCTTCAGTTTGGGCAATTGCAGGTTGCTCTGGGAGAACTATTGGAGCTGAAATCTGGACGTTTTTGTCTGTTTGACTTGGAGTACTATGATGACAAGAGCATGTCCATGGAACCATTACGTGCCCCTGTGTTACCTGTGCATTTGAATTGGCAAATTGCCCTGTCAAGTGACTTTCTGGAGTTGGTGAATGCTAGTTCCTTGCAAGCCGTTGTACTGTATTGGTCAGCTAACTATCTTCTGCATTATGGTTGTGAGCGGCTACATTGGTTGATTGCTTGGTCCTTGGAGGTTGGGAACAGTTATGCAGTTGTGATGGTGAGCTATTTCTATATGTCCTCGCGAGTTTGGGTGATTCTTTCATCTGCTGGATATGTTATATGTGCTACCTCCTATGGCGCGGAATATTTTGAATGGCAAATTGCATGGCCAATGGTTCTGGAGCACTGTGATGTTGACAACAAGCAACTAATTCCTGCAGCACCATTGAGGCCCTTCGCACTAGCTAAAGATACACCTGGAATAAAGGTTGAAGCTCCAACCTTCTGTTGTGGCCACTCCCTTGACCACCCTTATTGCTTCGACCAAGTTCATGCTGACCAAGATTTCTGGACACACCTTATACTGGTTATGATTACTCAATGGCTTTATAAAGGGTTGAACCTATGGTCCTATCCAATGCCAAGTGTGTGTCAAGTCAGGCCGAAGGGCATAGTTTTGGTTCCTAGAGTGGAGAGAACTGCATCCGGAAAATGTTATGGAATAGTGATGCTTGAGATGGTAATTGGTGAAGAAACTCCCATTTTGCAGTATTCTGGAGGTTTGCATGAGAAGGAAGTATGCTGGTCAGTACATCATCACAACAAGCATTCTAGACTCAAAAATCTTCAAATACTCGAGTCCGGGGGGCTGCCTTGGTTGTACTCTCGCAACAAGGAATTCTTTTCTGACTCATTTCCATGCTACATTGCTTGGTTGCATGTGAGATCTTCTTTTACTGGTTCAGACTTCAATGGAAATGCAACTCCGAGCGTGTATCATTCATACCAACACAAGGATGCATGGCTACGTCTACTCTTTTGGAAACTTCCATGTACTTGCAAGCTCTCTTCTGTGTGGTTGCTCAGAGATCCTAGTTACAGTATTCAGTGGTGTTCTCAGATTTTACAATGGCAAATTGCTTGGTCATTATATCCTAGTCCGCTCCAGACTTGGGTTTCGTGCTGCTCTCCTGGCAAGGTTGCTCTCTATAACTATGAACAATTGCAACGGCACATTCAACAACCAGAGATTTGGTCAGTCTATACTGAATACAAGAAGGTGGTGCCTATTGCTTGGCATTTCAGAGGTTATTTGATTCTTTTCACTGGATATGATGCTGCGAAAGATCATGGCAAGGCTTCTTCGAGCATTCAGTGGGACCCTGGTGGTGTTGTGTGGTGGCGGCTTGAGGGCAAGCCGGCTTTTAAGGAGGGGGGAATGTTAGCGACCATTCCTAGTACCGCCATGTGCTGGACCGTGGGCTGCTCCTACTGGGCTTGGGCTTCTCTGAATCGACGCGCTGCAGCAACTACATATACGAAGGGAAGGACTACGAACAAGGCGGCTTGGATTGGGATGGCTTTGGCCTCCTCGCTTCTGTCTCCTTCTTCCTCCTCTCTCCCCTGTTCCTCTTCGTTCCTCTTCCTGTAATGGCTAGAACTCTTGAATCCATGGATGTATTCCCCAATTCCTGAGTAATTGATCTGTGTGAGTAGTGTGCTGTTAACACCCATCGAAACCTTTCGTCATCACAACGAGCAGATTTTTCTTGATCAACTTGTCTAGAAGATACTCTGGTTCTTGCTCCTGGCTCAGACGCAGGCTGTCCTGCACGTAGCCTTCTGCTGCCCACAACCGAAAAAGCTTCCTCGTCGGAATTCCTCCATGGGCTTCTGATTCTGACGTTTTTGGAAAAGCCAGGCAGTACAAGAAGCAATGTCCCAGGACATCATCATCGGCTACGGCATTCTGTAGTTGTTCACGTGGAGCACATTTGTCAGATGGTTTGGTACCATCTATTAGTATTCCATCGATCTGCTCCTTAACTTCCTGCCACTCATTACAATGTTTATCCCCAAGCAGTGACCCAATGTTCCATATGTTCCAAGGGTTGCTCTGACAACTAGTCAAGATCCCGTTCAACAAATCCACCATTGGTTCCAACTCATTTGCCAGCAGACTCCCAGAAGTATACGAATCCTTCCATTCGATAGCCTTATGAAGTACGTCATCCATAACATCTGGACTGGGGTTTTCCCTCTGAGAAGAGCAGGAAAACTCTCGAATGAACCGGGCGGTATTTGCTCCGGGCGGAACTCGTCATGCCATTGGCCAGGGAAGAGGTGGTCCCTGCTATAGCATTGGCAATTCTTTTAACTGCAATCAACAATACGGCTATAAGGACATCTCCAACCGGGCGACCCAAATGGACGCGCCCCCGCTTTGCCGGCCGCCGCCAACACGGACATCGCCCGTCCGCGTTTTGGGTCGCGCGCCCAACGCGCGACCCAAAGAGACGCCACGTGGTTCGTCTTCCTTGCGCGCGCCATGGCAGCCTCGACGGACACCATGGCGGTGGAACGCGCGGAAAGATCCCGCGCGCACCAGGTTCGCCGCGAACGACATTGGCGCGCCGCGCCCTAGTTTCCCGCTAGACCGCCGGCTATAAAGACGGCGGCGGTCCAGCACGCCGACCTTCCTCTCCCACTCCACCTTCTCCGGCGGCCACTCCACCTTCTCCGTCACCATGCCGCGCACCGCAGCCACATGGGCTAAGCTCTCTCGCCGCCGGCCAGCCGGAGGAGGAGCGGCGGACTCGCGGTCGCCAACGACGAGGTGCTCCACGCGCCGCCGAGGCGGCGGCAGAAGGCCGGACGCGGAGATGGTGGAGGCGGCCGCGAGGCTGGCACGAGACCGCGGACGCCGGGCGGCGCGGAGGAGGGCGGCCGCCGCGAGGAGCCCGTCAACGAGGAGGACCTCGCGCCGGCGAACATCAACGCCGCCATCGAGGCGACTCGACCTCACGTGCGTGACGAAGGAGCACGAGGGCATGCGGGCCGCCGCCGCCGCCAGGCGACCTCTCGCCGAAGAACGAGCTCACCTCATCCATGCCGTCCCCCGAGCGCGCCCGGAGGCGAGCGTGAGCGCGCCCGCAAGAGCGCATGCGCCGGCGGCAGAGATCCACGAGGCCCGTGCCCCCGCCTCGTCCGAGGCGCGCGCCCGGGAACGCGCTCTGCAGGAGGTGGAGCTATGAGCGGATGATTCCGCAGGAGGCGGAGCGCAGCGCGCCCAGGTGCGCTGACGGAAGGAGGATGACGGCCTCCTTCCAAGCTGCCAGGCCCGCGCCGCCGCCCGCGCCCGACGCGACGCCGCGCTCGCGACGCGCCACCCGCCCCGTAGTGCGGGAGGAATCCTCACGCGTACGCCGCCGCCGAGTGAAATCCACGCCCGACGGCGAGCGGCGAGGAGTCGCGAGGCCGCCGGCCCCGTACGTATTTAGGATAGAAGTAGTAGCTAAAAAAATGTAATGAGTTCTTTTTAATGAAAAATATTATTTATGCCTATGACACGCGGGGGCGAGAGGCGACGCGAGCGGCCACCATGGCACGCAAAACCCGCCAAGATTTGGGCGACCGGACGCCGTCCGTTGGGGGTCCCTCGGGGTTGGACCATCCGGACGAGCGACGCGGGATGGGGCCCGGTTGGAGCCTAAATACACAGTGATGGGACTGAGAGGAGAGAGAACAAAAAGTGATCAAATTTACTCCCCATCACCATCACATTGACTCTCTCTGAGCATCTGCTGCTCGGTGGCAGAACGAGTTCTCTCGCTCCCCTGCGCTCCTAGCTCGCGTGGCCTGCGCGGACAACAGTGACACGACAGATGCAACGGCGAGGAGATGAACAGCACCAGCTAGCGGCATGAGCGGGTTCCTTCATCCCGCCGTCTGGGTGGGTCATGGGTGGCATAGGGCGTCAAACAGGACGGGCCGGCCATGCCCGGGCCGCGCGTGCTCGTTGCCGTCTCCGACTCGTCCACGACCGAACTGCTCGGGCTCTCCGGTGGTTCTACGCGCACGAGGCGGCGCCGACGATGGGGTAGTAGTGGTCGACGGAGCTGCTGCGTCGGAGTACCGCCTCACTCACGCCATCAATCGGCCGCACCTGGCCGATGGAGCTGCTGCGTGTCGGAGCAGTCCACCTCGTCCGCGCCCTCAATTGGCCGCACCTGGCCGACGGAGCCGCTGGATCTGCTGCGTGGGAGCAGTCCGCCTCGCCCGCGCCTTCAACTGGCTGCACCTGGCCGACGGAGCCGCTGCGTCCACGTCATCCGCCACACCTGGCTCCTCCCCCGCGTCTCCTCGCCGCTTGGACTAAGCCGTCTTCGGCCGCTTCCTCGACTTCTCCCTCACCAGTGTCACTCCATTTTTTTATGGACTGAGATCCGGTGCCTCGCCTTAAGCAAGGCACGTGGCGCCTTGAGGCACCGGATCAGCCGCTCAAGCCCCATCCAACGGACAGTAGTCAAATTATCTGGTCAGCAGCCCATCTCCCTTCATCTCACGCGTGCACAAGGCAGAGCAGCTCCGCGGGAAAAAGAAAGAGCGCGGGCGGCTCTTCCTGGGCAGAGCAGCGCCGCCGCCCGTCGCTGCCCGCCGCCGCCGCCCAGCCCTCACCTCCCTCTGCTCGCTCCGCATCAGCTGGCCCTCCGCCCCATCCAGCTCGCTCTGCCCTTCCGCCGGCCGCCAGCGAGGGACGAGCCCGCCGCCGGCGAGAGAAAGTAGTCGCCGGCACTGCAGCTCACGTCGCCGCCGGCGCTGCAGCTCACTTCGCCCCACCGCGGGAAGGGAGGATCCGATCTGGCTGCTCGCGTCAGCGCGCCGCGGGGAAGGGAGAGGATCCGGTCCGGCTGCTCCTCCATGGTGAGCTCCGGCGGCATCCAGACGGGAGGAGACGCCCTCGACGGTCGCCCACCTCCGGCTGCTCCCTCTGCCTCCCATACGGCGCCTGCCTCCGCCCGGCCCGACGACCCCTCCTCCCCTGTCTCCCTCCGAACGGCCCACTCCGACCATCAGGGGGGTCTTGAAGCTCACAGAAACAAGGCATGGGGAGCAGCAACGGGCGGGGCGAGCAGAGGGAGGTGAGGGCTGGGTGGTCGCGGCGGGCGGCTATGGGCGGCGGCGGAGCGAGCAGAGGGAGGTGAGGAGGCGGCAGGAAGCGACGGGCGGTGGCGGTGCTCTGCCCGGGACGAGCCGTCCGCGCTCGATCTTTTTCCCGCGGCGCTGCTTTGCCTTGTGCACGCGTGAGGAGATGAAGACAGGGCAGACAGGTGACTAGCTTCTGACCAGCTCTTTCCGCTGCTGTCCGTTGGATGCGTGTTGAGCGGCAGATGCGCTGCCTCAAGGCGCTCCGTGCCTCGCCTTCATCAAGGCACCGGATCTCAGTCCTTTTTTTATCTCCCCGCTTGGACTAAGCCGTCTCGGAGCAGCCAGTTGATGGATGACGAGGTCGTTCCCAGCCTCCATGGCAACCAGCAGTCCGTCGCCGATAGCCGTGCTCGTGCTGGTGGTGTCAGCGACGAAGGGCTCGTTTCCGGCGTCAGCGACCGCCCTGCCATCGCGGAGAGCGGCGTCGGCATCAACGACGACGTGCCGTACGACGATGACGATGACGGCGTCCGTGCTTGAGCTCTGCGCCCCCTTCCGCGAGTACGCGACACATGTGGGTGATGGTGTGCGTCCCTCGGCGATCATTCAGCTCAAAGTCACCACGATCGCCACCAGTTCCTCTCTCATTATGCTCAACGTCAGCACCAGCATGCATGCGAAGGATAGATAAGCGACTGGCCATATATACACGAACAAAGCCATGCAATCATCGCCGTCATGCGCCTAGTCTCCCTCGTGGCCTCGTCCCCGACCTCGTGTACCTCACCCGCGGCCGCGACCACCGTCACCTCCCCCATCCATCCGCCTTTGCCTCCGCCGGGAAGGCGGGAACGCCATGGCCAGCTTGGCATCCGTCGGGAGCAGCATGGCCAGTGCCTCGTCCAGCAGCTGCTGCTCCTCGCCCTGCTACGCCTCGGCCGGCCGCGCCTCGAACATCCATGATGGGCTAGCATGAGAGAACAAGGAAGGACAGTAAGGATGAGAGTATGGCTCCATTTTTTCACCACCGGGATGTTTTATAGAGTGGACAGTGGAGGAGTAAAACTGAAACAGAAATGGCTCTCTAAGTTGTAGTAGGCTCCAAAATTTGGACGAAAATGTGGCGCCCAATTTTCCAAGTGATTGCCAAATTTCACGGCTAAACAAAGCTTTCACCTCACAAGTTTTGAACTGAAGAAAAAGTGGCGCGCGCGTAGAAGAAGAAGAAGAGCGGGAGATGCTCATGCGAGAAAGAGAGAGAAGCTGCCGTGAGAGGTTGAGAGGCTCACTCTCATGCAGCTGTCTGCATTAATTCAATGCGTAGGAGCCGAATACCAATGCATGCATGCATGAGTTTTATCTCCCCTTTGTGGGGCCCATGTAAAAGTGAACGGGGGAGTAGGTGGGAGGGACCGATGGTCACGAGACTAATTATCTCCCCTCTGTGGGGCCATGTATCTTTTTTTTTTGAGAACGTAACGCAAACACGCACGTACGCAACCGAACGCACGCACGCACACCCTCTTATGAGCACCTCCAGGGACTGGCCGCATATCTTGAGGTTGACGAAGTCACCACTGGCCTGCTGTTGACGAGCACGTCACCTACCACTGAGCATAGCCGGTTAAATCGGAATAAATCCAGGTAAATCACACATCTCTGCGAGTGGTTGGTCCACCACAAGGGACCTAACCACCAGAGCCAAGCTCTGTTTGCGTGGGGCCCATGTATCTGCATGAATATACGCATGAATTATTCAACTCTGACGGAAGAAATACCCTGCCATCATGTTGGGCCCACCCCTAACGTGGACCAATAGGCTTTGGAGTTCCCACGGGAGCAAATGCCTCCAGGTTCATTCTATTCACTCTCGAGAAGAGCAGCACTATCAAAGTTGGGAAAAGCTGCACTCAAGAATAACTTGAATGAATCACATCGTCCCAGTCCGGATATACGAATAACCACATCTGTGCTATCGTCTTTTTGTATATCTCTTCTGGTCAGACAGATTATCTTCCACTTCAACCCTTCCAGGATGATCTTCAGACTATCCAAGACAGATGTATCTCGGACATTATCCAGCACTATCAAGCAATATTTCTCCTTTAAGGTTTCATGGATCATATTTATGATCTCGAACTCACCAATGGTAGCATGGTCCACATTTGATTCCTTGAGCACCATTTTGAGTAGGTCAATCAGACTTCCGGTTTCTGCCATATCCACCCAGCAAAATTGATTGATGCTGCACGTTCTCCCAACAACAGGCTGGGACATCACACCAACGTCTTTTGTCTGGTACACGCCCTTCATCAGGGTAGTCTTCCCAGAGCCCTGCCCTCCGATAATAAATAGCACTGAATGATCATCTGTAAGAAAACCCTCTATTTTTGCGATCTCGGCCCTTTTAATTATTGCGCCTTCAGGTACATCTCGGGTACGATGGATGATGAAAGGATACATCTCAGAGAACTTCGTCATGAAACTTTCAATCTTCGTAGTGAGTTCTTCGATACGGCACATTCCAATATCATACTTCATATGATATAACTGAGAATTGGAGGAGCCCTCTATTGCGTACATGGCGATCTGATCTGCCAAGCAAAACGCAGTCTTCCTGGCCTCACTGATCCAGTCAAAATGGGCGAATAGCTCCTATGCGACACAGTTGAGTGAAATTCTCCACGGTGCGACGTAGTTGGCTAAAATAGCTCCCATGCGTCGTTTTTTCTGCTTCAAATAGCTCACGTGCGACAGGCAGGTGACGCGGGTTAAGACACTTAGTTAGGATGCGATTAGGTTAGGACAGTGAGGGTTATAACAAGTGGGGTCCACCATGGTCAAGGTCATGTAGAGTCAACCGTTCACGACTGAGGGTCCCGCACGACTCAACGGTCCGCTCGACTCGCGCGTGGTGAACTGGGAGCGGCGGCGAGCGGCGGCGCCCTGGGCTTCTTCTCCGACAGCGGCGGGCCTAGTTTTTCATCTGGACGGCGGCGGAGCGTCTATCTCGACGGCGGTGGAGCCATTGCAAGTGAGTAATTGCGAAATCCTAGTCTCATACCCCTGGATCTTGTCTTGATGTTTCGTTTCGTTGCCGATTTAGAATCAGCGTATCTGGGCGGATCGAGAGGAGCGCGGGCTGAATCAGATGGAGGGAGGAGTCGGTGCTTCAAATCGGTAATGCGCCCCTTCTTTTGATGTTATCGTTATCGATTTGGGGGCCGATTTGAGGGTCAATTGCTTACGCCGCCGCTGCCCACCATTGACAGGGGAGATGCTGCGCCCGATCCTGCCACCACGTTCGCAATTACAGTCGAATTATTTCCCTGTAAAGCCAAGCTGAGTGATGGAAGCGTCCAAGACATTGCAAATAGCACCGTGAGGTTGGCCCTTGATCTTGAAGATGTTGATCCGCAGGAATTGGAGGGAAAGGAGGAGGAGGCCGTGCGCAATTTGGTGGAGAAGATAGGGGAGAAGATTGTTTGGGGTCCAGAACAAGAGGTGTCTGTGCTACGGTTTGACAACTATAAGGGTGAATATGTGAGAATTGAAGATGGAGAATCCATGGTTGCTGAAATTGATCATCAAGAAGGGTGGGAAAGCAATCAAGTAAGTTTTCATGCAGAGCTTATTGATCTACAAACAAATTCCAGAGTAGGTTATGTGCAATCAAAGATGGCTGCTCAGATGCAAGATGATGAGTGGGCTTCACAAAGGAGGGGGCAGATGTTGTCATTGTTCACTGAACCGACAATACTAGCTGAAGATACAGGGGCTGATGCAGATGCAGAGGAGGGAAACCATGGTGCTCAAAAGATTGTTGTTGACTGGAATGTAGTAGAGTTGAATGAAAAAACAGATTTAGTCATTGCACCAATATCTGACATTGAAATGGCCAAAATGTTTGGCATTCCAGTTGATGACAGAGATGAAGGCCATGCAACTGAGGATGACAGTTGCTGCACATGGTAACACAAATGCAGGCCGTGGAAATGAGGATGAAGAAGAGCTGATGAGACAGGCTGCAGATGATGTGGATGATGCAAATGACAATGAGCTGGTCTGTTTGTATGATAAAGAGAACCCAGTTGTTGAGGTTGGAAAGTTGTGGCCAAATATGAATGAGTTTAGGATGTCTTTTAGGACCTATGCAGTGAAAAAAGAGTTTGATGCCAAGACTATGTGGACTGATAGGAAGAAATTTTATGCTAGGTGCAAAGGCTATGATGGTGGTGGAAATCCATGCAAATGGTACATATCTGCCAGACTACAACCTGATGGCAGTACAGTCAGGGTAAATCAAATACCAAACCAGCATACATGTATGACCACTTCACAGAGAGTTTCAAATATGACAAACCAGCTTTGGATTACAGAGAAGATTACTCCTATTTTAGCAAAAACTCCAAACACTACTGCAAAAAGGCTTATAGTGGACTTGGAGAAGCTGTACCCCATCAAACTGAAATATACCACAGTTTGGAAGGCAAAACAAAGGGCAATGAGATCATTGTATGGTGACTGGGCAAATACATTTAGGATGTTGTACAGCTTTAAAGCTGAGGTGGAGAAGAGGTCACCTGGAAGTGTGGTGGAGATAGATACAGAGGTTACAGAGGATGGCAGTGTTTACTTCAGCAAGTTTTTTATGTGTTTGAAGCCTTGCATAGATGGATTCAAAGCAGGATGTCGTCCATATTTGAGCATAGACTCTTCTTTTTTGACTGGCAAGTGGAATGGTCAGTTGGCTGCATGCAATGCTTTGGATGGACACAATTGGATGTTCCCAATTGCAATTGGACTGTTTCAATCAGAGACAGAGGCAAGCTGGACATGGTTCATGATGCAACTGAAAAGATGCATAGGGCCAGTTTCACCTTTGGCCATCCACACAGATGCATGTAAAGGGCTGGAAAATGCTGTAAAAAATGTTTTCCCCCATGCTGAGCAGAGAGAGTGCTTTGGACATATGTGGATGAATCTCATAAAAAAATTCAGAGGAGATGAATTTGGGCGCATGTGGCCAGCAGCAAGAGCTTACAGACCACAGACACATTCCTACCACCTTGGTAAGATCATGTCAGCTTGTGCTGACAATGAATTTGCTTCCTGGTTGAACACATACCATTCTCTCTTGTGGTACAGATCAGGTTTTAATACTGCAATAAAATGTGATCACATCAATAATAACTTGGCAGAAAGTTTCAACAATAAAGTGAAAGATGTAAAAGATTTGCCTGTGCATGACATGGTGGATCAAATAAGGATCATGATCATGCGTTTGTGGGACTTGAGAGGAAGACTTGGTGATATGTTGGAAGGGGACAAGCTTCCAGCAGTGGTACAACAGGTGGTCAACAAGAGTAGAAACCTTTCACATCTATCTGTTGAGAAATCCTCCTTATTTGATGCTGAAGTTAAAGATGCAAGGAGTGTAAAGAGGCATGTGGTAAACATTGAGTTGCAGGAGTGCACTTGCCTAGAGTGGCAACACACTGGAAAACCATGTGAGCATGCCATAATTTTTTTGGCATCTAAACCCAGGTTAAATATGCACCCATATTTGCATGAGTATTACTCAGTACAAAAGTTTAAGGCTGCATATGCAACTCCAATTCCAGCCCTGACTGACCAATCTCAGTGGCCTGAGGTGGATATAGAATTTACACTGTGTCCCCCTCTGAGTAAAAGAAAGGCTGGGAGGCCCAAACAGAGCAGATACAAAGCTTGGTTTGAGAAGGGGGGTTGTAGTAAGAAGGGGAAAAAGGAAAAACCAGAAAAGCCTAAAAGGGCTCAAAAAGGTAACAAAAACAGGTGCAAGTTGTGTGAGGAACTTGGGCATAGAATTGGTTCCCCAAAATGCCGTTACACTCCTGTACAACCAAAGTATGTTAATGTTAATTCTCCAATTTATGTACCTTGTTTCATCTGCTTATTTCAGTATCTAATTTATATCTTTGTTCCAATTTATATGCTTTTTTAAGGAGGAAGCGTGGAGAAAAAACCCCACCTCTTGTTGTTGAACAGTGCTGGCCAATGAAAAAGCCAAGACTCAATGGCTATAGAAAGAAAAGAAGCAGTTTGGTCAATGCACCAGTGCCAGATGAACCTGTTTCAGAGCTACTTCTGTTGCCTCAACCAGATTTGACTATTGAGTTGCCAGATGAACCTGTTCTGGAGGTTATGATGAATTCTGAACCTGTTCTAGAGGTTGTGCTGAATTCTGAACCTGTTCTGGAGGTTGTGCCGAATTCTGAAGCTCAGGAGGTTATGCCTATGTCAGATGTGCCTGTGGCTGATGTGCTTTTGCCTGTGCCTGCTGATGTGCAAGATGTGCCTGTGCCAGATGTGCAAAAGATGAGGGGGCCTAGTGGTTGCGGCAAAAAGTTCAGGAGTATGAACAAACTATGCTATGGTACTGCAATGAGAAGTGGTAGGAAGAAGCAGAAGAAATAGTTTGATGTAATGGTTTTAAACTTATGTGCTATGATGTGGAAACTTATCATTTGTAATTTGAATAAATTTCAAATTTGAACCAATTTCAAATTTGAACCAAATTTGAAAGTTGACATCATTTTTTGATGTTGCAATGCTATTTGAATGTTCTGCACTAGTTTGTTATAACTTGTTAATCAATTGGAACAATTTTGTGGAGTAAACTCATTTTCATCACTTTAATGAAAGATGTGTTCAAAAACGGCCTCCGGGTGAGGGTAAACGACCCCATTTCTAAGCAACTTTTTTCAACCTTGTCTAAATCATCTTATTTTACTTGAGTTGTTGCTACATGACATAAGAAGACAATGTGAGCAGGTTTCATATTTTTTTGAATTTTTTTGAATTTTTTATCCTCATTTCAAATCTGGTCAAACCTATGGTTTGACTAGCATTTGAACAAGTTCAAAACACAAATTTGAGAAATGAAGCATGGATCCTTCTTACTTACACCAAAATGAACCTATTTCCAAGTTTTGGTTCCATTCCATGATTCAAAGTTCAAACCCTTCTCTCAAATCCTCGACTTCGTACGGCAGAGTTCAAGATATCACATTGTACACATGATTTTTTCGTTACAATGTATCTAGACCATGTTTATCAACTTGAGTTGTTGCTACATGACATAAGAAGACAATGTGAGCAGGTTTCATATTTTTTTGAATTTTTTTGAATTTTTTATCCTCATTTCAAATCTGGTCAAAGCTATGGTTTGACTAGCATTTGAACAAGTTCAAAACACAAATTTGAGAAATGAAGCATGGATCCTTCTTACTTACACTGCGGTGACCAGCATACCACTGCATGTTGTAGTATACAAGTCGTTGATATGATCTTTGTGAAGGGGCTTCCTCACAAATTGCCATATCCCTCAGAGTGGTACAACAGAAACATTGCAGGTCATAACACTCCATACTTTATTACAATCATTGTCTTACAAGTTGGTATTCTCACAGGTCCTATGAGAACACCCTAAGATACTACTAAAGTACAATTACAACTCATACTAAAGATGAAAAGAGCTCAACAACTTATTTAGGTAAGTTCTACGTTGCTCGGCTCTAAGATACTAGGGTATGTCACTACTCCTCCACCTCCGAGTCATCTGGTCCGTAGACTATTCCATAGTCCACGCCTTCCACTCCACCGGTAAGATTAGGTTCATCGTAGACCAACTCGTAGCTTCCTTCTGGTGCTCCATCGTTGATAGCCTCCACTTCGGGATCACAGTCTAGCAAGGGTGTCGAAAGAAAGTGAGTACAGAGGTACTCAGCAAGTTCTAAAAGAATAAAAGGTGTTTGATGCACTAGCTACGACCATTGATCAGAAATCGCAGGTCAATGCATGTTTTGAAAATATTTCTTCAAAAGGTTGCTTTTATTATGAAAACTATGCCCGTCGGTCTTCACAGGTTGACTAGAACTTCGTGGAGTTCCTTTCTGCCGCGTTCGCAGTTCCCTTCCCGAACAGGGAGTGACAGCCACAATTTGATACACTCTGCAGAGGTGCGTTACTTTTCCCACAAGAGATCTCACCCTTTTTGCCATCCGCAGGGACTTGCCCCCGTTCACACTTCCTTTGGTGTGAGGCCAGGTATAAAGATCCAAGCCCACACCGCCTTCTCCGTACTGCAAACCCACCCTTTTGTCCACCCGTACACCTCCAGAGACTTTCCCCGATAATACGGCTTTACTCATGGTGTACTTTGGACAATCCTTCATAGATCGTAGAGCCATCATCACTAATGGATGGGGATTTAAAGGCTATCCCAACCTACGGCAGTGCCTCCAGCACCGCCGGCTCTACCAATCCGTTGGCGTGCGAGAAGGGAAAAGATACTGGCTTTTCCAGAGCCATTATAGATCTCATGGTCAACGCGGTTTGTACGGCGCTAGAATCACTGGACGGCATTGGTAATTAATCCTAGGGTGATATAACCCATTGCAATGGAACCTCCACCATATCAACACATACCATGGTTCCATTGCCAGCCACATAGTCATATTCATAGTTGGAAAATAACATTTCATTTGCGATGCAGGAATGATAAGTATATAGCTTTGCATTAAAGTAGTAGAAAATAATCAAGTTGACATGAGCAAGGGTGAACTTGCATGTGGACTGCGAGATAGTGCAGTTCAATGCAGTTGATGGAACCTGGACCTCGGGTTCTGTAAGAAGCAGCATTGTCCGGTAAGGACAATGTTATAAAATCCAAATGATGCAATCATGGATGTATTATTTTATGTTGAATCCCTTTACCCCAAATGAGTTATTACAATTTAGGGTTGTATTTAAAATTTATGCCTTTGACGGTAATTTACAATTGATTTAAAAGTATTAATCATTGTAATTCACACAAAGTACAACAATTCAAAGTAACATGATTTTATTTGATAATTGCCTTAGTCATTCCAAAATAATTTGAAATTATAGAGTTACCTCTATAGTTTTTGGAATAAAAGGAATATAGTAGTTTTCTGGGAAAAATTCCCTTGTTCAAAAGAAATGACTTGGAATAATAGAATTTCATTTTGAAATGTTTGAGAATAAGTATTTGAACTTATTTGAGATTTTTCCTTGAATTTTAATTACAAGGAAATAATAATTTTAAATTCCAAGTTATTATTTAAATTCTGAAAATTCATAATTTTGAATTTGTTCCATAAATTCCATTTCATATTTTATTCTGGTTAAGATTTATTTTTCATTTATAAATCCAATTTTTATTGGATTTTTAGAGTTGTTTATGATTTATAAAAATTTGGTAAAGTTTTGGTCTTTTATTAAATGTAAAATGACCAAAATACCCCCCTATTGGGCCCACCCAATTAAACTAACCCAGGGACGGCCCAAATAGGCTGGCCCCCTTTTGGGTTTGGTGGCGCCGACCCCACTCTCACTCGCACTCGGCCCTCTCCTCACTCGTCTAACCCTAGCCTTTGGCGATCCCGTGGCGATGGCATCGCCGCCATGGCCGCCGCCCTGCTCCGGCCATCACCGGCCTCCTCCGCCGTAGCCACCTACCGATCTAGAACCGCCTCGAGCAGATCTATCGATCTGTCCGAGCCGTTTCTCCTTCTCGTCTCTCTGGCGAATCGCCTCGATCTGGATCTCTGGAGAATCGCCATGGGCGATCTGGTGGTCTCCGACAAGCTCTCGCCTTCATCGTCGTCGTGTGCGCCTCCGAGACCGACCTGGCGCGGGTCTTGCTGCGCGTGCCGTCGTCTCCATCTGTCTTCTGTGGTGGTGTTCGTCGGCGTGCGCGACGACTGGCTTTGCAGCTGCTATGGCGCGCGGCACTGCCTCGCCATGCCATAGCTTCGCCTCCAGGCGCGGGTAAGGTCCTATGCTCCTCCTCCTTTCTGCGCCTCCTTGTTACTGTGCTTCTTCCTCCTCATGCTATGTCACTCTCTGGTGATCTTGTGATCATCTAGAGTCATGCTACTACTGCGCAATCTTGCTGTGCTTCGGTTTATTGCATGCTTATGGTCAGATTACCAGTTACTGGTACTGGCACATGTCAATTTGCTTGCTGTTCATGCTATGCTTACTTCTCTGCTACTCCTAGCTTGCTCTACACTTGCCATGCTATGCTGTGCTTGCTTATGACTTGATATACCTTGCTATTCATGCTTCTGGGCTTGCTATGCTTACTGGTTTATCACACTTGATTGTCTAGGTGTACTTGTGTTGCATCTGTGACACTTGTGTGTGTGCCAGAGGTGCCTGTGATATGATTCAGTACTAATTCTGCAAGCCAATGATCCATTGGATCATTTCTTGCTTGTTGGCTAATCCCTCTGTGTAGCTTGGCTTGCTATGATTGATCAATTTGATCAATAGCTTGTCAGTGATTGCTTACTGGCTAATTCTGTGGCTATATGAATCAATTACTTAGTGATGCTGATGCTCAAGCATCACTGTGTAGTTGCTTACTTGTGCTGTTGCTTATTTCTAGCTATCTAGACTTGCTCTAGCAGCTATGAATTAAGTTGTCTGGCTTAACAGTATGCTGCTGTCATGCTTAGCATGGATCTGTAATAAATTCATGCTTGGATTACTTGATTATGATGAGCTGCTTAGGCAGTGATGATTTAAATGTCTTGCTTGTATATGAGTTTGCTGTCCATGATTCTTTTACAAGCAATTAAACTCTGAATCCATTTCTGGATAGTGATGTGATCTATTTGACTTGCTTTTATTTGATGCTAAGTGTGATGTGACCTCAGTAGCTTTGCTACTGACTGGTTGCTCACCTAATTGTTGGATCTTGTTGGCTACTCATCTTTGCTTGCATATTTGGGGATCATATTAAGTATGAATGCCAATATGCTTGCCTGTGAAGAAATCTAGGGTTTCTGATGGTTGCTTGCTTAGGATCTTCTGTGTAGTCTTAGCTGCTAATCTATGCTATCTACTGGTGCTATCTGTGCATGTGATCTTGCTAGTGTGCATCTGTTCATGCTTTCTAGCCTCTGTGCACATGATCTGTATCTGGATAGTGTCTATCTTAGTAGCCTTTGACTGGCAGTAATCCTTGGTGAAACTGATACGTCTCCGACGTATCGATAATTTCTTATGTTCCATGCCACATTATTGATGTTATCTACATGTTTTATGCACACTTTATGTCATATTCGTGCATTTTCTGGAACTAACCTATTAACAAGATGCCGAAGCAGTTTCTGTTTGCTTTTTTGGTTTCAGAAATCCTAGTAAGGAAATATTCTCGGAATTGGACGAAATCAAAGCCCAGGGGCCTATTTTTCCACGGAGCTTCCGACCGAAGAACACGAAGGGCCACGAGGTGGCGAAACCACGTGGCGGCGCGGCCCGGGGGCCCGCGCCGCCCTATGGTGTGGCCCCTCGTCGGCCCCCGACTGCCCTTCCGCCTACAAATAGCCTCCGTGACGAAAACCCTACCGAGAACCACGATACGGAAAACCTTCCGAGACGCCGCCGCCGCCGATCCCATCTCGGGGGATCCGGGAGATCGCCTCCGCACCCCCGGGAGGGGAATCATCTCCCGGAGGACTCTACGCCGCCATGGTCGCCCGGTGTGATGTGTGAGTAGTCTACCCTGGACTATGGGTCCATAGCAGTAGCTAGATGGTTGTCTTCTCCCATTGTGCTATCATTGTCGGATCTTGTGAGCTGCCTATCATGATCAAGATCATCTATATGTAATTCTATGTGTTGCGTTTGTTGGGATCCGATGAATAGAGAATACTTGTTATGTTGATTATCGAAGTTATGCTTATGTGTTGTTTATGATCTTGCATGCTCTCCGTTACTAGTAGATGCTCTGCCAAGTAGATGCTTGTAACTCCAAGAGGGAGTACTTATGCTCGATAGTGGGTTCATGCTGCATTGACACCGGGACAGTGTGAGAAAGTTCTAAGGTTGTGTTGTCTGTTGCCACTAGGGATAAAACATTGATGCTATGTCTAAGGATGTAGTTGTTGATTACATTACGCACCATACTTAATGCAATTGTCTGTTGCTTTGCAACTTAATACCGGAGGGGGTTCGGATGATAACTGAAGGTGGACTTTTTAGGCATAGATGCGGTTGGATGGCGGTCTATGTACTTTGTCGTAATGCCCAATTAAATCTCACTATACTCATCATGATATGTATGTGCATGGTCATGCTCTCTTTATTTGTCAATTGCCCAACTGTAATTTGTTCACCCAACATGCTGTTCGTCTTATGGGAGAGACACCTCTAGTGAATGGACCCCGGTCCAATTCTCTTTCTTGAAATACAATCTGCAATACTTGTTCTACTTTTTGCAAACAATCATCTTCCACACAATACGGTTAATCCTTTGTTACAGCAAGCCGGTGAGATTGACAACCTCACTGTTTCGTTGGGGCAAAGTACTTTGGTTGTGTTGTGCAGGTTCCACGTTGGCGGAATCCCGGTGTTGCCGCACTACATCCCGCCGCCATCAACCTTCAACGTGCTTCTTGGCTCCTCCGGTTCGATAAACCTTGGTTTCTTTCGAGGAAAACTTGCTGCTGTGCATCATACCTTCCTCTTGGGGTTGCCCAACGAACGTGTGAAATACACGCCATCAAGCTCTTTTTCTGGCGCCGTTGCCGGAGATCAAGACACGCTGCAAGGGAGTCTCCACTTCTCAATCTCTTTACTTTGTTTTTGTCTTGCTTAGTTTTATTTACTACTTTGTTTGCTGCACTAAATCAAAATACAAAAAAATTAGTTGCTAGTTTTACTTTACTTGTTATCTTGTTTGCTATATCAAAAACACAAAAAATTAGTTTACTTGCATTTACTTTATCTAGTTTGCTTTATTTACTGTTGCTAAAATGGCCTGAAAATACTAAGTTGTGTGACTTCACAACCACAAATAATAATGATTTCTTATGCACACCTATTGCTCCACCTGCTACTACAGCAGAATTCTTTGAAATTAAACCTTTCTGAATCTTGTCATGAAAGATCAATTTTCTGGAATTAGTTCTGATGATGCTGCTGCCCATCTTAATAATTTTGTTGAACTATGTGAAATGCAAAAATATAAAGATGTAGATGGTGATATTATTAAACTAAAATTGTTCCCTTTCTCATTAAGAGGAAGAGCTAAAGATTGGTTGCTATCTCTGCCTAAGAATAGTATTGATTCATGGACTAAATGCAAGGATGCTTTTATTGGTAGATATTATCCCCTGCTAAAATTATATCTTTGAGGAGTAGCATAATGAATTTTAAACAATTAGATACTGAACATGTTGCTCAAGCTTGGGAAAGAATGAAATCTCTGGTTAAAAATTGCCCAACCCATGGACTGACTACTTGGATGATCATCCAAACCTTCTATGCAGGACTAAATTTTTCTTCACGGAATTTATTGGATTCAGCTGCTGGGTACCTTTATGTCCATCACTCTTGGTGAAGCAACAAAGCTTCTTGATAATATGATGATCAACTACTCTGAATGGCACACGGAAAGGGCTCCACAAGGTAAGAAGGTGTCGAAGAAACCTCTTCCTTAAGTGATAAGATTGATGCTATTATGTCTATGCTTGTGAATGATAGGACTAATATTGATCCTAATAATGTTCCGTTAGCTTCATTGGTTGCACAAGAAGAACATGTTGATGTAAACTTCATTAAAAATAATAATTTCAACAACAATGCTTACCGGAACAATTCTAGTAACAACTATAGGCCATATCCTTATAATAATGGCAACGGCTATGCTAATTCTTATGGGAATTCTTACAACAATAATAGGAGTTCACCCCCTGGACTTGAAGCCATGCTTAAAGAATTTATTAGTACACAAACTGCTTTTAACAAATCTGTTGAAGAAAAGCTTGGGAAATTTGATATACTTGCTTCTAAAGTCGATAGTCTTGCTGATGTTGATCTTTTGAAATCAAAAGTTTTGCCTAATGAGAATCATCATAATAAAATTACTACTACAGCAAATGCCATTCAAGTTAGAATTAATGAGAATATAAGATTAATGGCTGAGCTGCGTGCTAGGTGGGATAGAGAAGAAAATGAAAAACTAGCTAAAGAGAAGAATATAGCTAAAGTTTGGACTATTACCACCACTAGTAATGCTAATGCTACACATGTTGCTGCACCTCCTACTCATACTAATAAAAGAATTGGTGTTAGCAATGTTTCCACTTCTAATGCAAAGCGCGAAAAACTGCCTGAAACTGCTAAAACTGCTGAAACTGCCTGTGATAAAGCTGCTGAAATTTTTCCAACATTGGGGATGATGATCCCATTGCTTTAGATTATAATGGTTTGAATTTTGATGATTGCCACGTCTCTGAAGTTATAAAGTTCTTGCAAAAACTTGCTAAAAGTCCTAATGCTAGTGCTATAAATTTGGCTTTCACGCATCATATTACAAATGCTCTCATAAAAGCTAGAGAAGAGAAACTAGAGCGCGAAGCCTCTATTCCTAAAAAGCTAGAGGATGGTTGGGAACCCATCATTAAGATGAAGATTAAAGATTTTGATTGTAATGCTTTATGTGATCTTGGTGCAAGTATTTCTGTTATGCCTAAGAAAATTTATAATATGCTTGACTTGCCACCGCTGAAAAATTGTTATTTGGATGTTAATCTTGCTGATCATTCTACAAAGAAACCTTTGGGTAAAGTTGATAATGTTCGCATTACCGTTAACAATAACCTGGTTCCCGTTAATTTTGTTGTCTTGGATATTGAATGCAATGCATCTTGTAACATTATATTGGGAAGACCTTTTCTTCGAACTGTTGGTGCTACCATTGATATGAAGGAAGGTAATATAAAATATCAATTTCCTCTCAAGAAAGGTATGGAACACTTCCCTAGAAAGAGAATGAAGGTACCTTTTGATTCTATTATGAGAACAAATTATGATGTTGACACTTCATCTCTCGATAATACTTGATACACACTTTCTGCGCCTAGCTGAAAGGCGTTAAAGAAAAGCGCTTATGGGAGACAACCCATGTTTTTACCTACAGTACTTTGTTTTTATTTTGTGTCTTGGAAGTTGTTTACTACTGTAGCAACCTCTCCTTATCTTAGTTTTGTGTTTTGTTGTGCCAAGTTAAGCCGTTGATAGAAAAGTAAGTACTAGATTTGGATTACTGCACAGTTCCAGATTTCTTTGCTGTCACGAATCTGGGTCCACCTCCCTGTAGGTAACTCAGAAAATTATGCCAATTTACGTGCATGATCCTCAGATATGTATGCAACTTTCATTCAATTTGAGCATTTTCATTTGAGCAAGTCTGGTGCCATTTTAAAATTCGTCAATACGAACTGTTCTGTTTTGACAGATTCTGCCTTTTATTTCGCATTGCCTCTTTCGCTATGTTGGATGAATTTCTTTGATCCACTAATGTCCAGTAGCATTATGCAATATCCAGAAGTGTTAAGAATGATTGTGTCACCTCTGAATATGTCAATTTATATTGTGCACTAACCCTCTAATGAGTTGTTTCGAGTTTGGTGTGGAGGAAGTTTTCAAGGATCAAGAGAGGAGTATGATGCAACATGATCAAGGAGAGTGAAAGCTCTAAGCTTGGGGATGCCCCGGTGGTTCACCCCTACATATATCAAGAAGACTCAAGTCTAAGCTTGGGGATGCCCAAGGCATCCCCTTCTTCATCGACAACATTATCAGGTTCCTCGAAACTATATTTTTATTCCATCACATCTTATGTGCTTTTTCTTGGAGCGTCGGTTTGTTTTTGTTTTTGTTTTGTTTGAATAAAATGGATCCTAGCATTCACTTTATGGGAGAGATACACGCTCCGCTGTAGCATATGGACAAGTATGTCCTTGGTTTCTACTCATAGTATTCATGGCGAAGTTTCTCCTTCGTTAAATTGTTATATGGTTGGAATTGGAAAATGATACATGTAGTAATTGCTATAAATGTTTTGGGTAATGTGATACTTGGCAATTGTTGTGCTCATGTTTAAGCTCTTGCATCATATGCTTTGCACCCATTAATGAAGAAATACATAGAGCATGCTAAAATTTGGTTTGCATATTTGGTTTCTCTAAGGTCAAGATAATTTCTAGTATTGAGTTTGAACAACAAGGAAGATGGTGTAGAGTCTTATAATGTTTACAATATGTCTTTTATGTGAGTTTTGCTGCACCGGTTCATCCTTGTGTTTGTTTCAAATAAGCCTTGCTAGCCTAAACCATTGTATCGAGAGGGAATACTTCTCATGCATCCAAAATACTTGAGCCAACCACTATGCCATTTGTGTCCACCATACCTACCTACTACATGGTATTTTCCACCATTCCAAAGTAAATTGCTTGAGTGCTACCTTTAAAATTCCATCATTCACCTTTGCAATATATAGCTCATGGGACAAATAGCTTAAAAACTATTGTGGTATTGAATATGTAATTATGCACTTTATCTCTTATTAAGTTGCTTGTTGTGCGATAACCATGTTTACTGGGGAACGCCATCAACTCATTGTTGAATTTCATGTGAGTTGCTATGCATGTTCGTCTTGTCTGAAGTAAGGGCGATCTACTCTGAGTTGAATGGTTTGAGCATGCATATTGTGAGAGAAGAACATCGGGCCGCTAACCGAAGCCATGTTCCATGGTGGAAGTTTCAGTTTTGGACAAACATCCTCAAATCTCTAATGAGAAAAGAATTAATTGTTGTTGAATGCTTTAAGCATTAAAAGAGGAGTCCATTATCTGTTGTCTATGTTGTCCCGGTATGGATGTCTAAGTTGAGAATAATCAATAGCGAGAAATCCAAATGCGAGCTTTCTCCTTAGACCTTTGTACAGCGGCATAGAGGTACCCTTTGTGATACTTGGTTAAAGCATATGTATTGCGGTGATAATCCAGTAGTCCAAGCTAATTAGGACAAGGTGCGGGCACTATTAGTACACTATGCATGAGGCTTGCAACTTATAAGATATAATTTACATGATGCATATGCTTTATTACTACCGTTGACAAAATTGTTTCATGTTTTCAAAATCAAAGCTCTAGCACAAATATAGCAATCGATGCTTTTCCTCTATGAGGACCATTCTTTTACTTTCAATGTTGAGTCAGTTCACCTATTTCTCTCCACCTCAAGAAGCAAACACTTGTGTGAACTATGCATTGATTCCTACATACTTGCTTATTGCACTTATTATATTACTCTATGTTGACAATATCCATGAGATATACATGTTACAAGTTGAAAGCAACCGCTGAAACTTAATCTTCCTTTGTGTTGCTTCAATACCTCTACTTTGAATTATTGCTTTATGAGTTAACTCTTATGCAAGACTTATTGATGCTTGTCTTGAAGTGCTATTCATGAAAAGTCTTTGCTATATGATTCACTTGTTTACTCATGTCATACACATTGTTTTGATCGCTGCATTCACTACATATGCTTTACAAATAGTATGATCAAGATTATGATGGCATGTCACTCCAGAAATTATCTGTGTTATCGTTTTACCTCGGGACGAGCGAAACTAAGCTTGGGGATGCGATACGTCTCCGACGTATCGATAATTTCTTATGTTCCATGCCACATTATTGATGTTATCTACATGTTTTATGCACACTTTATGTCATATTCGTGCATTTTGGAACTAACCTATTAACAAGATGCCGCCAGTTGCTGTTTTCTGCTGTTTTTGGTTTCAGAAATCCTAGTAAGGAAATATTCTCGGAATTGGACGAAATCAAAGCCCAGGGCCTATTTTCCACGGAGCTTCCGAAGACCGAACACACGAAGTAGGGCCACGAGGTGGCGAAACCACGTGGCGGCGCGGCCTGGGGGGCCCGCGCCGCCCTATGGTGTGGCCCCCTCGTCGGCCCCCGACTCGCCCTCCGCCTACAAATAGCCTCCGTGACGAAAACCCCGTGCGGAGAACCACGATACGGAAAACCTTCCAGACGCCGCGCGCCGCCGATCCCATCTCGGGGGATCCAGAGATCGCCTCCGGCACCCTGCCGGAGAGGGGAATCATCTCCCGGAGGACTCTACGCCGCCATGGTCACCTCCGGTGTGATGTGTGAGTAGTCTACCCTGGACTATGGGTCCATAGCAGTAGCTAGATGGTTGTCTTCTCCCCATTGTGCTATCATTGTCGGATCTTGTGAGCTGCCTATCATGATCAAGATCATCTATATGTAATTCTATGTGTTGCGTTTGTTGGGATCCGATGAATAGAGAATACTTGTTATGTTGATTATCGAAGTTATGCTTATGTGTTGTTTATGATCTTGCATGCTCTCCGTTACTAGTAGATGCTCTGGCCAAGTAGATGCTTGTAACTCCAAGAGGGAGTACTTATGCTCGATAGTGGGTTCATGCCTGCATTGACACCGGGACAGTGAGAAAGTTCTAAGGTTGTGTTGTCTTGTTGCCACTAGGGATAAAACATTGATGCTATGTCTAAGGATGTAGTTGTTGATTACATTACGCACCATACTTAATGCAATTGTCTGTTGCTTTGCAACTTAATACTGGAGGGGGTTCGGATGATAACCTGAAGGTGGACTTTTAGGCATAGATGCAGTTGGATGGCGGTCTATGTACTTTGTCGTAATGCCCAATTAAATCTCACTATACTCATCATGATATGTATGTGCATGGTCATGCTCTCTTTATTTGTCAATTGCCCAACTGTAATTTGTTCACCCAACATGCTGTTCGTCTTATGGGAGAGACACCTCTAGTGAACCGTGGACCCCGGTCCAATTCTTTACTTGAAATACAATCTACTGCAATACTTGTTCTACTGTTTCTGCAAACAATCATCTTCCACACAATACGGTTAATCTTTGTTACAGCAAGCGGTGAGATTGACAACCTCACTGTTCGTTGGGGCAAAGTACTTTGGTTGTGTTGTGCGGGTTCCACGTTGGCGCCGGAATCCCTGGTGTTGCGCCGCACTACATCCCGCCGCCATCAACCTTCAACGTGCTTCTTGGCTCCTCCTGGTTCGATAAACCTTGGTTTCTTTTTGAGGGAAAACTTGCTGCTGTGCGCATCATACCTTCCTCTTGGGGTTGCCCAACGAACGTGTGAAATACACGCCATCAAAAACCAAGTGATGATCTACCCATATGAGCATCTGCTCATTCCATGCTTATGCATATGATGGATTAGATCCATTGGATCTCTTCCAGGAACTAGGTATACCTTGTTCCAGCTCCTAGAAAGTAATGCTTTGTTGATGCAGACTTGGGTTTGTTCACAGCCCTTCACCTCCAGAGCTTGGATGATCTTCTAGGTCACCATGATCTCTGGTTGCTTAAGTGGTTGTGTGTTTGTGCTGTTCTTAAGCAAGAACAGGATGAACTATGTGTTGCTCAAACTTCACCCTTACCTGGTGGTTCTTATCTGGTCGACTGTGCACTGGTTCTAGGGTTTGTGATCCTTTTATACCATCTCTTCTTTTACTCTGACCATGACACACAAGGCCTGGTCACTTTGTGACTCATCCTTTGCATTGCCTTGCTGTTGCTGCCCAGCATACTTGAGCTGTGTGCTCTCATATGCTGAAACTTGAGCCCCTGCAGCTGCAGTTTTGGTCTGCTGCTGATCCTATCTTGTGCTGTCCCTGGCTTTGGACAAGCACCAGTGTGCTGTGACTTGGTTCTGTCCAAACTGAATATTGTGTCACTTGCTAACTGTCTAAACTGAATTTCTAACACTTAGTACCCTGGCTAGCACTTGTAATTTGTTTTGCAGGTTTTGAAGTTGAATATGACCAGAAGATGTTCTTCAAGCATTTAGTTTAGGTTTTAGTTTTAGGAGCAAATTGTAATCTTTATTTTCATTTCTGTTTATTATTTATCAATTCTTGTATCAAGAATATTGTAAAGACTTTGTAATCTGTGTTGTTATCAATAAAGCCCAAGTTTTTGTTTATGAGCTTTTGATTATGTGATATTTATATTCTAGAATAAATATTGTATTTGTGATTCACTTTGAAATTCAAAGTTGTTTGAATTCATAAGTTGTTTGAATTATGAATTCCATTTATATTGTTCAATGTTTATTGCTTAATGTATTGACACTTGTCAAATGAAATCAATTCCCCAAATCAAGCAAGATACAAAAGAGATCATGTCGAAATTTCCCCAACTCACATTGCCTAACCCTAAGTGCAAAATGAGAGAGAACCTCGATCCCTCTTAGGTTTAGTTGCAATAAGGCGCGAAAATTTCCCCCGTTTTGCGATGAAATGCACATCCCATTTCTAAATCTACCCTTCGTTGTTCCTATGTTCTGGGTTATTACAGCCTCTCCCCCTTAACAGAAACTTCGTCCCGAAGTTAAGATTGGTACCTGAACATCTCGGGGTAAGACTTCCTCAATTCTTCTTCCGTCTCCCAAGTTGCTTCTCGCTCAGGATGATGTTGCCATTGCACCTTACAATATTTGATTGCTCTGTTCCTTAACTTCTTCCACTGTACCTCCAAAATCTTTTCCGGTCTTTCCACATAAGTTAGGTCAGACTGCAATTCTATTTCTTCATATGTGATAGGATCATCCGGTGCTTTCAAACATTTTCTGAGTTGAGATACATGAAATACATTATGAACTTGACTTAATTGTGCCGGTAACTCCAACTCAAAAGCTGTTCCTCGATTCTGACTGAGTATCTTAAATGGTCCGATATATCGAGGGCTTAACTTTCCTTTTACTCCGAACCTCTTAAGTCCTTTCATTGGGCTAACCTTCAGGTAGACCATGTCTCCCACTTTCGGTTCCCAATCTCTTCTCTTTAAGTCGGCGTAACTCTTCTGACGACTCTGAGCTATCTTGAGTCTATCCCGGATCACCTCGATGACGTCTTGTCTCTCTTTGATGTAGTCCGGTGTAAACTCCTTGTTTTCTCCGGTTTCAAACCAACAAATTGGTGATCGACACTTCCTTCCGTACAATGCTTCGTACGGTGCCATCTGAATGCTACTCTGATAACTATTGTTATATGAGAACTCCGCTAAAGGTAAATGATCCTCCCATGAGCCTCCAAAGTTCAGAGCACAAGCTCTAAGCATGTCCTCAAGTATCTGATTGGTTCTTTCGGTTTGTCCTCCGGTTTGTGGATGATATGCTGTACTGAAATCCAACTTGGATCCCAAAGATTCTTGTAGTTGTTTCCAGAATGCTGATGTGAAAATCGAACCTCTATCTGAGACGATCTTCTTTGGTTATGACATGTCCAAGAAATTCAACACTATCTAACCAAAACTTGCACTTGCTGAACTTCGCATATAGCTGATGTTCCCTCAAAGTTTGCAGAACTATCTTCAAATGTTTGGCATGTTCTTCTTTATCTTTGGAATAGATTAGAATATCATCTATGAACACTATCACAAACTTGTCCAAGTACTTCATGAATATCTTGTTCATCAAATTCATGAAAATTGCTGGTGCATTTGTTAGTCCAAATGGTACAACCAAGTATTCATGGTGTCCATACCTTGATACGAATGCTGTTTTTGGTACATCTTCCTTCTTGATCTTGATTTGATGGTATCCTGACCTTAAATCTATCTTCGAGAAGACTCCTGCTCCTTGAACTTGATCAAAAAGATCTTGAATTCTAGGTAAAGGATACTTGTTCTTGATAGTGACATTGTTCAAATTTCTGTAATCTCCACACATTCTCTTTCCTCCATCCCTTTTATCCACAAAAATAACTGGTGTACCCCATGGTGACACACTTTCTTGAATAAATCCCTTCTGTTCCAGTTCATCTATCTGAGCTTTCAGTTCTACTAACTCCTTTGGCCCCATCTTATATGGTGGTTGTGCTATTGGTGCTGTGCCTGGAATCAGATCGATTGTGAATTCTATCTCTCTATCGGGTGGCATCCCCGGTAGTTCCTTAGGAAATACATCCTTAAACTCATTTACTACAGGAATATCTTCAATTCTCACTTCCTTCAGGCTGTTGAGTTCCAATCCAATCTCCAACTCACTGTACCTATCTCCTTGGAACACTATTCTACCTCCGATGGAGTTGCGAAGTGATACTGTTTTGTCTCCACAGTTAATCACCGCTCCATTTTCTGTCAACCAATCCATCCCTAAGATGACTGATATGTCCTTCATGGGTATGATGAATAGGTCCGCGAAATACACACAGTCACATATGGTTAGGACTTGTGCTTCTTTCACGTGGGTTACTAAGATCGTTCCCCCCGCGGATAGGACAGTTATAGGGGTTTCTAACTTAGAACATCTAAGCCCGAATTTTTCCACAAACTCCAATGCAAGAAATGATGTGGTTGCTCCAGTATCAAATAATACTTTGCCAGGATGAGTAAGAATGCTTAGCGTACCTAAGACTGTTTGATCCGACTCTTCCGCTTGTTCCAAAGATGTGCAATTCAGCTTTCCATAAGGCTTTCCCTTCTTGTTGTTGTAGTTGTAGTTGCGGTTGTTGTTGTTGTTGTTGTTGCGGTTATTGTTGTTGTTGTTTCCACCTCTTCCTCCAGAGCTCTGTCCGCTCCAAGATGACTTGTTCGGACACTTCGGCTTGATGTGTCCTTCCTTCCCACAACCATAGCAGATGATTCTGGGTTTCTGACAGTCCTTCTGCAAATGACCCCTTTGGCCACAACTATTGCAGATGATCTGGTTAATTGGGTTCTGACTCTGACCTCCCCGGTTATATTGATTACCAGAAGTAGGTCGATATCGGGGTTTGAAATTCCGATCAGGTAATGGTTTACTGATTGGGTACTTCCTTGGCTCTATACGAGCTCTCTTCCTCCTGTCCTCCTGGACTTGCCTGTAGTCATCCTCGAAAGTGATTGCCGAGTCAATCAGTTCCTGGAATTCGGCAGTCCGTGCCAACCTCAGTTGCATCTTCATGTATGGATTCATGCCTTTCATGAACCGCTTCTTCCGCTTCTCCTCTGTATCTACATCCTCAGGTGCATACCTGGCTAACCTATTGAAATCCCGAACATACTGCATGATTGGTGCAGTATTCTGTCTCAGTTCTTCAAATTCCCTCTTCTTCAACTCCACCACGCTGTCCGGAACATGAGCATCCCGAAACTTCTTCTTGAACTCCTCCCAGGTGAATACCTTATCTGGAGGGTGTACTGCTACAAGGTTCTCCCACCATGATGCTGCTGGTCCTGACAACAGATAAGTGGTATATCTGATCTTCTCCTCATCGTTGCAACCAACGGTCTTCAATTTCCGTTCAGTATCCATAAGCCAATCTTCAGCGTCCATTGGTTCTGGGGCTGATGTGAATGGTAGTGGTCTTGCATTTTGGAAGTCTGATAGTGTTACTCCCTTGCCTTCATTACCCCTATCATTAATGACATGGGTAAAGAAATCCTGCATATTCTTGCTCTGGCTTTCCTGGTAACGCCTCCTATCTTCCTCCATTGACCTCATATACTGTTGGAAGTCTGGGTGCAACATTGGGTGTGGTGGTGGTGGTGCGTTTTCTGCTCTAGCTGCTGCATCTGCCTCCTCTTTCTCTCTGGCTTCCCGCTCTCTGCGAGCCTCTTCGGTTTCTACTAACGCCATTTCCCCCTAGTCCTGTAACAAAGAGCGATTACTCATAATTACACCATGCAAATGTTTTCTGAGCTCAACTCATTGCCCAGCACTAGTCACACAATGAAATCAAGAAGCAAATCCAAAACAAACATTTATTATGTATATACACCGTATAATACATAACACACTCACAAACTTATATTACATGTGGTACATATAAACCACTTATTTGGCTCAAAGCCCAAGCCAACGGAAATTTAAAATACGTTCTATTACAATACCACCTAGATTACTTTATTCTTCCTTGGAGCTCTACTCCTCATCGTCTTCATTCGCCTCCGCGTACATCCCTGGGGTCCAACCAGTACAGCGACTAGTCTTCCGAACACCGTCCGGAACAAAGGTCCTTCCAGTAGGTATGTAATCTGAATCGGACGAAGTGCCGAGACAGAGATCAGTCATGCCTAAGTAGCTAGACAATGACTCGTACATATCCCCAGTAGGATACATACCTCCTTCTTCAGTCATCCATGGAGGATTCCTATTCACTTGACCCCTCATCTTCTTCTTCTTCTTTTTCTTTGTTCCAGAACTCTCACCTACTTCGTACTGTGATGGTTTAGATATTCCCATCTCCAAATCTAAAGAAATGGAATCAGTACCTTTCTCTTCCTGCCCGTAGTGTTGGTTAACATTTGGGTTAACCGCATCACTCTCATCTCCGGTATCACATGGAATTGGCTCCTCCTCATCACCGAAAGGTTCCCCGAAACGCCAACCCGTCGAGTTTTCAATCGGTGACTCCGAGCAATTTATGTTCCATGAGTGGTCTCCCCCATATCCAGTATCATATGATGCTGACACGTGTGGGTAGTGCGGGACAAAGTTAGGTGTAAGTGGATCTCTTGTAGGTAGATTTCTCTTGAACCACTGGTCACTCAAATCTACATCACTGTCTGGGTTAAAGAAGGGTGTAGTATGTTGTGGTTGTGCCCTCAAATCACGCATCCGAGTTTGGACTTTATCAGGGTCCGTGAACTCAGCTAGCATGTGGTCAATCTCACCTCTCATCTTCATGTGTAAAAGGTACATCGTGGTCAATAAAGACTTACAGCTATCCATGTGCTGTGCTGCAGCTTCAGGACTTCTGTGGGCTAACACCAAATGATTAAGAGTGGGATCCTCATCTTCCTCGGCATGAGGTATATGAGAAAACTCTGAACATAGCAGTTCTACTGACTTGTGCTGCCTTATCTCAAGGATTGCCTTGAATAGGCCCATATGGTAGGCTGTGGTGATAGTTTTGGCTTCTCCGTATGGCATTATACGACTCATCAGCAGTTTTTCCGGTAGTTGGACCGATACTCTGCACTTGGCTAGGATTTCCCCATCATAGTAAGTATACTTGATAACAGGTATCCGTGGATCGCAATGAAGTTCCTTCAGCATCCCACACAGGAGAGCTGTTATTGGTCCATCATAATCACCGAGCCAACCCTCAACTTTCCTCAAAGTCCTCTTGGGAAAAGTGTTCGCCATTATGGCTGTATACAAAAGCAGAATATTAGTAGTGATAATGCATCATAATAGCTATAATAAAGAATTATCGCACTAAAATATATGGTTTTGCTATTCTCAAGTGAATAACCACCATATTTCTAGAGAATCCTTTACTATTTCTACTAGACTCCTACAGGTTTCTTCCCTATACTAGGTCTTTCCAACCTAAGGTCGCAACATTTGCTCTGATACCAGCTGCGGTGACCCAGCATACCACTGCATGTTGTAGTATACAAGTCGTTGATATGATCTTTGTGAAGGGGCTTCCTCACAAATTGCCATATCCCTCAGAGTGGTACAACAGAAACATTGCAGGTCATAACACTCCATACTTTATTACAAACATTGTCTTACAAGTTGGTATTCTCACAGGTCCTATGAGAACACCCTAAGATACTACTAAAGTACAATTACAACTCATACTAAAGATGAAAAGAGCTCAACAACTTATTTAGGTAAGTTCTACGTTGCTCGGCTCTAAGATACTAGGGTATGTCACTACTCCTCCACCTCCGAGTCATCTGGTCCGTAGACTATTCCATAGTCTACGCCTTCCACTCCGCCGGTAAGATCAGGTTCATCATAGACCAACTCGTAGCTTCCTTCTGGTGCTCCATCGTTGATAGCCTCCACTTCGGGATCACAGTCTAGCAAGGGTGTCGAAAGAAAGTGAGTACAGAGGTACTCAGCAAGTTCTAAAAGAATAAAAGGTGTTTGATGCACTAGCTACGACCATTGATCAGGAAATCGCAGGTCAATGCATGTTTTGAAAATATTTCTTCAAAAGGTTGCTTTTATTATGAAAACTATGCCCGTCAGTCTTCACAGGTTGACTAGAACTTCGTGGAGTTCCTTTCCTGCGCGTTCGATTCCCTTCCCGGAACAGGAGTGACCACAATTTGATACACTCTGCAGAGGTGCGTTACTTTTCCCACAAGAGATCTCACCCTTTTTGCCATCCGCAGGGACTTGCCCCCGTTCACACTTCCTTTGGTGTGAGGCCAGGTATAAAGATCCAAGCCCACACCGCCTTCTCCGCGACTGCAAACCCACCCTTTTGTCCACCCGTACACCTCCAGTAGACTTTCCCCCGATAATACGGCTTTACTCATGGTGTACTTTGGACAATCCTTCATAGATCGTAGAGCCATCATCACTAATGGATGGGGATTTAAAAGGCTATCCCAACCTACGGCAGTGCCTCCAACACCCCGCCGGCTCTACCAATCCGTTGGCGTGCAGAAGGGAAAAGATACAGCTGGCTTTTCCAGAGCCATTATAGATCTCATGGTCAACGCGGTTTGTACGGCGCTAGAATCACTGGACGGCATTGGTAATTAATCCTAGGGTGATATAACCCATTGCAATGGAACCTCCACCATATCAACACATACCATGGTTCCATTGCCAGCCACATAGTCATATTCATAGTTGGAAAATAACATTTCATTTGCGATGCAGGAATGATAAGTATATAGCTTTGCATTAAAGTAGTAGAAAATAATCAAGTTGACATGAGCAAGGGTGAACTTGCCTGTGGACTGCGAGATAGTGCAGTTCAATGCAGTTGATGGAACCTGGACCTCGGGTTCTGTAAGAAGCATCATTGTCCGGTAAGGACAATGTTATAAAATCCAAATGATGCAATCATGGATGTATTATTTTATGTTGAATCCCTTTACCCCAAATGAGTTATTACAATTTAGGGTTGTATTTAAGATTTATGTCTTTGACGGTAATTTACAATTGATTTAAAAGTATTAATCATTGTAATTCACACAAAGTACAACAATTCAAAGTAACATGATTTTATTTGATAATTGCCTTAGTCATTCCAAAATAATTTGAAATTATAGAGTTACCTCTATAGTTTTTGGAATAAAAGGAATATAGTAGTTTTCTGGGAAAAATTCCCTTGTTCAAAAGAAATGACTTGGAATAATAGAATTTCATTTTGAAATGTTTGAGAATAAGTATTTGAACTTATTTGAGATTTTTCCTTGAATTTTAATTACAAGGAAATAATAATTTTAAATTCCAAGTTATTATTTAAATTCTGAAAATTCATAATTTTGAATTTGTTCCATAAATTCCATTTCATATTTTATTCTGGTTAAGATTTATTTTTCATTTATAAATCCAATTTTTATTGGATTTTTAGAGTTGTTTATGATTTATAAAAATTTGGTAAAGTTTTGGTCTTTTATTAAATGTAAAATGACCAAAATACCCCCTGGACCCCTATTGGGCCCAGCCCAATTAAACTAACCCAGGGACGGCCCAAATAGGCTGGCCCCCTTTTGGGTTTGGTGGCGCCGAAGCGGCCCACCACTCTCACTCGCACTCGGCCCTCTCCTCACTCGTCTAACCCTAGCCTTTGGCGATCCCGTGGCGATGGCGTCGCCGCCATGGCCGCCGCCCTGCTCCGGCCATCACCGGCCTCCTCCGCCGTAGCCACCTACCGATCTAGAACCGCCTCGAGCAGATCTATCGATCTGTCCGAGCCGTTTCTCTCCTCTCGTCCTCTCCTGGCGAATCGCCTCGATCTGGATCTCCTGGAGAATCGCCATGGGCGATCTGGTGGTCTCCGACAAGCTCTCGCCTTCGTCGTCGTCGTGTGCGCCTCCGAGACCGACCTGGCGCGGGTGCTGCTTGCAGCGCCTGTGCCGTCGTCTCCATGCTGTGCTGCTGTGGTGGTGTTCGTCGGCGTAACGCCGGCGACTACCCTGGCTTTGCAGCTGCTATGGCCGCGCGGGCACTGCCTCGCCATGCCATAGCTTCTGCCTCCAGGCGCGGGTAAGGTCCTATGCTCCTCCTCCTTCTCTTCTGTGCGCCTCCCCTTGTTACTGTGCTTCTTCCTCCTCATGCTATGTCACTCTCTGGTGATCTTGTGATCATCTAGAGTCATGCTACTGCTGCGCAATCTTGCTGTGCTTCGGTTTACTGCAAGCTTATGGTCAGATTACCAGTTACTGGTACTGGCACATGTCGATTTGCTTGCTGTTCATGCTATGCTTGCTTCTCTGCTACTCCTAGCTTGCTCTACACTTGCCATGCTATGCTGTGCTTGCTTATGATTTGATATACCTTGCTGTTCATGCTTATAGGCTTGCTATGCTTACTGGTTTATCACACTTGATTGTCTAGGTGTACTTGTGTTGCATCTGTGACACTTGTGTGTGTGCCAGAGGTGCCTGTGATATGATTCAGTACTAATTCTGCAAGCCAATGATCCATTGGATCATTTCTTGCTTGTTGGCTAATCCCTCTGTGTAGCTTGGCTTGCTATGATTGATCAATTTGATCAATAGCTTGTCAGTGATTGCTTACTGGCTAATTCTGTGGCTATATGAATCAATTATCTTAGTGATGCTGATGCTCAAGCATCACTGTGTGGTTGCTTACTTGTGCTGTTGCTTATTTCTAGCTATCTAGACTTGCTCTAGTGGCTATGAATTAAGTTGTATTGCTTAACAGTATGCTGCTGTCATGCTTAGCATGGATCTGTAATAAATTCATGCTTGGATTACTTGATTATGATGAGCTGCTTAGGCAGTGATGATTTAAATGTCTTGCTTGTATATGAGTTTGCTGTCCATGATTCTTTTACAAGCAATTAAACTCTGAATCCATTTCTGGATAGTGATGTGATCTATTTGGCTTGCTTTTATTTGATGCTAAGTGTGATGTGACCTCAGTAGCCTTGCTACTGACTGGTTGCTCACCTAGTGGTTGGATCTTGTTGGCTACTCATCTTTGCTTGCATATTTGGGGATCATATTAAGTATGAATGCCAATATGCTTGCCTGTGAAGAAATCTAGGGTTTCTGATGGTTGCTTGCTTAGGATCTTCTGTGTAGTCTTAGCTGCTAATCTATGCTATCTACTGGTGCTATCTGTGCATGTGATCTTGCTAGTGTGCATCTGTTCATGCTTTCTAGCCTCTGTGCACATGATCTGTATCTGGATAGTGTCTATCTTAGTAGCCTTTGACTGGCAGTAATCCTTGGTGAAAACCAAGTGATGATCTACCCATATGAGCATCTGCTCATTCCATGCTTATGCATATAATGGATTAGATCCATTGGATCTCTTCCAGGAACTAGGTATACCTTGTTCCAGCTCCTAGAAAGTAATGCTTTGTTGATGCAGACTTGGGTTTGTTCACAGCCCTTCACCTCCAGAGCTTGGATGATCTTCTAGGTCACCATGATCTCTGGTGGCTGGGTTGTGTGTTTGTGCTGTTCTTAAGCAAGAACAGGATGAACTATGTGTTGCTCAAACTTCACCCTTACCTGGTGATTCTTATCTGGTCGACTGTGCACTGGTTCTAGGGTTTGTGATCCTTTTATACCATCTCTTCTTTTACTCTGACCATGACACACAAGGCCTGGTCACTTTGTGACTCATCCCTTGCATTGCCTTGCTGTTGCTGCCCAGCACACTTGAGCTGTGTGCTCTCATATGCTGAAACTTGAGCCCCTGCAGCTGCTCAGTTTTGGTCTGCCTGATCCTATCTTGTGCTGTCCCTGGCTTTGGACAAGCACCAGTGTGCTGTGACTTGGTTCTGTCCAAACTGAATATTGTGTCACTTGCTAACTGTCTAAACTGAATTTCTAACACTTAGTACCCTGGCTAGCACTTGTAATTTGTTTTGCAGGTTTTGAAGTTGAATATGACCAGAAGATGTTCTTCAAGCATTTAGTTTAGGTTTTAGTTTTAGGAGCAAATTGTAATCTTTATTTTCATTTCTGTTTATTATTATCTATCAATTCTTGTATCAAGAATATTGTAAAGACTTTGTAATCTGTGTTATTATCAATAAAGCCCAAGTTTTTGTTTATGAGCTTTTGATTATGTGATATTTATATTCTGGAATAAATATTGTATTTGTGATTCACTTTGAAATTCAAAGTTGTTTGAATTCATAAGTTGTTTGAATTATGAATTCCATTTATATTGTTCAATGTTTATTGTTTAATGTATTGACACTTGTCAAATGAAATCAATTCCCCAAATCAAGCAAGATACAAAAGAGATCATGTCGAAATTTCCCTAACTCACATTGCCTAACCCTAAGTGCAAAATGAGAGAGAACCTCGATCCCTCTTAGGTTTAGTTGCAATAAGGCGCGAAAATTTCCCCCGTTTTGCGATGAAATGCACATCCCATTTCTAAATCTACCCTTCATTGTTCCTATGTTCTGGGTTATTACAAAAATGAAACTATTTCCAAGTTTTGGTTCCATTCCATGATTCAAAGTTCAAACCCTTCTCTCAAATCCTCGACTTCGTACGGCAGAGTTCAAGATATCACATTGTACACATGATTTTTTCGTTACAATGTATCTAGACCATGTTTATCAACTTGAGTTGTTGCTACATGACATAAGAAGACAATGTGAGCAGGTTTCATATTTTTTTGAATTTTTTTGAATTTTTTATCCTCATTTCAAATCTGGTCAAAGCTATGGTTTGACTAGCATTTGAACAAGTTCAAAACACAAATTTGAGAAATGAAGCATGGATCCTTCTTACTTACACCAAAATGAACCTATTTCCAAGTTTTGGTTCCATTCCATGATTCAAAGTTCAAACCCTTCTCTCAAATCCTCGACTTCGTACGGCAGAGTTCAAGATATCACATTGTACACATGATTTTTTCGTTACAATGTATCTAGACCATGTTTATCAACTTGAGTTGTTGCTACATGACATAAGAAGACAATGTGAGCAGGTTTCATATTTTTTTGAATTTTTTTGAATTTTTTATCCTCATTTCAAATCTGGTCAAAGCTATGGTTTGACTAGCATTTGAACAAGTTCAAAACACAAATTTGAGAAATGAAGCATGGATCCTTCTTACTTACACCAAAATGAACCTATTTCCAAGTTTTGTTCCATTCCATGATTCAAAGTTCAAACCCTTCTCTCAAATCCTCGACTTCGTACGGCAGAGTTCAAGATATCACATTGTACACATGATTTTTTCGTTACAATGTATCTAGACCATGTTTATCAACTTGAGTTGTTGCTACATGACATAAGAAGACAATGTGAGCAGGTTTCATATTTTTTTGAATTTTTTTGAATTTTTTATCCTCATTTCAAATCTGGTCAAAGCTACGGTTTGACTAGCATTTGAACAAGTTCAAAACACAAATTTGAGAAATGAAGCATGGATCCTTCTTACTTACACCAAAATGAACCTATTTCCAAGTTTTGGTTCCATTCCATGATTCAAAGTTCAAACCCTTCTCTCAAATCCTCGACTTCGTACGGCAGAGTTCAAGATATCACATTGTACACATGATTTTTTCGTTACAATGTATCTAGACCATGTTTATCAACTTGAGTTGTTGATACATGACATAAGAAGACAATGTGAGCAGGTTTCATATTTTTTTGAATTTTTTTGAATTTTTTATCCTCATTTCAAATTTGCTGGCCAGCTAACCCTAACGGCAAATCTGGACCGTCAGCTAACCCTGAGGACCAACCGCATTCGTCCGATCTGTGCTTCTAGAAGGATTCCGCGGGCTGGCGAGCGTGATCCGTGGGAGGACTAGTTCTCGAATCTGATTGGCCGCCATCTTTTCTCCCTTTGGGCTGAGCTCACATCCTTTTGTCCGCTGGGCCGAAACGTGTCGCCTCCTGGAGAGCCTGCGCGCCCGACCCAGCCATCGAGCAGAACGCCCACGTCGGCATGCATGCCCCATGCAGCGTCGCAGCAGAGCTATTGTAGAGTGCAGCGTCCTCGTCTCAGCCTTGCCACTCCTTTTAAAGCTACACATAAAATACGGGGCCCTAAAATACGAGGCCGGGCAGTGTGTGTCGTCTGTCATTGGCATCTAGAGGAGCAACGGTAAAACCAACGGTAACAAAACTTCTTTATTTTATTCAACAAAACTGATTTTGTTTTATCCAACTCTTTTTCATGTGTCTTTCTGAAATACAAGCATAACATACTTAGTTTCTTGAAAATCAAATCATGCTTGTGTGTCATTGCCAAATCCAAACATAACATACTCATTTTGATTTATTCAACTCATTTTCGTGTGTCTTTGCCAAATACAAGAATAACATACTTAGTTTCTTCAAAATCAAATCATGCTTGTGTGTCATTGCCAAATCCAAACATAACATACTCATTTTGATTTATTCAACTCATTTTCGTGTGTCTTTGCCAAATACAAGAATAACATACTTAGTTTCTTCAAAATCAAATCATGCTTGTGTGTCATTGCCAAATCCAAACATAGCAAAACTCATTTTGATTTTTTCAACACATTTTCATGTGTCTTTCTCAAATCCAAGCATAACAAAACTCATTTTCTTTTATTCAACTCATTTTTCGTGTGTGTTTGCCAAATACAAGCATAACATAGTTTCTTTAAATCAACTCATTTTCGTGTCTATTTTACAAACTCATTTTATTTTAGTCGATTCATTTTCTTAATACTCTACTTTAAGTTCAAACGGTCATGTACAAACATACACAAGCAAATCAGAAGGGCATCTTTTTTCAGCCCTGCCGCGTAGTACCGGAGCTATTTATTGCGTCTCAGGCCCGTGTCGCAGTGCGGGGGGCGGCGTGCTCTCTTTTCAGCCATGGAGCAGCTCACATTGGCGGGCGGGCAGTGCAGACGTGCCATCGTTTCAGGAAACACGGGCATGCAAACGACCACGGGTCATGCTCATCCATTTAAGGGCCCTCCATTTTAATTTTCTCACACGCCCCCTCCCCTTCTCCTTCTCTTTCACACGATGCCCCCGTCCACTCCCATTCTTCCTCTGGCTATTTAAGGGCACCCATCCCCTTCCTCTTCACCACTCACCACTACTCTCCTTCTCTCAAGCCGCAACCGTCCCATCCGTGCCCTAGCCACCATCACCAAGCCCATGGCGTTCACCCACCCAACCTACCGTCTCCCTGCGACCGTCCCAGAGCGCGAGTTCCCGGCGGGAGTGATTGTGGAGAACCAACTCCGTGTGTGGACCATTTCTAGGTGGAGGACTGGTAGGGAACTTGCGGAGGTCTTCCTCTCGCAAGGCTACCGCCACCTCAACCGCCCTCGCGGCGCGCCGCCCATGTTCCACCTCGACGCGTACTTCGACGGGGGCAACGGTGAACTCCAGATCGGCCTCACCGTCCGCTTCGTCAACCCCCACGACGCTTTCTTCCTTCTTGGGAAGGTGTTTTGGTGTGGATGCGAGTTCATCGCATTCACAACCTACAACATCTTCACCAATTTCCGTGCGATCTTCCCCTCTCTCGGAAACATGCACTCCCTCCCCTACAACTTCCACTACCCGCCCACCATCACCATCGAGGAGGAGGAGGAGTGACCACCGGAGGATCCAAGCCAAGGAGGAGCCAAGCCAAGGAGGAGCCAAGGAGGAGCCAAGGATGACAGCGTCGCGTCATCTTTTATTGTTTTCTAGTTTTTATTATCTATTGTCGTTCTGTGTGTTTTTTTATCGTGTGAGTTTGTATCGTGTGAGTTTGTATCGTGTGCTTGCTTGGGCATATATGCCCCACTTTATGTATTCTATTTAATTTCCATGTTTTATGAGTATTTTTATTTAATTTCCATGTGGTCAAACATTTATGCATTTGGTAAAACGAAGTGCATCACATTGCTCAATCCTAACCCTTAAACATATGAAACTGAGAAAAGAGTGATATGAAATGAAAAACCCAGGTCATGCTTTACATTTAACTTAACAGGCCGGGCCACAGGAAATCCTAACCCTTTTTTTTTTTACAGACGCAGCCCGCTTTACATTTAGCTTAACAGGCCGGGCCAGGCCCAGGCCGCTTCTCTTTTCCTCCACTTCTTTTCATCTATTTCTTTTTTACTTTTTTCTTTTGCTTCTCATTTTCTGTCCTCAAATTTGAATGTTACTCATTTTATTTACAAAACTTTATACTACAATTTGCTCATTGCCTTATATTGAAGGCTACATAACAATGCACTTTGTTCTTCTATCACAAAAACAGTGCACGTTGAACGGTAATTAACATTGCACAAAAACTAAATTGCAATTCATTCTTGACGGTCATCTAGATGGAAATCAAACAAGACCATGTGCCATGTCATTCATATCTAACTGCATCGTCTATCGACTAATGATCAGCACATAAGCAATCCCAAGAGCAATTACACAAAGATAAAAGAATGCAGCCATCATATTATCCTGCTTCTTCAGAACCACGAGTTTCTTCATCTGCTTGTGCATCTGCTTCAGCTCATTCAACTCAGCTGCCTTGAATTCTTCCCCATTCCCAACAGTTGAAGCAAGCCCGCGGTGGTGGGAGCTACAGATTTGTCCAACATCAGCCCCAGGGATGCGCCTTGACCTTGAATCCTATCGATGTACTCGTCCAACCACTCAAAATGCTTGCAACTGCGTAGATCCTGAAACCAATTCCCAAATCAGAACGATGAACCCTAATTCCCAAATCGGAAATATGAACCCTAATTCCCAAATCGGCTCAAAAAGCAGAAATTGGACACACCAAAATGAAATTGGGAGAGGTATAACCAAGATCTGACCTTCCCCAGCTCTGGCTTGCTGTCGCACTTGACATACTCGCGCCCAAGATTGCCGTGCGTGTCGGACATGGTGACACGCCGCTTCAGGGGTGCGGTACGGGGGCAATCCGGGCACCTCGTCATCGGCACTGGACCATACTGCGCCAGCGGGATTGGGAGGATGAAGCGCTCGACATCTGCCGCCGCGATTTGTCGCCGGAGCCCGAGAAGAAGAGGGGAGAGGGGTGGAAGGTGCGGGCAACGGTCGGAATGGTGGCGTTGGATGGCTCCGGGGAGTGGCGGCTCTGTTTTCAGTTGTTAGTTGTGGGTCCCACGCCGTGACGTGGACAACTGGTGGATCCCGCGCTTGAGGCCCCTCGGCTGATGTGTATAAGTTGTGGGACCCGCGCTTGAGGCCCCTCGGCTGATGTGTATAAGTTGTGGGACCCGCGAGGATCACATAATACTACCACTAACCTGTGTCTGGGCCGACTGTCGCACATAGGCTATTTGGGCCATCTTAGATGTCGCATGAGAGCTATATCCACCAACAACGTCGCATTCTGGACGCGTTTCTTCAACGACGTCGCATAGGAGCTATTGGCCCATGGGTTCCATACATAGTTAGGGGATAATTTGCTTGAAGCAAATCAATGTAATGAACTAGCAATTAATAAAAACAAAGTACAAGACTCTAGCGTCTTCATATTGCTCTCTCCTTGTCATCCTCACTAGAGTGGTAGTAGGGGCTGCACATGGTTTTGTCGAAGATTTTGACGGTGAACATGTCGTGGCCGCCGAACTTGTAGACGAGTAAGTGCCCGACTTCAATGGCGTGAGCGCAGGAAAACCGCCTCCAGACGCTGTGGAGATGCATCTGGCCGACCGAACAACACCTCCACATACCACAGGCCGGTCGAGACGGGCACCCGCAGTACGAGCCAGTGGTAGTGGTGGACCCAGGAATTTTTCGAAGCTTGGACATGCCACATGGCAATTAAATTTTTAGACAAATATAATTAACACATGGATCCTGATGCAGACATGGACAACGCGACGTTGCAGTGTTGCCGGTGACGGATGCTAGGACTGTTCTTAAGGTAGGGTGGGTGCGATGGTGAGTCTCTTCTTAGCCTCTGGTGACCGACGGGGTTAGGGTTTAGGGCCTAGGTGGAAGAGGTAGGGGTGACGTGCTGACGAAGATGGTGGCTCGGGTAGGAATGGGGAGGCGAGCTGTACAACAACATCGTCGGCAGCCGAAGGTGAGTCCACCAGCGCGACATCGAAGAAGGGGAAACTAAAGTAGTGGTGGCGGCTAATTTTCTTCACGCCGCGAGGTGAGGCGTCATGGGCTCGACCCATGTTGGTTCCTCTTGGCACAGGATGATCTATGGGCAATGCCGTTACGAGCAACTCGAGCTTGTGGGAGGAAAGGGGTAGTCGCTCGATCGCTCATGGATGACCAGGCACATCCATGTTGACGCAGGCATGGCCCCAGTCCGAACTTGCAACATAGTCCGTTTAGGAGCCCACTTGTAGCACCGGAAGCACGATTCAACCACGGGCGGCGCCGGTACCGGAAAGGGCGAGAGGATATGAAATTGAAACTTTACTTGTGCCAAACTCTCCCGTGTTTGCGCGACACGGAAAGGATGGCTCATATTGCAAAATTAATTAGACCACGGTGGCCAAGTTTTGTATATAGTCCCTTCATCTTCAAAGAGGTGTACCTCTACCTCTTGTCATGAGTTCAAATTCTTAAACTTTGACCAGGTTTATTGAAAAGAGTAGCAACATATATGACATCAAATCGGATAACATGAAACTACATGTCAAGACAGATATAGTCTAGTGCTACTAAATTGGTATCATAAATGTTATTATTTTTTCATAAAATTCATCAAATTGTATACTCCCTCCGATCCGATATAAATGTAGGATGGTTAATACAATCACGATTTACAATTACACCCTTCTAAAATTTTAAAAATGTGGTGGATACTCTGCTCGTTGCTCAGGGCGGGAACGGCGTGGCCCTGCCCACCCTTGCTCCGACAGCCAGGAAGGCAGCACGGATGGAACCCGCCCTCGCCTCGTGTTGTTGACACCGGTGGCGCTCCTCGCGGCCACGGCCCCTCCCACGCGGTGGCGGCCTACAACCTCGGCCAGGTTCGGCTCAAGGCAAAGGCGGTGGCCGCGCTGGCCGCGCCGCCGCTTCCATAGGCGGAGGGCTAGCGACCCTTGTGCGCTTCGAGTCGACGGTGGCCACATGCCGCCGAGGCATCCGCTCGAGTGCGTGGTTATCCGCTCCGTTCGTCGCGCCCCGCCGTTGCCGAGGCTCCGACGAGCCATCCTCTGTGGGAGCCCTCACCCGCCCGTGGTGCGGCGTCGGAGTGCAAAATTGATGGCAGCCGATGGGATCCATGGCGAGGCAACCGGATTGGGGATTTCTATCGCTAAACGCATCGAGTAAATGACAAAAAAAAACTGCCAAAATTGTACCTGAGGTGTCACAGAACTACCAAATGGGACACGTTTGTGTTGCCTGCCAAAACTCACCGGCGAGCAGTGGTTAAGCAACACGAAGAGCCGGGAGACTCCCAGGACCGCTTAGTGGACCCTGGCGCCTCGCGTCGTCCCGCAAAGTCCCAGCACACGTCCTGGCGGTTGCAAGGGCGTGCCACCTGACCTATACCTGATCAGGAAGGTGTTGGATTGCTTCAACTAGTCTCTGCATGGTAGACACGTAAACATTAAATACGAGCCCGATCGGCTCTCGGGTTGCCCTGTGGATCGGCTCAAAAGCCGATCGCCCCATGGTTCACGTTGGATTTACGATGACATGGGGATCCTGCTTGATCAAAACAAAGCTAAACCAATCTACGACAGTTTAGGGTTTTCACCGCATAATCGGAACATCCTACGCGTAGTTGGGCCTAGCAGATACGAAAGATGATGGAAACTATCCCTAAAAGAGGCCTAAAAACCAACGTTAAGTCAATTCCCGGAACATCCCTTATAGGAACGGTAAAACAACACCTCACGCACTACCGGATCATCCAACCCCAGCATAAGGCCTAATCATGCAGATATTAAACTAATCCTTGAAACAAGGAGCAACTATAACAGATTGGATCTACTAAGTAACGAACAAGCAAGGTGCTGCCCTTACACCTGAATAGGTGTAAGGACAGCTAGATATCGAGGGACGGCATTGCTAAGCAAATATGCATAAGAAAGCATCAATGCAAGCCCCAAGAACATCTACGATAAATAGTGCTACTCGCCATCAACAACGCTTCAACACGAGTAACACAAGGTAATCGATAAACGTGTCTTGCCTAGATCGCAAGATGCGATCTAGGCAGCATGATGCTTACCGGAAGAAACCCTCGAAATAAGGGGTGGCGATGCGCCTGGTTTTGTGTTTGTTGTGAACGTGATTGTCCTCCTTTTTCGATAACTCTAGATACATATTTATAGTCCAAGGGACTTTCTAATTGAGTACACTGTGTACGAGCCAAACTCTATCTTCTAATTCTAAATACGATCTAATAATATACAGATACACGGGCAATTTAGCCCAAACTCGTGCGAGGCCGCTTCAGATATTCTCCACGTGCATCTTCTTCAAGCCCATCTCAATTACGGCCCATCTCCTGATTTGGCCAAATCAGGAATATGCCGCCCTGGTTTTGGTAATGATAATTTCAAAACCACTGTTCCTCCTTCGTAGGGTCATGTTGTAGAGCGAGCCGCTTCGGTATCCTTCCATCATGATTTCTTCTAACTTCTGCACGTTTGAAGCTTTGGCACCGCATCTCGCACTGCTCAAGCATTAAATCTCCACTATATCCCCTTTATTTACCGCATCGAGCAGTTCATCTCTTCAATCCCCTGCTCCGTACTAGCCATCGGCAAAAAACCCATCTCGGCCGCCATGGATTCCTCCTCCTCCTCTGCCTCCTCTGGCCTATCCTTCCAATCCTCCTCCTCCAGCGAGCCGGAGCCGGACTTCGACCTGATGGCAGCGTACGAAGCCCTCGCCCCAGAATGGTGGGACGAGAGAGATTGGGCCTTCACCTACGAGTCGGAAGACGATGCCTCCCTGACCGACGGGGAGGACAACCTTCATCTCCTTGCGGTTGGGGGGTTGGAGGAGGAGAGCGACGACGACTTCTTCTCCTGGGATGGCTTCTCCTCTTCCGACGAGGAGGAGGAAGAGGAGGATGACAGCTCCTCCGACGAGCCGCCGGCGAAGCGCTTCCGTGCCGGATCGGATGCCGAGGACGACGACAACGACAATGACGAGGAGGAAGAGGCCCCTGTCGAGGGCTATGGCAGCGAGTGGTCGCCGGCGGCAACACCGACAGCGGCGCAGACAGCGACGACGAGGGCAGCGACGGCCCGTAGATCAGGGACTAGTAGTAGTGCATTAGGCAGTAGCTCATCCTTTTGAGAGCAATCGCCTCTTCCTTGTAAAATCCCTCTTTGAATCAATGAAAATGTTCTTCCAATTTGAATTTTCCAATTGTCCAATTTCAAATCTTCCGATTGTCAAAGTAGGTCAACGCACCAAGAACCGATAGCAGCGTATCGGTCTTTCACCATCAAACGCCAATAAGGCCAAACTCAATGACTTCTAAAGTCGATGGCTGTGCATCGGCTGTTCTGCTCTTAAGTCGATGTCTGTGCATCGGCTGTACTTAGCATCCTGTTGCGTCGTACATATACTTCTTTTTACCGGCCGATTTCATATATCGGCCCATATTCCACTGTTCATCATCCCCATATTTGGGAAGATTTTTTTTTTACTGGCCGATTTCGTGCATCGGCCTCCATATTTCACTGTCCATCATCCCACATACTTGGGAAATACTTCTTGAGATGCTGGCCATTGACAGCCACTGGGAACTTCACGCCATCCAACTGCTCGAGCATGTATGCATTCCCCTTTAAAACTTGGACGACTTTGTACGGGCCGTGCCAATTTGGAGACCATTTACCATACACTTTGTCCTTAGTCCCCAACGGCAATACAGCTTCCCATACCAGATCACCAACCTGGAACTCCTTTGGCTTCACCTTCTTATTATATGCGCGAGCCACCTTAGCTTTATTCTCCTTGATTTTCTCAAGTGACCATAGTCTGAGTTCCGTTGCATCCTCAATGATGTCGCTCATTAGGGCTGCATATTCTTCAGAGTTAAATCATTCTGAAATGTAATCCGTCTCGACCCAGCCTTGATTTCCCAAGGTAACACAGCTTCTTGTCCATAGACCAGCTGATATGGCGAGGTTTTTATTGCTCCGTGACACGACATGCGATAAGCCCACAGTGCTTCTGACAATACCTCGTGCCAACGTCTAGGATGCTCGTCGATTTTCCTCTTAATCAGCTTGATCAGACTTTTTGTTGGACGCTTGTGCCCATTTGCTTGAGCATAGTATGGAGACGATCGGATCAGCTTGATTCCCATATCCTCGCAGAATTTTCTAAACTCCTTAGAAACGAAGACCGAACCTCCATCGGTCGTGATAGTCTGGGGAATCTTTCGGATCAGCTATGAATGACATGTTCCAACACGAAACTGATAACATCTTTCGATGCTACTGACTTCATAGGGACGGCCTCCACCCATTTAGTGAAGTAATCTGTAATGGCCAGAACCCATTCATGGCCTTTGCTCGATGCAGGATGAATTTTGCCGATCATATCCATGCCCCAACCTCGGAATGGCCAAGGTTTGATGATAGGATTCATTGCTGATGCGGGTACCATCTGAATGCTCCCAAACTTCTGACATGCTTGACACCCTTTATATACTGGAAACAATCTTCAAGCATGGTGGGCCAATAAAATCCCGATCGCCTGATCAGCCACTTCATCTTATGAGCCGATTGGTGAGTTCCACAAGCACCTTCATGCACCTCATGCAAGAGCCGATTGGACTCGGCTGGTCCCAAACATTTGAGAAGTAATCCTTCCAATGTCCTGTAGAACATGTCATCGCCAATCAGTACGTACTTCATGGCCCTATATCTTATCCGTTTAGGTGCCCCCCGAGCCGAATCTTTCAAATAATTGAAGATATCGGCTCTCCAATCATCTGGTTCCATGAACTGCACCTGAAAATCGGCTCCATCGGCTACGTCCTTGTATCCTGACGCCGTTTGTGCGAGATCGTTCGCCTCGGTATTTTGCGACCTTGGGATCCAATGGAAGTTTATATATCTGAACCGTGTCATCAGCTCACGGCATTGTATCCATAATGGAAAGAGCGACTCGCTCTCACACTTGTACTCTTCCGTGAGTTGAGAAATCACCAATTTGGAGTCTCCAAAGATCTCAACCGCTTCCGCCCCAGCGTCCAATAGCAACTCCATTCCCTTGCACATTGCTTCATACTCAGCAACATTGTTGGTGCAGGAAGTAGCTATCCTGATGGAGAAGGAAAATGTTGCCCCGAAGCGAGGTAGCACGCCGATGCCGCAACCATCCTCACAGACCGATCCATCGAAGAACATGGCCCATGCACGCACAGATAGTGCGGCGACGTCCGTGTTTATTCGTTCGGTGATAAGATCGGCCAACGCTTGTCCCTTGAGCGCTTTCGCAGGTCGATCCGGATATCAAATTCGATAACGCAAACATCCATTTGCCGAGTCGGCCTTTCAACACAGGAGCCGACAGCATGTGCTTGATGACATCCGATTTGCATATGACGATGATTTCTGCTGACAGCAAGATGTGCTGGATCTTGGTGCAGGTGAAAAATAGACAGAGGCACAACTTCTCAATTTCGGGTACCTTGTTTCTGCATCCAACATCCTTCTGCTGAGGTAGAAAACCACTTTTTCCAGACCATCATAAACCTGCACCACCACTGATGCGATGGAGGTGTCAGCCACTGATAGAGTAAATGTAGAACGGCCTGTCTTGCTGTGGTGGAACTAACACAGGTGGCTTCGGTACTCCTTAATATCGTCAAATGCCTGTTGTTGCTCTCCCCAGCGGAACTCCTCATCGGACTTGATTTTAACCAATCCCATGAACGGCTCGATTCGTCCTGACAAGTTGGAGATAAACCTTCTGACGAAATTAATTTTGCCGATGAGACATTGGAGCTCCTTCTTCGTGGTGGGTGGCTTCATCGTTCGCACGCCTCTTGACTTTTCAGGCCGATCTCAATTCCACATTCATGAACCAAGAAACCCAACTGACCGGCCGTCACACCAAAGGCACACTTCTTTGGATTCATTCTTAGTCCGAACTTCCTAGTTCGGTCCAGGACATGTCGCAAATCCTCCAAGTGTCCATCCATCGAAACAGACTTGACCACCACGTCATCGATGTAAATTTCCACCAATTTGCCGATTAAATCATGAAAGATGTAATTCATGGCTCTTTGGTATGTTGCGCCAGCATTCTTCAGTCCAAAAGTCATGACTACATATTCAAACAAGCCCACCGATCCTGGCACTCTGAATGCAGTCTTGTGTATATCTTCTGGAGCCATAAAAATTTGGTTGTAGCCGGCATTGCCATCCATGAAACTTAAAATTTTATGACCAGCAGCTGCATTGATCAATGTCTCACTACTGGCATTGGATATTCGTCCTTTGGTGGCACTGTTGAGATTCCGAAATCTATGGCGACGCGCCATCGGCCATCCTTTTTCTCCACAGGTACGACATTGGAAATCCATTCAGCGTACCTGCATGGCCTGATGAACCCGGCGTCCAACATCTTCTGGATCTCCTTCTTGACTTCCACCAAGATTTCGGCCTTCATCTGTCGTGCTCGCTGCTGGAACGGCCGAAATCCTTTCTTCGGGGAGCCGATGCTCAATGATGCTCCTGTCTAACCCAGGCATCTCCGTATAATCCCATGCAAAACAATCTGGGTACTCTTTTAACAAGGCTATCATCAGGCCCCTGAGATGTGGATCTAACTTTTTGCTGATAAATGTTGGTCGTGGCTTATCCCCAGGACCAATGTCAATCTCTTCCAGCTCATCAGCTGATGTAAACCCATACCCCAGCTTTCCATCGCCTGCTGAATCAATGTTGAACACAGCAAAGTGTATGTTGAGGATAATTTTGGCCGATTGCTAGAATCGGCCTCCTTTTTCATCGCAATGCTCAATGAGGGTCTACAACTTCTTGGTTTTCTACTAGGGCTACGTGACATGCTCGAGATGAGATTCGTGCTTTTTATTTTTTGGGGCCGATCGCAGGGATCGGCCTTGCCACGTACATCTACTGATTTAGATCTTGCTACTCTGTCAGGCCGGTGGATAAGACCAGCCTCACCCCGTTTTTTGAAGCTTCGATGCGCTCACAGCCGTCCAAACTGATTCCAGAGAGCGGCTCTTGGTCGTTTGCATCCCAAATATTCATGGCAGCTAGTGAGATCTCGATTGAGTCATCTGCCTGAACAACCTCCACTTCATCTCCATCCTTGTATGATGCATTGGTGCATTGTGGATGGGATGCAACAGTTAGCGTGAATCCAATCCCTTCCAAGCAGGACAGCGTAATTGCTTTTGCTGTCGATGATAGAACGCGGTAGGTATGGTTTTCCGGCCTAGCAAGCCTCAGAACACCTTTTGCTTCTGATGCTTGGCCGTTCGCTTAACGTGACGTTGGTCTTGATCAGATCGTCATTGGAGTGTCCCAAACGTCGTAGCATGGAATACGGCATTATGTTGACTGCCGCTCCGGTGTCAACCAACATCTTCTTGACAGGCTGCCCATTGATATAACCTTTTAGGTATAGAGCTTTCAGATGCCTGTAGCTCCTTTCTCGTGGCTTCTCAAAGATCACTGGCCGTGGACCGCAGTCGAATTGAGCCACCGATACTTCCTCGTCTTTTGGAGCACAAAACTCCGACGGGAGTATAAACACCATGTTTGTATCAGCCGATGCCTCTGCATCGGCTTTTGTCTGTTTAGGGCGCCACACCTTCTTTGGCGGGCGCATCTCTGTCTCCAGCGTTTGCTGAATTTTCACGGCCAGATCGGGCCGTGCCTTCCTCAACGTGTACAGGTACTGTGCTTCGGCTTCCTCCAGGTTTCGTAGCCGCTGCACCCTACGCTTCTGCGAATGGCTGAGTCCATCAGGGCACCACCTTGGCCGGTGGTACCTATCCTCTTCTTCATCTGACTCCTCGAAGTCTTCATCTTGAGACGACTCAGCTCGTTTGTCCTGAGGTGGGAGAGGTCCTAGACGCTTGAACACTGAAACTTCATTTGTTCCCTTCCTCTGCGGTCTACATTCTGGGCAGTTCTCGATTGTAGGCAATCGGCTCATTCCTGAGTCCCAGCAGTGTTTAAAGAAAGGACAGTTCCAATGCCTATCTATGTCTTCTTGCTCTCTTGACTTCCCTCTAGCGTGACGCTCGTACCCTTCATCGTCTCTATCATATCGACGATACCTCCTGTCATCTGCATCAGACCGACGATAATTTTCGTCATCCACGTCGTGGCGCCGACGTCGGTCATACTGCTGCTCATATTTGTTAAGGAGATGCGCGGAGAGTGGTCGTTGATACCGCACGCTTCTCACTTCTTCTTCTGTCAGGTACCGTCTGTTATCATATTGGGGCCGGTCGCGTGGATCGGCCTCCTCTTTCTCCTTGCCACGGGAGTGACTGCTTTCTGCTTTATCTTTGCCATGGCGGGTCCCAAGCCCTGCCATGTTGACACCAAAAGAGAAACCTGGCTCGCGTCTTAGGGAGTGACTGAGATCCACCATGTTGACGCCAGGAAACGGATGTGTGTCTACTTTCATGGCAAATTGTCCGAAGATTAATCGGCCTGACTCTGCCATTTGAATCTGTACGCGCAACACTTTGCAGTCGTTGGTGCGTGGGTGAACGTTGATGCCATTTGCAGTATGGCCTCTAGTTCATCTCTTGTGACGTAGGAATTTTGTGGCCTTCGGGTAACTTCAGCTGTTTCTCCTTCAACAGCAAATCAAAAATTTGCTCAGTTTTGCTTAAATCGAAGTCAAACCCTTTGGAGGCCCTGGTTGTTTCACCCATTTGCAGGACACGGGAACTGCCGTCCGAGTCCACAGCGACTCTTAATGTTTCCGCAAGGTCTTCATCCTCCTCAGCGTCGACCAGGCCTATCGTGCGCTTGAACTTGTCTTGGTACAATTCTGGGTGGCGCTGTTCATACGAAGTTAGTCTCTGGACCATGTGCGCTAACGAATTGTACTCCACTTGGAACGTCAGATCCTTGAGTGGCGCTGCGAGGCCTGCCACGGCCAGCTCGACTGCTTCTTTCTCAGATAAATGAACCGAATAACATCGGTTCTTGACAGTTCTGAAACGTTGAATGTATTCAGACACCGTCTCTCCTCGCCTTTGCCGAACCTCAGATGGCAATGCCAGCTTCGGTAGCTTCTGAATGATATTGTATGTGAAACTGCTCTTCCAGCTGCTTCCATGTCCGAACTGAATCTGGGGGTAGCGAGGTGTACCACCCAAAGGCTGGACCCGTGAGAGATTGGGCAAAGAACCTCACACGTAGCGGTTCTGATGCTGAAACCATGCCCAGCGTATCGGCTCACGTGCTCGATGGAGCTAGATCCTTCTGATCCACTGAATTTTGTGAAGTCAGGGAGCCATGGGTGGCACGGGATCAGGTCATACTCGTGGGATACGGCTTGGAATAGCCGATTGTTTTCTTCTTCGGCAGGATACCGAACTGATCTCTCAAGATTGCGCTGATCTGATCCACAGTAGGAGCTGTAGAGGTTGAGCTGTCCGGACTCGTTGTAGTGGCATATTTAGTTAGCCACGCTTGTTTCTCAGCATCTGCTCCAGAACTCCCCGCTGCTCCAGCAATCCCTCCTGCCGTAACCATCGCTCCTGCTCCGGCAATTCCTCCTGCCGAAGTTTGGATCGCGCGCGTCCAGTTGTTGCAGTCCGGCACGTATGTGCACACGTATCCATATGGGATCTCCTTGGGCGGCTCATACAAGAATTGGTAGTCGCCAGGATCACCTCCAACCTTGTAGACAACGTATGTCGGTGAACCTTGTTGCTGTGGAGCTGCCATCGCGAATGGCAATGGTGGCCTGGTGTGGAATGGTATCTCTCCCTGATAAGTCCCTAAAGCAGGTCCTGACGGAGAATACTGATGTTTCATGATTTCTTGCACCACATGAAGCGCAACTCGCTCAAGCGTATTCACCAGGCTCTCGAGAATGCCGATGTAGAGAATGAGCCACAGCATAGTTAATTTCTTGGCGCAGGGCTCTGGTATGCTCCTCAAAGGGAGAGACAGATCTAATCCCTCGAACGCGCCTTCGGGTGTGAATCCTTTGAACCTGATGCCGTGCGAACGGGTCTTCTCAAAAGAGCCGATGAGATCGGCTTCAAAGATGGCCTTCAGCTCATCGTATTTCTTCTTATGCTCTGCAGGTAGATCCTCGTACTTGATCGGTTCGTCCGACATCTTGGCTGCCGATGTTGACGTGGTTGTTGTAGAAAGTGTCCCACCGGGCGTGCCAGAATGTGTTGCCTGCCAAAACTCACCGGCGAGCAGTGGTTAAGCAACACGAAGAGCGGGAGGCTCCCAAGACGCTTAGTGGGCCCTGGCGCCTCGCGTCGTCCCGCAAAGTCTAGCACATGTCCTGGCGGTTGCAAGGGCGTGCCACCTGACCTATACCTGATCAGGAAGGTGTTGGATTGCTTCAACTAGTCTCGCATGGTAGACACGTAAACATTAAATACGAGCCCGATCGGCTCTCAGGTTGCCTGTGGATCGGCTCAAAGAGCCGATCCCCCATGGTTCACGTTGGATTTACGATGACATGGGGATCCTGCTTGATCAAAACAAAGCTAAACCAATCTACGACAGTTTAGGGTTTCACCGCATAATCGGAACATCTCTACGCGTAGTTGGGCCTAGCAGATACGAAAGATGATGGAAACTATCCTAAAAGAGGCCTAAAAACCAACGTTAGTCCAATTCCCGGAACATCCCTTATAGGAACGAAACAACACCTCCGCACTACCGGATCATCCAACCCCAGCATAAGGCCTAATCATGCAGATATTAAACTAATCCTTGAAACAAGGAGCAACTATAACAGTTGGATCTACTAAGTAACGAATAAGCAAGGTGCTGCCCTTACGAATAGGTGTAAGGACTAGATATCGAGGACGGCATTGCTAAGCAAATATGCATAAGAAAAGCATCAATGCAAGCCCCAAGACATCTACGATAAATAGTGCTACTCTCCATCAACAACACTTCAGCACGAGTAACACAAGGTAATCGAATAAACGTGTTGCCTAGATCGCAGATGCGATCTAGGCACATGATGCTTACCCGGAAGAAACCCTCGAAATAAGGGGTGGCGATGCGCCTGGTTTGTGTTTGTTGTGAACGTGATTGTCCTCCTTTCTCAATAACCCTAGATACATATTTATAGTCAAGGGACTTTCTAATTCGAAGTACACCTGTACGAGCCAAACTCTATCTTCTAATTCGAAATACGATCTAATAATATACGAATCTGGCATTTAGCCCAAACTCGTCTCGAGAGGCTTCAGATATTCTCCACGTGCATCTTCTTCAAGCCCATCTCAATTACGGCCCATCTCCTGATTTGGCCAAAATCTGGTGATAACAGTTTGTCACATGACTACCAGGTTTGGGGAAGGTTGCGACGCGGAGCACTGATTCTACGTATCAGCCGTGTTAACCATGATTCCTGAGTGGCCTTTGTCGAACCGATGTGGCGTGCCTTGTGAGCGGACGGCAAAGCCATTAGGGCTCGCTTTAGGGAAGTTGTTGGTTGACTTTCCCCCTCGTCACTGAGCCACTTCTGCCCCAAATCAAACAGAAATGGAAGACGGAGGAGGCGACGCCGTCTGGTCCGGCGACCCAGGCGTGCACGGCGAATCTCCGGCGTATGATGGCATGGAGGGCTTCGTCCTGCCCTCGCCGGTGCTGCAGCACGCGTCGCCGGTGCTGCAGCTGACGCCACCAAGCCCACCGCGTCCAGAGTCCGAGAAGTGGTGGACATCTGAGGGCATGACGTCTCAGAATGACCCCATGAGCCATTACCTCTACAATGGTAGCGGGTAAGAGTTCTTTGCCCTCTGTAGACTACCTCTCTGTTGGATTTTGCCCTCTGTAGAGTAATCCCCTGTTCCATTTTGCCCTAGTGTTATTTCTGGCAATAATGTTGGTAGAATGACGATGTAGATTGACTAGAATGTTAATTTGGATTATAGGGAGAAGGCAGAGATGTGGGAGCTCTATTTTCAATTTGATGGAGCAAAATTTGTTCACAAAACTTTACATAGGACAGACATAAGGTTTCTGAAATTGTTGTCCATCATGGAGGAAGAGGGATATGGTCTGTGTGATTCCTTATATTATGTTAAAAATGAAGGAGTAGGACTGAGTGGATTAGAGCTAGTGGACAACAATTATAAGGTTGATGAAATGCTAGTGAAGTATGCAAGTACAAAGAAACTGGTGCTCACTGTGATGAAGGACAATAGGAAAAGAGCAATTGTCTTTGTCACCATGAAGAGAAAGGATGCAGACAAATTGACCAATTGATCAGAGGAACACTGAGGTGTTAATTGTCATAAGGATACACATGTACCGGATATAGAGACATGTATGGCAGAAGAAGAAGAGGAATCTGAAGATGAGGATGATAGTTGGCTATATCCATGCAGATTTGACCCAGTAGCTGCAGAGAAGGCAAGAAGAGCTCAGGAAGAGGAAATGCACCATAGAATTGCTGCTAAGAAGAAGAGGAAGCTTGATCCAATGCTTCATTGTGAGGGGGAGAGTGATGTGGAGGATATTTATGACAATGCAACTCAGTGTGATGATATTTCAACAATTCCAGCAGTGAAGAGGCAAGTGAAGAGGCCTGGTCCAACATTGAGATCACATTCTCAAGTAGAGGCAGATGTTATTCCAGATTGGGTTCCTTCTGATGATGAGGGTGACAAAGGATTTCTGAAAGAAGAAGAGGATGATGGGTATGAGCCATTGCCTTTTGTGTTAGCAGGAGCCCCATGTGTGGTTTTGGTAATTAATGACAATTCCTATGGACTAATGGTTGCATTGAGTTATATGTGTAGGAGTTGTCCATAGGCAATGCTTGAACGATTAGTTGGCGTCAAGGTTGCAATACGAAGAAATGAGATGCACCGAAGAAGAAGCTCTCCCATAGTGAATTATGGGGGAGCAATCCGCAAGACATCAAGCAAGCACAATCAAGAACGGCGTTCCATCCTTATTGTGGTCAAGATCATCATCATCGAAGCTCAAGTGGAATGTGCAAGGTTAAGGTTTGCTCTCGATAGGGTTTCTTTCTCACCGGTCTCGTGGTTTAGTTGAGAGACCGGTTTATAGGCTAAGTGTCGTACTATCAAGGGGCTCTCGAGTAAGTAACTCGATCGTATCATTCGGAGTGCGGTCAAACCTTTGCATCCTTGCATCATTTCTGTTATTTGGATCTTATCCATGTGGTGTTTTAGAGCTTGTGGTTATTTTATGATGCTCTGTTCATTGAAAACGGTTTTCACGTATATCACTTGTTGCGTTTTCGAGTTGGGTGGTTTTATTGGTTTCTTGTATTGAGGGTTTTCACTCTAAAAATCATATAAAATCACCACCCACGCGCCCCGCGCTGGGCCCCGCCGGCAGCCCAACACCCAGGACGCCCGGCGCGTGGCTGTCTCTCCCGCGCCCTGGCCGCTGTCGCTCGCGTGCGCTCGCAGCGAGCCAGCGACGCTCCCACGCACGTTCGCCCCGTGTGGCCCGGAGCCTCCACCCCTCCCTTGCTCGTTCATTGACGCTGCAGGTTTGGTGGGCTGGGCGGCCTTAGCTGGTTTTGGCTTGCCCCAACGGGCAGAAAAAAACAGCCCCCCCTTTTAAGCCTCTTTTCTCTCTCTTTTGAGTTTACTGCTTCTTCCTCCTCTCTCTCTCAAGCTTTCCTCTCCATTGTTGTTGACTTCTTTGAGCTTGAAATCTTTCTCCCCATCCAATGATTCTTGCATCTATTTGAGAGAAAGATTGAGGAGATCTAGATCCACACTTTGACCAAACCAAATCATCTCTTTGTGAGTAAATCTTTGGGATCTAGATCTTGGAGAATTTTGTGTTCTCCTCTTTGTTCTTCCTCTCTTATTCCCCAATAGCTTTAGTAGCTTTGTTGGAATTTGAGAGTGAAGGATTGGATCATCTTTGTGGTGTTCTTGCCATTACATTTGGTGCATCGGTTTGACTTCTCCGCGGTGATACGTGGAGGTGAAAGTTCGTGAGATATTCACTTCGGGAGCTTGTTCCCGGAGCTTGTTCCTCTTGGGTCTTTGGACCCTAGACGGCTTAGTGGTCTTTGTGGTCTTTGTGGTGTTCTTGGGGACTCCAATTAAGTTGTGGAGATTCTTCAAGGGCAAGGCCTTTGTGGCGATTTATTGGGAGCCTCCAATTAAGTTGTGGAGATAGCCCCAAGCTTTGTGCGGGTTCGGTGACCACCCTAAGGTTCCATAGTGGATCGAGGACATCCCTTTTGGTGGGAATTCTCGAGGAGAATACGGTGGCCCTCGAGCATTTGGAGTGACTTGTCCTCCACACCGCTCCAACGGAGAGTAGCACTCGCAAGAGTGTGAACTTCGGGATACATTGTTGTCTCCGCGTCACTTCGGTTATTCCTATACCCGAGCTCTTTACTTATGCACTTTACTTTGTGATAGCCTTCGTGCTTGAAGTTATATATCTTGCTATCACATAGTTGCTTGAATTGCTTAGCATAAGTCATTGGTGCACATAGGTGAACCCTAGTTATATAGGTTTTGTGCTTGACAAATTAAACGCTAGTTTTATTCCGCATTTGTTAAGCCATATTCGTAAAAGTTTTAAACCGCCTATTCACCCCCCCTCTAGGCGGCATCCGTGTCCTTTCACTTTTGTGTTAGCAGGAGGGAGAAAGAGCAGAGCAAAGAAGGCCAAGGAGAGGGTATGGTATGATCACAGTAGAGAGAATCCAGAGCAACAATTCATGGTGGGACTTTACTTCAAAGATGTATACCAATTCAGGCAAGCTTTGGCTAGACTCCACATTGTGCAGGTCAGGAATTTCCATTATCACAGGAATGCACCTGCAAGATCATTTTTTGGTGCAAGGAGAAGAAGAAGAAAAAGAATGAAGAGAATGTGAAGGAGAAAAAGTGGGATTGTCCATTTTATATGACATCTGCCAAGATCAAAAAAATGAGTCTACTTTCTGCATCAAGAAAATGGAGTTGAGGCACACCTGTCCAACAGAACCATCTAGCACAAGGGTTAATGCAAAGTGGCTTAGCAGTGCATATGTTGATGAATACAAATCAAACATCACCACTTTGCAAGACAAAGCACATAAATACTTTGGAGTGGATGATCCCAAGAGGATGGCTGATGGCGCATGAAGCACACGTCCGTTGGGAACCCCAAGAGGAAGGTGTGATGGCAGCAGCAGTTTCCTCGAAGAAACCAAGGTTATTGAACCAGTAGGGAGATGAAGGCCACGTGAAGGTTGTTGGTGAAGGAGTGTAGTGCGGCGCAACACCGGGGATTCGGCGCCAACGTGGAACCCGCACAACACAATCAAAATACTTGCCCCAACTTAATAGTGAGATTGTCAATCTCACCGGCTTGCTGTAAACAGAGGATTAAATGTATGGTGTGGAGAATGATGTTTGCTTGCAAAGAACAACAGAGAACAATGATTGCAGTAGGTTGTATTTGTAGGATAACGTTGCATAGAAAACAAAAAATTTCCTACGGCGAACACGCAATCCAAGCCAAGATGCAATCTAGAAGACGGTAGCAACGAGGGGTATCGAGTCTCACCCTTGAAAGATTCCAAAGCCTACAAGATGAGGCTCTTGTTGCTGCGGTAGACGATCACTTGCCGCTTGCAAAGCGCGTAGAAGATCTTGATCACGATCGGTTCGGCGCCACGAACGGGCAGCACCTCCGTACTCGGTCACACGTTCGGTTGTTGATGAAGACGACGTCCACCTCCTGTTCCAGCGGGCAGTGGAAGTAGTAGCTCCTCTTGAATCCGACAGCACGACGGCGTGGTGTCGGTGGCGGTGGAGAAGTCCGGCGGAGCTTCGCTAAGCTACGCGGGCTATATGGAGGAGAAGGGGGCGGCTAGGGTTTGGGAGGGGGTGGCCGGCCACTCAAGGGGGCGGCCAGCTTGTGGTCTTGGGGTGGCCGGCCCCCTCCCTTGGCCCCTCATTATATAGGTGGATCCCCAAGTGTTGGTGTCCAAGTCTTCGAATAAGACCCGAACCAAAAACCTTCCATAAGAGGGGGAAACCTAGCCCAACTAGGACTCCCACCAAAAGGTGGGATTTCCACCTCCCATGTGGGGGGTGGCCGGCCCCCTATGGGGAGTCCACTTGGGACTCCTCCCACCTAGGGCTGGCCATGGAGGAGTCCACCTTCCTTGGTGGTTTCTTCCGGACTTTTCTAGAACCTTCTAGAACCTTCCATAGAACCTTCCCGACATTTTAATTCACATAAAATGACATCCTATATATGAATCTTATTCTCCGGACCATTCCGGAACTCCTCATGATGTCCGGGATCTCATCCGGACTCCGAACAAATATTCGAACTCCATTCCATATTCAAGTACTACCATTTCAACATCCAACTTTAAGTGTGTCACCCTACGGTTCGAGAACTATGCGGACATGGTTGAGTACTCACTCCGACCAATAACCAATAGCGGGATCTGGAGATCCATAATGGCTCCCACATATTCAACGATGACTTTAGTGATCGAATGAACCATTTACATATAATACCAATTCCCTTTGTCTCGCGATATTTTACTTGTCCGAGGTTTGATCTTCGGTATCACTCTATACCTTGTTCAACCTCGTCTTCTGAGTACTCTTTACTCGTACCGTGGTATGTGGTCTCTTATGAACTCATTCATATGCTTGCAAGACATTAGACGACATTCCACCGAGAGGGCCCAGAGTATATCTATCCGTCATCGGGATGGACAAATCCCACTGTTGATCCATATGCCTCAACTCATACTTTCCGGATACTTAATCCCACCTTTATAGCCACCCATTTACGCAGTGGTGTTTGGTGTAATCAAAGTACCTTTCCGGTATAAGTGATTTACATGATCTCATGGTCATAAGGACTAGGTAACTATGTATCGAAAGCTTATAGCAAATAACTTAATGACGAGATCTTATGCTACGCTTAATTGGGTGTGTCCATTACATCATTCACACAATGACATAACCTTGTTATTAATAACATCCAATGTTCATGATTATGAAACTAATCATCCATTAATCAACAAGCTAGTTTAAGAGGCATACTAGGGACTTCTTGTTTGTCTACATATCACACATGTACTAATGTTTCGGTTAATACAATTCTAGCATGATATATAAACATTTATCATAAACATAAAGATATAAATAATAACCACTTTATTATTGCCTCTAGGGCATATCTCCTTCAGTCTCCCACTTGCACTAGAGTCAATAATCTAGATTACATTGTAATATACCTAACACCCATGGCATTCTGGTGTTGGTCATGCTTTGCCCTAGGGAGAGCTTTAGTCAACGGATCTGCTACATTCAGATCAGTGTGTACTTTGCAAATCTTTACTTCTCCATCTTCGATGTACTCGCGAATCGAGTGGTAACGCAGCTTGATATGCTTCAGCCTCTTGTGTGACCTTGGTTCTTGTGCATTGGCGATGGCACCCATGTTATCACAGTAAATGATTAATGGGTCCAATGCACTAGGAACCACACCGAGCTCTACAATGAACCTCTTCATCCATACCGCTTCTGATGAAGCCTCTGAAGCCGCTATGTACTCGATTCTGTTGAAGACTTCGCCACCGTGCACTGCTTCGAGCTTGCCCAGCTTACTGCAGCACCATTCAATATAAACACGTACCCAGATTGTGACTTAGAGTCATCAGGATCAGTGTTCCAACTTGCATCGGTGTAACCGTTTACAACGAGCTCTTGGTCACCTCCATAACAAAGAAACATATCCTTAGTTCTTTTCAAGTACTTCAGGATATTCTTGACCGTTGTCCAGTGTTCCATTCCTGGATCACTTTGATATCTGCTAGTCAAACTAACAGCATGTGCTATATCCGGTCTAGTACATAGCATGGCATACATGATAGATCCTACTGCCGAGGCATAGGGGATATTACTCATCCTTTCTCTTTCTTCTGCCGTAGCCGGTCCTTGAGTCTTACTCAATACCTTGCCTGGTAACATAGGTAAGAACCCTTTCTTACTTTCGTCCATTCTAAACTTCTTTAGAATCTTGTCCAGGTATGTACTCTGTGATAGCCCTATTAGGCGTCTTGATCTATCTCTATAAATCTTGATGCCTAATATATACGATGCTTCACCAAGGTCTTTCATTGAAAAACTATTATTCAAATAACCCTTAACACTGCTTAATAGTTCTATATCATTCCCGATCAATAATATGTCATCTACATATAATATCAGGAATGCTACAGAGCTCCCACTCACTTTCTTGTAAATACAGGCCTCTCCATGACACTGTATAAACCCGAAGTCTTTGATCACCTTATCAAAGCGTCGGTTCCAACTTCTTGATGCTTGCTTCAGTCCATAGATTGAACGCTGAAGTTTGCATACTTTGTCAGCATTTTTAGGATCGACAAAACCTTTGGGTTGTACCATATACAACTCTTCCTCAATGTCTCCATTAAGGAACGCCGTTTTGACATCCATCTGCCAAATCTCATAATCGAAAAATGCAGCTATTGCTAACAAAATCCTCACAGATTTTAGCTTCGCTACAGGTGAGAAAGTCTCATCGTAGTCAACTCCTTGAATTTGTCGGAAACCCTTTGCGACAAGTCGAGCTTTATAGACAGTAATATTACCATCAGCATCTGTTTTTCTTTTGAAGATCCATTTATTCTCGACAGCCTTTCGGCTATCAGGTAAGTCTACCAAAGTCCATAATTTGTTATCATACATGGATCCCATTTCGGATTTCATGGCTTCTTGCCATTTGTTGGAATCTGGGCTCATCATCGCTTCTTCATACGTCGCAGGATCCTCATCATTGTTATCCACAATCATGACATTTAGACAAGGATCATACCAATCAGGAGTGGCACGTTCCCTTGTCGATCTGCGAGGTTCAGTAGTTTCCTCGTTCGAAGTTTCATGATCATTATCATTAGCTTCCTCTGTTGCCGGTGTAGGCGGTACAGGTACAACTTCCGGTACTGCGCTACTCTGATCAACGAGTATAGATTCATCAATCTCATCGAGTTCTACTTTTCTTCCAGTCACTTCTTTAGTGAGAAATTCTTTCTCAAGAAAGGTTCCGTTCTTAGCAACAAAGATTTTGCCTTCGGATCTGTGATAGAAAGTGTACCCTATAGTTTCCTTAGGGTATCCTATGAAGACGCATTTCTCCGCTTTGGGTTCTAGCTTGTCCGGTTGTAACTTCTTTACATAGGCTTCGCAACCCCAAACTTTCAGGAACGACAGCTTAGGTTTCTTATTAAACCATAATTCATACGGTGTCGTTTCTACGGATTTTGATGGTGCTCTATTTAAAGTGAATGCGGCTGTCTCTAATGCATAACTCCAAAATGATAACGGCAAATCAGTAAGAGACATCATACTACGAACCATATCTAAGAGAGTTCGATTACGACGTTCGGACACACCGTTTCGTTGAGGTGTTCCCGGCGGTGTCAATTGTGAAAGTATTCCGCATTTCTTTAAATGCATGCCAAACTCATAACTCAGATATTCACCTCCACGATCAGATCGTAGAAATTTGATCTTCTTGTTACGTTGATTTTCTACTTCACTTTGAAATTCCTTAAACTTCTCGAAAGTTTCGGATTTATGTTTCATGAAATAGATATACCCATATCTACTCAGATCATCTGTGAAGGTTAGAACATAACGATAACCACCACGCGATGCTACGCTCATTGGTCCACATACATCGGTATGTATGATTTCCAATAAGTCAGTAGCTCGCTCCATTATACCAGAAAATGGAGTCTTTGTCATTTTTCCCATTAGACATGCTTCGCATCTATCAAGTGACTCAAAGTCAAGTGATTCAAGTAATCCATCAGTATGGAGTTTCTTCATGCGTTTCACTCCAATATGACCAAGATGACAGTGCCACATATAAGTAGAATTATCATTCAATTTAATTCGCTTAGCATCAATGTTATGTATATGCGTATCACTACTATCGAGATCTAACAGAAATAAGCCATTCTTTTGTGGTGCTCGACCATAAAAGATATTATTCATAAAAATAGAACAACCATTATTCTCAGACTTGAATGAATAACCGTCTTGCATTAAACAAGATCCAGATATAATGTTCATGCTCAACGCGGGTACAAAATAACAATTATTTAGGCTTAAAACTAATCCCGAAGGTAGATGTAGAGGAAGTGTGCCGACAGCGATCACATCGACTTTGGATCCATTTCCAACGCGCATTGTCACTTCATCTTTCAGTAGTCTTCGTTTATTCTTTAGTTCCTGTTTCGAGTTACAGATATGAGCAACCGAACCAGTATCAAATACCCAGGTACTAGAACGAGAACCAGTGAGATAAACATCTATAACATGTATATCAGATATACCTTCTTTCTTCTTCTTGACAAGGCCGCTCTTCAGATCAGCCAGATACTTGGAGCAATTACGCTTCCAGTGTCCCTTCTCCTTGCAGTAATAGCACTCAGCATCAGGCTTAGGGCCGTTCTTAGGTTTCATAGGAGGCGTGGCAGCTTTCTTACCACCCTTCTTGAATTTTCCCTTAGACTTGCCCTGTTTCTTGAAACTGGTGGTCTTGTTGACCATCAACACTTGGTGCTCTTTCTTGATCTCAATCTCAGCAGCTTTTAGCATGCCAAAGAGTTCAGGTAACTCCTTGTTCATGTTCTGCATATTGTAGTTCATCACAAAGTTCTTGTAACTTGGTGGCAGTGATTGAAGGACACGATTAATCCCCAGTCTATTAGGAATCACTATTCCCAAGTCACTGAGTTTCTTCGCATGCCCGGTCATGGCGAGCATGTGCTCACTAACGGAGCTGCCTTCTTCCATCATACAGCTGAAGAAATGTTTCGATGCTTCATAGCATTCCACGGCCGCATGAGTCTCGAATATAGCTTTCAGCTCATTCATCAACTCATGAGGATCATGGTGCTCAAAACGTTTTTGAAGATCGGATTCCAGACTGCATAGGATGGCACACTGAACTTGAGAGTACCGAGTTTTCCGAGTTGCGTAAACAGCTTTTACTTCATCGGTTTCAGTTTCTGCAGGAGGGTCACCTAGCGGTGCATCAAGCACAAATTGCAGATTTCCGCCAGAGAGGAAAATCCTCACATGACGGAACCAGTCGGTGAAGTTGCTACCGTTGCTCTTAAGTTTCTCTTTCTCTAGGAACTGATTAAAATTGATTGGGGACGCCATCTCTACAACATATATTTGCAATAGTTTAGACTAAGTTTATGACAAATTGAGTTCAAATTTTAATTCAACATAATTAAAAACTATGTGAACTCCCACTCAAAACAATATCCCTCGCATTGTCTTAGTGATCACACGAACCAAATCCACCGCACCTAAACCCGATCATCACGAGAAAAGATGTGACTTCAATGGCGAACACTCAAAGTGTTCATCATATCAACCATATGATTCATGCTCTACCTTTCGGTATCACGTGTTTCGAGACCATGTCTGTACATGCTAGGCTCGTCAAGGCCACCTTAGTATCCGCATGTGCAAAACTGTCTTGCACCCGTTGTATGCACTTGTTGATTCTATCACACCCGATCATCACGAGATGCTTCGAAACGACAAGTCTTGGCAACGGTGCTACTAAGGATGAACACTTTATTATCTTGAGATTTTAGTGAGGGATCATCTTATAATGCTACCGTCGCGATCTAAGCAAAATAAGATGCATAAAAGGATTAACATCACATGCAGTTCATATGTGATATGATATGGCCCTTTTGTCTTTGCGCCTTTGATCTTCATCTCCAAAGCACGGACATGATCTCCATCATCTTCGGGCATGATCTCCATCATCGTCGGCGTAGCGTCAAGGTCAATGGCGCCGTCTTCATGATTGTCCTCCATGTAGCAACTATTACAACTACTATGAAATACTACTCAACATGAAATTTAAAGACAACCATAAGGCTCCTGCCGGTTGCCACAATACAATAATGATCATCTCATACATATTCATCATCACATTATGGCCATATCACATCACCAAACCCTGCAAAAACAAGTTAGACGTCTCTAATTTGGTTTGCATATTTTACGTGGTTTAGGGTTTTCGAGAGAGATCTAATCTACCTACGAACATGAACCACAACGTTGATACTAATGTTTTCAATAGAAGAGTAAATTGAATCTTTACTATAGTAGGAGAGACAGACACCCGCAAAGCCTCTTATGCAATACAAGTTGCATGTCGAACGAGGAACAAGTCTCATGAACGCGGTCATGTAAAGTTAGTCCGAGCCGCTTCATCCCACTATGCCATAAAGATGCAAAGTACTCAAACTAAAGATAACAAGAGCATCAACGCCCACAAACCATTGTGTTCTACTCGTGCAACCATCTATGCATAGACACGGCTCTGATACCACTGTAGGATAACGTTGCATAGAAAACAAAAATTTCCTACGGCGAACACGCAATCCAAGCCAAGATGCAATCTAGAAGACGGTAGCAACGAGGGGGTATCGAGTCTCACCCTTGAAGAGATTCCAAAGCCTACAAGATGAGGCTCTTGTTGCTGCGGTAGACGATCACTTGCCGCTTGCAAAAGCGCGTAGAAGATCTTGATCACGATCGGTTCCGGCGCCACGAACGGGCAGCACCTCCGTACTCGGTCACACGTTCGGTTGTTGATGAAGACGACGTCCACCTCCCCGTTCCAGCGGGCAGTGGAAGTGTAGGATAACGTTGCATAGAAAACAAAAATTTTCCTACCGCGAACACGCAATCCAAGCCAAGATGCAATCTAGAAGACGGTAGCAACGAGGGGGTATCGAGTCTCACCCTTGAAGAGATTCCAAAGCCTACAAGAGGAGGCTCTTGTTGCTGCGGTAGACGATCACTTGCCGCTTGCAAAAGCGCGTAGAAGATCTTGATCACGATCGGTTCCGGCGCCACGAACGGGCAGCACCTCCGTACTCGGTCACACGTTCGGTTGTTGATGAAGACGACGTCCACCTCCCCGTTCCAGCGGGCAGCGGAAGTAGTAGCTCCTCTTGAATCCGACAGCACGACGGCGTGGTGTCGGTGGCGGTGTAGAAGTCCGGCGGAGCTTCGCTAAGCTATGCGGGCAATATGGAGTGGAGGAGCAAAGCTAGGGTTTGGGAGGGGGTGGCCGGCCACTTAGGGGCGGCCAAGCTATGGTCTTGGGGTGGCCGGCCCCCTCCCTTGGCCCCTCATTATATAGGTGGATCCCAAGTGTTGGTGTCCAAGTCTTCGAATAAGACCCGAAACCAAAACCTTCCATAGGAGGGGGAAACCTAGCCCAACTAGGACTCCCACCCAAAGGTGGGATTCCCACCTCCCATGTGGGGGGTGGCCGGCCCCCTATGGTGGAGTCCACTTGGGACTCCACCCCCACTAGGGCTGGCCGGCCATGGAGGTGGAGTCCCTTGTGGACTCCACCTTCCTTGGTGGTTTCTTCCGGACTTTTCTAGAACCTTCTAGAACCTTCCATAGAACCTTCCGCGACATTTTATTTCACATAAAATGACATCCTATATATGAATCTTATTCTCCGGACCATTCCGGAACTCCTCGTGATGTCCGGGATCTCATCCGGGACTCCGAACAAATATTCGAACTCCATTCCATATTCAAGTACTACCATTTCAACATCCAACTTTAAGTGTGTCACCCTACGGTTCGTGAACTATGCGGACATGGTTGAGTACTCACTCCGACCAATAACCAATAGCGGGATCTGGAGATCCATAATGACTCCCACATATTCAACGATGACTTTAGTGATCGAATGAACCATTCACATACTATACCAATTCCCTTTGTCTCGCGATATTTTACTTGTCCGAGGTTTGATCTTCGGTATCACTCTATACCTTGTTCAACCTCGTTTCCTGACAAGTACTCTTTACTCGTACCGTGGTATGTGGTCTCTTATGAACTCATTCATATGCTTGCAAGACATTAGACGACATTCCACCGAGAGGGCCCAGAGTATATCTATCCGTCATCGGGATGGACAAATCCCACTGTTGATCCATATGCCTCAACTCATACTTTCCGGATACTTAATCCCACCTTTATAACCACCCATTTACGCAGTGGCGTTTGATGTAATCAAAGTACCTTTCCGGTATAAGTGATTTATATGATCTCATGGTCATAAGGACTAGGTAACTATGTATCGAAAGCTTATAGCAAATAACTTAATGACGAGATCTTATGCTACGCTTAATTGGGTGTGTCCATTACATCATTCATATAATGATATAACCTTGTTATTAATAACATCCAATGTTCATGATTATGAAACTAATCATCCATTAATCAACAAGCTAGTTTAAGAGGCATACTAGGGACTTCTTGTTGTCTACATATCACACATGTACTAATGTTTCGGTTAATACAATTATAGCATGATATATAAACATTTATCATAAACATAAAGATATAAATAATAACCACTTTATTATTGCCTCTAGGGCATATCTCCTTCAGTCTCCCACTTGCACTAGAGTCAATAATCTAGTTTACATTTGTAAAGATATAACACCTTGGCCTTCTGGTGCTTTATCATGTATTGCTCACGGGAGAGGTTTTTAGTCATCGGATCTGACACGCTCAGAAACGTATGTATTTTGTAATTCATTTGCGTCTCAACGCATCACTCATTTCCAAATGAGTTGGCATTATATATGTTTGATCTTCTGGTGGAACCTTAATTCCGCTGTCTGAAATATGTCACTTATATTGTCACACACAATATAGCTTCAAAGTTCTGACTCTGTCGGAACTACACCAAGTTCTCAAAGAACCTCTTGACTTAACATCCTTTGTCATTGTCAAAACAATGACATACTCTGCCTTCTTTTGTAGAATCCGTCACAATATTTAGAACTCTTCTAAATCTAGCATAGACAACTTCTAGCTCATTGTGCTACCTTTTAAACAACACTTAGTCTAATTTGAGATTATATTTTATATGTGACAAAACCAATATCGGTGTAACACCTTACAGCGATTTGTTTGTCATTTCTTCATATAAAAATATATATATATATCCTTAGTTCTTCTAAAGTACTCAAGGATATTCTTACTGTCGTCCAATGATCATCATATGAATCATTCTGGTATATGCTCATAACACTTTATAGCACATGATATCTGATTGTGTACATATTATTCGTGATCTATAATCACTCATGTGTTTTTACTCATTGAGTGTCAGATACACTCAAGTCTTGTTAAACCTTCACATGACAAGAACATTTTCTTAATATTTCTATATTGAACTACTTCAATATCCATCATATGTACTTTGACTTAAACTTATTTATGTGTTTCAATCTATCTTCATAGATCTTGACACTAAATTTGTTTCAGTCCATATCCTTTCATTGAAGTTAATTCTCAATGAAACCTTTTAATCAAGTATATAATTACATCATTTATAACCAACTATATGTCACCTACATAAAGTATTATAAATGTGTCTTAGCGCTCCCACTTAATTTCTTGCAAATGCAAGCCTCTTCATCGTCTCTGATGAAATCAAAAACTCTTTGACTATTTCATCTGGTGAAGATTCCAACTCCGTGATACTTACTTCATCCAATTGAAGCTTGTATACCTATCTAGTATTCCACGGACCAGCAAAACTCTTGGTTGTATCTTGTATACATACTTCTGTTAAGTAGTGTATTTTGCCATCCTACTAGCATATCTCATAAAAGAAATATGTAGTGATTACTAGAATAATCCACATAGACTATAAGCATTGCTACGGAAGATCTAATCTTATCGTATTCAACTCTTTGAACTTTGTCGTAAACAATTTTTCGACAAGTCAAGCTTTCTTCAAGGATATTTCATCCAAGTCTATCAATTTCATAGATCCATTTACTTTCATAAAGTATTCATCTATCTTGGATTTCATGGCGTATAGCCATTTTAACGGAGTCAGGGCCCATCATAACTTCTTTGTTTGTAGTTGGTTTATCATTGTTCATAATCAATCCTTTGTCCACAAATCATTTATTTGATCACAAAGTAAACCATACCTACAAGGTTCAATATGTACTTCGATCTCCATGGCTAAAACACTTTGTAGTCATGGGAGCCATGATCGTCGTGGCCGCTTCCGAAACAAATTCCGATGCTGCGCTACTCTGATCATTATGCTCAGGTTCATAAACCTTATCAAATTATATTGTCCTCCCACTCAAAAACTTCACTAGAAACAATTTCTTGGAAATAAGAAACATTGACAAACACTTTTGTCTTTGTCTCCATAGTGGGAAGAATTCCCAATCAATTCTCTGGATAACCAACAAAGACATTCATCCGATTTTGGTTGTAAACTTATTTACTTATGCTATGCATACCAAAATTTTAAGAAAAGACTATTAGGATTCATACCCATACCATAACTCGTATGGTGTCATTTCAACGGATCATGATGATGCTCTATTAAGTGTAAAAGCGGTAGTCACTAAAGCATAATCCACAAAAATATAATGGCGTCATAATATTTTATCTCATCATTAATCCAACAAGGTTTGGATACATCTCTCGGATACTTCATCATCACTATGATACTCCAAGAAACGTGAGTTGTAGAACAATTTCATAACTCTCTTAGATGTTCGCTAAAACTCGTAATTCAAATATTTCCACCATGATCCAATCATAGATACTTGACTTTTCTATTACGATGATTTCCACTTCATGCTGAAATTTATTTGAATCCATTCAAAATGTTTCAAACTTTTCCTTATTGAATATATCCACATATATACTCAATTCATTGTTTGAAAGTTTTCATGAAGTAGAAGAATCTCCCGCACACAACTATGCCCAGTGAACCACATACATCATCATGTATTTTTCACTAAGTTAGTTGCCCGTTCAACTTTTGGCCTATGAACGGTATTTTAATCATTCTCTTTAGAAAAGATTTGCAAGCGCCAAATGATTCAAAAATCAAATGACTCCAAAAATCCATTTGCATGGAGTTCCTTCATGCGTTCCTTTCTAACATGACCTAAATGGCGGTTCCACAAATAAGTGGAATTCAAATCATTTGCCTTATGGCATTTTAGCGTCAGTGTTATGTATGTGTGTTTCACCATTAAGATTTATAATAACTTATCCATCGTACATGGAGTAATGTCATAATTTAAACAACTCATTGTTTTTATTTGACCAGAGCAAAATAACAATTTATTAAGCTCTTTATTATAAATTCTAAGGGCTAGATAGAATGCCAACGACGAACATAATAACACTTTATTTTTGTTCCAGACGTGCATTCCTATCATATTCCTTGTCAGTCACTTAGGCCATTGTATTCTTGTATTGCGTTGTTTTGTATGACACTTCATACCAACCAATATAGTACTAATACCCAAGAATTTCATAGTGTGAGTTAACTAGGAATACAACCATAACATGTATATCATTTATATATACCTGAGCTAGACTTTCTAGTCTTTTCTTTTCTTTCTGCCAAAATATCTTTTGCAGTTTCTCTTTTAGCTTTCCTCATTATTCAGAAAAACACTTCAACATCATTAACTTCTAGGTTTGTTGGTCAAATACCAATAACCTTGAGGTTCTTACTTTGAAGTTGATCATCATATGACAAGTGTTCCAGATTTCATTATTAGTAACTTTGTAATATGATGAACAATTTCACTCATAATTTTATCCATCATATCATGACGACTTTCCGAGACCATGTCTGTACATGCTAGGCTCGTAAAGTTTTAACCTTGGTATTTGCATGTGCAAATCTAGCTTGCACCCGTTGTATGCACACGTAGAATCTATCACACCCGATCATCACGTGATGCTTCGAAACGACGAGTTTTAGTAACGGTGCATATTAAGGATGGTCACTTCATGGATATGCGAATATTATTAGTGCCCCAATAGTTGGAGGATTGTGACGCCTGGCGTCTTCAACCTTCATACATTCCCATAAAACTTATGAGTTTATGTAGTCTCACCAAATTTATATTCTATCATCTTGCAATAAGGTCTTAGATATCACATATATCTCATACCTTGATTATTTCTGAAAACTAAATTTTCAGCTCCTTACTTTTCAAACAGATTTGAACTTCAAGTTTCACGGAGACAAGATAACTTTGGGTACTAATTGAAACCATAGCTCTTTGAATCAATAATGTGAGGTTTACTAAAAGTTTGCAATAGGACTTAATCAATTCTTGATTCTTTAACAATACGGTACTAATCCGTAAAGTTTCTTATCAGATTTTAACAGTATTTCTATCTCAATAACAAGACTAGCGCATGGTAGAAAACGGATGCCAATACTACAAAATTAATTCAAAATACTACTCAGACTATGTTTATGATAATTAGTTCATGTTTTAATCTAATTACTAATGAACTCCCACTTAATACAACATCCCTCATAGTTGTTAAGTGGTACACGATCCAAATCCACTACACCAAAACCGATCATCACGTGAGATGATGTAGCTTCAATGGTGAACATCAACATGTTGATCATATCATCCATATGACTCGTGTTCAACCTTTCGGTTTCCGTTGTCCCGAGGCCATGTCTGTACATGCTAGGCTCGTCAAGCAAACCCAAGTATTCCGCGTGTGCAACATGGCTTACACCCGTTGTATGTGAATCGTTGAATCTATCACATCCGATCATCACGAGATGCTTTGAAACGACGAACTGTACAACGGTGCATACGAGGGGAGAACACTTTATTATCTTGATATTAATGTGAGGGATCATCTTATAATGCTACCGTCGCGATCTAAGCAAAATAAGATGCATAAAGGATTAACATCACATGCAGTTCATATGTGATATGATATGGCCCTTTTGTCTTTGCGCCTTTGATCTTCATCTCCAAAGCACGGACATGATCTCCATCATCAACGGGCATGATCTCCATCATCGTCGGCGTAGCGTCAAGGTTCATGGCGCCGTCTTCATGGTTGTTCACCTCATGTAGCAACTATTACAACTACTTTGAAATACTACTCAACATGAAAATTAAAGACAACCATAAGGCTCCTGCCGGTTGCCACAATACAATAATGATCATCTCATACATATTCATCATCATATCATGGCCATATCACATCACCAAACCCTGCAAAAACAAGTTAGACGTCTCTAATTTGGTTTGCATATTTTACGTGGTTTAGGGTTTTCGAGTAAGATCTAATCTACCTACGAACATGAACCACAACGGTGATACTAGTGTTGTCAATAGAAGAGTAAGTTGAATCTTCACTATAGTAGGAGAGACAGACACCCGCAAAGCCTCTTATGCAATACAAGTTGCATGTCGAACGAGGAACAAGTCTCATGAACGCGGTCATGTAAAGTTAGTCCGAGCCGCTTCATCCCACTATGCCACAAAGATGCAAAGTACTCAAACTAAAGACAACAAGAGCATCAACGCCCACAAACCATTGTGTTCTACTCGTGCAACCATCTATGCATAAACCTGGCTCTGATACCACTGTAGGATAACGTTGCATAGAAAACAAAAATTTTCCTACCGCGAACACGCAATCCAAACCAAGATGCAATCTAGAAGACGGTAGCAACGAGGGGGTATCGAGTCTCACCCTTGAAGAGATTCCAAAGCCTACAAGAGGAGGCTCTTGTTGCTGCGGTAGACGATCACTTGCCGCTTGCAAAAGCGCGTAGAAGATCTTGATCACGATCGGTTCCGGCGCCACGAACGGCAGCACCTCCGTACTCGGTCACACGTTCGGTTGTTGATGAAGACGACGTCCACCTCCCGTTCCAGCGGGCAGCGGAAGTAGTAGCTCCTCTTGAATCCGACAGCAGACGACGGCGTGGTGTCGGTGGCGGTGTAGAAGTCCGGCGGAGCTTCGCTAAGCTATGCGGGCAATATGGAGTGAGGAGCAAAGCTAGGGTTTGGGAGGGGTGGCCGGCACTTGGGGGCGGCCAAGCTATGGTCTTGGGGTGGCCGGCCCCCTCCCTTGGCCCCTCATTATATAGGTGGATCCCAAGTGTTGGTGTCCAAGTCTTCGAATAAGACCCGAAACCAAAACCTTCCATAGGAGGGGGAAACCTAGCCCAACTAGGACTCCCACCCAAAGGTGGGATTCCCACCTCCCATGTGGGGGGTGGCCGGCCCCCTATGGTGGAGTCCACTTGGGACTCCACCCCACTAGGGCTGGCCGGCCATGGAGGTGGAGTCCCTGTGGACTCCACCTTCCTTGGTGGTTTCTTCCGGACTTTTCTAGAACCTTCTAGAACCTTCCATAGAACCTTCCGCGACATTTTATTTCACATAAAATGACATCCTATATATGAATCTTATTCTCCGGACCATTCCGGAACTCCTCGTGATGTCCGGGATCTCATCCGGGACTCCGAACAAATATTCGAACTCCATTCCATATTCAAGTACTACCATTTCAACATCCAACTTTAAGTGTGTCACCCTACGGTTCGTGAACTATGCGGACATGGTTGAGTACTCACTCCGACCAATAACCAATAGCGGGATCTGGAGATCCATAATGACTCCCACATATTCAACGATGACTTTAGTGATCGAATGAACCATTCACATACTATACCAATTCCCTTTGTCTCGCGATATTTTACTTGTCCGAGGTTTGATCTTCGGTATCACTCTATACCTTGTTCAACCTCGTCTCCTGACAAGTACTCTTTACTCGTACCGTGGTATGTGGTCTCTTATGAACTCATTCATATGCTTGCAAGACATTAGACGACATTCCACCGAGAGGGCCCAGAGTATATCTATCCGTCATCGGGATGGACAAATCCCACTGTTGATCCATATGCCTCAACTCATACTTTCCGGATACTTAATCCCACCTTTATAACCACCCATTTACGCAGTGGCGTTTGGTGTAATCAAAGTACCTTTCCGGTATAAGTGATTTATATGATCTCATGGTCATAAGGACTAGGTAACTATGTATCGAAAGCTTATAGCAAATAACTTAATGACGAGATCTTATGCTACGCTTAATTGGGTGTGTCCATTACATCATTCATATAATGATATAACCTTGTTATTAATAACATCCAATGTTCATGATTATGAAACTAATCATCCATTAATCAACAAGCTAGTTTAAGAGGCATACTAGGGACTTCTTTGTTGTCTACATATCACACATGTACTAATGTTTCGGTTAATACAATTATAGCATGATATATAAACATTTATCATAAACATAAAGATATAAATAATAACCACTTTATTATTGCCTCTAGGGCATATCTCCTTCAGAAGTAGTAGCTCCTCTAGAATCCGACAGCACGACGGCGTGGTGTCGGTGGCGGTGGAGAAGTCCCGGAGCTTCGCTAAGCTACGCGGGCTATATGGAGGAGAGGGGGGCGGCTAGGGTTTGGGAGGGGGTGGCCGGCCACTCAAGGGGGGCGGCCAGCTTGTGGTCTTGGGGTGGCCGGCCCCCTCCCTTGGCCCCTCATTATATAGGTGGATCCCCAAGTGTTGGTGTCCAAGTCTTCGAATAAGACCCGAACCAAAAACCTTCCATAAGAGGGGGAAACCTAGCCCAACTAGGACTCCCACCAAAAGGTGGGATTTCCACCTCCCATGTGGGGGGTGGCCGGCCCCCTATGGAGGAGTCCACTTGGGACTCCTCCCCACCTAGGGCTGGCCGGCCATGGAGGTGGAGTCCCATGTGGACTCCACCTTCCTTGGTGGCTTCTTCCGGACTTTTCTAGAACCTTCTAGAACCTTCCATAGAACCTTCCGCGACATTTTAATTCACATAAAATGACATCCTATATATGAATCTTATTCTCCGGACCATTCCGGACTCCTCGTGATGTCCGGGATCTCATCCGGGACTCCGAACAAATATTCGAACTCCATTCCATATTCAAGTACTACCATTTCAACATCCAACTTTAAGTGTGTCACCCTACGGTTCGCGAACTATGCGGACATGGTTGAGTACTCACTCCGACCAATAACCAATAGCGGGATCTGGAGATCCATAATGGCTCCACATATTCAACGATGACTTTAGTGATCGAATGAACCATTTACATAATACCAATTCCCTTTGTCTCGCGATATTTTACTTGTCCGAGGTTTGATCTTCGGTATCACTCTATACCTTGTTCAACCTCGTCTCCTGACAAGTACTCTTTACTCGTACCGTGGTATGTGGTCTCTTATGAACTCATTCATATGCTTGCAAGACATTAGACGACATTCCACCGAGAGGGCCCAGAGTATATCTATCCATCATCGGGATGGACAAATCCCACTGTTGATCCATATGCCTCAACTCATACTTTCCGGATACTTAATCCCACCTTTATAGCCACCCATTTACGCAGTGGTGTTTGGTGTAATCAAAGTACCTTTCCGGTATAAGTGATTTACATGATCTCATGGTCATAAGGACTAGGTAACTATGTATCGAAAGCTTATAGCAAATAACTTAATGACGAGATCTTATGCTACGCTTAATTGGGTGTGTCCATTACATCATTCACACAATGACATAACCTTGTTATTAATAACATCCAATGTTCATGATTATGAAACTAATCATCCATTAATCAACAAGCTAGTTTAAGAGGCATACTAGGGACTTCTTGTTTGTCTACATATCACACATGTACTAATGTTTCGGTTAATACAATTCTAGCATGATATATAAACATTTATCATAAACATAAAGATATAAATAATAACCACTTTATTATTGCCTCTAGGGCATATCTCCTTCAGTCTCCCACTTGCACTAGAGTCCATAATCTCACTAGTGGTGTCTCTGCAATAAAATAAATAACATGTTGGGTGAACAAATTACAGTTGGGCAATTGACAAATATAGAGGGCATAACAATGCACATACATATCATGATGACTACTATGAGATTTACTTAGGGCATTACGACAAAGAACATAGACCGCTATCCAGCATGCATCTATGCCTAAAAAGTCCACCTTCGGGTTAGCATCCGCACCCCTTCCAGTATTAAGTTGCAAACAACAGACAATTGCATTAAGTATTGTGCGTAATGTAAACAATACAAATATCCTTAGACAAAGCATTGATGTTTTATCCCTAGTGGCAACACATCCACAACCTTAGAACTTTCTGTCACTGTCCCAGATTCAATGGAGGCATGAACCCACTATCGAGCATAAATACTCCTCTTGGAGTCACAAGTATCAACTTGCCAGAGCCTCTACTAGCAACGGAGAGCATGCAAGATCATAAACAACACATATATGATAGATCGATAATCAACTTGACATAGTATTCCATATTCATCGGATCCCAACAAACACAACATGTAGCATTACAAATAGATGATCTTCATCATGAGGCAGCTCACAAGATCTAAACATGATAGCACAAGAGGAGAAGACAACCATCTAGCTACCGCTATGGACCCATAGTCCAAGGATGAACTACTCACGCATCAGTCGGAGGTGGGCATGGTGATGTAGAGCCCTTCGGTGATGATTCCCCTCTCCGGCGGGGTCCGGAGGCGATCTTCTGAACCCCCGAGGTAGGGTTGACGGTGGCGGCGTCTGCGGACTTTCTCGTATCATGGCTCTCGGTACTAGGGTTTTCGCGATGGAAGGATTATATAGGCGAAGGGCGAGTTGGTGGGCCCGGGGTCCCACCCCATATGGCGGCGCGGCCAGGGGTGGGGTCGTGCCCCCCTATGGTGTGGCCGCCTCGTGGTCCCTCTTCGTCTCCTCTTCGGTGTTCTGGAAGGCTTGATACGTCTCCGACGTATCGATAATTTCTTATGTTCCATGCCACATTATTGATGATTTCTACATGTTATATGCACATTTTATGTCATATTTATGCTTTTTCCGGAACTAACCTATTGACGAGATGCCGAAAGGCCAGTTGCTGTTTTCTGCTGTTTTTGGTTCCAGAAAGGTTGTTCGGGCAATATTCTCGGAATTGGACGAAATCAACGCCAAACCTCCTATTTTTCCCGGAAGGCTCCAGAACACCGGGAGAGTCGGAGGAGAGCAGGGGCCCCACACCATAGGGCCGCGCGGGCCAGACCCTGGCGCGCCGGCACAGGAGTGAGGCCACCCTATCAGCCCTCTCAGCCTCTTCGCCTATAAAACCTTTCGACCTAAAAACGCGGTGCCATTGACGAAACTCCAGAAAGACTCCAGGGGTGCCGCCACCATCGCGAAACTCAATTGGGGGACAGAACTCTGCTGTTCGCACCCTGCGGGACGGGAATTGCCCGGAGCCATCTCACCGCCGTCTTCACCGCCATCTTCACCGCCATCGCCTCCATGATGAGGAGGGAGTAATCCACCCCCGAGGCTGAGGGCTCCGCTATGTGGTTCATCTCTCTCTTTGTGATCAAGTTGAATACTATCTATGTGCTACTCTAGTGATGTTATTAAAGTAGTCTATTCCTCCTACACGGTGTAATGGTGACGGTGTGTGCATCCGTGTTAGTACTTGGTTTATGCTATGATTGTGATCTCTTGTAGATTATGAAGTTAACTATTGCTATGATAAGTATTGATGTGATCTATGCCTCCTTCATAGTGTGATGGTGACGGTGTGCATGCTATGTTAGTTCTCGGTGTAATTGTGTTGATCTATCTTACACTCTAAGGTTATTTAAATATGAACATTGAATATTGTGGAGCTTGTTAACTCCGGCATTGAGGGTTCGTGTAATCCTACACGGTTAGTGGTGTTCATCATCCAACAAGAGGGTGTAGAGTAGTCCTATTATGTGATCATTGTTGAGAGTGTCCACTAGTGAAAGCAGGATCCCTGGGCCTTGCTTCCAAGCATCGAATCTCCGTTTGTTTACTGTTTTGTTGAATGTTTACTCGCTGCCATATTTTACTCGGATTGCTATTATCACTCATACTCATCCATATTATTTGCATCTCACTATTTCTTCGCCGAACTAGTGCACCTATTGTATTAGGTGTGTTGAGGACACAAGAGACTTCTTGCTTTGTGGCCAGGGCTTGAGAGGGATATCTTTGACCTCTTCCTCCCTGAGATCGATAAACCTTGGGTGATCCACTTAAGGGAAACTTGTTGCTGTTCTACAAACCTCTGCTCTTGGAGGCCCAACACTGTCTACAAGAATAAAGGCTCCAGTAGACATCAAGCACTTTCTACTAAGCGCCGTTGGGGAGGAAAGGTAACAGGCACTCATACTTCGGTTCCAGGTTAGGTACTTTTCTGGCGCCATTGTGTTTGTGCTCGAAGCTATTTCCTTTAGATCCTGCAATTGCAACTTTTTGTTTCTTGTTTACACTAGTTAGGCATAATGGAATACAACAATGAGCTTCTTATTTTATTTCCTGAGTTAAGACATGAATTGTGTGATGCGAAAATTAAATAACCTATGGAACCTCATTTGCATGCTAGTAGCAATGTTATTGGTATGAACGCAATCACTGCTAATGCTATGGATAAGTCTAAGCTTGGGGAAGCTAGTTTATATAAAAATAATCTTTTTTGCTCCTCAGCTTTGGAAGAAATATTTTGCTCCGATAATGCTTTATCTCCCATATGCGATAACTCTAATGATGCTTCTGATATTTTAAATCCACCTGTTGCAAGTGGGCCGTATCAAGATACCCATGAAAATTACATGGAAGAAATATGTGAATCGGCCTTGATATGCAAAGTTGGGCTAGTTGGCCCGTGTATCTGTAACATATTAGGATACGTGTCGGTTAGTTAGAGTTTTACCCGTGCACGGTTAGGTGCACGCCTAAATTAGAAAGTCCCCTGGACTATAAATATGTATCTAGGGTTTATGGAATAAACAACAACCAACGTTCAACCAACAAATCAATATCGGCGCATCGCCAACTCCTTCCCCTCGAGGGTTTCTACCGGTAAGCAACATGCTGCCTAGATCGCATCTTGCGATCTAGGCAGCACAAGCTCCACGTTGTTCATGCGTTGCTCGTACTGAAGCCTTTTTGATGGCGAGCAACGTAGTTATCATAGATGTGTTAGGGTTAGCATTGTTCTTCGTTTAAACATGCTGTCGTAGTGCAACCCTGGCATATCTAGCCGCCCTTACACCTATCTTAGGTGTAGGGGCGGCACCCCGCTTGATCATTATTTAGTAGATCTGATCCGTTACGGTTGCTCCTTGTTCATCAAGGATTAGTTTAATATCTGCAATAGTTAGGCCTTACAAAGGGGGGGAGGATCCAGCGGCACGTAGGGTGTCGTTCGCTAGTCCTAAACAGGATGTTCCGGGGATCAACTTCGTGTTGGTTTTTAGGCCTTGTTTAGGATCGGCTTACGATCACCGTGCGTGGCCGCGAGGCCCAACCTGGAGTAGGATGATCCGATTATGCGGTGAAAACCTAAATCGTCGTAGATCTCATTAGCTTTATCTTGATCAAGCAGGACCACCATATATTCGTGCACCGCACGAATCATGGGTGGATCGGCTCCTTGAGCCGATTCACAGGATATGAGAGCCGATCGAGCTCGTATTTAATGTTTACGTGTATGCCATGCAGGAAACTAAGCGAGGCATCTCCATCACCTTCCCTGACCAGGTATAGGTCAGGTGGCACGCCCCTGCATCCAGCATCGGACGTGTGACCAGAAGGCTTGCGGGCCGTCGCTCGGAGGGACCTCAGCCGGCCGCAGCCTAGGTTGTTCTCGGCTCTACCGTGTTGACCGTCGCTGCCCGCCGGTGGGTTTCGGACGTCAACACATTCGCGGCACGCCGGTGGGACAGCTTCAACATCAACCATAACGCCATCTACATCCGAGATGGCGGACGGCACGCGATCACGTACGAGGATCTGACCTGACTGAGCTCAAGAAGAAATATGATGAGATCAAAGTCATCTCGAAGCCGATCTCATCGGCTCTTTCACAGAACCCGTTCCCATGGCGTCAGATGGAAGGGATTCTCACCGCAAGGTGCACTCGATGGGATAGACCTCTCTGCCCCGTCGGAAGAACGCACCAGTCCCTGCGGCAGGAGATCAACTTCTTGGTGGCTCACTCGCTACACCGCCACTCTGAAAACCTGGTAAACACGTTGGAGCGTGTCGCTCTTCGCGTGATCCAGGAGATCATGAGCACCAGTACTCGCCGTCAGGACCAGCTCTCGGGACGCATCAAGGAGAGTTGCCACTCCAGTCCCGTCCACCGCTGCCATTTGCATGGGCAAATGCCGCGCTACACCGGCATTCGTCGTCTACAAGATCGGTGGTGACCCTAGTGACTACCATTCTTGGGGCGCCCTAAGGAGATCCCTCAGTACACGTGCACGTATGTGCCGGATTGCGGTAACTGGGCGCTCACAAACCAGGCCACAACATCAGGGACTCCTGGGAAAACAGGAGGGACGTCAACGCGCATCTGGAAAAGCAAGTGGCTAACTAAGCACGCCACCCCGACGAACCTCGAGCTCAGCTCGCGAGCTGGCTCGGCTGGGCAAACATGGTCGCTACACGCCACCGGCGAATCTTCGCAGTTCAACTCCTACACCAAGACACGGGATCGGATCAGTACCATCTGAGAGACCAGTTCGACATGGTGCCGAAAAGGAGGGCAATCGGCTATTCCAAGCCGTACCCAAACGAGTACGAATTGATCCCGCTACCACCTAAATATCGGCTCCCGATTTCTCCAAATTCAGTGGATCGGATGGTTCCAGCCCATCGAGCACATAGGCCGATATTTGGCACAGCTAGGACCGGCTTCAGTGTCGGATCAACTCACGCGTGAGGCTCTTCTCACACCCTCACGGATCGGCTGGTGGTACACCTCACGATTCGATCCGGACTTGGAAGCAGTTGGAAGAGCAGTTCCATATGCAGTATCACTCAGAGGCTTCCGAGTCTGGCCTTGCCGATCTAGCACAACTACGTCAGAAGCGTGGAGAAACTGTGACAGAATACATCCAGCGCTTCAGGAATCTTAGGAACCGATGTTATTCGGTTCGTATAACTGAAAGGAAGCGCCGAGTTGGCAGTAGCGGGCCTCGCTCAAGGACATGGCCTCCCAAGCGACTACCCCTCACTGGCGCATATGGTTCAGAAATTGTCGGATATGAACAGCGCCACCCGGACTGTACTCAAGACAAATTCAAGCGTGCTAGTCCTGGTGAGGCAGATGGACGAGGTTCTGCGGGAGATCAAGAGGTACGCAGGCGAATGGACTGGGGAGAGACCCCGTGTCCCGCAAATGGGTAAAGCCACCAGGTCCGCCCAGGGGGTTTGATTTTGACGTGACCAAGACCGAACAAATCTTCGACCTCCACTCAAGGAAAAGCAGTTGAAGATACCTGACGGTCTCAAATTCCCCACGGTACAAGAGCTGAACGGAAAGCCATACTGCAAATGGCATAATTCGCTCTCCCATGCCACCAACGACTGCAGGGTATGGCGTCAGCACATCCAAGTGGCGATAGAAAAAGGACGTCGATTTTCAACCAGTACGCCATGAAAGTCGACACCCACCCCCTTCCCCGCCGTTAACATGGTGGAATGCACTTACCCTGAAGGTTGCCAGCCAGGATCCTCGTTCAGCATCAACATGGTAGGATCTGGGCACCACTCTGGCAAAGATGGAGACGAGGGCAGCTGCTCTCGTAGCAAGGACACGGAGGAGGCCGCTCCACGCGATCGGCTCCGTCATGATGGCAAGCGCTACGTCACAGAGGGAGAAGTGAAGAACATGAGATATCAGCGACCCCTCTCTGATCACCTCCTCAACAAATATGTGAGTCAGTATGACCAACGCCGACGATCCAGCAATGATGAAAGAGATCGTCTGGCTAGAGAAGCTAGAAGACATCGTCGGCATGATCGCGATGAGGAAGAGCACGACGCCGTCCAAGAAAAATCAAGGGAGCAAGACGACAACGATGGGCACTGGGACTGCCCCTTCTTTCGCTGGGATTCAGGAATGAGCGATTGCCCACAAACGGCAATTGCCCGAAATGCAACCGGAAGAAGAGGCAGCCAACGTGTCGTGTTCGGCGCCCTGGGCCCTCTCCGCCACAAAGCAAACGCGGCTTGAGTCACCTCGTTGGGAAGATCTCGAGGATTCGGAAAGACGAGGGAGAAGAAGAAGAAGACAGGTACCACCGGCCAAGGTGGTGCCCTGACGGACTCAGCCGTTCCCAAAAGCGCAGGGTTCAGCGATTGCGCAGCTGGAGGAATAGAAAGGTTATACTTGCATACGCTAAGGAAGGCACGACCTGATCTGGCTGCGAAGTTCAGCGAACCCTGGACGAAGAGGGTCGCCCACGGAAAATGGAGTGGCGTCCCAAACAAAGGAAAGCCGATGATGAAACATCGGCTGGCACAAACATGGTGTTCATCCTCCTGCGGAGTTCAGTGCTCCAGGATTGGACGAGGTACAGGTGGCACAACTTGACTGCGGCCCACGGCCGGTTATCTTTGAGAAGCCACGAGAAAGAAGCTACAGGCATCTGAAGGCCCTGTACTTGCGAGGATATATCGATGGGAGGCCTGTAAATAAGATGCTGGTGGACACCGGAGCGGCAGTCAACATCATGCCGTACTCTATGCTACGTCGGCTGGGACGCTCTAGCTCAGATCTAATCAAGACCAACGTGACATTGAGTGATTTCAACGGCCAAGCGTCTGACGCACAAGGAGTTCTGAACGTGGATCTGACCGTAGGAAGGAAAACTATCCCTACAACGTTCTTCATCGTCGATAGCACGAGCACTTATGCTGTTCTGCTGGGAAGAGATTGGATCCACGCCAACTGCTGCATTCCCTCCACGATGCACCAATGCATAATACAGTGGGATGGAGATGAGGTAGAGGTCGTCCAGGCCGATGACTCAGCCGAATTTCAACGGCTGGCATGAACGCATGGGAAGCAGCAGGCCAAGAACCCCTCTCAGGTATCAATTTGGACGACTGCGAGCGCATCGACGTGACAAAGGGAAGGGTTAAGCTGGTTTTATCCAACGGCTCGACCATGTAGGCGACAGCGATGAGCAAACTTAGCGAGTGATCCTTGTGATCGGCTCCAAAAATCTATGAAGGGATATTATAGAACCTTCAGTCGGTGCTGCAATCAACATGGCGGCCGATTCCAGCAATCGGCCAAAATTATCATCACCACGTGTTACTGCTTGTGTTCGTCTTTGACCTACTTAGGAGCCGACGTATGAATTACGAGCCGATATCTGCCATTCTGACAGATTCGGCTCGGGGGGCACTAAACACGATGAACATGGAGCAGATGCAGGAGGACATGTGTGCAATGAAATATTGGGGGCCGATAGGAGAAAATCGGCCAATAAATTTTTTTTTGGATAGCCGATGCAAGGGCATCGACTTTAGAATTGAGAAGCAGCCGATGCGCAGCCATCGACTCTAGTGGAATTATGCGAGGTTTACCGAATCTCCACCAAATCCAGGCCAACTGTGGTGCCTTCTGCTTCTTCGCAGGAGTAAAACAATGGAAATTTCTTCAGCTGCTTCGAGCCGATCCGGGTTCCTGAACCTTCTTGTCGAGGATTTCCAACCTTTGATACTAGTTCAGCCGTGTTGACAGAAGGGGTATATCGGCTTTCTAAGGAAGAAAGGTGATCGGCTTTGGCGCATCCTCTCTGACATTCTCGCCTCGAGTAAGGCTCGGGGGGCAGCAGGCCTGGTGGATGCTCTGTTCAGGAGCCGATTGGGGTACCATCGGCTGATCTTTCGTCGCAACCTTCTTCACAAATGATGAGTGTTAAAGAAGACCATTAGGTTTGGTTGGAAGAATTCAAAGGCTTCCCTGAAGATTCTACATTATCCACCAGATTTCAAAATCATCAGTTGAAGAATGGAAGGGTGAATTTTAAAGGACCGATGCGTTGCTATCGGCTCATTACGCATTGGCAAGGGGGCGAATCGGCAAGGTCAGTATGAGAGGGAATCGGCTAAATTAAGCTCAAGGAAATCGGCAAAATCAAATTGGGAAAAGTTCTTCATTGATAGGCGAGATTTCTTACATAAAGAGCTGATTGCTCTCAAAAGGAAGTACTAGGGGAAACATTGCCCCATCTACTGCTACTGGCCCTATACTAGAGGTCCTATCTACGGGCCGTCACTGCCCTCGTCGTCGCCGTCGTCGCCGCTGTCGGCGCTGCTCCCGGCGGGCTCGTCGTCGCTCCAATGGCCGCCGACCGGGCCCTCATTGTCCTCGTCCTCTTCATCAGCGTCATCGTCGTTGTCGAAGTCGCTGAGGTTGCCCGGCCAAGGGCAGAACCGCTTGGCGGCGGCTCGTCGGAGGAGGTGTCATCCTCCTCTTTCCTCCTCCTCCTCGGAAGAGGTGAAGTCGTCAGGAGAAGCGATCGTCATCGCTCTCCTCCTCCGTTTCCCCGTCGGCGAGGAAGCGGAGGTCGCTTTCCCCGTCGGTCAAGGACTTATCGTCCTCGGACCGACGGAGAAGTCGTGGCTGACTCCTCCCCGCTTCGATGGCGCGGCGGGTGTTCGCCGCGTGGACTTCCTCCTGGGTCGGCTCCGGCGTCGGCTCACGGGAAGGGGAGGACTGGCTGGAAAGATCCGATGGAGCAGAGGAGGAAGAAGACATGGTGGCGCAGGAGGGCTTTTGGAGTGCTAATGCGAAGAAGATGCGGAAATAAACTGTGCGGAGCGGTTAAATAAAAAGGGGATATAGTGGAAATTCAATGCCACAGCAGTTTCCGAGGAAGTGGTGCCTAAGAAAAAAAAACTGCCAGGTCACGCGGAGAAGTTGAGAAGGCAAGGCATCATGATGACGGATACTGCAACAGTTCTGCCACGACATGACCCGACGAAGGAGTGATTTTGGAATTACCAATTCCAAAACCAGGGGCATGTGTTATCACCAGAATTTGACCGATCAGAGGTGGGTCGCGATCAAGATGGACTTGAAGATATACATGGAAGAAATATGTGAATCGGCCTTTATATGCAAAGTTTGGGCTAGTTGGCCCGTGTATCCTTTACATATTAGGATGCGTGTCGGTTAGTTAGAGTTTTACTTGTGCACGGTTAGGTGCGCATCTAAATTAGAAAGTCCCCTGGACTATAAATATGTATCTAGGGTTTATGGAATAAACAACAACCAACGTTCAACCAACAAATCAATCTCGGCGCATCGCCAACTCCTTCTCCTCGAGGGTTTCTACGGTAAGCAACATGTTGCCTAGATCGCATCTTGCGATCTAGGCAAACAATTCCACGTTGTTCATGCGTTGCTCGTACTGAAGCCTTTTTGATGGCGAGCAACGTAGTTATCAGATGTGTTAGGGTTAGCATTGTTCTTCGTTTAAACATGCTGTCGTAGTGCAACCCCTTGATATCTAGCCGCCCTTACACCTATCTTAGGTGTGGGGCGGCACTTGATCATTATTTAGTAGATCTGATCCGTTACGGTTGCTCCTTGTTCATCAAGGATTAGTTTAATATCTGCAATAGTTAGGCCTTACAAAGGGGGGAGGATCCAGCGGCACGTAGGGTGTCGTTCGCTAGTCCTAAACAGGATGTTCCAGGATCAACTTCGTGTTGGTTTTGAGGCCTTGTTTAGGATCGGCTTACGATCACCGTGCGTGGCCGCGAGGCCCAACCTGGAGTAGGATGATCCGATTATGCGGTGAAAACCCTAAATCGTCGTAGATCTCATTAGCTTTATCTTGATCAAGCAGGACCACCATATATTCGTGCACCCCGTACGAATCATGGGTGGATCGGCTCCTTGAGCCGATTCACAGGATAACCTGAGAGCCGATCGAGGCTCGTATTTAATGTTTACGTGTATGCCATGCAGGAAACTAAGCGAGGCATCTCCATCACCTTCCTGACCAGGTATAGTCAGGTGGCACGCCCTTGCATCAGCATCGGACGTGTGACCAGAAGGCTTTGCGGGCCGTCGCTCGGAGGGACCTCAGCCAGCCGCAGCTCTAGGTTGTTCCCGGCTCTACCGTGTTGACCGTCGCTGCCCGCGGTGGGTTTACACAACAGATATTTTAAATCCACCTGCTGAAAGTATTCGTATAAAATACCCACGAAGATTATCGAACGTGTTATGGATAACCGCTATGAAGGGGATGGAGCTGTCCATCCTGGAGATCATTTACTGTTTTTGCATGAATTATGCGGGTTATTCAAGTGTGCAGGTATCTCTATGGATGAAGTGAGGAAGAAGCTATTCTCTTTTTCGCTGTCTGGTAAAGCAGCGCATTGGTATAAATTGTTGAAGAATAGTCATTCTCTTGGTTGGGAGGAAATTGCATCTCTCTTTTACTCTAAATTTTATCCTCCTTATGAAGTGCATATTGATAGGAATTATATTTATAACTTTTATCCTCGTGATGGAGAGAGTATTTCTCAAGCGTGGGGGAGATTAAAGTCACTAATGCTCAAATGTCCCATTCATGAGCTCCCCCGTAATGTTATTGTTAATAATTTTTATGCGAGGCTTTCAGGACAACACAAGGACTATCTGGATGCCTGTTCGGAGGGATCTTTCACAAGCAAGGAGGTTGAAGCTAGGTGGGATCTTCTTGATCGGATTGAGGAGAACGCTGAAGGATGGGAGAACGACAAAGGTAAAGAGTCAGGTATAAATTATGATTATGAATGCATTGAAGCTTTTATGAATACTGATAAATTTCGAAATATGAGTGCTACTTATGGTCTTGACTCTCAAGTTGCTGCAAATCTTTATAAAGCCTTTGCTTCTCATTTTGAATTGCCTAAAAAGAATTTTGATAAGTATCATGAACCTTTTAAAGAGGCTTGCATGAAGAATGAAATTGTTGTTAATTATTGCAATAAGCATGCTCAAACTCCTAAGAATGCTATTTCCTATAAGCATGTTAATTTTTGTGGAATACATAGACCTTGTGGAATTAATCAAATCAAAGATGAATATTGTATCCATCATGCTAATGAAAAAACTAGAAAGTGGCTTAGGGCTCTAGATGATCTTGGTAAAAAAGTTTGTGCCCTCTATCCTTTTATTTGTGAAGTTTGCCATGAAGTGGGTCATTTTAATTTTCAATGCTCCTCCAATGATAATTTGAACCCAATGAGTGCTGCAAATTTTTATTGTGATGATGAAATTACTCCTAATCAGCATGATGAACTTACTTTATTTTTGGGGTGTGAAGAATTGTCGAGAAAAATCTCTTTGTTACATATGAGTGATCTTGATATTGATGATGTCCTGCATGGGTGTTTTTCTTATTGCATTGATAATAGCCATACAAATACTTACATACAAAATATTTTAGAAGATGACACCTTACCAAAATATGATAGGACCGCTGTGTGTTTTCAACTAATTAATGAAAAGGAGGGATCCTCCCAAGTTTCTTCTATTGTTTCTGAAAGTAAATCAGGTTATGCGGACAAGCCACCCTTCAAGCCTCTTCCTCCTAAAGAAAGGAACGAGGAGAAGGAAGAGAAGAAGAAGAAGAAGAAGAAGAAGAAGAAGAAGAAGAAGAAGAAGAAGAAGAAGAAGAAGAAGAAGAAGAAGAAGAAGAAGGAGAATAAAAAGAAAGAGGTAACGGCGTATCACCGCGTGAATGAGATAACGCTAGGTAACCGTAAGTATGTTGCTCCTAATGATTATTGTGATAATGAATCTGAATACGATGATCTTCCTATGCCCTTTACATACATTAGCGATCATGATTTGAATGGGCACACTACTTTTGATATTACAAATCTCTGGGAAACTAATTCTGAAAATGATGATAATAATTGCCATAGTGTCAGTGCTATCCATGCTTCCTCCCATAATGATATAGAAAGCTCTAAGCTTGGGGAAGATGTGTTTGAAAATCCTTTTGCTACTGGTCATTATGTTCTTGATACATCTCCTTCTAATAACAATGATGGTGTGGACACAGATAAACCGACTGTGAAAGATAACTATTCTATTTCTTATGATGACACTGTGCCTCCGATCTTTGATGATTATTATAAAGAATGCTATGATATAGGTTATAACTATCCTTATGAAACTTGTCATAGTCATGATTGGATTACCAAAAACAATTCCCTTAATATGCAACTTGTTTACCATGTTCAAATTCTTGATAATGATCTTGCTCCAATTACTATTAGTGAGAAGAACTCTTCTTATGCCAAAATTAATGATACTTCTATGCATATGAACCATGATAAGAATGTTTTAAGTGATGGGTATATTGTGGATTTCATCAATGATGCTACTGAAAGTTATTATGAGAGAGGGAAACATGGTTATATGCATCTTAATAATATTAAGTTTCCCCTCTTTATGTTGAGAATCTTGAATTTACTCGTGTTCTATCCTCTTATGCTTGTCACTTTGTTCTTCATGAATTCATTTGTGTACAAGATTCCTTTGCATAGGAAGTGGACTTAAATGTGTTTTGAATTTGCCTCTTGATGCTCTCTTTTGCTTCAAATACTATTTCTTGCGAGTGCATCATTAAAACTGCTGAGCCCATCTTAATGGCTATAAAGAAAGAACTTCTTGGGAGATAACCCATGTGTTATTTTGCTACAGTACTTTGTTTTATATTTGTGTCTTGGAAGTTGTTTACTACTGTAGCAACCTCTCCTTATCTTAGTTTTGTGTTTTGTTGTGCCAAGTAAAGTCTTTGATAGCAAGGTTGATACTAGATTTGGATTACTGCGCAGAAACAGATTTCTTTGCTGTCACGAATCTGGGCAAAATTCTCTGTAGGTAACTCAGAAAATTATGCCAATTTACGTGAGTGATCCTCAGATATGTACGCAATTTTCATTCAATTTGAGCATTTTCATTTGAGCAAGTCTGGTGCCTCAATAAAATTCGTCATTACGAACTGTTCTGTTTTGACAGATTCTGCCTTTTATTTCGCATTGCCTGTTTTGATATGTTCGATGGATATTTCGATTCCATTGACTTTCAGTAGCTTTGTGCAATGTCCAGAAGTGTTAAGAATGATTGTGTCACCTCTGAACATGTGAATTTTGATTATGCACTAACCCTCTAATGAGTTTGTTTCGAGTTTGATGTGAAGGAAGTTTTCAAGGGTCAAGAGAGGAGGATGATATACTACGATCAAGAAGAGTGAAAAGTCTAAGCTTGGGGATGCCCGGTGGTTCATCCCTGCATATTTCAAGAAGACTCAAGCATCTAAGCTTGGGATTCCCAAGGCATCCTTTCTTCATCGACAAATTATCGGTTCCTTCTCTTGAAACTATATTTTTATTCGGTCACATCTTATGTACTTTACTTGGAGCGTATATTTGTTTTTGTTTTTGTTTGAATAAATGCTTGTATGGGAGAGAGACACGCTCTGATGGTTCGTATGAACACATGTGTTCTTAGCTTTTAATGTTCATGGCGAAGGTTGAAACTGCTTCGTTAATTGTTATATGGTTGGAAACGGAAAATGCTACATGTAGTAATTGGTATGATGTCTTGGATAATGTGATACTTGGCAATTGTTGTGCTCTTGTTTAAGCTCTTGCATCATATACTTTGAACCTATTAGTGAAGAAATACATAGAGCTTGTTAAAATTTGGTTTGCATGAGTGGTTTCTCTAGAGTCTAGATATTTTCTAGTGAGGTGTTTGAACAACAAGGAAGACGATGTATAGTCTTATAATGCTTGTAATATGTCTTTTATGTAAGTTTTGATGTACTAGTTCGTGCTTGTGTTTGCTTCAAACAACCTTGCTAGCCTAAAACCTTGTATCGAGAGGGAATACTTCTCATGCATCCAAATCCTTGAGCCAAACAACACTATGCCATTTGTGTCCACCATACCTACCTACTACATGGTATTTCCTGCCATTCCAAAGTAAATTGAGTGCTACCTTTAAACAATTCAAAATTTATCACCTCTGATTTGTGTCAATGTTTTATAGCTCATGAGGAAGTATGTGGTGTTCATCTTTCAATCTTGTTGGGCAACTTTCACCAATGGACTAGTGGCTTCATCCGCTTATCCAATAATTTGCAAAAAGAGCTGGCAATGGGATTCCCAGTCCCAAATTAATTAACTTAAATAGACACTCCTCCATGGTATGTGATTGTTGGACGGCACCCGAAGGATTCGGTTAGCCATGGCTTGTGTAAGCAAAGGTGGGGAGGAGTGTCATCATAATAAAACTAAAATAAAAAGGCACTCCTTCATGGTATGAGATTGTTGGCAGGCACCCGAGGATTCGGTTAGCCATGGTTTGTGAAAGAAAGGTTGGAGGTGCCACCCAAAAATAAAATAAAATGGGAGCCGCTCTTTGAAGGTTTGTCTGGCAAGGGGGTTAGAGTACCCTTACCATTCGTGACAACAACATACACCTCTCAAAACTTTATTTTTATGCTCTCTTTATGTTTTCAAAACCAAAGCTCTAGCACAAATATAGCAATCGATGCTTTCCTCTTTGAAGGGCCATTCTTTTACTTTTATGTTGAGTCAGTTTACCCATTTCTCTCTATCCTAAGCAAACACTTGTGTTAACTATGCATTGATTCTTACATGCTTGCTTATTGCACTTGTTATATTGCTTTGCATTGACAACTATCCATGAGATATACATGTTACAAGTTGAAAGCAACCGCTGAAACTTAATCTTCCATTGTGTTGCTTCAATACCTTTACTAAGAATTTATTGCTTTATGAGTAACTCTTATGCAAGACTTATTGATGCTTGTCTTGAAAGTACTATTCATGAAAAGTCTTTGCTATATGATTCAATTGTTTACTCATTGCATTTACATTGTTTCGAATCGCTGCATTCATTACATGTGTTTACAATAGTATGATCAAGTTTATGATGGCATGTCACTCCAGAAATTATCTTTGTTATCGTTCACCTGCTCGGGACGAGCAGAAACTAAGCTTGGGGATGCTGTTACGTCTCCGACGTATCGATAATTTCTTATGTTCCATGCCACATTATTGATGATTTCTACATGTTATATGCACATTTTATGTCATATTTATGCTTTTCCGAACTAACCTATTGACGAGATGCCGAAAGGCGGTTCTTTGTTCTCTTGTTTTTGGTTCCAGAAAGGTTGTTCGGGCAATATTCTCGAATTGGACGAAATCAACGCCAAACCTCCTATTTTTCCCCGGAAGGCTCCAGAACACCGAAGGGGAGTCGGAGGAGAGCCAGGGCCCACACCATAGGGCCGCGTGGGCCGGACCCTGGCCGCGCCGGCCAGGGTGAGGCCACCCTGTCAGGCCTCTGCGCCGCCTCTTCGCCTATAAAACCCCTTTCGACCTAAAACGCAACCAATTGTGAAACTCCGGAAAGACTCCGGCGCCGCCACGCGAAACTCCAATTCGGGGGACAGAACTCTGTCCGGCACCCGCCGGGACGGGGAATTGCCCCCGGAGTCATCTCCACCGCCGTCTCCACCGCCATCTTCACCGCCATCGCTGTCTCCATGATGAGGAGGGAGTAATTCACCCTCGGGGCTGTACCGGTAGCTATGTGGTTCATCTCTCTCTTTGTGATCAAGTTGAATACTATCTATGTGCTACTCTAGTGATGTTATTAAAGTAGTCTATTCCTCCTACACGGTGTAATGGTGACAGTGTGTGCATCCGTGTTAGTACTTGGTTTATGCTATGATTGTGATCTCTTGTAGATTATGAAGTTAACTATTGCTATGATAAGTATTGATGTGATCTATGCCTCCTTCATAGTGTGATGGTGACAGTGTGCATGCTATGTTAGTTCTCGGTGTAGTTGTGTTGATCTATCATACACTCTAAGGTTATTTAAATATGAACATTGAATATTGTGGAGCTTGTTAACTCCGGCATTGAGGGTTCGTGTAATCCTACACAATTAGTGGTGTTCATCATCCAACAAGAGGGTGTAGAGTAGTCCTATTATGTGATCATTGTTGAGAGTGTCCACTAGTGAAAGCAGGATCCCTGGGCCTTGCTTCCAAGCATCGAATCTCCATTTGTTTACTGTTTTGTTGAATGTTTACTCGCTGCCATATTTTACTCAGATTGCTATTATCACTCATACTCATCCATATTATTTGTATCTCACTATTTCTTCGCCGAACTAGTGCACCTATTGTATTAGGTGTGTTGGGGACACAAGAGACTTCTTGCTTTGTGGCTGCAGGGTTGCTTGAGAGGGATATCTTTGACCTCTTCCTCCAGAGATCGATAAACCTTGGGTGATCCACTTAAGGAAACTTGCTGCTGTTCTACAAACCTCTGCTCTTGGAGGCCAACACTGTCTACAAGAATAAAGGCTCCCGTAGACATCAAGGCTCCATGGAAAATAAGACCGTGGGCTTTTGTTTCGTCCAATTCCGAGAATATTTCCTATGTAGGATTTCGAAACCAAAAACAGCAGAAAAGAACTGGCGCTTCGACATCTTGTTAATAGGTTAGTGGAAAATGCATCAAAATGATGTAAAGTGTATATAAAACATGTGAGTATTGTCATAAGACTAGCATGGAACATAAGAAATTATAGATACGTTTGAGACGTATCAAGCATCCCCAAGCTTAGTTCCTACTCGCCCTCGAGTAGGTAAACGATAACAAGGATAATTTCTGAAGTGACATGCTACTATCATAATCTTGATCAATACTATTGTAAAGCATATGAGATGAATGAAGTGATTCGAAGCAATGGTCTATAGTTTGTTAACAAATAGATAATGACTAAACAACTGAATCATATAGCAAAAACTTTTCATGAATAGTACTTTCCAAGACAAGCATCAATAAGTCTTGCATAAGAGTTAACTCATAAAGCAATAGATTCTTAATAGAAGGTTTTGAAGCAACACAAGGGAAGATTTAAGTTTCAGCTTTCAACTTTCAACATGTATATCTCATGGATAATTGTCAACACAAAGTAATATGATGAGTGCAAATAAGCAAGTATGTAAGAATCAATGTACACAGTTGACACAAGTGTTTGCTTCTAAGATAGAAAGAAGTAGGTAAACTGACTCAACATAAAGTAAAAGAAAGGGCCCTTCGCAGAGGAAGCAGGGATTACTCATGTGCTAGAGCTTTTATTTTGAAAACATGGAAACAATTTTGTCAACGGTAGTAATAATTCATATGTGTTATGCATAAAACCTCCTATAAGTTGCAAGCCTCATGCATCGAATACTAATAGTGCCCGCACCTTGTCCTAATTAGCTCGATTTCCATGGATTATCATTGCATTACATATGTTTCAACCAAGTGTCACAAAGGGGTACCTCTATGCCACCTATACAAAGGTCCAAGGAGATAGATCGCATTTGATTTCTCAATTTTGATAGATCTCAACTTGAGGACATCCATACCGGGATAACATAGAAAACAGATAATGGACTCTTCTTTTATGCTTTAAACATTCAACAACAGATAATATTCTCATAAGAGATTTGAGGATTAATGTCCAAGCTGAAACTTCCACCATGATACATGGCTTTGGTTGGCGGCCCAATGTTCTTCTCTAACAATATGCATACTCAAACCATTTAACTCATGGCAAATCTCCCTTACTTCAGACAAGACGACATGCATAGCAACTCACATGATATTCAACAAAGGTGTGACAGGTTGATGGCGTCCCCAGAAACATGGTTACCACTCAACAAGCAACTTATAAGAACTAAGATACATAAGCGACATATTCATTACCACAATAGTTTTTTAGGCTACTTTCCCATGAGCTATGTATTGCAAAGACAAGGAATGAAATTTTTTAAAGGTAGCACGCAAGCAATTTACTTTGGAAAGGCAGAGAAATACCACATAGTAGGTAGTTATGGTGGACACAAATGGCATAGGTTTTGACTCAAGGTTTTGGATGCACGAGAAGTAATCCCTCTCAGTACAAGGCTTAGGCTAGCAAGGTTGTTTGAAGCAAACACAAGTATAAACCGGTACAGCAAAACTTAAATAAAAACATATTGCAAGCATTATAATACTCTACACTGTCTTCCTTGTTGCTCAAACACTTTTACCAGAAAATATCTAGACTTAGAAAGACCAATCATGCAAACCAAATTTCAACAAGCTCTACGGTAGTTCTCCACTAATAGGTTTAAACTACATGATGCAAAAGCTTAAACATGATCTACTTGAGAGCTCAAAACAATTGCCAAGTATCAAATTATTCAAGACAATATACCAATTACCACATGAAGCATTTTCTGTTTCCAACCAAATAGCAATAAATGAAGCGGCTTTCAACTTTCGCCATGAATATTAAAAGTAAAACTAAGAACACAAGTTTTCAAATGAAAAAGCGGAGCGTTTCTCTCTCCAACACAAGGATTTCTAGGATCCGATTTATTTAAACATAAACAAAAATAAAAACAAACAGACGCTCCAAGTAAAGCACATAAGATGTGACAATAAAAATATAGTTTCACTAGAGGTGACCTGATAAGTTGATGAAGAAGGGATGCCTTGGGCATCCCCAAGCTTAGATGCTTGAGTCTTCTTGAAATATGCAGGGATGAACCACGGGGGCATCCCCAAGCTTAGACTTTTCACTCTTCTTGATCATATTATATCATCCTCCTCTCTTGATCCTTGAAAACTTCCTTCACACCAACTCAAAACAATCTCATTAGAGGGTTAGTGCATAATCAAAATTCACATGTTCAGCGAGGACACAATCATTCCCAACACTTCTGGACATTACCCAAGGCTACTGAAAGTTAATGGAACAAAGAAATCCACTCAACACAATAAAAGAGAAATAAAAGGCAGAATCTGTCAAAACAGAACAGTCCGTAAAGACGAATTTTTTGAGGCACTTAACATGCTCAGATGAAGAAGCTCAAATTTAATGAAAGTTGCGTACATATCTGAGGATCACATGAATTTTTCGTGATTTAGGAGTTTCCTACAGAGATATCAACTCAAATTCGTGACAGCTAAAAATCTGTTTCAAGCAGAAATCCAAATCTAGTATCAACTTTACTATCAAAGACTTTACTTGGCACAACAATGCAATAAAGTAAAGATACAAAGGTATTGCTACAGTAGTAACAAGCACCTTGACTCAAATATAAAACAAAAATTGCAAATAAAATAATGGGTTGTCTCCTATAAGCGCTTTTCTTTAACGCCTTTCAGCTAGGCGAAAGTGTAAATCAAGTCTCCACTACTATTAAAAGAGACAGAGTGGCAGATCCAAACAATCTTGACCATCAATCACCAAAATCACCGTTCAGATTTACTGCTAAAACAGTGTTAGACGGCTATCCCACCGCTAATCACGGCAGAGAAAAAAAATGACAAAACCGCTGTCCACGAATTACCCCCAAAATCTGACCCGCCCTTACGCACGTCCTCGCAAACTGCAGGCCGCCACCGCGAACGCCGCCGCACAGTGCAGGCCGCCACCACGCAAGCCGCCGCCCCGCCCCGCGCACGCAGCGCAGTGCAGGCCGCCAAGCTGCAGGTCGCCGACCGCATCCGTGGTCACCGCCGCACGCTGCCGGCGCGCTGCCCTGTGCGACCTACCCCTAACCGACGTGATTTGGTATGGGTTCCCCTAGGCCGTCGCCTCCGTCTGCACCCAGCTCGACAGCATCGGCTCCTCCAACGTCTGATTGACTGCGTCATGTCGGTCATGCCGTCATCCACTGCGTTCTCGCCTCGCCACCAACAACCCGCTTTTCCGCTCGCCTAATTCCCATCGAGGACCTTCGTCACACCGCCTTCCACGCCATGCGTCCATGCCATCATCCATCCGCAGCTTAACCAGCCCCCAGCGCCATAGAGCCTCTCCGCCCGACGCCTGTCATCTCAATTGTGCTTCTCCCCTGGTTTCAGGCATACAGAAAGCATTCGATTGCTGTGATTTCAGTTGCTTTCTTACCGTGGCCTGAAAAGGGATAATATTTTAGAGTTCTTTATTACAACTTGCATTACAGATTACTGCAATGCGTAATTAGTAATTACTTTGTATGTGTCAGCCATTCTAAATAGGATTGCAGATGATGTGGTAGTGGATTCATTGCAAAGTGTACTTTCATGTTGTACAGGGTGATGGTAGTGGATTCACATTAATCTATGAGACCAATTTCATTGCAAAGCGTACTACTCCTCCACTAGCTCACTTTTATGGTTATTTTTGCATTGAAGTTTTCTGAATCTGTGTTATTCATTATTACGGTGTTCTGAAACAGGGGCTATGTCTTGCAGATGAATTGTATACCAGACCAGCCATGGCATCAGAATATTTTATGATTATAACATTGTAAAAAAAATGACATTTGCTCAATGATTTCGTTTTGCGACTCTTGATTCAAGAGGTATTTTCCTATCCGCAACACCTGCATATCTTCATTCTGTTTTAGGTGATTTTGGTGGTAAGTATTCTCAATACTAATTCAGATGTTAAGATGAATGCTTTAAACAGATTTTGTAATCTAAGTAGAGCAACGACCGTTCCTAGAGACAACATTTCCAAATGGAGGAAAGTTCTCACATTGAACAATTTGCATCAGTCTTTCCACTCCAGTTCGGGTAGATGTGTTATTCATCCGTGCTTCATGAATAGTGGCTGGGAGAGCGTAGCAAATTCTTGGTGCTCTTTTATACACCTTAGATCAGAGTAGAACTATGTTGCCCATTACTTATGGAGTGAAAACCCCAATCAGTTTGATTAAAATATGTGTATGAGAGAGAAATCTATTAATCAAGCATTAGAAATTACCACATATTTCATGAAACAAAATTGTTCTGGTGTATTTTTTGCTTATCGCTGTTATTTGGGTGCATCTGTTCATTTATTATTGATGTCTCTATCAGTACATTGTTAGATCTCACTATTGATTTTGTTTTTTACAATACAAGATCCATGTGTTGATTTTGTTTAAATATTTGCAAAACTGAAAATATCATCGATTATACGCGCTGAGAAAGACACCTATGTCAATTATCTTCAGAGAAATTATAGCATTATGTATATGTCAGAACCAAATTAATTATAGAAGGGGCGAAAACAGAGTGATAATTGGACCAATTCTCTATGCCACCAAACAAGAGTTGGCGAATCTGGGTATCACTGTTGACATTTTTTCTCCAAGTAAATAGTACGTGACACACAGTACTTAAGCTTTCGATAGGTACGAAATTGAAAGTGTGGTAAAGCATATGATTTTTCTCCGTCAATATTTCTTTGGTAACCGATGATTTTTTCATTTAATTTGTGATTTGATGATTCCATTTTATAACTTCTTTTTCTGTAGACATGTAGTTGTTACAAGGAAATATTGGATTCTCTGGGCTCGAGCTGATTACAAGGGATGATATCCCTTTCCCTTCCACGCCTCTAGCTTGATGATTTAAACCCAAAGCAAAGTTGACCTATAACGACTATTGCTTTTACTATGCTCCATGCTGCAGCGCAAAATAAGTTTTAACACTATAGTTGATATATGCAGCTGTCAGCAACTACAGATGAACTGAAAACCTACCCTCCAATATTTCCACTGTCTCATATCTGAGCATGATCCTTTAGTTGTTCAGAAGCAACAATGACTAATGTATGATATACCACCTATCAGATTATTATGGAACATATACTACCAATAACAATTGGTGATTTTTTTTTTGCGCTAGATCAAATCCTACCCGCTTATTTCTTCGGATTACAGTATCCAACCTGATTTTGTCATGCCTTATAAAAATTGAAGTCTGAATAAGAAGTGCATATGTAAATAAGGTGGGCTGGATAAATTTCCTAGGGAGAGTTCCATTGTGTTACCTCCCTGTAGGTCTATTCCAGTCCGAAAGAGACACATGAATAGGATAAACAAACATTGATCAACTGGCTTGTTTCTTGTATACCTTGCATGGTGCATCAAGTTAGAAAGTAATCGCATTTTTTTGAAGTTGTCGGTTAATAGGTGCATCAATTTACATGCTATTGACTGAGATACAAACTTTATTTTATCTTGCTGCATAGATATCTTTCATTTCTTACTTTTGACTTGGTGACAATAATTATTGTGTTACTTGCACTGTATTAGCTAAAGTGAGAAGGTATAAGTGTTTTCCTAATTACTCATATATACTCTTCTATTTACATGCACATACGTGGCTGAAGTGTTAAATTTCCCAAAATGGCTCAACCACTGGTATTTTTGTATTAATAAAATATTCATGCATGACTACATTATATCTCGCGGGTGCCAAATTCATGTTTTGTGTAATAACGTATTGTATCAATTGCAGATATCATGGGCGTTATAATGTATCTTAGCCCAATTGACCAGGAGACATTTTTCCCTCCAGGTATGGGGGAAGTAGCAATGCTGGATTCCTATAATAATATTGTGTTCCTCCACATTTTTTATGAACTTGTTGAGCACCATAGAGAACAACTATTGGTTGGTGAAAAGGATGCTTAATTCTTCATGGCAACCTCTATGGAGGTTGACCAAGCCTCAAGTGAGCATGAACTTTAAAAAGTGGTATACAATATCCATCTTGCATTTTAACCTACTCGTGGTTTGATAAACATAGAGAGTTTATCCATGAATATATTGCAAACTTGTGTTTTTAAATTACTTATTATTATCGCTCGATTGATTTTTGTTGACGTCGATAATCTTGTGGAGGTTCAAAAGCAAATTATATGTGTGAATTAGAAATATTATGTGCCTAAAATAAGTTATTTGCATTATTTACCCAGGATCTTAGGAGTAAAAGATTTCGAGAAGGCCGAGGAGACAAATGGTGACAAGTAATTTTCAAAGATTATACGTGCGAGGCACGTGCACTTTTACTAGTAACATCAAGAGAAGAAGCATCAACATCATAATTTGTTCTAATAATATAATCAAAAGGCAACTTCATTCTCTTTTAGGGAAGTGTTCCATACCTTTCTTAAGAGGGAATTGATATTTAATATTTCCTTCTTTCATATCAATAATAACACCAACAGTTCGAAGAAAGGTCTTCCCAAAATAATAGGACAAGATGCATTGCATTCAATATCCAAGACAACAAAATCAACGGGGACAAGGTTATTGTTAACCGTAATGTGAACATTATCAATCCTCCCCAAAGGTTTATTTATAGAATTATCAGCAAGATTAACATCCAAATAACAATATTTCAATGGTGGCAAGTCAAGCCTATCATAGAGTTTCTTAGGCATAACAGAAAAACTTGCACCAAGATCACATAAAGCATTACAATCAAAATCATTGACCTTCATTTTAATGATGGGCTCCCAACCATTCTAGCTTCCTAGAATAGAAGCTTCAATTTTAATTCCTCTTCTCTAGCTTTAATGAGAGCATTTGTAATATGTTTTGTAAAGGCCAAGTTTATAGCACTAGCATTAGGAATTCTAGCAAGTTTTTGCAAGAACTTAATAACTTCAGAGATATGACAATTATCAAAATCAAAACCATTATGATCTACAGCAATGGGATCATTGTCCCCAATACTCTGAAAAATTTCAGCACTTTTATCACAAACAGTTTCAGGCAATTTTACATGCTTTGTATTAGAAGTAGAAACATTGCCAACACCAATTATTTTACCATTGATAGTGGGAGGTTTAGCAACATGTGAAGCATCAATATTACTAGTGGTGGTAATACTCCAAACTTTAGCTACATTATTCTCTTTAGCAAGTTTTTCTTTTTCTTTCCCACCTAGCATGCAATTCAGCCATCATTCTAATATTATCATTAATTCGAACTTGAATAGTTTTTGCTGTAGCAAATGACTTAATATCTTTATCTTAAGTAGGCATAACTTTCAATTTTAAAAGATCAACATCATCAGCAAGACTATCAACCTTAGAAGCAAGAACATCAATTTTACCAAGCTTTTCTTCAACAGATTTGTTAAAAGCAGTTTGTGTACTAATAAATTCTTTAAGCATGACTTCAAGACCAGAGGGTGCACTCCTACTATTGTTGTAAGAATTACCATAAGAATTACCATAACCATTACCATTGTTAGAAGGATATGGCCTATAGTTGTTACCAAAATTATTCCTATAAGCATTGTTGTTGAAATTATTACTTTTAATTTCACATCAACATGCTCTTCTTGATCAACCAATGAAGCTAAAGGAACATTATTAGGATCAACATTAGATCTAGCATTAACAAGCATAGACATAATAACATCAATCTTATCACTCAAGGAGGTTTCTTCAACAGAATTTACCTTCTTACCTTGAGGAGTCCTTTCAGTGTGCCATTCAGAGTAGTTGATCATCATATCATCAAGAAGCTTTGTTGCAGCACCCAAAGTGATGGACATAAAAGTACCTCCAGCAGTTGAATCCAATAGGTTCCTTGAAGAAAAATTTAATCCTGCATAAAAGGTTTGGATGATCATCCAAGTAGTTAGTCCATGGGTAGGGAAAATCTTTACCAAAGATTTCATTCTTTCCCATGCTTGGGTAACATGTTCATTATCCAATTGCTTAAAATTCATAATGCTACTTCTCAAAGATATAATTTTAGCAGTAGGATAATATCTTCCAATGAAAGCATCTTTACATTAGTCCATGAATCAATACTATTCTTAGGCAAAGATAGCAACCAATCTTTAGCTCTTCCTCTTAAGGAGAAAGGAAACAATTTCAGTTTTATAATATCCCCATCTACATCCTTATACTTTTGCATTTCACAAAGTTCAACAAAATTATTAAGATGGGCAGCAACATCATCAGAACTAACACCAGAAAATTGCTCTCTCATAACAAGATTTAGTAAAGCAGGTTTAATTTCATAGAATTCTGCTGTAGTAGCAGGTGGAGCAATAGGAGTGCATATGAAATCATTATTATTGGTGCTAGTGAAATCACACAACTTAGTGTTCTCAGGAGTATTCATTTTAACAATAATAAAAATAAGTAAAGCAAACCGAATTAAATAAAGTAAAACAAGTAACTAATTTTTTTGTTTGATATAAAGAAAGCAAACAAAATAGAAAATAAAATAAAGCAAGACAATAAACAAAGTAAAGAGATTGGGTGTGAGAGACTCCCCTTGCAGCGTGCCTTGATCTCCCCGGCAACGCGCCAGAAAATATGCTTGATGGCGCGTAAGCACGTCCGTTGGGAACCCCAAGAGGAAGGTGTGATGCGTACACAAGTTTTCCCTCGGTAAGAAACCAAGGTTATCGAACCAGTAGGAGATGAAAGCCACGTGAAGGTTGTTGGTGAAGGAGTGTAGTGCGGCGCAACACCAGGGATTCCGGTGCCAACGTGGAACTGCACAACACAATCAAAATACTTTGCCCCAACTTAAAAGTGAGGTTGTCAATCTCACGGGCTTGAAACAAAGGTTAAACATGGTGTGGAGAATGATGTTTGCTTGCAAAGAACAACAGAGAACAATGATTGCAGTAGGTTGTATTTCAGATGTAAAAGAATGGACCGGGGTCCACAGTTCACTAGTGGTGTCTCTCCAATAAGACAAATAACATGTTGGGTAAACAAATTACAGTTGGGCAATTGACAAATAGAGAGGGTATAACAATGCACATACATATCATGATGACTACTATGAGATTTACTTAGGGTATTACGACAAAGTGTTGGAGATATGCCCAAGAGGCAATAATAAAATGGTTATTATAATATATCTTTGTGTTTATGATAATGTTTACATACCATGCTATAATTGTATTAACCGAAACATTGATACATGTGTGTTATGTGAACAACAAAGAGTCCCTAGTAAGCCTCTTGGATAACTAGCTTGTTGATTAATAGATGATCATAGTTTCATGATCATGAACATTGAATGTTATTATAACAAGGTTATGTCATTATGTGAATGATTTAATGGACACACCCAATTAAGCGTAGCATAAGATCCCGTCATTAAGTTATTTGCTATAAGCTTTCGATACATAGTTACCTAGTCCTTATGACCATGAGATCATGTAAATCACTTATGCTGGAAAGGTACTTTGATTACATCAAACACCACTGCGTAAATGGGTGGTTATAAGGGTGGGATTAAGTATTAGGAAAGTATGAGTTGAGGCATATGGATCAACAATGGGATTTGTCCATCCCGATGACAGATAGATATACTCTGGGCCCTCTCGTTGGAATGTCGTCTAATGTCTTGCAAGCATATGAATAAGTTCATAAGAGACCACATACCATGGTACGAGTAAAGAGTACTTGTCAGAGACGAGGTTGAACAGGTATAGAGTGATACCGATGATCAAACCTCGGACAAGTAAAATATCTCGTGACAAAGGGAATTGGTATCGTATGTGAATGGTTCATTCGATCACTAAAGTCATCGTTGAATATGTGGGAGCCATTATGGATCTCGAGATCCGCGCTATTGGTTATTGGTCGGAGAGGAAATCTCAACCATGTCTACATAGTTTGCGAACCGTAGGGTGGGTGACACACTTAAGGTTTGATGTTGTAATAGTAGAACTTGAATATGGAATGGAGTTGAAGTATTGTTCGAAGTCTCGGATGGGATCCGGACATCACGAGGAGTTCAGGATGGTCGGGAGAATAAGATTCATATATGGAAGTCTGTCCAAGTTGAAATGATCCGGTGCATTTATGGAAGGTTCTAGAAGGTTCTAGAAAGTCCGGAAGAAATCACTAAGGAAGGAGGAGTCCCGGAGGGGGACTCCACCTCCCATGGCCGGCCAACCCTAGAGGGGTCCAAGGTGGACTCCACCAAGGGGGCCGGCCACCCCTACCCAAGGTGGGAATCCCACTTGGGTGGGAGTCCCACCTTGGGTAGGTTTCCTACTACAGGAAGGTTTTGGGTTTGGGTCTTATTCGAAGACTTGTAATCCAACTTGCCAGGGTTCCACCTATATAATGAGGGCATAGGGGAGGGGCCGGCCACTACAAGCCACCAAGCTGGCCGCACCCCTTGAGGCCGGCCACCCCCTCAACCCTAGCCGCCCCCTCTCTCCTCCTCTTCTCCCGCACGCTTAGCGAAGCTCCGAGGAGTTCTCCATATACAACCACCCCGCCGTCGTGCTGCCGGATTCAAGGAGGAGCTACTACTTCCGCTACCCGCTGGAGGCGAGGAGAAGGGCGTCGTCTTCATCAACACCGGACGTGTGACCGAGTACGGAGGTCTTTGCCCGATTGGCACCGTGATCGAGATCTTCTACGCGCTTTTGCAAGCGGCAAATGATCGTCTACAGCAACAAGAGCCTACTCTTGTAGGCTTTGGAAATCTTCAAGGGTTAGTCTCTCGTTCATCCCCTCGTTGCTCCCATCTTCTAGATTGCATCTTGGCTTGGATTACGTTCTCGTGGTAGGAAATTTTTGTTTTCTATGCAACGAATCTGATGGGTATCAGAGCCGTGTCTATGCATAGATGGTTGCACGAGTAGAACACAATTGTTTTGTGGGCGTTGATGTTTATGTTGTCTTTAGTTTGAGTACTTTGTATCTTTGTGGCATAGTGGGATGAAGCGGCTCGGGCTAACTTTACATGACCGCGTTCATGAGATTTGCTCCACGCTCGACATGCAACTTGTATTGCATAAGTGGCTTTGCGGGTGTCTATCTCTCCTACTATAGTGAAGATTCAATTTAATCTTCTATTGACAACACTAGTATCACCATTGTGGTTCATGTTCGTAGGTAGATCGGATCTCACTCGAAAACCCTAAACCACGTAAAATATGCAAACCAAATTAGAGAACGTCTAACTTGTTTTGCGGGGTTTGGTGATGTGATATGGCCATAATGTGATGATGACTATGTATGAGATGATCATTATTGTATTGTGGCAACCGGCAGGAGCCTTATGGTTGTCTTTAAATTTCATGTTGAGTAGTATTTCAAAGTAGTTGCAATAGTTGCTACATGAGGTGAACAACCATGAAGACGGCGCCATGGACCTTGACGCTACGCCGACGATGATGGAGATCATGCCAGTTGATGATGGAGATCATGTCCGTGCTTTGGAGATGAAGATCGAAGGCGCAAAGACTAAAGGGCCATATCATATCACATATGAATTGCATGTGATGTTCATCCTTTATGCATCTTATTTTGCTTAGATAACGTGATGGTAGCATTATAAGATGATCCCTCACATTAATATCAAGATAATAAAGTGTTCTCCCCTCGTATGCACCGTTGCACAGTTCGTCGTTTCGAAGCATCTCGTGATGATCGGATGTGATAGACTCAACGTTCACATACAACGGGTGTAAGACATGTTGCACACGCGGAATACTTGGGTTTGCTTGACGAGCCTAGCATGTACAGACATGGCCTCGGGACAACGAAAACCGAAAGGTTGAACACGAGTCATATGGATGATATGATCAACATGTTGATGTTCACTATTGAAGCTACATCATCTCACGTGATGATCGGTTTTGGTGTAGTGGATTTGGATCGTGTACCACTTAACAACTATGAGGGATGTTGTATTAGGTGGGAGTTCATTAGTAATTAGATTAAAACATGAACTAATTATCATAAACATAGTCCGAGTAGTATTTTGAATTAATTTTGTAGTATTGGCATCCGTTTTCTACCATGCGCTAGTCTTGTTATTGAGATAGAAATACTGTTAAAATCTGATAAGAAACTTTACGGTTTGGTACCGTATTGTTAAAGAATCAAGAAATGATTAAGTCCTATTGCAAACTTTTAGCAAACCTCATATTGTTGATTCAAAGAGCTATGGTTTCAATTAGTACCTAAAGTTATCTTGTCTCCGTGAAACTTGAAGTTCAAATCTGTTTGAAAAGTAAGGAGCTGAAAATTTAGTTTTCTGAAATAATCAAGGTATGAGATATATGTGATATCTAAGACCTTATTGCAAGATGATAGAATATAATTTGGTGAGACTACATAAACTCATAAGTTTTATGGGAATGTACGAAGGTTGAAGACGAGGCGTCCCAATCCTCCAACTATTGGGGCACTAACGATATTCGCATATCCATGAAGTAATCATCCTTAGTATGCACCGTTGCTAAGACTCGTCGTTTCGAAGCATCTCGTGATGATCGGGTGTTATAGATTCCACGAGTGCATACAACGGGTGCAAGCCAGATTTGCACATGCGAATACTAAAGTTAAACTTTACGAGCCTAGCATGTACAGACATGGTCTCGGAAAAGTCGTCATGAAATGATGGATAAAATTATGGTGAAATTGTTCATCATATTACAAAGTTACTAATAGTGAAATCTGAAACACTTGTCATATGATGATCAACTTCAAAGTTAGAACCTCAAGGTTATTGGTATTTGACCAACAAACCTAGAAAGTTATTGAAGGTGAAGTATTTTCTGAATAATGAGGAAAGCTAAAAGAGAAACTACAAAAGATATTTTGGCAGAAAGAAAAGAAAAGACTAGAAAGTCTAGCTCAGATGTATATAAATGATATACATGTTATGGTTGTATTTCTAGTTTGATCACACAATGAAATTCTTGGGTATTAGTACCATATTGGTTGGTATGAAATGTCATACAAAACAACGCAATACAAGAATACAATGGCCTAAGTAACTGACAAGGAATATGATAGGAATGCACTTCTGGAACAAAAATAAAGTGTTATTATGTTGGCATCCTATCTAGCCCTTAGAATTTATAATAAAGAACTTAATAATTATTATTTTGCTCTGGTCAAATAAAAACAATGAGTTGTTCAAATTATAACATTACTCCATGTACGATGGATAAGTTATTATAAATCTTAATGGTGAAACACACATACATAACAATGACGCTAAAATGCCATAAGGCAAATGATTTGAATTCCACTTATTTGTGGAACCGCCATTTAGGTCATGTTAGAAAGGAACGCATGAAGGAACTCCATGGAGTCATTTGATTTTTTGAATCGTTTGACGCTTGCAAATCTTTTCTAAAGAGAATGACTAAAATACCGTTCATAGGCCAAGAGTTGAACAGGCAACTAACTTAGTGGAAAAATACATGATGATGTATGTGGTTCACTAGGCATAGTTGTGTGCGGGAAATTCTTCTACTTCATGAAAACTTCCAACAATGAATTGAGTATATATATGTGTATTCGATAAGGAAGAAGTTTGAAACATTTGAATGGATTCAAATAAATTTCAGCATGAGGTGGAAATCATCGTAATAGAAAAAGTCAAATATCTATGATTGGATCATAGTGGAAATATTTGAATTACGAGTTTTAGCGAACATCTAAGAGAGTTATGAAATTGTTCAACAACTCACGTTTCTTGGAGTATCATAATGATGATGAAGTATCCGAGAGATGTATCCAAACCTTGTTGGATCAATGATGAGATAAAATATTGATGCCATTATATTTTTGTGAATTATGCTTTAGAGACTACCCCGCTTTTACACTGAATAGAGCATCATCATGATCCGTTGAAATGACACCGTACGAGTTATGGCATGGGTATGAAACCTAATAGTCATCTCTTAAATTTTGGTATGCATAGCATAAGGTAAATAAGTTTACAACCAAAATCGGATGAATGTTTTTGTTGGTTATCCCAAAGAATTAATTGGGAATTCTTCCACCATGGAAACAAAGACAAAAGTGTTTGTCGATGTTTCTTACTTATTTCCAAGAAATTGTTTCTAGTGAAATATTTGAGTGGGAGGACAATATAACTCGATAAGGTTTATGAACCTGAGCATAATGATCAGAGTAGCGCAGCATTGGAATTGGTTCCGGAAGCGGCCACGGCGATCATGGCTCCCATGACTACAAAGTGTTTTAGCCATGGAGATCGAAGTACATATTGAACCTTGTAGGTATGGTTTACTTTGTGATCAAATAAATGATTTGTGGACAAAGGATTGATTTTGAACAATGATAAACCAACTACAAACAAAAAAGTTATGATGGGCCATGACTCCGTTAAAATGGCTATGCGCCATGAAATCCAAGATAGGTGAATACTTTTTGAAAGTAAATGGATCTATAAAAATGATGGACTTGGATGATATATCCTAGAAGCTCGACTTGTCGAAAAGTTGTTTACGACAAAGTTCAAAGAGTTGACTATGATAAGATTAGATCTTTCGTAGCAATGCTTATAGTCTATGTGGATTATTCTAGTAATCGCTACATATTTTCTTTTATGAGATATGCTAGTAGGATGGAAAAATACATTACTTAACATAAGTGTGTATTAAAGGTGTATACAAGATACAACCAAGAGTTTTGCTAGTCCGTGGAATACTAGATAGGTATACGATCTTCAATTGGATGAAGTGAGTATCACGGAGTTTCACCGGATGAAATAGTCAAAGAGTTTTTGATTTCATCGGAAACGATGAAGATGCTTGCATTTGCAAGAAATTAAGTGGGAGCGTTGAGACATATTTATAATACTTTATGTAGATGACATATAGTTGGTTATAAATAATGTAATTATATACTTGATTATAAAAGATTTCATTGAGAATTAACTTCAATGAAAGAATATGGACTAAAACATATTTAGTGTCAAGATCTATGAAGATAGATTGAAACACATGATAAGTTTAAGTCAAAGTACATAGAATGGATATTGAAATAGTTCAATATAGAAATATTAAGAAAATGTTCTTGTCATGTGAAGTTTTAACAAGACTTGAGTGTATCTGACACTCAATGAATAAAAACACATGAGTGATTTAGATCACAATTAATGTGTACACAATCAGATGTCCTGTGCTCGAAAATGTTAGGAGCATATACCAGAATGATTCATGTGATGATCATTGGACAAACAGTAAGAATATCCCTGTGTACTTTAGAAGAACCAAGGATATATAAATAGTTTTGTATGGAGAAATGACAAACAAATCGCTGTAAGGTGTTGCACCGATATTGGTTTTGTCACATATAAAAATAAAATTTCAATCTCAAATTAGGCTAAGTGTTGTTTAAAAGGTAGCACAATGCTAGATTTAGAAGAGTTCTAAATATTGTGATGGATTCTACAAAAGAAGGCGAGTATGTCATTGTTTTGATAATGATTGAGGATGTTAAGTCAAGAAGTTCTTTGAGAACTTGGTGTAGTTCCGATAGTGTCAGAACTTTGAAGCTATATTGTGTATGACAATATTAGTGACATATTTCAGATCGCGGAATTAAGGTTCCACCAGAAGACCGAACATATACGATAAATGCCAACTCATTTGGAAAATGATTGATGCGTGAAGACGCAAATGAATTGCAAAATACATACGTTTCTGAGCATGTCAGATACGTTGACTAAAACCTCTCCCGTAAGCAAAACATGATAAAACACCAGAAAGGCAAAGGTGTTATATCTTTACAAATGTAAACTAGATTATTGACTCTAGTGCAAGTAGGAGACTGTTGGAGATATGCCCAGAGGCAATAATAAAATGGTTATTATAATATATCTTTGTGTTTATGATATGTTTACATACCATGCTATAATTGTATTAACTTGAAACATTGATACATGTGTGTTATGTGAACAACAGGAGTCCCTAGTAAGCCTCTTGGATAACTAGCTTGTTGATTAATAGATGATCATAGTTTCATGATCATGAACATTGGATGTTATTAATAAGAATGTCATTATGTGAATGATTTAATGGACACACCCAATTAAGCGTAGCATAAGATCACGTCATTAAGTTATTTGCTATAAGCTTTCGATACATAGTTACCTAGTCCTTATGACCATGAGATCATGTAAATCACTTATCCCGGAAAGGTACTTTGATTACATCAAACGCCACTGCGTAAATGGGTGGTTATAAAGGTGGGATTAAGTATCCAG